>CM053565.1:46493181-46710698 GCA_028646485.1 Cryptoprocta ferox
AAAATTAACTGTACCTGAGAGAACCATGAACAATAACAATGGTCTTACATTAATATTATCAGAGTTCCAGAAAGAAGACTGTTAATGATGAAAAAGTATTTTAAAAAATTAATGACCGAAAACATTCCAAATTTGGCAAGAGATAAAAACCTCCAAGTTCCAAGAAGCTCAGTGAATCCCACAGTATAAATCAAAGGAAATCCATACCCACACATATAATCAAACCACTAAAAATTGAAGACAGTGAAAAATGTTGAAAGCAGTCAGAGAATAACCATGCTTTACCTACAGAGGAATAATGACTTGAATGACAGTAGATTTCTCCTAAGAAACTCTATGGCAAAATTGGATTACTTGTGCACTGCCGGTGGGAGTGCTGGTTCAGCTGCTGCTGAGAAGAACAGTTTGTCAGCTCCCCAAAAAGGTAAACACAGAATTACCATATGACCTCACTATTCCACTTCTAAATATATACCCAAAAGAACACTTTAGGTATATGCCAAAAAACCTGAAAACAGGTAGTCGATCAAGTGGCATTTCATGCAGGGTCATTGCAACACTATTCATAGTTGCCAACAAAAGATTCAAACAGTTCAAATATCCAACAACAGATGAATGGATAAACAAGTTGTGGTATTTACACACAATTAGATATTATTCAGCCATAAAAAGGAATGAAGTACTGATACATGCCACAACATGGATGAACCTCCAAAACATTATGTTAAGGGAAAGAAGCCGGCCACAAACATCAACTATTATGTGATTCCATTTATATGAAATTTCCAGAACATACAAAGCCATAGAAATGAGACACAGATTAGTGGCTTCCAGAGGCTGGGGAAAGACAAGAAAAGAGAGAAACTGCTTAATGAGTAATGGGTTTTACTTTTTAGCGATGGAAATAAATTTCACCTTAATAATTTATTTTTTACCAGTATGACCTAAATCATTGTCCCAAGTCCAGTATCCCCCTTCCAGCATAACTTTACCCTCTGGAGGTCCGTGGAGCTCTTTCTGCCAGTGGACCTCTGCTGGAGCTAGCTCAGTTTTTCAAAGAGGTTATATTAAAGCTGAACCCAAGAGAAGTGGCCGGAGTCTCAACGGCAATCTCTGGGGTCCTTATTCCAGTCTGCTTATCCCAGGAACCCAGAGTCTCTGCACATCAAAAGGTACCGAGAGGCAGCTTGGAAGACACAACAAAAAAGCCCTGTTAGGCCACCTGCTACAATATTAATTACTGCCTTGCTGTATATAAACCTATTTGATGGGGGCCACTGGGGAGACTCCCCTCCCAAAACAGGAATAATCTGTTCCCAACTGGCTAACCATCTCCATCTAGATAAAAAAGCAGGCAACTTTTTAGAGGCAGCTTTTCTTACCCAAAAAAGTAAATACAAAATAAGTTTGAATTAAATAAGTATCCTCTTTATACGCACAAAGAGATTTTTTTAAATTTAACCATGGGATTACAGACAACTTTTACTGTCTTTGTGTTTTTTCTATTGTCTCCATTTTCCTATTAATGTTACTTATATAGTTAAAAAAGTACACAGATATACTGTAAAAAAACATTAAATAAGTAAATTAAAAACAAAACTAAAGCAGTCAAGAATAGAAGACACATTAAAAATAAATTATTTGAACAGTCTAATTAATGTTATATCAGATTCTCTAGATACTGACCATCAGATGATCATCAAAAGGAAGAAACAAAAAAGAAAGAAAAACTACACTCATTCAAAGATGATTTACTACAATACAAACAGAAACATTAACCAGTACAGCAAGAACATTCTCATTACCTGCCAAAACATATTGATTTAGTGGGCACGAATGAATTATTCATTCAAATTGAATGCTGCATGCTTAAGTCTTCATTTTTAGAAAACAGGCTTCTCATAAAACAGCTGATGGACTCACAAATGCTTTTCTTCCTTGAGAACTGCTCTCTGAACTAAGGGTTTAGTCTTTAATAGGCTTGGTCTGAGGTCCATGAACTTCTGCACCCACCCCACCACCAATAGGGGCTTTTTAAAGCAAAACTTACCTCTACCTGCCACCCACCCACCCACCATGCCAAGAGACATACAAACCATCTCCATCACCACCACTACCAATCTACTGCTACCCCTGAGCTGTATCCATTAAATTTCCTCCTGGTGGTATGGAATTGTTAACCAAGAGATCCAGAAACCGGGAGTCGTGGAGACAGTTACATTAATGGAAACATTTAAGAAAATTCAGGGACATCTGGTTGGTTCAGTGGGAAGAACAAAGGACTCTTGATCTGGGGGTCGTTGAGTTCTAGCCCCACATTGGGCATAGAGCTGACTTAAAAAAAAAAAAAAGAAGAAGAAAGAAAGTTCATGCACTCTTGGTACTAACCTTTCCCCTAAAGTATGATACTTACTGTGCCCAAAACTTGGTTTTTCTGTCTTAGCGTATGTGAAATGCCCTATTATCCACCCACTATATTTTATTTTCACATAAGTGGCCAGAATCAGATTCTTTTTCTCACAACCAAAAACACATAACCAATATAATAGTATGCGTTCTCAACCCCATGGTTAGAGTACTCGTAAGGCCAATATTGATTTTCAAAGTGAAGCACGGCTTGAACAAAAGGGGATGTTACAAATCTGCCCACGTCATCACCCTACTAAGTGAAGAATTCCAGATAGTAATGGCAGTGTGTAGGGGCAGATAAAAAGTTGAGAACCACTGAATGATGTAAAGGTCTTCAAGTTGCTTTAAAATAATATTAATAGCAAAATGTCCCTATAGAAGATAATTAATATACAGTGACTAATCAAAGAAGTCACATTGGTATCTATTCAATCCTCAGATTTACGTACATTCCTCCAAAGCACAAAATCCCTTCATAAACAAAAGGTGCTTTTATGCTATTTTCCTTCTGCTCCTGAGCTCTATTCTTTAGCTGGGTTTTTCTTTCCTCATCTTTTTCCTTGGTCAAATGGTCCTGCATGACATTGTGCCCAGGTCTCTCAGGGAATACTTTCTAGATAATCTTGTCAATCTGAGGCTCAGTTGATCCATCATCATCTGTCATCCCTCTCTTACCAAAAAGATTCAAAATCAACGCAAACATAAACTAAGCTAACGGTTTATTTAATATTTATTAAAAAAAAGATACTGCATCTACATTTGACTTTGATATTTTAGTAAGATTTTTATTTTAAATTAAAATAAAAGGTTTCCAGTAACTTCTTTTCAGGAAGAGGTTAACCTATCAGGTAAAACCCCAACCTCACCTCTTCATCTACTTTCGACTCAGAGAGGAAGTGTATGTATGTACTTATTTTTTTTATGTTTTTATTTATTATTGAGAGACAGAGAGAGATAGAGCATGAGCATGGGAGGGGCAGAGGGAGGGGGAGACAGAGAATCCAAAGGAGGCTCCAGGGTCTGAACTGTCAGCACAGAGCCCAACGCAGGGCTCAAACTCACAAATCCCATGATCATGACCTGAGCCTAAGCTGGATGCTTAACCAACTGAGCCACCCGGGTGCCCCTGTACTTATTCTTGTTTTAAGTTTATTTACTTTGAGAGCAACAGAAAACAGAGGAGGGACAGAGAGAGAGAGAGAGAATCCCAAGCAGGCTCTTTGCTATCAGCACGAAGCCCCATGTGGGACTCGGACCTACGAACCCATGAGATCATGACGTGAGCCAAAACCAAGAGTTGGATGCTCAACCAACTGAGCCACCCAGGCACCCCATAAGTGTATGTACTTAAATTGAGAGGCAATGCAAGCCCTTAGGTGGCTACAGACTTTGAGCACCCTGGCGCTATTCTCCCCTCCCTCAGCACACAATCAAAACACAATAGGCTATAGTAAATCCAAGCATTATCTTCAAACAGGCTGAAAGAAACTGGAATCAGTAAACATTTACATAAAAACAATGCCAAAGTCAACAATCACAGTCCCAAGAACAATGCCTGATGGAGTAGAGTGGTGAAGAGTGTGACCTATGGAGCCAAACAAACCAAACATGAATCCTGCCTCAGCCATTTATTAGACTTTGGGCGAGTTACTTGACTTCTTTGTGTCTAAGTTTTCTCATCTGTAAATGAAATAAGAATAGTATCCACTTCTATGGCTCATCGAAATGACGAGGAGAATTAACACATGTAAATAAAAATTAATACATGAAACTGGTGTCTGCTACGTGGCAAGCAATTACACATGTTGAGCTCTATTGTATGTAAAATCAGTATAACTAGTATCCTCAAAAGGATAACGAAGAATATCATATTCATGAAATAAGAACAAGACAATTAAGAAAAACCTACTTACAGAACCTGGAAATCAAACAGACAGATACAAATAAAAATAAAATTCTCAATAGATGGGGTGAACAGCATCTGAAGGCAAATCCCTGAGTTAGAAAGAAGACTTGAGTCAAGGAAATCTCCTGGAATGGATGGTGAAAGACAAAGGGACTAAAATGATTAAGAAATCTGTTATGAAACTGTAAAGATCGATCAGTATGACTGACTATAGAGAGCAAGATGGAGTCACTCATGTCAAGCAGGGTCCTGTGTCAGACGGGGATGCAAGCAGGAAAGGGCACTGCAGCTACCAGGTATCACTGAGACCAGCGCCAGCTGAGGACACCCCAGAACTGGTAACAGAAGCAGAGGCAGTCTGCACGGGCCCAAAACTGATTAAATCCCTTTAAAAAGGGAGGATTTTTGCAGCAAATGTCACTCTTTAGACACGACCCCTCTCAGTCTGACCCATCAGAAGAGGCATCTGCTGAAGGCTATGCCCAACAGATCTCCAAACAGAACGGAGACCCTTCAGTGCTCAAACACAGTAAGCAGTAAGCGCCGGGAGCGGACCAAGACCAGGCCCAGGCCTCATCTCAACTATGTGCCCCCCTGACTGACTTCATGTTCCGTTCGCTGACTTCCACCCTCTGCTACGCTGTTTGTTGTGTGACTTGTCTTAGGTTTTGCTTTGAGTGCTGTGTAAGAAGCCAAGTTAGTCACGTGGTGAAATGTCACTCAGTTTGGAATCCTGAAACTGCTCTATAAGTATGTCAACCTTGCTTTATGACCGAATAAAGCTGACATTGTGGAAAGACACAACTCACACATGCGCCTTCATGGCGTGCTCATGACGCTGACCTACACAATGTAGCGTTTCGTACACTGGTGAGCTCTAGTCTCATCGTGTGAGAGCGTTAAATTTCAATAACTATGAACTTGTTAAAGTTATTAAAACATCTTAAAGAAGAAAACCCATTGGCTGCTTGCTTCCTTCCTGACATGAAACACCTGGTTTGGTGTTTTAAACCTTTGAGTTTAATTCCTCATAAACCTTCTGCCTAAACAGTAACTTCAAAGCTACAGCCAAGTTTTCGTAAACAGACACGACAATGGACCTATTTGCGCTCCTCACCTCCACAACCCACAGGGTCCAACTGAAAGAGGCCCAACTGCAAAGGGCCATAGGGATACATCTGTCAAGGTCGGCTTTGCATAATAATGTGAAGTATTGGCTCTACTGTGAAAGATTCCTTGCAAATTATGGGTGCTTAGCAAAATATTTTGCCTCCTCTTCTAATATGGAGACCATACTGTCTCTGAGAATTAATGTTTGTCCTCTGGGGAAAAGACAGCAAGAAAAAAAAAAGAATAAAAACAGGATGCCTCACTCACACCGGTAGGGTAATCACAGAAGTCCCTTCTCTCTCCCATCCCCGACTCTTATGCAGGGTATCGAATGGAAAACTCAAGTGGAGGAAGGATGTGGGAAGGCAGTGCTCTCTATACTGAAGCCAAAGATAAAGGGATGGTCTCTGAGATGAGACCGACTGGTAAGGGTGGGGGAATGAGGTTTCCTGAAAGAAAGGTGGAGACCCATCCAGCAGAGCGGACATGAAAGTGGTGCTTCTGACAGAGTGCACAGCTGCAAACAGGGCTGCAAAGTCAGAAATGAGGTGTGGCCAGCAAGGGGACATCTGTGAAGTCTTTAACTTCTCAGGTGCCTTTTCCTGAACTGTAAGAAAACCCGTTATTTAGCACAGAGCTCTACGTGTCCTCTTTCTACACTGTAATTCTTTTTAATCATCCCACACTTTTAGAGCCTTATAAAGGCATTTGAAAGAATAAAAGGAAAAGACAAGAAAGGATGCTTAGCCAGCCCCACATCTGACATCGTTAAGTGGGAACAGGATCACACAGACAACACCCAGGAGGGCACTTACTAGTGACAGAGTTCGTGAAAACCACGGCAGAGCTGGAAACGGTGGAGAGGACCATACAACGTCACAGGCAGCTTTCTGAGGAGACAACATGCAGGACTTTCTCTATTGCAGTGTATCCTACAAGATGATCCTTGAAAGCGCAAGCTAATAACTGAAATACAGTAAAACTCCTGATGGTGTATTTTTAACCAAACATACCTCTTGGAAAACATTAAAACTTGATATAGTTCAGCTCAAATCCTTACCAGCGCAGTATCTTTAAACTGTCCAACAAAGCCAATTCTTAACTGCTAAAAACAATGACAAAGACACAGAAATAAGGGTACAAACTGATGCTTAAGCATTTTAAAAGTTACTTTTCATTGTCCAATAGCATACCTGGGGAATGCACTGTTTGCTGTAGAGCTTTTAAATAATAGATATGTTTTGGGGCGCCTGGGTGGCTCAGTCGGTTAAGTGTCCGACTTCAACTCAGGTCATGATCTCACGGATCGTGAGTTCGAGCCCCACGTCAGGCTCCGTGCTGACAACAAAGAGCCTGGAGCCTGCTTCAAATTCTGTGTCTTCCTCTCTCTCTCTGCCCCTTCCCCACTCATACTCTGTCTCTCTCTGTTTCAAAAATAAATAAACATTAAAAAATTAAAAAATAATAATAATTAGATATGTTTTAAACACCTAGTATCACAAAATGTTTAATCAAAAATTGAACTTTCCTAGATAAAAACAATTCACACTACTATACATGGCAGGAAAATTCAAAGCCCACCAAAGCCCATCTTCCTTTTCTAATGTATTAATAAATGACTTAAAATAAAGACTAGAAGTTATATAATCCCATATTCAATATCAAATATTTATGAATTTATGAAAGAAATATTGACTATATCTGCTCTAAAACATATATTACCTTTCTCAAAGGAATAAAAATATATATAGGAGTCTTAGAAATAATTGTTACAGAGAGATTATTTACAGTGCATTAGTTTTACTTCTGAGAGAAATCAATCAAGATTATATCCTATAAAATAAAGAAACTGAATCATCTTGGTAAGTCACCTTTTTAGTAAGCTTCAAAGATTTTTGGAAAGGCTCTTTGCTGAAAATGTTCCCTCTCTCCAACAGATAACTGTTGGAGATTACTGCTAGCCCGCCCAAGCAGAGCTGATAATCACTCCTTTCTTCCACATCCATAACCAACAAATAAACTAACTGCATTTACTACACTGTGTCATCCTCATTGTTTACGAGTCTTAATCTTGAACTTGACCGTGAGATGGTTGACAAAAAAGACTGCCTTATTTATCTTTGCTTCTCCACCACCAAGGGTAATATTATAAATATCCTCTTTCTGCAAATTCCTTTATCAGGGGTTGCTAAGAGTCCCTACAGATCTAAGGTCTGCAAACTGCTGATGGAGGACGTGGCGGCTAAATCCAGCCCACAGCCTGTTCTGTATAGCCCATGAGCTAAGGGTGTTTTTCACATTATTTAAATGGTTAGGGAGACACAGGAAGGGGGGGAATCAAAGAAGAATAATATCTGTGACATGTAAAGTTACATGAAATTCAAATTTCATGTCTATAAATAAAGTGTTACTGGGACACAGTCCTGCTCGTTCGTTGCTGTATTGTCAGGGACCACTTCTGCACTACAATGACAGAGTTCACCGACACAGAGACCACAGGGCCCACAAAATCTAAAATATTTACTACCTGGCTCTTTACAGAAAGTGTGCTGACCCCTGTTATAGATTAAAGGAGGAAGAAAAAAGAAAAATGGCACATTCATTTAACATTTACTAAGAAACTGATGCATCAAATAGAACGGGAAAAAATAAGACACTGTCGATGACTTTGCAGATAAGTAAAATTTACTATAATGTAGTTAAGTCCAATTGGGCGAAGAATGGGATGGACCCTTCAGGCAAAGAAAAAAGAATGGAAAAGCTAGAATCCCAAAAAGGTACGACTTGTATAAGGAACAGGGATTCCTGGGACACGGCAGAGGCCTGGGCAAGTGAACTGGGGCAAAGAGGCAGGTGTGTGCTTGAGAGAACACCGCAAAGACAGGCACTGGGGATGGGGTGTGAAATACGTTGTACGCAAAATTGCACACCTTTATTCTGGGCACCCATCTAACAGGCCCCTGTATTTCCTCTTCTTTGTTTTTCATACCTAAGAATAATCGTTTAATTGCCTGGCAATCATACATTTCACTAGTCCGCTGGTTCTCCCAATCCCACCGACCTCCACTCACTTCTACCAACAGCCGCACCTTCAGATTAACACCTTGGCTCCTACTTCACTGAAAAAAAAAACCCGAAGCGATCAGAAGAAACTTCCAAAACGTCCCACTAACCCTCCTATCCTTCTACCTAAAAGCAATGCCTATGGTAACGTTAAATATTCCAACCACGGGCCATTTCCGCCTAAACTGGTGGACTCCTCTGTTTTCTTTAAAAATCTGAACCCTAAGAGCCTCAACAGAATCTGGTATTTAAGGTTTACTTCTTGGAAGAAGAGTTTAAGAATGTATTTGGCAGATGAAGTGAAAGGAAGTCCTGCCAAATTACATCACTGGTTTCTCAACTAATAAAAGCACCATAAAATTTAACTTAACCGGGGATAAGCCATAAAATACTCTCTTCCCAGGTTTTAAAATTGACTGGACAGTGTAAAAATACTGTTCCACCTGATGTAACCCGAATCTGACGACACTATTTTTTTTTTGTTGAATGGGAAAACAACGCAATGGTACCCACAGGACGCCTTACCCCATCCCATCCCTCTTCTCACGCAAAATAGGTTCCTAAAAGCTTGAGCTTCCAACTACCTTAATCCAATTAATTCGCAGGCTAGTAAAGGTTACGATTTAGTAGAACACGACAGAATTATTTGATACGATCATCCTCCCAATTAACTCAAGGGCAGAGTTTATAAACTGTATTCCTCTGCGTATCCACCCACGCAGTACACAAAAGACACTCAAATAAACATGTAAAATATTAATGAATTCGCTTTCACCCGGGCTGTAAGATCTCCTTACGCCCAACCCTGTTTAAAGGGAAACACACCGCAACAGCGTTAACAGCCGAGCCCGCCTCGTTAGTTTGATTTTTATCCCAATTACCCCAGGAGCCTTAACTGCCCTCCTCCTCCCCAGTAGTGTTTTCCTGGGCGGAGCCTTCCCTGAAGGTACCCACCGCACCGCTCTCTTGGGCAGGCACAAAATCGGGCGGCCAAAGCCCCAGGAGCTAGAGTCAGGCGTCCGCGGGCTGGAATCCCACTTCCACCTTCCTGCTAGTCGAGACTCTGCGCCCCACTTTCCGCAGGTGCCCAAGCTCCTAGGGGTGGCCGCCGGCATGAAAGGAAATGACACGGAGCCTGGCTCCTAGCGGGGAGTCCCGCGTGTCTTTCTCCGCGCCCCCCATCCGCGCCCCCCACCCCCCGTTCCTTCGGCGCGTCCGCGACAGAAAGCCCAGGACCGTCTACATTCTTTCAGACTCATTTGTCTAAAAACGGGCAGCCTCGGGCGCACAGCAGTAACCCCCCTTCCAGCCACCGGCGACTCAAGCCGCTGCAGCGGAGAGCCTCCCGCCTAACCAGCCTTCTGGCACGCGGAGCGATCTGTGCTCCGGAGCGCTTCGTCGAGTTTCGAGAATCCGAGGGTGGGGGTGGCGTTTGCCCCCAAATCGCGTCCTGAGAGTGGCGCCTCCTCCTCTCGCCCAAACTCCGGGTGACACGCGCCGTCAGGAGCGGCACTCAGCGCCCGGGCACGGGGAAGGGGCACGAACTCGCACTGCATTTTCCCTCCCTCGACACCCCGGCGGGGACACAGCGGCCCCCAGGCGGCCCGCCGAAAACCGCGCTTCCTCCCCGCGGCTGGGTGGGGGGGTCCTGCGGTCCCCTCGGCTCGCCGGCTCGGCCGCCGCCCCCCTCCGCGCCGCCCCTCTCCCTCTCCGGCCTCCCAGTCGCCCCGTCACTCCCGCCGCGGCGGCATCCCCCTCCCCGGCGAGCCGCAGGCGCCGCTGCCCTCCAAGCGCTCCCCCCTCACCTCAGGGCCGAGCCGCAGCGCGGCCGGGCCGGGACGCGCTCAGCCTGTGGGGACCGCGCGGGTGACGGAGCTTGGAAATGGGAGCGTGTGCGAGAGGGCGCGGCCCCGCGCGCGCGCACCCGCGCAGCCCGTGCGCCCCAGAGCCGCAGGGCCGGCAACGCGCCTGCGGGGGGAGCGCGCGGCGTCGGAAGCCAGGCTCCGCCTCCTGCCGAACGCACCTGGGGGCGGGGCTCCGGGACGACGGGTATCTGCAGACGCGCGCGCTCCCGTCGCTCGGCCGGGCGCGCCCCGGCGCAGGCAGGGCTGCCACCGCGCCCGGGAGGCCTGCGCACCTGGGGGCGGGGCTCCGAGGGGGGCGGGGCTCCGAGGGGCGGGGCGAGTGGGACGCGAGGAGCCCCGAGCGCGCGCGTCCCCAGCCGCAGACCCTGGATAACTCAGCCAGCAGAGGCCCAGTCGCCTGGGTTTTGTACGTTCCTCAGAGAACTCACCAGGCTGTCTGCGGGGGTACAGGAGAAACAACGAGCCCGAAGTCAGGGACTCGGGTTTGAGTCCAAACTCTGACACCTAGTACCGTGTGATCTTGACCTGCAGCCCTCCCATCAGTCTTCCCCGCGGCCTCTAGCTTTAAGAACCGTTTCAAGTGTGTTTCCCTGCTTTTCAGTGGTCCTCTCCCAGGACTGCATTTCGATTCGCTCCGCAGCCCCCACTCCGCCCCGCCGCAGTGTCCGGGTTGCAGTGTCCTCTTTCTCCTAACTGCTGCCTCGTTCCTCTATCAGACACCGACCTGAGGCATCTGGACACTGAGATGCCCTTAGTTTCTAACGGGTCCTCAGGAGAGTCTGGGAATGTGGCAGATCCTGAATTTTACAAACGGCCTGACACATGGACATCTGTGGGAGATTCTAAGCCGCACTTATTTTTGCTAAAAATACAAACCTATGTTTTGAGTTTTACTGCCCAAAGTGACCTAAATGGTAGTCAAAGTTACTATAAAGGAAAGAAAAGCTCACAACGCTAGCGTTACATATTTTCCTCTCCAGATTTCTGTGTGGTCACATTTCTTGCACAGTTCCTTACTCTGGGGAATTTAACTATTTAAAGACTTTTTAAAAATTATGTTGATCCTGTGTACATCGCATATTTTTACATCTTTGTTTTTCTGTTTCTCACATTTTAAACCAAATCTCTCCTACAGTCACTGCTAAGTTCTACCAAAAAAAATTTTATCAAGGAATCAGGCTTTATTTATCCTACTGAATATGGATTAAATGAGAAATTCAAAGAGGTTTAGCAGAATCTATCATGATTAAAAATCAGGCAGTGGGATTGGGGCAAGGGGAAAATAGAATGTTCGAGAAACTATGCTGGAAAACTGAAGAAGGCAGGTAATGAAAACTATTCAACCATGTATTTTTTTTTCTTTTGAAATATCTAAGACATTTTAATTACAAATTCACAAGAATGAATTCCTAGTGGCCCAGGATTTGTGGACAGGTATGTACATGGAGGTCAGAGATAAACTTGGTAAAAATGTGTTACTGAAATGCATGTTCACCTCAACTCTGCAATTGTACTTCACACTAATAGCCTCAACTTGCTCTAACTTCCGAAGTCTCATCTTTTCTACCACTATTTAGGGATTTGTTTCCTCTGTTTCTAATTCTTATAAGGTTCTCTTTCATTCTGACTGCTAGGGTTTCTACTCTTGTTTGAAGACCAAAACCTAGTTCTCTGAAACTCTTCTCACCCCAGACAAAATGATCTCACTTTCCTCTCAACTGAACACATGCTCTCATCTTGTTCACATCATGTTACTTATGTACTGTGTCTTTAATGAAATTCTAAGTAGTCTGGGATTAAGAGTTTTTTCTTCTAGGGGCACCTGGGTGGCTTAGTCGGTTAAGGTTAAGCGTCTGACACTTGATTTCAGCTCAGGCCACGATCTCATAGTTCGGTTCCTGGGATCCCGCTCTTGGCTGACATTGTGGAGCCTGCTTGGGATTCTCTCTCTCCCTTTCTCTCTCTGCCCCTCCCTTGCTCATACTCTCTCTCTCAAAATAAATAAATAAACTTTATGTTAAAAAAAAAGACAGTTTCTTAAAAAAAGTTTTTTTCTTTTTTTGTTAATGCTTCTTTATTTTTGAGAAAATAAAGAGAGTGTAAGTTGGGGAGGGGCAGAGAGAGAGGGAGACACAGAATCCAAAGCAGGATCCAGGCTCTGAGCCATCAGGACCCAGCTTGACACAGGGCTCAAACCCACAAACCGCGAGATCATGACCTGAGCCCAAGTTGGACGTTTAACCGACTGAGCTACCCAGGCACCCCAAAGAGTTTTTTCTCATATCAGTCTGAATTTCCAGATCTTACGCGTCATTATATGCGGTACATGTTGTTAATAACGCTACAGATGAAAAAGCACATGTACAAGAGTGTGCGACGTTATTGTCATTATTATCCCCACAAAATCTCCCCACTCACCCAACAACATCTACCTAATAAAAGAAAGAGAGAAGGTATTAAATTTTTCTTATAGGATGGATCACCTTAAGATGATAGTATGGTTTGGGGAATAATGCAGAGAGAGTACTAAGACCGTTAAACAAAAAGACTGCTACAAAGAAACAAACTGGCCATAACGTATTTTACTGTCTCTTTTAGCCAGCTGTTTATCACTTTTTGTGTACCTTGTAAACAATTCAGCCACATAATCTTGATCTAAATTTCCATAGTTACCAGGTCCCAGTACTAAATAAGCAGCTGCAGGAGAGATGTTCCTTTCCGAGCTTCCGTATCTAGGAAATAGCAAACAAGGCATATTGCTCGGTTGTCATGGCGGCAACTCAAATCCCCATATCTCATTAATAAATTTCTAAACAAATAAATCACATGGGAATATGTAGCTTATAGAAGTCATAGACTGAGATTTAACAAGTAGCCTAGCTGAACAAAATAAATTATGAACCAGAATTTTGGCAGAATTTAACGTAGAAAAAGAGAATTTGGCTTGCCCCCCTTTCCTGATGTCACATCAGGACATTACTTTGCTTGATTATCAATACATTGAAAATTATATATACCATTTGTAAATTATTACTATTAAGGACTCTTTATAATTTCCTGTATTTAAACATTGACCATTTCTACAAGCTAAAAAAAGTGCCAACAGAAGGGATGTGGTTTCTAAATTCAGGGTTTAAATTAGGTATAATTTAGAAGAGTTTCAAATTAGAATCTTTTTCTAGAATAAGACAAGACAAATAAAGAAACACCGCCTTGAGTGACAAAATAGAAAGAGAATCTTGCCTCTTTAGCCATAGAATTCCAAACCACCCTCTCATATGTGGCTGAGATTGCTATTAAATAGCTTAGGGAAATGATGAATTAATAATGGGTGGAAGGTTGGAGAAGAGAATGACTTCTAAAGGTAGTTTTAGTTGTTTGGCTTTTATTACTACTACCACTGTTATTATGACTATTGTTTTTATTGCTCTAAAAAAGAATTTCAGGTGTTGTACTTCCTTTATGTTTCTCCAAACAGGAAAATTAGTCAAGGAGATGAGTATTTGAAGAATATCTAGCCAAATTTGATATTTTTTTTAAAAAAAATCCACCAATCCACAAGTATATTTCGAGTGCCTAGTATTCCTGCTTAGCAATAACCCCAACTTTGCAGGTGAACAAAAAAAGGTAAAGAAATCAACAATTATTGTGAGACAACAAAATAAATAAAGAACATCCAAGGGAAGGAAATACTTGTTCCACTGTTAACGCGATGTGGTACAAACTATAAAGTGCTATACAGAAAATATTGAGGGCTGAAGTTAATGGGTAACGTCAAGAGAGAAAGGTGGGAAAATGGATTTAACCAGCATGGAGAATATGATGGGGCAGAGAAATAAGCCTGCGTAGGTTTTTATAAACACAAAATTATCAATTGACCTAAGAGAACAATGTAAAAGCTAAAAAGAAGATTAGACTCGATCTGTGTGTTCTTTCTTTCTTCAGGAAGGAACATGGACTTTAAGGTGGTAAAGACGAAACTAAGTAGAGAAAGAACTGAAACTCGAGAGAGGGAAGGGAATAGTAACCAAGTACCTATCTGTTTCAAATTAGTTCATGTTTCCAGGCACAAATTCCATCCCACAGCTGTTTACGGGTAACATAAGACCTGTTACTGGTAAGTTCAAAGAAACTGTAAAGAAATGAAAAAGGTGATAGATCACCCGCTTTTGAAAAATGGTTTGAAGATAGACACTAAAAGCTTTAGAACAGAAAAGTAAAATTCAGAGTTCATAGTTAAATATATTTTGTGAACATTTACAAGAGAGTTTGCTGGCCGCTAAGAGCCAGACTAACTACAGATAAGTCATACCACACTTTTTTTTTTATTTGATCTTTGATTTAAGATGGGAATTGTATATTCATGACATAAATTAATTTCAGGAAAGTATTTAATCCAATCTTTCATGATTGGATTGTGGGTGAGACTCCAAAATAGTGGCTTGATATAATTAGGTAAACTCAAAGTTAGTTGGATGGTGGTAGCCAAAGTTCTGTTCCAAAGACAGAACCAGGAAACAAAATTATATTAACAACTTGAACTCCGAGCTAAAATATAAAGATAAAATTTAACAGAAATGTATGAAAGTCCCCACAGTGGTTTAAATCGAAAAATAAAGGCATAAAGGAAGAAGAAAATACGATTCTGGTTTAGCCATGTGAGAACCATCAAGAGGTCTTATTGTCTGCCAAAATCAATGGAAGTTAATAATATATGTCAGCAAGCTTGCAGCGATGCCTCTAACATTTCCAGTTGAAAACACTATGACCACAAACACCTGCCCCTTCCTTTCGTCCTTGAGGGATCCCTTTCCTTGGGATTCACTATCCCTCTGGACTAGGCAAAATATGGCCTCCGGTCCACCCAAAGATGTCCACATCCTAATCCCTGGAACCTGGGAATGTGTTACTTTACACAGAAAAAAGAGGATTAGGTTTGCTAATCAGCAGACCTTAAAATAGGGAGATCACCTAGATCATCCAGGTGGGCCCAATGTAATCACAAGGTCCTTTAAACGTAGAAGAGGGAAAAGCAGAAGAGGTCAGAGTGATGCCAAGTGAGGACTCACCCCACCATGGCTGGCTTTGAGGCTGGAGGTGGATGCAGAATGCAGGTGGCCTCTAGAAGCTAGAAAAGACAAGCAAACAGACTGTCCCTGAGAGGCTCCAGAAAGAAATGAAGGCCTGTCAACAGCTTGATTTTTATCCTTGAGCGAACTGTGTGTTCTAACCTACAGAGCGTTCAGATAATACATTTATGTTGTTTTAAGTCACTAAGGTTGTGGTTGTTTGGAACAGCAGCAATAGAAAAGTAACACACCTCTTACAACTGAGTTTCATTCTCCGCAGTGTAGCCCTTTTATTATTTAGCATCCGAATGTCCTTTATTGTCTTCTCTCCCTCTGCATAAGCAACATAATGCCATAGAAAAGACGACGAACTGTTCGTTAGCTATTGTAGAGTCAGAAACTTAATAATTAATGTGACTCCATAGTAACGTATGGATAGTTCGCCTATATAATCACTAGTTTTCCAGCTTGTAAAATAGATAAAAAATGTCACCATCTGCAAGGGGTACCTGGGTGGTTCAGTCGACTGAGCGTCTGACTCTTGATTTCAGCTCAGGTCATGATCCCAGTGTCGCAGGATCGAGCTCTGCATCGAGCTTGGAGCTTGCTTAAGATTCTCTCTCTCTTCCTCTACCCCTCTTCCCTGCTCTCTTGCTCTCTCTCTCTCTCTCTCTAAAATAAAATGAAATTGGGGCACCGGGGTGGCTCAGTCGGTTAAGTGTCCGACTTCAGTTTAGGTCATGATCTCGCAGTTCGTGGGTTGGAGCCCTGCATCAGGCTCTGTGCTGACAGCTCAGAGCCTGGAGCCTGCTTTGGATTCTGTGTCTCCCTCTCTCTCTGTCCCTCCCATGCTTGCTCCCTGTTTCTCAAAAATGAATTAAAGTGTTAAAATATTTTTTTAAAAAGGATAAAATCCGTTTAAAAAAATAAAATAAAATGAAATTGAAAAAAAAATTTTAAGTATCTACCATCTTTGAGTCTCTAGGTTGCTTTAAGGAGTTTTTGAGACAAGGTGTGTGAAATAATAAAAGCCAACTATTAAGCACATAATATGTGCTACATGCTGCTATATATGCCTCATGTGTCATCTTTTATAGAGTTATTTAATCTCTACAATGACAATGTGAACTATGGACTACTATTTTCCCCCACCAGAGAAGTTAAATATGTTGAAAGTTATAAAGCACCAGAGATTAAATGGACATCATGTAGGAATCGATATACAATGAAAAAAGTTTTCTTTCTACTAGTAATGTTCCTAAAATGTTCTTTTTTTCATTTAAGCTGTACCTATATTAACTCTCAATATTTGTTCCTTATACATTCTCTCCACAGTTATTCTCTTCATTAATCTGTCCGTTCATTCTGTAAATCATATTTGTTGGAATGCCTAGTATATGTTAGGTACTCTTGTAAGCATCAGGGAGAGAATAAAAACTGAAACAGACACGGTACCAGTTGCTAAGGAGTTTAAAAAAAATTATTTAATGTCCATTTATTCTTGAGAGAGAAACAGAGTGCATGAGGGGGAGGGACAGAGAGAGAGAGGAAGACACAGAATCCCAAGCAGGCTCCAGAACCATGAGATCATGACCAGAGCTGAAGTCGGACCCTTAACCGACTGAGCCACCCAGGCGCCCCTGCTAAGAGGTTTAAATTGTAAGGAGGGCTGTAGATAAAAACAGGAGTGACAGTATGGTATGGTCAGTAGCACCATGGGCATAGCAGTCAGTAGGAGGAGGTAAGTGATTGAGCTAATACAGACTTAAGAGGTGAAGGAACATTGTCCTCAGAAAGTCACATTAGTATCTAAAAGGCTGAATAGGGGTTAGGCAAAGGAGGACAGAATACTCTGGTAGAATACTGTGTCCTGCAGTATTTCAGCCTCTTCCTTTTCCTCTTCCTCATTTCTTAGTCTCAACTCTCTGTACACACTCAGATGAATCCTCCTTTACGGTTCATTCCAAAATACACTTTGACGTTAAGTCTCTGATGTGAAATTTTCAAATGTTTCATACTGAATAAGCCCTTTGTCTATAATCCATTTGTATCTGATCCCACATCTCTTAATCCAATGATCAAACATTACTGTTTTAGGTCACTGCGTTTCCTTTTCCAGTCAAAACGTGGCCCACTTTTATTAGCTAATCATAATATAAGTAACAAGTGAAAAATAAGTGTCTCTGTAGGGAGGAATTGTGATTACCTGTGATTACCTGCTGCGGCCACTAGATGACGCACGTATGCCTGGGAGACAAACATGCTGATAAATTTCCCTCCCAGCCTGGGGACTAGAAACTAACCAATCAGAATATTGGGACACTGGGGGGAAAAAAACAAACAAACTGCCCAGACTAAATTTTAAGCGATTCCGGTTCTTCTTCTTCTTTTTTTTAATGTTTGTTTATTTTTGAGAGAGAGCAAGACAGAGCACGAGTGGGGGAAGGGCAGAGAGAGGGAATCACAGAATCCGAAGCAGGCTCCAGGCTCTGAGCTGTCAGCACATAGCCCGATGCGGTGTTCGAACCCATGAACTGAGAGATCATGCCCTGAGCTGAAGTCTGACGCTTAACCGAGTGAGCCACCCAGGTGCCCCAGGCTGTCCTAGTTCTTAAATTTATCCTTAAAAATAAACTCAACAACTGCCTTTCCTTTTGGATAAATGGGACATTAAGAAATTTAAACTTGAATTACCTGTACATACTTGCTTATCTTGTACCACCCCACCCCCAGCCAAGCTTTATTTCCACTTATTTTATTTTTAATTTCTAATAATACAGCATTCCAACATCCTAAGCGGCCAAATTGGACTACTTGTTAATCCCTATATATGCCCACACTGTCCCATCGCCTAACCTAAGCTTAGGATTTTCCCTCAATTTGAAAGAGCCACTCTCTCTCTTCAAATACTTCCTCCTCCATTATTACCTTTAGAAATCCAACTCATTCTTCGAGACACATTTCAACTACCACCTCTTCTGTGACATTTTTTTCTGTTACTACCACTAGAAAATGCCTTTTTTTCCGTTCTCTTTTCATTCTCTTAACAAGCTTAGTATTTTATTTGGTAATAAATGTAGTATGCATTATTCTAAAGTTACATGCATCTCTCTAGCACTTGCAGACTTTCTGCCTCATGATTATTTATGAATGTTTCTTAATCTCTCTACTATATAATGTTTGCCTTTTGAGTGCGTAGACTACGTCAGTCATCTTTGTATGTCCTAAAGCATTTAGCACAATATTACTTACTGAGTTGATTTGAATGCTAATCTCCCTAAGACTGCTGCCAAAAACTCTAAGAATAGAAAATGAGATGATGATTCTTAGTGATGTCTCTTGGATAATTTGGATGAAATACATTAGCAAGACCTGGGGAACCAAATCATTTTTTTACCTAGAAATGACTGTCGTGGCATGAGACTCCCACCTCCTCTAAGTTTATAGAAATAATGGATAGGGCTCCTGAGTGTCTCAGTCATTAAGCATCTGACTTTGGCTCAGGTCATGATCTCATGGTTCATGAGTTCAAGTCCCACATCCGGTGAGCACGAGCCCTGCATTGGGCAAGCTTGAGCCCCACTTCCTGTGAGCACTCTCTCTCTTTCTCTCTCTCCTTCTCTCTCTCTCTCTCTCTCTCTCTGCCCCTCCAGGGATTCTCTCCCTCTCTATCTGCCCCTCGCTCACTTGTGCCCTCTCTTTCTCTCTCACAAAAAAAAAAAAGAGAGAGAGAGAGAGAGAGGCTCCTGACAGGTTGAGCATAGGACTTCAGCTCAGGTCATGATCTCACCATTTGTGAGTTTGAGCCCCACATCAGTCTCTGTGCTGACAGCTTGGAGGCTGGAGCCCGCTTCAGATTCTGTGTCTCCCTCTCTCTCTGCCCCTCCCCCACTCACGTTCCGTCTCTGTCTCTCTCTGTCTCTCTCTCTCTCAAAAATAAATAAACACTAAAAGAAGAGGAAATAATGGATAGAATATAACTTTTTTAAACTATAAAGTGGAGCTCAAAATTGAGAGAGTAAAAGCTTCAGATACCAGAAATGACAAAGAAATTCAAAGCCATAGTAGTAAGAGCCAGGAATTCAGGCTTTAACCTTATATAGGACCAAGAGGTAAGGTCCTAGAGCCACTTAGTGAGGGGCTGGAACTAAAACTCCTGCATAAATTATGGCCCTAAAGAGGTTTTCACTTTTCGAAGCCTGAGAGAACATTGCCAAGAAACTAGCTACCCTGTAGCCTAGGTTGGGTAGAAGTGGAGGGCAAGAGTTCCCATGAAAATTGAAGTCCTGGTGTATGGAAATTGAGTTTTATATTAGCATTTGAAAAACAGAAGCAGAGGCTTAAAAACAGAAAGTGCCAACCCCCTAGAGTACCAAATATAAAAATTTGTAGGATACTTGCACAACTCAGGGCACAAAAGAATCCCACAGAATAAACAATCTTCACTGAAGATAAGCTCTCAATAAAATGTGCACGCCTTGTGCACAAGAGAAGAAAGAATCCACCACAAGAGAGAGTAGCAGATACCCGAAACTGAAAAAAAATCTAGGTCCAAATAACATCTGTTAAAATAACCTTAAAATGACTACAAAAGAATAGTCAAGTTCTTTTGATAGTTAAAGTTGTTAAAACAACCTTAAAATGACTATAAAAGAATAAAATGGTTAAAGTCATAAAAGAGGGGCACCTGGGTGGCTCAGTCAGTTAAGGGTCGGACTCCGGCTCAGGTCATGATCTCTCGGTTAATGGGTTCAAACACCGCATCGGGCTCTGGGCTGACAGCTCAGAGCCTGGAGCTTGCTTTGGATTCTGTGTCTCCCTCTCTCTCTGCCCCTCCCCTACTCACCTCTCTCTCTCTCTCTCTCTCTCTCTCAAAAATAAATAAACATTTTTAAAAACTTTGAAACACATAAAAGAAAGAATATAAGATAAAAGTAAGTGAAAGAGCAAGGTAAGATTAAAAATAGAAATATTTGAAAAAATAGGACTTTACTGATTTGTTAGTTCTTTTAACAAATATATACATATATTTTTAAAAAGTTGTTAATGTTTTATTTATTTTTGAGAACGTGTAAGTGAGGGAGGAGCAGAGAGACAGGGGCCGAGGATCTGAAGCAGGCTGTTTGCTGACAGCAGCAAGCCTGTTGTGGGACTTGAACTCATGAACTGCAGGATCATGACCTGAGCCGAAGTCAAGATGCTCAACCAACTGAGCCATATAAAAATTATATATTTTTTTATTTTAGAGAGAGAGAGAGAGCGTGAGCAGGGAAGAGGGGCTGAAGGAGAGAGAGAACCCCAAGCAGGCTCCATGCTCCATGCAGAGCCCAACACGGAGCTCAATCCCACAACCCTGGGATCATAACCTGAGCTGAAATCAAGAGTCAGACACTCAACCAACTGAGCCACCCAGGTTACCCTAGTTCTTTTAACAAATATTTATTGAATACCTACAAAGTTTTAGCACTGTTCAAGGTACTAGAGAGAAAATGGCGAACAAAATATACAAAGTCTCTACTATCATAGAGCTTATTATATTCTACTGAAAATTTAAAAAACTCAATAGATGAGTTTAACAGATGGACTAGAAACAGCAGAAGAGATGATTGTTAAATTGGAAAAGAAACCTGAGAAAATTACCAATAGTACAACACAGAGGATTTAAAAAAATGGAGAATATAAAAGTGAATTAAGAGATATGGAGAATAGAATAAGAAGTCTGATACACATCCATAGAAGTTCCAAAAAGAGAGAAAAGAGATAGTGGAGAAGAGTCACTATTCAAAGAGAAAATGGCAAAGAATTCCTCAGAAATAAAGAAAGGCATGACCTATGGAATATTATGATGAGTTCTCAACAGGATACATTTTCAAAGTGAAGTTAATACTGTATCTAGACACTTCTATTTAAAATTGAAGAAACCAAAATCAAGGAGAAAACCATACCAGGAAAAAAAGAAAAGAAAAGAAAGAAACAAAGAGTATCTACCAAGTGCCTAAAATGCCAAAAAAAAAAACACAAAAAAACAAAACAAAAACAAAAACAAAAAAACAAACCACACACCTCATTGTAAGGTAAGATTGAAATAAAAATTTTAGAGTGCTAAGGAAATTCTCTTCTCAACTAAACTGTAATTCAAAGTGAGGATCAAAAAAGATATTTTCAGAAAAAAATCAATAGAGTTTACTATTTACAGACTTAGGCTACTAACAGATGTGCTTTGTTGAGAAAAAAACGTTGAATCCCGAAGGAGAAAGCAATAAAGAAAATGTCTAAAATGTTGGGGGAATTAAATAAGTCTTGACTATAATAATAATAATACATTCTAACCAAGAACATGAGAACACTTTAACATGAAAGAAGAAGTCAAGATTGAAACAGTTTGCGTTTCTAAATTCTGGAAGGTTTTTGAGAGAGGCTGAAGTTATTACCAATGCTACCCCAGAAACACTAAATATTCATGAGACACATGAGGTACCAGATATTCATGGGGATTTTCCGTGGCCCCATGTGTCCTCTGCTCAAGCCAGTTAGATAAAATCCCTGGTGCTCAGCAAGTCATCAGTGCTGAGTTACAACTGTCACCAAGCACACCAGTCCTTGAGTCTGGTGGACAATATGAACTGGCTTAGATACCTTCCATTTGCTGAGTCTTTGTAAGTCACTTTCAACTCCGGTCTTCACAGCCCCAATGTTAACGGAGAAAGCTGATGTGGAAAAGTGGGAGGTAGGACATATGAACATTTCATAACACAAGATTCAGGTAATTTGGTCCTTCCCTCTCAATTGCACCCTTTCCGAACTACACTATTAATCTCCTACATGTCTTTCCGCTTTGCCTCTTGCTGGATGCTTTGAACCAATTCAACACATAGTGTGATTTCAGCAAGGTCTGTCAGCCTTTCTGGTTAGGCCCTTGGTAGTGGACTTGGAGGCTACCATGGCATTGAGGTAATTTCCCGCTGACATACCACTAAAAAAGTAGAAATGAACATAAAACTCATAAGCAAAGAAGGAAGAAGAAAGAGGAAGAGAAAAACCACTCAAGTGGAAGGCAAGAAAGTACTAAAAGAATTTAAGAAGTTACATTAAAAAAAAAACTTGATTACCTTTTCTTTTATTTCAAGAATGAACAGCCAATTTCTTATTCACCTGCTTCCCCACATAATTTTTAGTGGGTGCGTGGAATGCTGGGTTAAGAAGGTTCTGACTGGCTGGCTCAGTCAGTAGAGGATGCAGTGCTTGACTTTGACTTCGAGGTCTTTTTTTAAAATTTTTTTTAAGTTTATTCATTTTTGAGAGAGAGATAGAGTGCGAGTGGGGGAGGGGCAGAGAGAGAGAGGGAGACACAGAATCTGAAGCAGGCTCCAGGCACTGAGCTGTCAACACAGAGCCCGACGCAGGGCTCAAACCCATGAGCTCTAAGATCATGACCTGAGCCGAAGTTGGGTACCCAACCAACTGAGCCACCCAGATGCCCCTCGAGGTCTTGAGTTCAAGCCCCACATTGGGCATAGAGATTACTTAAAACATTAAAAAAAAATTTTAATGTTTTTATGTATTTATTTATTATTTTTTTTAATGTTTATTTTTGAGAGAGAGAGACAGAGAGAAATAGAACATGAGCCGTGGAAGGGCAGAGAGAGAGGGAGACACAGAATCCAAAGTAGGCTCCAGGCTCCGGGTTGTCAGCACAGAGCTCGAAGAAGGGCTCCAACTCGTGAACCACAGGATCATAACTTGAGCCAAAGTTGGATGCCCAACTGGGGAGCCACCCAGGTGCCCCCCAATTTTTTTTTAAGAAAAAAAGGATTCTAAAGCCAAGCCTCACTGAAGTGAAAAAAAGAGTGCCCTCATCTATAGTAATGTCTCCTGTGAGGCACTGGAAATGAGAAGAAAGAATCTGAGGCACCTATATGCCTTTCTTGATCCAGGCTTTCTAAGCTTTAAAAATCACCACCAATTCCTAGAACTTCTACCAACTTGATTATATTTTTAGTGTTTTTTATTCAACTGATGCTCTTACACTTTATGATTTTACCAAGAAAAGTGAATTTGTATACTATTAACTCAAATAAGAATATACTTACAGTATCCACAATTGCATGAAAACCACAAGGTATAAATATATATGTGTGTGTGTATATATATACATATAATATATATGTATGTATATATAGTTACTACATAGAAAAGAAGGTGTAATGATATGCCTATAATTGGCAACAAATTTTAGCCACTACGCAATTGAATTCTACAAATGGCCACTGAGTTCTTACTGTTATATGTGCAAGGTAGTCTACAAGAGGAAGCAAAATTGAAAAGCATAGTTCCTGTCCTTAAGGAACTTAAATTGCCGTGAAGGAGAAATCCATGTATACAACTGTAAAATAGAGTATGATGTCAGTAGATCCTAAATCTAGCTGAGCACTTGGATTATCTGAGAAACTTTTTTTTTAATTGAAACACATCTGACATATAACATGGCATCAGTGTAAGGTGTACAGCAAGTTGGTTTGATACATTGAATTATTGCAGTAGGAGTGCCATTGTCCCGTTAGGTAGCACCCGTGTCTCTTAGCATAATTATCATTTGTTTTTTGTGGTGGGAACAATTAAGATCTAGTCCCTTAGCTAGTTGGAGGTTTATAATACAACACTGTTGCCTTGACACAAAAATCATGATTTAGCTGGACAGAATTCTTGTGTAACACCCTTTCCCCTCAAAACTTGGTGGACACACACATACTGTTTTTATTGTCTGAACCACTTGAGAGTAAGTAGCATACATTTGAACCTTTCCCTCTAAACATTGTGGTATCTCTCGTCTAAGAACAAGAACAGTCTCCTCCCCACACACAGTTGAGCAACACTAGTTTGAATTGCGTGGGTCCCGCTTACATGCTATTATTTTTTCGATAAATACAGCACAGTACCAGATATGTATTTTCTCTTCCTTATATTTTCTTTTCTTAATATATTTTCTTAATAATATTTTAATATTTCTTAATAATATTTTCTTTTCTCTTGCTTACTTTATTATTTATTTATTTACATGCCTAAGGCATGTAAGAATACAGTGTATAAAAAACATACAAACTATGCGTTGATTGATTCTTCAGGTTATCGGTAAGGCTTTAGGTCAACAGTAGGCCATTAGTCAAATTTGGGGGGAGTCCAAAGTTACATGTGGATATTCAACCGCACAGGGGTTTAGCACCCCCTAATCCTTATATTGTTCAAGGCTCAGCTGTATAATTATTAAATTGCCTGTTTTTACTCTTCCTTGTAAGAATATAAGTTCCATGGGGACAAGAATCACTTCTTTGTTGGTCCCTGTTATATATCCCCAAGGGCTAGAATAGTACCTGTCATTTATAGAACAAGGTAGGCAGACTTTTCTAGAAAAGGCTAAAGATATGTATTTCAGGCTTTATAGGTTAAGAGGCAAAATTTAAGATTATATACATATATATGACACACATATGTATCTGTATATAGTGTGCATATCTATGTAAATATAAATAAATAAGTATATATGAGAGAAAACAAATTTCCACAATTAAAAATTTAAAAAAAATTTTTTTTTGAGAGAGACAGAAAGAGCATGAGTGGGGGAGGGGCAGAGAGAGAGGGAGACACAGAATCTGAAGCACGTTCCAGGCTCTGAGCTGTCAGCATGGAGCCCAGTGTAGGGCTTGAACTCAGAAACCATGAGATCATGACCTGAGCCGAAGTCCAACACTTACCCAACTGAGCCATCCAGGCGTCCCAATTTCCACAATGTTTTAATTGATGGAATTCAAAATACAATAATGATAATTGAATACAGTTTTTGTTGATATACAAGGCTGAAAGAAGGAGGAGACAGAGGGTAGGCAGCAAAGGTTTGGCCAACAAAAGATCAGTAAAGCAGAGATAGCTCTCTGAAGAGGGAACAGTAAGGGGAAAAAACAGCACCTGCTGCCAGCAGGCCCACCATGGCTGCAGTCCTAAGAGCGTTCTCAGGCATCCAGCTATACTCAGAGAACTAAGGTGATTTCAGAATACTTTTGGTCAGTGTGAGTCTGTCCAGTGAGAGGGATCTAGGAAGGAGTTAACATATGTAGAAGAGGAGGAAGGAGGTAAATGGCAAAAAGATCAGACCTGGTCTCTATAGCAACTATTCAACTCTGTTTTTGCAGCAGGAAAGCAGCCATTGACAATATGTCTAATGAGACTGTCTAATTACTCTCCTAGACTAATGAGAATGGCTGTGTTCCACTCAAACTTTATTTATTGTACTAAAACTTGAATTTTGTACAATTTTCACATGCCACAAAATATTCTTCTTCTTCTTTTTTTTTTAAAGCTAGTGGACTGGACAAAAACAGGATTTGGGCTGGATTAGGCCCCTATAATAGATGCTAAGATGGAAGGAAGGAATAAAGGAAATGTTAAAGGGGAAAACGAATTTTTTATTGTTAATTTTCCTAGTTTACTTTTTTCTTTTCTCTTTTCTTTCTTTTTCTTTCTTTTTTTTTCTTTTTTTTGAGAGAGAGTGCATGCAGGGGATAGGCAGAGGGAGAGAGAGAGGGGGGAGAGAGAGAGAGAGAAAGAGACACTCTTAAGCAGGCTCCATGCTCAGCCCAGCCTGATGCAGGGCTTGATCTCACGACCTTGAGATCATGAACTGAGCCGAAATCAAGAGTCAGTCGCTCAACTGACTGAGCCACCCAGGTGCCCTGGGAAAAATTTTGTTTAATGGTGAAATACAAAATGAACGTATGTCGAAGATTTTATTTAATTAATTATATAGTGGCGGGATCAGTCAGATGTTACAGCCGGCTCAGCGGGGAATTCAAGCAGCACACTCACAGACACACAATCAGGAATGCTGAAGTAAATTTACTCATGGATGCGAAACTGGTCTATATCCACAGGGCAATGATCATTGGTACTCCTCCGGACAGAATTCGTTTGCATTTCTAGAGACAAGAAGCATGTGTATTACCCTAACATTTCTGCAAACCTCCAGAGTTGCAAAACAGTTCCAAGAGAGTCAGAAGCCTGGACCCTACATTCACAGCTACATTAGGGAAACCGAGACCACCTACCCATTAAAAAATCAAGCATGATGAAATCTTAAGAATGTCCTGGTTTCAAAATATGAAGTTTATACCTTGTGCTGCTTTACAGGGAATGCTAAAAATTTATTTTTATCTAGTTTGTTTATAAGACACTATACCATTTAACAACATGGTGTTCACAAAAATATTACATCCCAACTCCTCTATCATGAGAATACTGCGAGTAGCCTAGAGGACTTTGGGCGGGACCAGAGGCAAGGGTAAAGTGTCTTTCAAGAGGTAGATCACGCGCACGCGCTCGCGCACACACACACACACACACACACACACACGATGTACATCACAGTTCCAACACATACTGGCTGTGTGACCTTGGGGAAATAAATGAACACCCCTCAGCTTCAGTTTCTTCATCTGTTAAATGGAAATAATAATCAATAACTATTTCATAGGGCTGATATAAGAATTAAATGATGTGAGGGGCGCCTGGGTGGCTCAGTTGGTTACATGTCCGACTTTGGCACAAGTCACGATCTCACCATTCGTGGGTTTGAGCCCCGCGTTGGGCTCTGTGCTGAAAGCTCAGAGCCTGGAGCCTGCTTCGGATTCTGTGTCTTCCTCTCTCTCTCTGTCCCTACCCTACTCATACTCTGTCTCTCTCTCTCTCTCTCTCTCTCTCTCAAAAAAAAAATAAATAAACATTAAAAAAATTTTTTTAAAGAATTAAATGACGTGATAAATGACATGCTCAAATATAGCCTGCCATAGAGTAATCACATAATGTGGTTATTATTTTTCTTTAGATCAGGACTTAATACCATCTAATGTCTGAAATTTGTCTAAGATATCATTTGGGGAAGTCTTGATAAAGCTCTGAGCTGCTATTTTATGGCATGTTAGTATATTACTAAAGCACGTTCCCTTTTCTGGAGGCAGAGTGATACACTTAATTCTCTAGATCCTGGCTGAAGTGTCACGATGCGGAATTGCTATCGCTCCGGTGGGCTACCTCATCCATCAGAGGTATTCTCATGTCAACAGAAGGAGGGGAAACACCACCTGATTTTCTATAGGAATCAAGATATTCTTTGAATTAGACAGAACCCTTTTTTTAAAGTCTCCATTTAAGCACCTGAATATTATTTTCCAATTGTATTAGATCCTAATACAAGAAGACATCATGTTTCTGGAAGATTTATTAAAACTCTGGCATTTTCCACACTACAATGTGGAAATTAAATTTGAACCTAATTTCATTTCAAGTAAATTATACACACTTAATTGCATCTTTTCTGTTCAATTTAAAGAGCATTAGGCATTTAAGAAATTAGAATTGCTATACCTGAACTTCTAAATGGAACAAAACAAGAATCACTTAAATGACTTTTTTTTTGGACCAGAAGAGGCTTTTTTTCTGAAACGGAACATTTTTCTATATGAAGAATTGGCCTTTTTATTCCATGACCTATTATCACTCTGCTCAAGTTATCTTTCCAATTCCTTAACTCAGTGGTTTGTTGGCTTTGTTTTGTTTTGTTTTGTTTATGGTATATGAAAACCAAGATAGATGCTATAAAAATAACATTAAGATACAAACTCAAAGCCCATAAGAAAACCTCTTTGTGTCGAGGGCATGTCTGGCTAGGGTTGCCACAAAACAAAAGTCTCTTAAGCTTGACTT
The DNA here is from genome assembly GCA_028646485.1 of Cryptoprocta ferox. Lineage (NCBI taxonomy): Eukaryota > Metazoa > Chordata > Mammalia > Carnivora > Eupleridae > Cryptoprocta > Cryptoprocta ferox. The sequence continues at coordinate 46,521,354 of CM053565.1, forward strand.
TTGAAACATCCTTTATTTGACATTGGATTGCCCTCCCTTGCCCACTTGGTCAGTATAGGTGAATTTAATTTTCTCTTGTCTTTGTTCGATTATCAGCTCTGCAGGCCCCTCTTCCATGGAAGTCCGCTCAACTCCAAGACGACCCAGTAGGACAGAATTGCCCTTGAAAGGCTAAAATGGGGAAAACAGCTTGAGAATGTTATGAGGCAAGACAGGCTGACGTGAGAGATATTTTCATCTCCACTCCCTGGGCGCCGGCTGAGGACAAAGTGAGGAGAAGAGTGCACTATGTGCTGTAAAGTAATACTGAATGGAACAGGTGAGTTAAGAATGGAGCAAGAATGGAAAAGTGAGTCAGAGTCAGACATACAGTCATAGCATTGTGTATTTAATTGTCAGTGGCGATCATTGGCAAATTTCTGTTGGTATTTAATATGCGCTATAAATATTTGCATTCTATGGTCCACACAGTACACTCTTCTGAGCATAAAAGTAGATGGGAAACTGGGATTTAGTCCCTAATTCCATTCCACCTCTTAAGCTACTGATTTCTATTGCCAGTTGAAGGAGATAAAACTATTATACATGAAACATAATGGTTTAGGGTGCGTCCTGGGGAAAAGAGAGTGTTTTGTTAGTAAGCACTTTATTTCAAAGTGCGATAAAAAGTTACTGAAGGAGAGTATATTTTGTTTCATTAGCAATCTTTCTGTATTATTCCTTTCTTACAAAAATGGCATTGCTTTGCAAAATAGGCTTTAAAATTAAGAGAACCTATATGATAAGTCTTTGTCAATTCTATTAATTCATGGCCTTGAAACTCTCTCGGGTTCTTAGTTCTTAGCTTTTCCTCTCCATATGTCTAAAAATGGAGATGATCAAATGATGGAAATTTTAAAATGTGTTCTTATGTGTGTTTGCTTTGTTTGGGAGTTCCTGAGTGGACATTTTTACTTCTGCAAAATATCACTAACCCTGAGAACTTCAAAATATCCATGAGGCAATGCCACGGAAGCTAAATCTATTTGGATGAAATGAAACTTTAAAAGAATGAGCTTCAAAAAAATTTAAAAGAGTATCTATCTATCTTAAGAGTATAAAGGTCTTGTAAAAAATTTGAATGTATGGCTGAGGGCGCCAGGTAATAAGGTGTATATTGGTAACACCTTTCCAGAAAGTATGTACCAATAACCTACAAAATGTTTGTATTAGCTCAGGCTACCATAACAAAATACCATTGACTGGGTTATGTAAACAAAGAAAATGTGTTTCTTATAGTTCTGGAGGCTGGCAGTCCAAGGGCAAAGGCATTAGCATAGTTGGTTCTGGGGCAAGCTCTCTTTGGGTTTGTAGAGGGATGTCATCTCTCTCTGTGCCCACATGGTAGAGGGGGACACAGAGAGAGCAGGAGAGAGAAATTTCTCTCACTTCCTTCTCTTATAAAGCCATAGTCCTATGGGATTAGACCCCACTCTTTTTTTTAATGTTTATTTATTTATTTTGAGAGAGAGAGAGAGAGAGAGCATGAGTGAGGGAGGTGCAGAGATAGAGGGAGAGTGAGAGAGAGAGAGAGAGAGAGGGAGAGAGAATCCCAAGCAGGCTCCACGCCACCAGTGCAGAGCCCAACTCGGGGCTCGAACTCAAGAGCCTGTGATCATGACCTGTGATCAAGAGATCATGACCTGAACCAAAACCAAGAGTCGATGCTTAACCAACTGAACTGCAGAGGCACCCCTTGACCCCATTCTTAAGACCTAATTTAAGTTTAATTACCTCCTAAAGGCCTTATCTACAGATACTGTGACACTAGGGGTAAGAGCTTCAATTTATGAATTTTAGGGGGACACAATTCAGTCCATAACAATGTTCATACCCTTTGAGCCAGTAATTCAACTTCCAGAAACCCATCCTTTGTGTGATATTGAGGTAGGGGTGGAGAGTGGAGAGACGTAACGGGACAATAGCCCTAAATGAACACTTAAAAATATTCATCGTGTTATTTACCATTTTAGGCTAGGAAAACACATACAACCAAGGTGGGCAGAAGATCATCACCTGAACAAAACCAAGAAGTAAGTTACAAAAGCAGAATCCCATGTGATTTCCAGATTGGCATCCAGGTAAACCAGAACAGTGCTACAAATCCAAGCCAGGCACAACAAGAAATTAAGGAGCTAAAAAGAAAATCAAGCAAGTCACAAGCTAAAGGGGAACCAACGCAAAAGAGGCTCCCAGTAGAGAGAAGGATGGTGAAACTGGCATAATTCTCAGAACCTGGGTTAAGTATTCACCAAAATGTGTTGCTGTGGTTGTTGTTTTACATGTTCGGGCCATCATGAGAACCTCTTTTGGCTTTTGCTCTTTAAATTTTTTTTTACTTTTTTAATGTTTTTATTTTATTTTTGAGAGAGAGAGAGTGCAAGTGGGGGAGGGGCAGAGAGAAAGGGAGACTCAGAATCTGAAGCAGGCTCCAGGGCTCAGAGCTGTCAGCACAGAGCCTGATGTGAGGCTTGACCTGATGAACCTCGAGATCATGACCTGAGCCAAAGTCGGATGCTTAACCAACTGAGCCACCCAGGAGCCCCATTGGCTTTTACACTTTTAAAAACAATTATAAGCAACACTATGTCAGAAAGGAATGAAATAATGCTTATGCACAGAATAACAAGTATATTCTGAAAAAAAAAATTGTTTCCCTTTGGCGATTTCATCTGTTTGCATGGCCCTAACTATTGCCTCAATAAAGACAACTCATGGGGCGCCTGGGTGGCTCAGTCGGTTGAGCATCCGACTTCAACTCAGGTCATGATCTCACCGTTGGTGAGTTCAAGCCCCACATCCGGCTCGCTGCTGTCAGTGCAGAGCCTGCTTCTGATCCTCTGTCCCCCTCTCTCTCTGTTCCTCCCCTGCTCACACTCTCTCTCTCAAAAATGAATAAACATTAAAAAAAAAAAAGACAACTCACAAATCTGTTACCTTAAGACCCAGCCCAAATACAGTCATTCCCCACCCCACCTCCATTTCTGTGGTCTCAGTTACCCACGGCCAACCACATTCCAGAAGCCGTGGGTCCTCACTTTGGCATACCGTCAGGTCAATAGTAGCCTAACTGTGTCATGATATCCACGTGATTCACCCCCTTCATGTCATCACAACGTTGGCATTTTATCATCTTAAATCATCACAAGAAGAGTGAGTATAGTATAAAAAGATATTTTGAGAGACCACATTCACATAACTTTTATTATAGTATATTGCTATAATTGTTCTATTTTGTTATTAGTTATTATTGTTAATCTCTTAACTGTGCTAATTTATAAATTAAATTTTATCATCGGTATGTATATATAGGAAACAACATAGTATATATGGGGTTTGGTCTTATCCACCATTTCAGGCAACCACTGGAGGGCTCAGAACATGTCTCCTTCGAATAAAGGGGGACTATTGTAAATACCCTTGACACGTCTTCCAAATACTAGTAGTGTGTGGCCAGATGCTTGCAGGCCATCTCCCTCTGACTGTTTTGACATCTCAAACTCTTCTGTCCCAAGCAGAAATCATCGCCTTCTGGGAAATGTGCCTACCGCCTTGTGAACCTTATCTCTCTTGGTGGCATTCCCACCCGCAGGGAATCTCAAAGCTACCTCTTTGTTTCTTGTGTCTTATCCACCATCCACTTCCAGCTCACATTTCCCAGCACCTTGAAATGATATTAAACTGAGTTACATCATGGATAACCATTACACACTTTTTTTTTTAATTTTTTCATTCTACAGAGAAGCTACAGAATATATCCTACTAATCGATATATTCAATTTTTTTTTTTTGCCACTTTAAAAACATGTGAGAGTTGTATGTGTGTCTTAACCTCTTCAGGCTGCTGTAAGAAAAATACCATAGACTGGGTGGGCTAAACAACAAACATTTCTGACAATTTTTGAGTCTGGGAAGTCTACCAAGGCACTAGCAGATTCAGTGTCTGGAGAGAGCCTGCGTCCTGCCTCACAGAGGGCCATCTTCTCTGTTTCTCACGTCTGGGACAGGGCCATAAAGCTTCCTGCTATCTCTTTTATAAAGGCACTAATCCCATTCGTGAGGGCTCCACCTTCATGATCTCTTCACTTCCCAAAGGCCCCACCTTCCAGTACCACCACTTTGGCAGTCAGGATTTCAGTATATGAATCGAAGGGGCACAGCTGTTCCGTCCATAACAATGTAGTTGGATAGTTATATGCATTCCTGGATAGTCTGGTTAAAAAAAAAAAAAGGGCTTGTGTATGATATGGTTCTCAATTGTCGACACCCTGCTTTCCTTTGTGAAACAGAAGACAGATGCTTTTGTTAAAAGTTACATGGGCACCTGGGTGGCTCAGTCAGTTAAGCATCTGACTTTGGTTCAGGTCATGATCTCGCAGTTTGTGGGTTCGAGCCTCACGTCAGAGCCTGGAGCCTGCTTTGGATTCTGTCTGCCTCTCTCTCTGCCCCTTCCCTGCTCATGCTCTCTCTCTCTCTCAAAAATAAATAAACACTAAAAAAATTAAAAAAAATAAGTTACAGCCAATGGGTGGACTACACCAGAAGTAATAGTGACAAATGTATACAACTGTGTTTGCATTTTTCAAGAAGAGTTGTTTTGTTCTAAAGCAACCGGCTTTCAATTTTTTTGGTCTCTTGGCCACGTTACACTTTAGGACCTAGTGAGTATCCCAAAGAACTTTGTCTATGTGAGCTATAATATCAATACTTAATGTATTAGAAATTGAAAAACTGAATAGTTATATTTACCAGTTTGAAGATAGCAATGATGAACACATTGTGTATTAACATTAATATCGTCCTAGTGTTATTATTACATTAGTATAATTTTTACATCACAGAGACCCTGGGAGAACTACTGTCCTAAAATTTTAGTTTGTTCCGGAACATGAAAGAGCATAATGAAGCACAAAACTTTGAAAGTGAATTTATTTGCTTTGATTTATAATATTAATTTTTTTGATGTTTATTTATTTTTGAGGGGGGGCAGAGAGAGAGGGAGACACAGAATCTGAAGCAGGCTCCAAGCTCTGAGCTGTCAGCACAGAGCCCTACATGGGGCTCGAACCCACAGACCACGAGGTCATGACCTGAGCTTAAGTCGGACATTTAACCGACTGAGCCACCCAGGTACCCCTGCTTTGATTTATAATACCGGAGCCTCAATAAAAGCTATGAATTGTTAAAATTTATAACAAAATTTCCTCAATTCTGGTGGTCTTGCTTCCTGGGCTTGCTGATTAGTGGCTTTACCCATAATATTAAAATTCGTTGTTTTCCTTATCTGTAATCTGCTTACACAGCAGAGTCTGTGTCATACCAGAATAATTTGCTTTGCTTTACGTTGACTTTATTATATCCGTGATTATTCAAGAAAAAGAAAAACAAAGGTTCTCACTTTCTAAAGAACTAAGAGGGTCTTTATAATAATGCTATTTTCTGTGCTTATTATATATATATATATTTTAATAAACAACAGAAGTTTATTTCTCACAGTTCTGGAGACTTGGATATGAAGTCCAAGATCAAGGTGCTGGCAGATTCTGCTTGGTGAGGATGCAATTCCTCGTTCATAGATGGTCAGCTTTTGTTTCTATGCTTATTTTTTTAAGTTTTATTTATTTATTCTGAAAGCGAGAGAACGAGTGAAGGAGGGGCAGATAAAGAGGGAGAAAGACAATCCCAAGCAGGCTCCGCAGTGGTAGCACAGAGCCTGACTAGGAGCTCGAACTCATGAACTGTAAGAGATCATGACCTGAGCTGAAACTAACAGTTTGATTCTTAACCAACTGAGCCACCCAGGTGCCCCAGATATCTAATTCTTTATTTTATTTATTTATTTTTTCCACAGGAGATCTCTCTGGAACATTTCTTTTTTTTTTTTTTAATTTATAGTTTATTGTCAAGTTGGTTCTATGCTTATTTTTAAATGTTATAGTGTCACTTGGGTTAAATAGTGTCACAGGCACCCATTATCCTATCTTAATCAAGTCCTCACATTTCTCCTAATGACATTTCTAATTGCCTTCCTACAACTATCTATGATGTATCAAAACGTTTTTTTTTTTAATTTCTCATACTGAAACTGTCTTTGAGATTTCCTAGAGGGCTCTTGGAAAACCACAAAGTTTTGTCCTTTTACTTTATAAAAAGAGAGATGTTAGAAATAATTAGGTTAAGTTTGTTTGCTGTGTTATAATAGAAAGAGTTGCATAGGAATATTTGTCAAGTAAGAAAGTACGCAGAGTCTGGCCTAGGTATAAGTAAAATGTTACCAAGATAAACATTTCAGAAATCAAATGCTATAGAAGAAATCCCCGGAGCTTTGTTAATGCCCTTGCTGACCATAATGTTTTACACTCAGGGTAAACACAGACGATCAGAACTCTTATGAAATAGTTATCTAATGTTCTCTGATTAAAAAAAAAAAAATTCAAGAGCACCCAGGTGGCTCAGTTGGTTTAGTTTTCACCTCTTGATGTTGGCTCAGGTCATGATCTCGTGGTTGATGGGATCGAGCCCCACATTGTGCTCTACACTGACAGCACAGAACCTGTTTGGGATTCTTTCTCCCTTTCTCTCTGCCCCTGCCCTGCTCTCATGCACACGTTCTCTCTCTCACTCAAAAATAAAATAAAACAGGGGGGCCTGGGTGGCTCAGTCGGTTGAGCATCCGACTTCAGCTCAGGTCATGATCTCACGGTTTGTGGGTTCGAGCCCCGCGTTGGGCTCTGTGCTGACCACTAGCACAGAGCCTGGAGCCTGTTTCGGATTCTGTGTCTCTTTCTCTCTCTTCCCCTCCCCTGTTCATGCTCTGTCTCTATTTCTCAAAAATAAATAAATGTAAAAAAAATAAAAAAAACATTAAAAAAGTTCAACAACTTCCCTTCTAACATTACTGGTATGTAATAACTAAAATTAGTATGGTGATGGCTTGCCCTAAGGTGGCTTGAAGGTGGTAACAAAGTCAATTTCTGGAAAAATTTTGGAGGTGGAGCCTATAGATTTGTTCATGGAACTGGGTATATGTTAGTGAGAAAAAGAGACTAGTCAAAGCTATCTTCAAGGTTGTTGGCTTAATTGAGTGGTGGAACTGAGAGGTCTTTAATGAGATGAAGAAGACCATAAAGGAGCTCCTGGTTTGAGAGAGACTGCAAAGAATTTACTATTGGAGCTGTTGAATACTAAATGATTAATAATAAATAAAATAACATTGACACAAATAAATCAAAATATATAACATAAATCATATAATAAACATATTTAGATATAGAATCATGGATCTTACAAAATAAAAGTATTTTTAAATACACACATTTATGGATAAAATAAAATCACATAATAATAATAATATAAATTATAATAAACTCACATTACTAATATTTATTGTTAAATATTCACATTGCAGATCTTAAGTAGGAATCAGAATCCAGGACACAGATCCACACATGATACAAATTCAGAACTTATCAAATTCTGATAGCCATGACTGGATGAGATCACCAAGGGAGAGTGTAAATAGAAAAGAGTAAAGGTGTATCCGTGCTCACACGTGCATGTCCCAGAAGTGGGATAGCTGAATCCTAGCATAGTTCTATTTTTACTTTTCTGAGGAAACTTCATACTGTTTTCCATAGTGGCTGCACCAACTTCTGTTCCCACCAACAGTGAACACAGGTTTCTTTTCTCCACATCCTCGCCAACCCCTGTTATCTCTTGTCTCTTTACTAATAAAGCTGGGAAAAACTTTTTTTTTTAATAGAAAAGAGTAAAGTTCCCAAAAGTTCAATGCCAAGATCTAGAAAGCCTGATTTTTCACAAAGACGGAGCTCCAGCTTGGGGATTCACAAGGAGAGCCCTAGATATATAGTCACAACATGATTCAGGTCACCTGGGCATGACGTACAACTTCTGTCACACAGCTTTTCCCAACTCCCTTACTATGACTTAGTATCGATGGATTCCAGCATTATCTAGGATTGTGCGGTTTATTTGTTTGCATTGTGTATTTCATTTACAAATGCTTATACAGGATGCCTGTAAATTCTAGACTCCGTCCTGAACATGTTACAAAGATTAACATATTTAATCTGTGTAACCATGCCGGGAGGTAATGAGCATTATTATCCCCATTTTACAAAAGAGAAAACTAAGAAATAGGGCAGTTCAGTGGCTGGTCCAAGTTCTCACGATTAAAAGGTACATATGGCTCTGCAAGGAGCCACCTTCTCTTCAATTATTACAACAGTGAGGTAGGAAAGCTTTGGGGCAACAGAAGATTATAAGGTCTGTACGAACCATACATGGGGTAACTTCTGTGTTTACTGAATCCCTAACTCAGGACTTAAAAGTAATTTTTCTCTTCTTAAGGTTAAATCCCAGTTTAAGCTTGGTATTCTATATTCTCAAATCCCGGTTTCCAATTTTAATGATAGTGTAGGGGCCAAGGGCAGGCTGCCCCAAGATGACCACTTGGCCATACTTTCAAGTTAAAGGTAGTTAAAACCCAGCAGATGCAGGAAAAGTTCTCTGCCTCCCCATCAATGGCCGAAATCTGCATTGGAAAGGTGAGCCTTGGACCAGGAAGAGAACTGTTAACAGAGACTCACTCCCCTTTACCTAAAAAATTTACAAACTTACCAGTGAAGTAGGGCAACCCTGTTTTTCAAACATCTCCTTTCTCCTTCCTGCTAATGGTCTTCCTCTCTTTGTATCCTCAGACCCTACCCCTCTCCTGAGCTCATGTAAGCTTCATGTTGCCTCATTCATTGTCTTTGGAATTTCCAGTCTGTCTGGATTCCCCATACATACGCCTATTACATTGGATTTTCTCCTGTTAGTCTGTCTCTTATCAGTTTGATTTTATGTCCAGTTAGAAGGACCACAGGGCAGAGGAAGGTCTTCCTCCCAGACAGTACTTTTTCTAAAGACCTGAAAGTTTCAATGTAACATTCAAATTGCAGTATCTAAAATTCAGTAAGGTACTGGGAGGAAGATCAATCAAAACTAACAGTACATGGGACACCTGGGTGGCTCAGCCAGTTAAGCAACCAACTTTTGATTTCTGCTCAGGTCATAATCTCACGGTTCATGGGTTCGAGCCCCGCATTGGGCTCCGCATTAACAAAATGGAGCCTGCTTGGGATTCTCTCTCTCATTCTCTGTCTCTCTCTCTTTCTCTGCCCCTCCCCTGCTCGCTCGCTCCCTCTCAAAACAAATAAATAAATGTAAAAAAAGAAAACCTACAAGTACAACAAAAACATTTCACGGTGGTCCTTTCTACGTTTTTAAAATTTTTTCCAAAAGCAACATGTACCGAAAAAAGCCTATGCCCTTTCCAGTACAAGTCAGTTTTTATGCCAAGCATGTATTAGCACAGGACAACAATCTCTATCTCAAACTGCGATTGTAACATTCCTCCCTTGTTCACCAGGTGTGGTCCAGCCTTTAGATCATTTAAGAGTTAATCTCTCTCCAGCACTAATGTTGACTGAGGAGTTGCTACTTTGAACAGAGAAGAAATAATTTGTCGAAGCCAAAGTGAATTGAAATAGAGCAAGAGACATAGATTGGATAAGTCCAAAGAACAAAAGCTATGTGGACTGTTTGTCCAAGGAAACTTTGCTTATTTCCCAAAACAGGAAGTTATGGTCTCTGCATACTTTTTGTTTTATTGGCAATGCCAATCTGAATAAGCAGATCAGTGGGTTTCCAGGACTTTCCCACTTGCTAAAGTATGTTAAGTGAAGCAGTGCCAATACCTATATTTGCATTTCAGTAGCCTAAGTAGCTAAGAAAAACTCTAGTAAATTGATTCGTTTTTATATACATGAATCAAATCTGAACAGGACTTGATTTTTAATTTGAATATTGTAGTGCTCAGGTTAGCTATGGTGGACTAAATGTCAGGCACCTCCTTAATTTACTAAATTAGTGTTCAAGTCTGTAATTGAAGTAATTTCTTTGATAATGTATCCATCCTTAAGGCAAGGTAATACTTTGACTTAATTAAAAAGAGAATGTCAGTTGATGAGTATGTCTTTCCAGAGAATATCTCCTTGCAGATACATTGAATCAAAGAAATAATAATCAGCTTGGTGAAACTTTACAGTTAGAGAACATATTTGTAATTTTTAAATGAGCATACCATTTGTGTAATTAGGCAATGTGAGTCCATCACATTTGCTCTGATGGGAGAAAACAGGTTTTCTTTTTTTTTAATTTTTTTAATGTATTTATTTTTGAGAGAGAGAGAGAGAGAGAGAGAGAGAGCGTGAGCAGGGGAAGGTCAGAGAGAGAGACACACACAGAATCCGAAGACAGGCTCCAGGCTCAAGAGGTAGCTGTCAGCACAGAGCCTGACATGGGGCTCAAACCCACAAACCGTGAGATCATGACCTGAGCTGAAGGCAGACCCTCAACCGACTGAGCCACCCAGGCGCCCCTAAAACAGGTTTTCTATACTAACGTGGACCCTGATCTTATCCTACAATCTCAAGGAATTCTCCTAATTGAGGTTTGCTTCAGTTTATTTTTATCATAGAAGGGTAATTCATCAAGTGTAATATATTTAAAGGCATTTTTAACATACAAGGTTTTTAATTTTTGTTTTTGCTTATTTTAGTAACACTCGACAAGTGAGTCCTGGTTTCTCTCCTGGCCTGCCGACAACGAGCTTTATGACTTTGGCAAACTATTTAATAACTATAGATGCTTTCATGCATAAAATGTGAAGTTTGATTTTGAAAGTTGGATCCAGATCTATTATTCAGTGATTATTTGCTTTATTTAAAGTTGATTTTTTGTTTCCCCAAAATTGAAGCTGATCTCTTATTCCTAAGTATTGAGTTTTAAAATCTCAAAGTATTGGAACAATACTGTCAGGAAAACCCCAAAGCTATGAAAGACTGTGAAACAGACAAAGAGTACTAAATGTCCTGTTCAGAACACTCTTCTGGGTTAGCTTTGTATTTTTTTTTATTAAAAAAAATTTTTTTAATGTCTATATTTGAGAGACAGTGACAGAATGTGAGCGGGGGAAGGACAGAGAGACAGAGACAGAATCCGAAGCAGGCTCCAGGCTCTGAGCTGTAGGCACAGAGCCCAAGGCGGGGGCCCAAACTCACAAGCCCTGAGATCATGACCTGAAGTCGGATGCTTAACTGACTAAGCCACCCAGGAGCCCTGCTATTTTGTAACTGTGAGATGTAAAACACCGATAGTAATTCAAAGGATTCTTGTCTAAAGAGGTGCAGATTACATCCACTGAAATGCAATCCACCATTGTCTTTGGATACTAACGCATTTTACATCTATTTGTAAATTCTTTTCAGCATTCCTAATTGCTACGTATTGAATTCTTTTGAATTCTCCTTTGAATCAGTTATAATGCTGTATTGGTTTCTTCCTTAACTAAGTTAAATAACATGTTGGATGTGTGTTCATTTCATACTTGTATTAGGGTCATGATTATAACCTTTATTTATCTTTTTTTATTTTAACCTTAAAAAAATTATCCTTTAATTTACCTACATAATTAGATTACTGTGGGGATTAAGTAAGATGATGCGTGTTGAGTACTTGGCACGGTGCCTGAGATCTAATGATGATGATGATTCCTGTTTACTGACCCAAGTGAGCTTTGTTTCCAGTTAATAAGTGTCGTCTTCACAGCTAGCTGGTAAAAATTCAAAATAACAAAGGCTTTAGTGGAGATGGTTTGAAGATAATTAAAACTACAGCTATTTGAGGAAAGGACTTAATGTATCAAGAAACTGCATCTATTTTGGTTATAGATGTTCAAATATAAATCTCACTTAAAATCATGCTTTGATTCATATTAAAGACTTTCAAAATCCGTGAAGGGACTAGCAGAGATTAAGTTACCACCAGAAGTGTGTATGGATACAGAGGCTCAATAAAACCACCTGAAAAAGCGTGTAGACTTTGAAAGGGACCAACTGTCGATGCTCACAGTCCTGCCCCTCATCAAAGTCACCCACTTGCTGAAGATTCATTCAGAGTATGACTTTTGTCACCAAGGGGGAAGATATAGAAGGAAGGGCAAATAGAAGAGTCAAAATATGGGAGTCAAAAAAACTTCCTACTGACCTATTTTAGCTTATTTTACCATCGAAATGAAGGTTGCGATGCTGAGAAGTGAAGGATATTTTATTTAGGTATGTATTTCTCTGTTAACCCCATGGAACAGAAAAATCTGAAGTGGGCTACAGTTAAAGGTATAATTTGAACAAATAAGAAGGCATTCTGATTACAAGCTCCTTATACACTGGAGCAGGCTTTCTGGGAACAAGAATGGCTTTCATCAAGAAATGTAAAGGAGATTGTTGAGAAATTAAGTGAGAGGAGGTTGAAGGGCAGGAGAAACATCCTCAAAGAATTTCTCTCCCTCAATACTTTGATGAGCAAAATACACTACCACCACCACGACAAAACAAATACATAAATTCAACCAACATTATTAAGTACTGCCTATGTGTGATGAGTACTTTCCTTTTTTTTATTTTTTTTTATTTTTTATGTTTATTTATTTTTGAGAGACAGAAACAGAGAGACAGTGTGTGAGCAGCGGAGGGGCAGAGAGAGAGAGAGAGAGAGAGAGAGAGTGAGACATGGAATCTGAAGCAGGCTCCAGACTCCGAGCTGTTAGCATAGAGCCTGACGCGGGGCTCCAACTCATGAACCGTGAGATCATGACCTAAGCCAAAGTTGGTTGCTCAACAGACTGAGCCACCCAGGTGCCACTGTGACAGTACTTTTCTAAGCCAGAGAAATCTCTACCCTGGCAAAGCTTACCTTGGCAAAGAGCAGGGAACACAGAGACACAGTAGGAAAAATAAAGAGATGATATGGTACATTGGAGTCATAGGTGCTATGCAGAAAAACGTGAAGAGCAAAGGGAAGGGCTAAGGGCTATCGTTTTCTAGGCTGGTCAGAGAGGTCACTTTGAGAGGCAATTTGAACAAAGACTTAAAGAGAAGGAGCAAGCCCTGAGGATATGGGGTGGGATGGAAGGAGGAGGAGAGAATGTTCCAGGTAGAAGTCCCTGAGGCAGGTAAACACCTGGAATAACAAAGAGGCCAGCTGGCCCCAGCAGGATGAGCCAGGAGGAGAGAGTTGGATGAGGTCTGGGAGCTAACGGGAGTGATGATGGAGGCATAACCTTATGGGCCCAGGGAACCAGTGTAAGGTCTCTGGCTTTCTTCTCAGAGATGGGGAGCCACTGGAGAATTTTACATAATGGAGTGACTGGTATGACCTGACTTCAATTTTTTAAAAATATTTATTTATTTATTTATTTAGTGAGAGTGAGAGAGTGAGTCGGGGAGGGGGAGAGAGAGAGAGAGAGAGAGAGAGAGAGAATCCCAAGCAGACTCTGTGCTGCCAGTGCAGAGTCTGAAGTGGGGCTTGAACTCATGAACCGTGACATCATGCCCTGAGCCAAAATCAATAGTTGGGCATTCGACTGACTGAGCCGCCCAGGGGCTCCTGACCTGACTTAAATTTTAAAAGAATCCCTAGAGGCAAAAATCAGCGACTGCAATCAAACAATGAAAGGATCAACAAGAAATAAAAGAATCCATAGAGAAAAACTGAGAAGTACTTGGCTCTCAATCTGCTCCCATTCCTCCCCCCCCTCCACCTCCCCACAGCCAAAAAGATCATATTGAAAAATTGGAGACAACCAAGGTGACTCGGTTTATTCACTTTTTTCTCTTTGGACTCTGAGGATTAGGAACATGGTTTAGTTTGGGTTCTGCACCCAACTCCAATGTGTGAAGGGGAGGTTTACCCCAACACCATCAAGCCATGCTTGGGGACTAGCTGGGCACCCTACCACTCAACTCAATTCCAACACTCTCTACCTGGAGACTGCACCAGATTCCACAGGTAAAGGCTCAGGGCCATGAGACACACCAACTGCAAGCCCAGAATGTTACCTGTGCTTCTGACCAATTAGCTCTAAATCAGAGGTTCCCTTGACCTCCTCCTTGGGTTCAATTAATTCACTAGAGTGGCTCACAGAACTCAGGAAACCTATTTATACACTAGATGACCAGCTTACAAAGGATATTACAAAGGATATGAAAGGATACAGATCAATAGCCTGATGAAGAGACATGTAGGATGAGGTTCCAAACAAAGAAGTTTCTGTCCTCCTGGAGTTTGGGTCCCGGCATGTTGGTACATGGCAGTGGTCTGGTCCCCAGCCTGGAAGCTCTCTGAACCCCCTCCTCTTGGGGGTTTTAGTGAAGGCTTCATTACATAGGCATGACTGAGTAACTCCTTGGTCATTGGTGATTGATTTCACCAGCACCTCTCTCCTCCCCGGAAATCAGAGGGTGGAACTGAAAGTTCCACCCTCTATTCTTGGTGGGTTCCCTTGGCAACCAGCTGTCATTCTTAGGTGCTTTCCAAAAATCATCTCATTAACATAAACCCAATATTGGTGGAAAGGGGCGGGTTATGAATAAGGGGACAGCCACTGCACCTTGATGGTTTTGAAACGTTTGCAGGAGCTGAGGTCAAGAGACCAAATATTATAATGAAGGATGCTCCCTTTGCTCTTATGGCTCAGGAAGTTCTAAGGGGTTTGTGAGCTGTGAGACAGGAACTGTGGAAGAAGACCAAATGTATATGAGAAATCTATTTTGGTCATCTGAATGACCAAATACATGTATTTCCCACAAATCACAATATCTTGCATTTGTTGGGAGAGAGGGAGACAAAGAAATGAACAATGAGCCTCACTTTCTCTGATGGTCTACACTCAGACTTGAGGGAAATGAGAATTGAGTTTGAATAAGCAGGTGCAATGCACTGTGGAAAGAGAATCAAGAAGTCCCCACATTACATCAGGTGACACAGAGGCACTTAAGTCTTAGCAAAAGCAGTAGCTTGGTAACTACAAATATCCTATAGAGGGAAGAGGGAATTCAGCAGGCATGAGGCACAGAGCTATCTTAGCTCAAAAATGGAATCGGAAAGGGTAATATTGACCTCAGGAAAATGATCACAAGGTTAAAAATCACGTAATTGCAAAACCAAGCAAAAACACAAGAAAGAAAGAATAATTAATGGAATAGACACTGGTATTGAATTACTGGTATTGAGAAGCGTCAGATAATCAGAGTAAATGCATGTAAAAAATAACAGAAAAGAAAGCAATAAATGAAGCGACAAGATCCAGAACACAGACCAAGATAATTCAATCATAAATTTCTCTCCATGAAATAGGGACCCATCAGATGGTACAGAGGTACATAAAAACATAATTCTGGACGAATATCTCATAAATTTAAAAAAGGCTGCATTTCCAAATTAAAAAGAACACACCTTTGTCCCCGCACCCCTCCACCCCCCAGGGAAGTCTGATAGAGAAAGCTCAAATCCTGTGTGATGGCTGAATCTCAAAGATAGAAGAACTCTTTAGACATTCAGGGAGAAAAAGCAAACCATCTTCAACAGGAGAGAGATAAAACTGGCATTAAACTTCTCTGCAGCCACATTCAGGGTCCAAAGATAATGAAAAGTCCGCAAGAGGGCTACAATGAGTGGGATCCACAGGTCAGTAGCATGGGCGATACCCGAACGCTTGGTAGAAACGCTGAACCTCAGACCCTCCGCCAGGCTTCCTGAATCTACATTTTTAACAAGTCCCCAGGTAATTTCTACGCCTATTTAAGTTTGAGAACTAGGAATCTACAACGCTTTCAGGGAAGGTGTTGGCAGGGATATTGTCTTTCAATTAGGATGCCATTCTATTTATAAGGTCTTATTTTCAAACATGAAATGACTCACTTAGAACAATCGCACCAGGAGACCTTCTGCAGTCTTGATAACATAATTCAGACATCTCAAAGAATTCAGGAACAAAGAAGCAAGAAGTGAAAGCACAGTGTTGACTTTGAATCCGTTTGATCAGAGAGCAAAACAACCAGGAGAAATACAGTGAACCGAATGTGAACGCGGTAACCCAGATGATGTAACAGGGATGTAACTCTCAGCTCGAAAGGTGGGAGGAAGAAATCCCTAAGGCTCACAGCAGACAGTCTGTAAATTCTTCCCAAATTTGAAGGATGTGATGTTTTTAAAAAGCATAATGACTTCAATATCTTACTGTTTTTAATGTTTACACCTGCACTTTTTTTAAAAATTAACCTTAGAGACCTATTTTAGGAAATGAGTTTTCCTGTGGTAGAGACATGTGAAGTTCAACATTCCAATTTCACTTCCTTTTATTTTTCTTACACTAAATCCAAGAACATGTAATTTAAAAAATGGTTATGTTTTTATTTTGAGAGCGTGCTCATGAGTGTGAGTGAGGGAGGGGCAGAGCATGAGGGAGAGAGAGAATCCCAAGCAGGCTCCTCACTGTTGGCACAGAATCCAATGCAGCGCCCGATTTCATGACCCTGAGCAGAAATCAAGTCCGATGCTCAACTGCACCCCAGGCACCCCAAGAAAATGTAATATTTTAATGACAATCACATTTATAGTTGTCATTTTTACAAAATATTTTTATCTTCTATCTATTCATGATCAATATTTTACTTGTCTCAGTGCAAAAAAAAAAAGCCTGCAATGTCCATTTGTGGTGTCTAGACTGTTGTTTCATGTTGATAACACAAGCTTTTAAATGCTCACAATTTTAATTTTCTTTCTTTCTTTCTTTCTTTCTTTCTTTCTTTCTTTCTTTCTGTCTCTCTTTCCTTCTGTCTTTCTGTCTCTCTTGTGTTATTTTTATTTATGTCATCTCCACACCCAATAGGGGGCTCAAACTCATGACCCTGAGATCAAGCGTCCTGTACTCTTCCAACTGAGCCAGCTAGGTGCCCCTATATTTCTTTCTTGCCTAAATTACTTTAAAAAAGCATAAATAATTTTAAAAATGATATTAATATAGCAAAACAAATATGAGAGGATACAAATGGTAGATAATTTTAGGTGGTGGAAATAAAATTTGTTATATTTTTTTCTCTGGATTTTATGTATTTTTTATTAAAAAAATGAAACCAAGCTTTACATCAGAGCATCAAAGACATTTTTAAAGACATTTATTTTTTAATATTTTTTTGAGTGTATGTATTTACTTTGAGAGAGAGAGAGATGAGAGAGAGAGAGAGAGAGAGAGAGAGAGTGCCCGCGAGTGGGGGCCGGGCAGACAGAGAGGGAGAGAGAAAGAATTCCAAGCAGGCTCTGCACTGTCAGCACAGGGCCCAAGTCGGGGCCTGAACCCACAAACTGTGAGATCATGACCTGAGCCGAAGTAACAAGTTGGATGCTTAACCGACTGAGCCACTCAGGTGCCCCTATCAAAGACATTTGCTGATAAATGTCAAAGACAAAGAAGATATTTGCTGATCCTTCATACTTGGGCTTCTGTTCCTTCATACTTGGGCTTCTGTTCCTTGCCTTCAGTGGAATAAAGACAGAAGCCAAGGACCAACGCACATCTAAAGAAGAATGCCTGAGAAGGAACCCTCCCTCCTCATATTAGCTAGGATGCCCAAAGTCTACATGCTCAGGGTAAAGATAAACTACAACTGACCTCCCCAGGTCCCCAACCTCAGGGTTGCCTTGGCATAAAGGTTGTGTTGGCATGACATGGGGATATAATTACTACTCTTGCCACAGACCAGCCTTATGCAGACCTGCATCCTGGATGTGCATAGCTGGGATGGACAAGGAATCCCAAGCCTTGAACTTGGTTGAGGTGTTCCCCCATTGGTAATGCACTAATGTATGGGCAGATGTGAATGGCAAATGTCTTTAGGAGGAGGCCACCATCCTCATAGGCACCCTAGAATCCCTACAAAGTTTTTCAAGGACCACCATCAGTGCTCCATCGGTGATAACCAAGGCACAGGGTAATAAGGCAACGTGAAGGAGAAGCCCAGAAACAAGAAACAGCAGAAACAGTCCTGCAACAACCAGATGCAGATTATAAAACAATATCCCTGGTGCATTTAAAGGAATAAACAACAAATTTGGAAACACTGGCAGACAGCAGAAAACTAAGAGTAATGTTGCAGTTTTGAAAAAGCACCAAATGGAATGTTCTCAAAATGAAAAATGTAATAGTTGAAATTAGAAGTTAAGTGTGTCAAGAAGCAGATAAAACAAAGCAGAAGAATTAGATAATGAAAAGATTGAAGAAATTACCCAGAATTTCAGTAGAGTGGGAAAAATGTGAACAATACAGAAGAGAGCTTAAGAGACATGGAGAAGTCTGACATATGTTTGATTAGTTCTAGAAAGAGCAGAGGGAAGAAACAGAGGCAATATTTGAAGAGATAAAGGCTGAGAACCACCCAGAACTGGTTAGGTCGCCAATCCACAGTTCAGCAAATTCCAAGAATGATAAGTAAGACTAATACACTCACATGCATCAGTGTGTGTTAACAATAAGGAAGCTGGAGTAGCCAAATAGCTGTGAAAGAGGGGTGCCTGGCTGGCTCAGTCAGAAAAGCACGCAACTCTTGATCGTGGGGTCGTGAGTTTGAGCTCCATGTTGCAGTAGAGATTACTTAAAATAAATAAAATTTTAAAAAACTAAAAAAAAACCCCAAAGAGATATGAAAGAAAGCAAACTTGAAGGTCAGAAGAGAAACTAGGGATAAAGTGGACCACTTCACAAGGATAAAACATTTAAGTTAAAAGGAAGGAAACCATTCTACATTTTATGTGCACCTAATAACACAGTCTAAAAATATATAAAGAGAAAAGAACCACAGAAGAAGGAAAAAAATCCATAAATTGTACTGTGAAAAAAAAAACCTTTGCATAATTGATGCAATAAACAAAAAGGATAAGAGATATAAAAGATTGAAAAACGTGATTAACAAAACTTGAATAGACATCTGTACAGAATTGCTTGTAACAACCATAGAATGTACATGCTTTTCAAGAATATAATATACACCCCCCGCCCTGCTGCCAAGATATTCCTATATATTCTGAAACAATACAGGGACATGTGCACCATGCACACACACAAGAATGTATATAGCAGTGTCATTCATAAGGGCCAAAATGTGGAAACAAGTCAATCACCTAACAACAACAGAATGGATAGATGGAGGTAGCTGCATAAAAAGAATATTATAAAACCATCAACATGAACTATAATCATATACGTCAATGTAGATGTATTACATAAACATCTCGAGAGAAAAACACAAAAGCAAGATACATAAGAAGAGATACAGTATGCTTCTATTTATATAAAATATAACTAAGGGCAAAATGCAGCAGTTCTATTTAGACTCTTAGAGACATAAAGAAAATCAAGGAACTGATTTCCATGAAGTTCAGAATATCAGAATAGTGATTGATTCTGGAAAGAGAAAAGACACTGTAATCAGGAAAATGCCATGGGGGATGGTCTTCTGTAGTGACAGTAGTGTTCTATTTCTTGATGCAGATGGTAGTTATCTTATTTATAAGAATTTATTGGAGTGCCTGTGTGGCTCAGTCAGTTAAGCGTCTGACTCTTGATTTCGGCTCAGGTCATGATCTCCAGGTTTGTGAGTGTGAGCCCTGTGTCAGGCTCTGTGCTGATGGTGTGGAGTCTGCTTGGAATTCTCTCTCCCTCTCTCTCTCTGCCCCTCCTCTGCTCTCTCTCTCTCTCTCTCTCTCTCAAAACAAACTTAAAAAACCCCAATTTATTAAGATGTACATATTAAGATGAATAAGGGCTTCTGTGTGTGTATCGTTTCATTTTTTTGCATTTAAATATTTGCTCCAGGGGCGCCTGGCTGGTTTAGATGATGGAGCACATGACTCTTGTTTTCAGGATTATGAGTTCCAGCTCCACATTGGGCATAGAGATTACTTAAATAAATAAATCTAAATATCTGATCTATTTTTAAACATTTTAAAAGGTTTTATTTATTTATTTTGAGAGAGAGAGAGAGAGAGAGAGAGAAACAAGTGGGGGAGGGACAGAGAGAATCCAAAGCAAGGTCCATGCTCTGCGCCTACTGAGCCTGGCATGGGCTTGATCTCATAACCTAGAGATCATGACTTAAGCTGATATCAAGAATCAGACGCTTAACCGACTGAGCCACCCAGGTGCCCTATATTATCCAATCTATTTTTAATGTATCCTGAAGTACTATCAAGGATTGAGTCCAATTTTAACTTTTTTCCATATGGCTATCCAGATATCATAGTCGTCTTTATTTAATTTTTTTAAATGTTTTATTTATTTTTGAGAGAGAGAGAGAGAGAGCAGGGGAGGGTCAGAGAGAGAGGGAGAATCTGAAGACGGCCTCCAGGATCTGAGCTGTCAGCACAGAGCCCGATGCAGAGCTCGAACCCACGAACCGTGAGATCACGACCTGAGCAGAAATCGGACACTTAACCGACTGAGCCACCCGGGCGCCCCGCAGTTCTTCTTATTTAAAAATCAATCTCAGGGCGCCCGGGTGGCTCAGTGGTTAAGCGTCTTACTTCAGCTCAGGTCATGATCTCACGTTTCGTGGGTTGGAGCCCCAGATGGGGCTCTGTGCTGACAGCTCAGAGGCTGGAGCCTGCTTGGGATTCTGTGCCTCCCTCTCTCTCTCTGCCCCTCCTCCGCTGACGCGCGCTCTCTCTCTCTCTCTCTCTCTCTCTCTCTCTCAAAAATAAACATTAAAAAAAAGAAATTTGTAAAAAAACCCTAAATCTCTCCCCCACTAATTTCCAGTGTGTCTTAATTGTATACTAAATTAAACATGCAACTAGATCTAATTCTGAATGGTCTACTTTTTTCCCCGGGGGTCTGTCTTTTCATGCAACAAGAACAATATGACTTAAATAAAGAAGCTTTAGAGCCAAGTTTCTCAACCTCTGCAGTATTGACATTTTGGACTAAATCATTCTTTTTTGTAGGGGGGTGTTCTGTGCATTGTAAGATGATTAGCCTAATCCTTGGCTTCTACCCACTAGATACAAGCAACAAACCCCTACTCCTGTCCCAATCCCTCACTGTGATAATCAAAATATCTCCAAACATTGCTGCGTGTTCCCTGGAGTGGGGAGAAACGTTGCGCATCACTGCTTTGGAGTATATTTTAATATCTGGTAATACTACTATTGGAGGAGGTCATGAGGAGGACATGACCACGGGTTGACTCCTGTCCTGGACCCCGGTCATCAGAGGCTCCCCGCCCCCTCCCCTGTACTTGAAATGCTCAAGGTGTATTTTGCCCGCCATGCGGACAGCCAGAGGCATTTTCAAGGAGGCCCGCCTTGAGAGAGCAATGTGTTGTTGAGACCCTCTGGACAGAGTATACGTGACGGACCCCCTTTAAGGTCGCCGTGTAAATGCTGAAGAGTCTCCTGGTGGGTTCAGAAATCAACCTGCCTGGCCAGGCATCCAAGCCAAGTCTCGTAAGTCCCCTTCTTTTTTTTTTAAACCCTGTGTGATGTGATATATTTTTTTAATGTTTTATTTATTTTTGAGACAGAGATACAACATGAGCAGGGGAGGGTCAGAGGGAGAGGGAGATACAGAATCCGAAGACAAGCTCCAGGCTCTGAGCTGTCAGCACAGAGCCCGACGGGGGGCTCGAACCCACGAACTGGGAGGGAGATCATGACCTGCGCCTAAGTCGGACGCTTAACCGATGAGATCATGACCTGAGCCGAAGTCGGACGGCTTAACCAACTGAGCCACCCAGGCGTCCCTTGTAAGGGCCATTCTTAAAACCTCCACATATCCATCTGGAGTGGCCTGCCTCTGCCTCCTGTCGCTCCTGGCTCTCCCTGCAAGGGGCCAGTTGGCAAGCTAGCAGCCACCTCCCCACATTGCTCTTATCCCTCTTGCTTGTCTAATTCTCTCCAAGCATTTTATAACCCACGTGTCTAGTTACAGAAAAAAACCCCTCATAGTATTTCTGTTAGGATTGCATTACATGTGTAGATTAATGAAGGGAAAAGAAACATTTTTATGATGTTAAGTATTCCTATCCAAGAACACGAATATTTATGTTTATTGCCATTGTAAAAATAGTCTGTGTATGCAAGCAATTGATCTGGTGTCTTAATTTTAAAACTCAATACTTTCCTAATTTTTAAATTGTTTGTACTATTTTTTTCCATTGCTTATTTTGGGTTTTCAAGCTATATATATATGTATATATATACAAAACCTACAATAGAACTATCCAATAGGAGTTTTATAGTGATGGAAATGTTTAATATCTACCTTGTCCAAAATAGAAGCTGCCACCTGCTTATGGTTATTAAGTACCTGGACGGCGGCTAGTGCGACTGAGGAACTGAATTTTAACTTTCTTTTACTTATAATTATTTTATTTTTTCTAAAAAAACCCCTGTTTTTATTATTAAACCGTGTAGTACAAACTGGAAAAGTAAACAAAAAACTGACAATACTTACTTTTAAAAAAGCGTTTTATTTATTTTTGAGAGACAGTGTGAGTGGGGGAGGGACAGAGGGGGACAGAGGATCCGAAGTGGGCTCTGAGCCATATGCAGGGGCTTGAACTCGTGAGTTCATGAACTGAGCTGAGGTTCGATGTTCCACCGACTGAGCCACCCAGGTGCCCCAACAATACCTGTTTTAAATGTAAATAATCACATGTGGCTGTTGGCTACCATACTGGACAGCACAGGTCTTTATGAGGCCTGAACTCAACCCCCAGATCAAGAGTCACACGCTCCACCGACTGAGCCACCCAGGCACCCCTACTTCTTGCTTTTAATCTGTGTGTGTTGAGAGTTTACCTAGTTGTATTGACTAATAACTTCCAACAGAATATTAAATAGGAATGGAGATTACAAGTATCATTATATTGTTTCTGAATTTTGCAGAAAAAGCCTCTAATTCCCCATTAAGTAAGAAAAAATGCTGAGAATGTGTGTGTGTGTGTGTGTGTGTATAGTTCATTTTGAGAAGTATCCATATATCAATACTTGAGTATTTTTAGAAAGAACAGGTATTAAATTTATCAAATGTCTTCTTTACATCTACAGAGATGATTATATTATTTTCCTTTCTAGCCTTATACAGGTGACAAAATTTGGATTTTCTAATACTTAGCCACTCTTGCATTCCTGAGATGAACTGCACTTGGTCATAATGTATTATGATTTCCTACTGTAAGCAATATTAAATAGCCAGCAATCTCATCTACCTTTTCTTTTCCACCCTCAGCTGCCCAACATCTGATTTTAAGTTTGTTTAGTCCTAACTGAGACGATTAAGAAGATCAGCAAGCTTATCCTACTTTTTATATAAAGTCCCTATTCTTCATCATTGAAAATAACTATACCATATTTATACTACACCACAGAATCCCTTATAACTGTTACTGATTCTTAATACTTGAAATCAAGTATATGCATAATGTTTACCACCAATCATTATGTTAAAGTCTTTCACTCTTATTTCTTGTCTGGAACTCACTCTAGTAATTTCCTTAGAAAGAGATCGATCTATCCCCCCCTCCCTTTCAGGTTCACTGATCATTTTCTCTGTCATCTCTATTCTCTTGAAGCCATCCAATAAATTTTATATTTGAATTTATATTATAGGAACATATTTTTACATTGTATTTTAATTTGAACATCTATTTATTTCTCTTTCACATTTCTGTCAATTTCCTATATTTTGATTCCCCGTGAGAATGTTCCCTTTTGCCTCATTCAGTGTAGTTATATAATAGTGGCTTTTAATTCTGGTCTGAGGATTCTAACACGTTGGTCGTCCATCACATCTTTTCTGGCTCTTTGTAGTAGAGTGATTTTGCATAGGACCCTGTACATTGTGGATTCTGTTATTTTCCTCCAAATCGTTGATATTTATGTTTGAGTAGGCAATTAACGGTTCTACTAAAACTGCAAATTGTCAACACCTGTGTTGGGTGGGGTCTCGGCTCTCAGTTCAGAGTGACTTTTTTAGTCTGTTTTGCACATGTGTGATCCCAGGGTGAACCAGAAACGTGGCAAGTTTCCCACCCACTTCGGGGTCCTCCATCTCTCATGGAGTTTCCTCCTTACTCTAAGGAAGCTCTGCTTGCCGTGAGCCCCTTTCCTGCCCGACCAGAAAGAGGGGGAGCTTTCCATCTGAGGTTAAACCTTCCCCAGTCTGCTTGCTGCTGCTTGTTGGATTTGGTGTTTTGCTGAGCGTTTATTTGAAGGAAGGCTGAGGAGGCTGTAACTCCATCATCCTCAAAGCAGAACTTTCCTGGAAGGGATCGTTGATGTGCTGGCTTTCTGAGCTTATGGAGGTTGGATTCCTCAAGAATCATCAGACATGATTAGACCTTATCCCATCCTCGCCTCTCGCGTCCGCTCGTGAATTGAATCCAGCACAATCCTTGCTGGTTTGGGTTGCTGTTCTCAGCAAGAACCTATGGATGATTTGGGGGTCCTCCTATTACCAGGGTCTTCAGATGCCACACTGCTTCCTTCGCTCCATCCCATGATTGATCTTGCAGGTTTAAGTGATCTATCCCCCGAAGTAGGACTGTTGGAACACATTACCACAAAGTAACAGACAACAGAAATTTATTATCTCACAGTTCTGGCAGGTGGAAGTCTGAAATCAAGCTGCTGGCAGGTCCGCGTTCCTCTGGAGGATTCCATGCTTCTTCCTTACTTCTGGTGATTACCCACAATCCTTGGTGTTCCTTGGTTTGTAGATACATCGTTCCCATTTCTGCTTCTGCTGTCACATGGCCTTCTCCCTGTTTGTCTTCTGTATGCCCAAATGTCCGTTGCTTTGTAAGGTTGCCAGTCATTGGATTAAGGCCCATATTCATCCAATATTACCTAGTCTTAATTTCTGCATCTGCAAAGGTCGCATTTCCAAATAAAGTCAAATTCACAGGGGTTAAGACTTGAACGTATCTTTCAGGGAATACAATTCAACCTACGACAGGTGATTTGCCCCCAAGGGATTATAGGGCAAGTGGAAGGGATGGGAATATTTGTAATCTAGTTGTTTTTATAGTAAATATGTTCTAAGTGTACAGAATTAAGTATAACATCACATAAATAGTAAAATAGAATCCAGCCCACAAGGTTCAGAAGGTTCTTCTGTGCATAAATAGTAAATAAGTTTTACTTATTTATTTCTTTTAAAAAACGAGCAACCACTAAAACAGTAATATTGAAAAACTTTAAAGGAGAAAAATCATCCAGTTCTCCTACTATCCTAATACCAAAAATATTCGTTCTTGCATATCCTCTCCATCTTTTCCATATGCACTAATATTTTTTACATATTTGTAAGAAATCAAGTTTGCTAACTTTTAAATAAAAATACTTCAGTATAAACTACATATAATAAGAAATTCTGTTACAAGAAATGTAATTGCTTTGCATTTTCACTTAAAATTAAATCCATAATACCCAGGGGAATTTTCAAGATCTTATCAGCTACTTAAATCTTCCTTCAGGAGTTGCTGATACTAGTTTTACAACTGTTCTGTTTTCACAAAGGCCCAGTATGTGATTAGGTACCAAGCATGTAGTGTACCAGCTCAAGCTAATAATTAGGCCTTGAACATTATTATCAGCTGTTTCATTAATCTCAATGAGTTTAAGATGTAACAACTATAAGCTGAATAATTTCTGTGACTAACCAAGATTTATGATACATAACTATCATCAAAATCTGTATACATTTGATACAAAAGATTATCCTCAATAAATGCCTGAAATTAAATCATCCGCTGAAGTAGCACAGAGGCAGATGTGCATAGTAGTTAAGAATGAGCTTTGACTTTGAAACGAACTGGGTTTGAATCTTGAGTTCTTGTCTCACTGGCTGGTGAAAGTCTTAAATCTCCTTAACTTCAGCTTCATTATCTATAAGTGGAGAAAATACACTTAATTCATAGGTTCCTGAGAATGTTAGAAGATCAAAAAAAAAATGTCTGACACTTGGGCCTTCAATAATTGAATTATTCAATTGGATGTTGAATCGAATATCAAACTATTCAATTGTTTGAATAAACAGTCAAAGAGGAACAGTTCTTACAGGGATATTGTGCTATGAAGCATGCTGCTAACATAACTGGTCTGACTCTGGTTGACTATTGATTGTAACCACACTCTGGTCCACTTGGTTATAACATTTATTTTATTTTATTTTTTATTTTTTTAATGTTTTTATTTATTATTGAGACAGAGAGAAACAGAGCATGAGTGGGGGAGGGGCAGAGAGAGAGGGAAACACAGAATCCGAAGCAGGCTCCAGGCTCCGAGCTGTCAGCACAGAGCCCGATGCGGGGCTCGAACCCACGAACCGTGAGAGTATGACCTGAGCCGAAGCCAGACGCTTAACCAACTGAGCCACCCAGGTGCCCCTATAACATTTATTTCTAAAAACACCCAAGGGGCCCCCTGGGTGGCTCAGTCAGTTAAGTGTCTGACTCTTGATTTTGGCTCAGGTCATGATCTTGCAGTTTGTGAGATCGAGCCCCACATCAGGCTCCGCGCTGATAGCACAGAGCTTGCTTGGGATTCTCTCTCTCCTCTCTTTCTCTCTGACCCTCTCTTGCTCATGCCCTGTCTGTCTCAAAATAAATAAATAAATTAAAAAAAACCCTTGAATTAGCACTTTCAACCCACGACTTTATCATGATAACAGGAATTAGTAGTTATAAATCATAAAGCTCAAAACATAAAATAAACTTACATAGTTTACTACCCATTTAACATTAATATGCATTTAAATACAATTGCATGTAGTTATAAACATAGTATGGTCCAGAATTTAATTCCAACCCTTCCCAGATTAAACTTCGGGCAGATGAGAGAAATGCTTTGAAAACATACTGATCTTCCTCTTCTCTCATGGGCCTGTGCTGTCTCCTTGTTTACACCGATCTATGACATGTTTGTCATTTCTTGTTCCAGGAATGTGCATCGCAGATTGCAATTACTCAGAGTTCATAACACAGTCTTGATTGATGGCATTTGTTTTTTGCACTGTTTTTCTGAACTTTCTTAATACGTTCATTGTGTTTAAAATTTTTTTTAACATTTATTTATTTTTTGAGAGGCAGAGAGACAGAGCATGAGCGGGGGAGGGGCAGAGAGAGAGGGAGACACAGAATCCGAAGCAGGCTCCAGGCTCTGAGCTGTCAGCACAGAGCCCGATGCGGGCCTGAACCCACGAACTGTAAGATCATGACCTGAGCCGAAGTCAGCTGCTTAACTGACCGAGCCACCCAGGCGCCCTTAGGTTCCTTCTGTTTAGAAATGAGCTCTTCCAAGCTGTCTGATGCAGGTGCCTCTGGCCTTGGACTTCAGAGAGATTGTTTCAGCTGAACCGTGAAACCAGTCAGGTAGACCCTGCAGTGGGGGAGGGCATCCCAGGAGCAAGGAAAAGCCTCAGCGTGTTGAGAACACATTCTGTTCCCAGCAGTGGAGTCAGTGAGAAAGGCAGCCTGGAGGAAAGTGGCAATAGATAAATCTGGGCGGGGAGCCAGCTTCTGCCTAGCCTCACATCCCGTGCTAAAGAGTTGGAAGTCCACACTGCAGGTGTAGGTGTCCAGGCTGAGGAGCCACGGGCACACGCGGTGCACTCACGCTCTATTTGTGCCCCTGCAGCCAGGCAGATAGTGGACTGTGACAGGGTGGCAAGAGAGAGCACCTTACGTATTACTCCTTCACACCCTCCATTTCCTCCTCGACACGCTGTGGTCCCCTTGTGCTCCACCAACCCCTTCTCTTCCTCTATACCGGCCTCCTGCATGTTTCTCTTTATTGCAAGCAGCTCTCTCATCTGTGCCTATGGATTCACGTGCCTGTGTCCTCTACGAGATTGTACACGTCTTGAAGGCAGGGACAGTATCGCACTCACATTTGTATGCTCCGTATTTAGCCCAATGCCTAGAAGAAAGTAAGCATTCAAAAAATACATTCCCTATTGCATTCATTCAGTATTTAAGTTTTTCTTTAATGTTTATCCACTTTTTTGAGAGAGACAGAGCGCAAGTGGGGGAAGGGCAGGGAGGGAGGGAGACAGAATCGGAAGCAGGCTCCAGGTTCTGAGTTGTCAGCACAGAGCTTGACGCGGGGCTCGAACCCACGAACTGGGAGATCACCACCTGAGCCGAAGTCGGACTCTCAACCGACTGAGCCACCCAGGCGCCCCACATTCATTCAGTATTTAATGACATGACTGCCTACTACAGTGTTTCCCAAGAAAACTGCTAAAGGCACTGGGCGCAGCACAGAAAATAAAACCGAGAAAAATCTCTGCCTTCACAGAGTCTGCCTACTCATTCTGAGGGTCACACAGTGCATCAGGGAGTAAGTAAATAAATAAACGGGTAAAATTTTAGTATGTCAGATAATGACAAGGGCTATGGAAAAAAATAAAGCAGGGATGATGCATCGAAAGGGTGATTGTAAATAGGGTGGTCAGAGAAGGCTTCACTGTGAAGCTGATATCAGAAAACAAACTTGAAAGAAAAGGGAGCAGTTGGGGGAGGGCAGGGATGTCTGGAGTTGGGGGGAACATGGCGGGGGGGGGGGGAACAGGCAGAAGGAACTGACAGAGGAAAGCCCTGAAACAGGGCCTGCCAGGCGGCCAAGAAATGGCAGAGGCCAGTACAGCCAGACCTTGGCTTTTACTCTGAGGGGACTGGGAAGCCACTGAAGGATTTCCAATACAGGAGTGACACGAGCCGACTTCTAATCAGACATGATTGCTTTGGCAGCTGTGCTGAGAACAGCCTGAAGTGGGGCGCATGTGAAGGGGGCAGGAGAGGACAGGTGTGGCATCAGGGGATGCAGAAAGATGTGCTAGACACGGCACAGAACTTTGAAAGTTTTTTTTTAAGTTTATTTATTTATTTTGAGAGAGCGAGTGCGCGCAGGGGAGGGGCAGATAGAGCAGGTGAGAGAGAATCCCAAGCAGGGATGATGCAGGGCTCGACCCCATGAACTGCGAGATCATGACCTGAGCCAAAATCAAGAGTTGGACACTTGAGAGACTGAGCCACCCAGGTGCCCCTGAAGGTGGTTTTATTTAACTGGGCCTGCTGGGGGTTGACTGGGGGAATCAGGGAATGAGAGGAGTGAAGAGCGTCTTCAGTTTTGGTGTGAGCAACTGGACGCATGGGGTTGCAATTTCCTGAGGTATGTTGGGGGACCATTTAACTCCCTGTCCAATTGTGACCCTTTTGAGGGTGAAAGGGTTGCTCCCAGGGCAACATTTGGGCCTTGTCTGAAGACGTTTTTGGTTGTGAGGACCAGGGTGCTGCTACTGCTACCCAGTGGGTAGAGGCCAGGGATGCAAAGAACAGCGCCTCTTGAGAAAGAATGATCTGGTCCAAAATGCCAACAGTGCCAAGGCTGACCCATGCTGCCCTAGAGATAGGGAAGAGAACAGGAAGGCCAGGTTTGCTATCATGAAGAGAGATACAGATCAATGTAACAAAGAGAAACGCTATGAAGATGCTTCCTTCTTCATTCGTTTATCATTTCTATCCAGCCAGTTACCCAAAACAGCATATACCCTTGAGCACCGAGGGGTATTTAGAAATTATACGATTAAAAGGATCTGCAGACCTAATTAGCCTTATGATCAGCGTTTTCCTGGGGCCCTCACCCACCCATTCCTCAGCTATCCTTTCTTTAACCAAAGCTCGGTTCAGCTATAACACTGGTGCTGATGGCTTCTTGGATTTCCAAAGTATACATAGGAAGAGGAAGTTCGAATGCAATTTTAGGAAAATGGCAGCCATGATCGCCACCCGTCTCAAGATGGCTAGCTATAGGTGAGTTTACAAGCAAAGTTCTTCCTATTCACAACAGATAGGTGAACCTCTCAGGAAAAGCAAGATTATCAAGTGAGATGCTTGAACTCATTCTTCTCCCCATTCAGTCTTTTCTCCAAGGCAGAATAAATGAATGAATGAACGAATGAATGAATGAAAACACCATTAAAATGAGTGACAGAACTCAAAGGGTTGACTGCCAGATCTCTGTAGCCGTCCTTTCCCTTTTTTCATCTGTGTGGATCATTTGTGAAGTTATAAGTAAGCCTCCTACTAGCCAACCCAAAAGCATTCTTGTAGTCCCAATTTAGGTTCTTATAGTTGAGTCATTGAATGAGGAGGGATCGTGCAACTCCTCTATGTGGATATCTCTGAATGAGCATGTTGGTTTCTGAGCAGCTAGAACCTGAGAGTGAACATTCCAACTCTTTTTTAAAATTATTTTTTAAGTATATTTATTTAGTCAGAGAGAGACAGAGAGCACGAGCAGGGGAGGGGCAGAGGGAGAAGGAGAGAGAGAATCCCAAGCAGGCTCTGCACTGTCAGCATGGAGCCTGACATGGGGCCTTGAACTCATGAACTGTGAGATCATTACCTGAGCCGAAACCAAGAGTCTGATGCTCAACCTACTGAGCAACCCAGGTGCCCCAACATTCCAACTCTTAAGCTAATAAAGCAAGTTAAAACTTTCAAACCAGCCCTAATTGTCTGCATTCAGGTCTAAGAGACAAGGGTTTATGAACTTAAACCCTTTCTTGTCTTATTTTCTTCTGTGAATTTATAATGGGGTCCCAGGCTTTAGCAAAATGGGCAAAAAATGCTTTTCTGTCTGTGCCTAAATACTAAGAGGGTGCCCAAAGGTTTTCTTTCAGCAGACATTCTGTTAAGGCTTAGTTTTGTGCTATCCCCAGGCACAAGAGGGCATTTACAGCTATTACATAACATGAAACTGGGTAAGGGTAGAGTGTGTACACATTCAGAACTCTGCCCTCTGTGTGGAATGTGAAGAAACAAGTTTAAGCAGGACTGTGCCCCCAAAGATGGGGGAAATTCAGGGGGAGTGCGGGGAGACAGTAATCAGCCGATCTTTGTGTCCTGTTCGTTCAGGTCAGGTTTCATGAACAGGGAGAAAAGCTGTAAAGTCTCTGTGATTCTTGCAATCCATGGATTTCCACTGTGGGTTATTTGTCAGATAGCTGCGGAGGTTTCAATCAGGGACACTATCCCTACCTACACTGTGAGGGGAATAGTGTAGGCAATTAGAGAACAAACAAAACCGTGTATAGTTGACAATCAAGGAGCAATCAGATGAGCAAAGATACAGGGCTCCTCCTGACCGCTGGGATCCCCTCCAGTGGGATATCGTGTGCCCAAATGCCTGCCACGGTCATGGGGGGCATCACGGGAGGGGGCTCGGATGGGAGGTGTTTCTACTCTCAGCCCTGCACATCTCCCCAAAGTAAAGGAAAACCAGCAAAATGGCTACGAGGTGCCAAAGGGATTAATCTATTGTCCTCACTCGACCTTTTCCTCACTTGTATTTGAAGACATCAGGTGGCTCATTTCAGTCACACAGAGATCCCGACCGATCCTGAAACCTAGATGGAGGATCATCAACAGATCAATCGGTTACCTGTTTTCCCAAGAATAAAAGATGCTCGTGTTCAGAAACCAGTGTCTAAATCCTTTCGGCCCTCCATCTTTCACAACACTCACTGATAATTACTACTTGTCAATGCTTGTTAAGAACGGCCTGCATCTACCTTCTGAATCTCGGAATAAAAACTATACACAGTGGGCATAATTTCTGAGACTCAACATGGAGACTCTGTAAGTCTAGCACACTTCATTATCTAAATGTGACAACATGAAATAATTTTTTTTTTTTTTTGCATTTGTAAAATTCAAGAGGTGCTCATAACCTTCAGAGAGATCGGTCTCTGTTCTTGGGGCATTACAAGTACACTGCATAAATTGCCTGTGCCGATGAATACAGAAATAGAACTAAAGAGTATGCACATATAACATCTTGAAAAATGATTTCATATTACTTGTTATTCTGCTTCCAAAGCATTCTACAAAATTGATTGAAGAGATAACTGGAATATCATCTACCACAGCTCAGCTCTTCATCTCCCTTATGACTTATTTTTAAAATGCTGTTTTTAAGACACAAGGCTCAGTTCATTTTTTGGAAGGCACACAGACAGATATTCGCTTAGCTCTTGTTACAGAAACTTCTTTTTTTCTTTGAAGGAACCTCAGTTGCTGTGAACATGAAATCTAAAAAATACCTTATTTTCTTCACAATAAGAACCCCAAACCAGCATCGATCGTAAATTCCTAAAATAATTCATCCCGATAAATTAAAGTTAAAAGGTTAAATGCATTCATCTTTAGTCAAGCCAAAAACTTAGCTTCAGAATCCATAATAAAACGCAAAAACTGGCACTCATATTATGGAAAGGATGCAATAGAACTTACTACCTGTAGGCTGGCTTTTTAATTTTTCTGAGCACTTATTAAAACCTCAGTGTAATCCTATCTATCCTTTTGAGATCCTGCAGATTTTTACTGGATGATTTTTCATGTCTGGACTTCTCTTAACATTGATAAATAAAGAATATTTTTTTTACGTGTGTTTTTAAACTCATGATGGAATTAAGTATTTCAGATAAAAATATTACCTAATTTTTGTTTTCTGGTTTTTGCCCCTGCCTAGTTTCAAACCATTCATGTGGATACTTCTGATAAGTATGAAACAAGTTATTTCAAACATAGAAATTAATGAATTAATTTCTTTAATAAATTAAACTTAAATAAAATACATTTATTTAATAATAAATCTTTCATAAGAATTGCTTCTTTTTAAAATTATTTTTTTTTTGATAGAGAGAGAGAGCGAGCAGGGGAGAGGGAGAAAGAGAATCTGAAGCAGGCTCCACACCCAGTGCAGAGCCCCATGTGGGGCTTGATCTCAGCACTGAGAGATCATGACCTGAGCTGAAATCAAGTCAGACGCTTAACTGACTGAGCCATCCAGGTCCCCCAGAATTGCTCCATTTTTAAATAATAGTAATAATAATAATAATAATAATAATAATAAAATACCTCCAATACATGCTCAAACCCCTTCTTTATTTAATTACCAGGCAACTAGGCCCAGGGAAAATATTTTGATATTTAAAATATGTCTAATATGAAATTTAAAACTGAGCTAATTCAGTTAATTAACAGCTTGGTTAGCAAAAAGGCAGCACCACCAGTAATGGTTACAAAAAAAAGTCCCTGAAAAGACAGTGAATATTAGAATATAGAGATTAAATAAAAGGATTTAGAATATTAACGTTCTAAGGCATGCAAATGATTGGAAAGAACCAAAATAACATTGTCAGTATATTTCTTCAATAAGGAAAACCATATGATAAGAACTGGTCATCACAGCCTATGACTCTTTCCGCCTCTCATTAACTACTACTATGCGCTCTGCTGTTTGCTTTGTTCATCAATGACATCAGATGGCCAAAGGCCTACATAATTCATGCCTGAGCTCTTCAGTTGTCCTTGAAATCCACTCCACACTGTGGAATGGAATTATTTTCCCCATATGGCTTCCATTTCCTCTAAACAAGCATCCAACAGTGTTTTGATTTGCTGCAATAAAAAAAAATATTTCTTCTCCCTTTCCCTTCCATTAAACTAAGCATTTCTTTTCATTTTTGTTGGCAGTAACATTTCTCTAATTTCAAAGCTTTCTTATTTCTCTTATCACTTGGTGGGACACATGTTCTTTCATCCCAGTTCTCTTCCACTTCATATACAGTATCTGCATTCTCAAGGAAGGAGCCAATGCTAAAGAATTTGATAGCAATAAAGATAACCAAAAGCCTCAATACCTGATAGCCATTGAGCACATATCATGGACCAGACACTCTTCTTAGAGCCTAAAGTAGATTAGTTCATTTAATCTTCCCAACTACCCCATGAGGTAGGGACTACTCTAATTGCCTTTATACATGTAGGAAACGGAGGGATGGAGAAGTGGTATTTAGCCCAACTCACAGAACTCGTACAGACCCTTGAACAATATGAGGGCTAGGGGCACCAACCACCCCCCTCCCAGATGAGAATCCATGAATGATATTTTTTTAAATTAAAAAATTTCGGTTTTTAATTTTAATTCCAGTGAAGCTAACATACAGTGTCCAATGGTTTCAGGTGTACAATAGAGTGATTCAACAATTTCATACATCTCCCAGTGCTCATCATAACCAGTGCATTCCTTAATCCCTATCACCTGTGTCACCCATTTGCCCACCCACCTCCCCTCCCTGGTAACCATCAGTTTGTTCTCTATAGTTGAGTCTATTTCTTGGTTTGCTTCTCTCTCTTCTTTCTTTGTTTATTTGTTTTGTTTCTTAAATTCTACGAGTGAAATCATGCGGTATGTGTCTTTCTCTGACTTATTTCACTTAGCATTATACTCTCCAGCTCCATCCATGTCATTGTAAATGGCAAGATTTCATTCCTTTTTATGGCCGAATAATGTTCCATGGTGTATTCCATTGTGTGTGTATACCGCTTCCTCTTTTTCCACTCCTCTATCGATGGACTCTTGGGTTGTTTCCATTATTTGGCTATTTGGCTACTGTAAATAATGCTGCAATAAACACAGGGGTGAACATACCCCTTTGAATTAGTGTTTTGGTATTCTTTGGGTAAATAACCAGGCATGCAATTACTTGATTGCAGGGTAGTTCTATTTTTAAATTTTTGAAGAAACTCCATAACTGTTTTCCACAGTGGCTGTACCAGTTTGCATTCCCTTCAACAGTGCATGAGGGTTCCTTTTTCTCCACATCTTCACCAACACTTGTTGTTTCTTGTGTTTTTGATTTTAGCCATTCTGACAGGTGTGAGGTGATATCTCATTGTAGTTTTGATTTGTATTTCCCCGATGATGAGAGATGTTGAGCATCTTTTCATGTGTCTATTGGCCATCTGGATGGCTTCTTTGGAGAAATGTCTGTTCATTTCTTCTGCCCACTAAAATTTTTTAAAAATGCTTATTTATTTTTGAGAGAGAGAAAGAGAGAAAGCGTGAGTGGGGTTGGGGCAGAGAGAGCAAGGGAGACACAGAATCTGAAGCAGGCTCCAGGCTCTGATCTGTCAGCACAGAGCCTGATGCGGGGCTCGAACTCACAGACCGTGAGATCATGACCTGAGCTGAAATCAGACGCTTAACTGACTGAGCCACCCAGGCACCCCTCTTCTGCCCATTTTTAATTGGATTGTTTTTTGGGTGTTGAGTTGTGTAAGTTCTCTCTAATTTGAGTGTAGTTGACACACAATGTTACATTAGTTGCAGGGAAATCCACGAATAACTTTTGACTCCCCCAAAACTTAACTAGTAATAACTGCTGACTGGAAGCCTTATGGAGAACATAAAGAGTCAATTCACACAGATTCTGCATGTTATATTTATTACATACTGTATTCTTACAATAAAGTAGGTGAGAGAAAAGAAAATGTTAAGAAAATTATAAGGAAAATACATTTACAGTACTGTACTGTATTTATTGAAAAAAAAATCCACAAACAAGTGGGCCTGTGCCGTTCAGACCTGTGTTATTCAAGAGTCAAGTGTAATTCGAAGAGCCTGGAGTCCAACCCAGCCAGGCAGTCTGGCTCCAGGGTCGGTGCTATAATCCTCTCACAATTATGGTCAACCTGTATAAGTCTGGTGTAATAAAATTATACCTATGAACCACTAGAACATAATAGAGACTGACTTGGCCATGGAGGCAAGTGCTCGAGCTGTGTTAACTTACCTGCTTCCAAGGGATCTTGTACAGGAGAACAGCGTCTTCCAAGGCTATATTCTTGGGATTTGACACTTTGCTACACCTCTATCGGAGTCCTCTAAACATAAACGGGGTGGGAGGGGGCAAAATTCACATTTACTTGAATTTTTATTCCACTTGATTCTTCACAGTATTTACAGCCTCCATCACAATGAATCGTATCTCATCAGCTCAAGTGTCTTCAGTCCGCAATCATCAACTGTTAGGTTGAATAAAAAGAATGGTGATTATAAGTGTAGAAGAGATAACAGACGCTTATCTTCTCCTGTGCAGATGAGGCAGGGAGGTTCATTGTCTATGAAAGAGGCCTGAAATTATTTCATTAATTTCAAATTGATTACTTTGTTTTTTTATGTATCAACCTAGTGCTTGAGGTATAAGTTATAAGTAGATTAAATACACTACAAATTATCTGACTACCTTTTATTTTTCTTTTTGTTTAGGTGTGGCCATATCCACTAATTCTCACAAAATATTTACATATAATGTCATTTTGAATTGTTCTGCCTTTTCCAACCAAACCTGCTTTTACTAGAACACTAGACTGTGAGGAAGATTCATCACGTTGGACTCTTCTATGAACATAAACTTGTATTTTATTTATTTTTCTTTCATTTTTAACATTTATTTATTTTTGAGAGAGAGAGAGAGACAGATCAGGAGCAGGGAAGGGGCAGAGAGAGAGGGACATACAGAATCTGAAGCAGGCTCCAGGCTCTGAGCCGTCAGCACAGAGCCCGACGTGGGGCTCGAACCCACGAACTGTGAGATCATGACCTGAGCCGAAGTCAGACGCTCAACCGACTGAGCCACCCAGGCGCCCCTTAACATAAACTTTTGAAAAACAGGTAGGATAGGTATTAATTTACTAATTCAAATTTCCTTCCTAAATTAAATGTGAATGGCTGAGAAAAAACCCAGCAGGAATCCTTAGAATCACTTTTTCATGTAACATCTATTCATTCATGATCAAAAATGGGTTTGAAACAGAACGCATGAACCACACTATGAAGAAGGACACTTGAAGAGCACCATCAG
Organism: Cryptoprocta ferox; assembly: GCA_028646485.1. Taxonomy (NCBI): domain Eukaryota; kingdom Metazoa; phylum Chordata; class Mammalia; order Carnivora; family Eupleridae; genus Cryptoprocta; species Cryptoprocta ferox. Next base: position 46,558,066 of record CM053565.1, read on the forward strand.
TTAATAAATTCCATATTTCAGAGTCACCATTGCCCTTGAAAAATAGTCCATGACTATTGTTTATATAAAGACCTGAGGTCAAAATTATGAAACATCTTTATAGAATACAGGCTTTATGTCTCTGAGTTGGGAGGTATATTAATATGTTGGTAGTAGCCAAATAGGTATAATGTATTTTAATTATATTTTTGGAAACCTTTCTTTCTCTGGTACTTCATTTTAAATATAACAGTGAATAGCTCGTGATGATTTTAGTTTCACCTTGGTGCTGCTCCTGAGTCAACATCATATAAATCAGGTCAATTATAATTGTGACAGTGAAGGTTCTTGGTCTACTAACTGCAACAGTGTCTTCAGCTTACTGGTTTAAAATCGGGATCAACTTGACCTCTCCAGCTGATGAACAAAGAAACACATATTTGCAGATACAGCAATAAATGGAGCAAATGTATTTCATATTTGAGGTGTCTTTTTGCTCACATCTGGTGAATTATAATATTTTTTTTATCCTAGCTGAGAAGATAGCTAGATGTCATAAATATATTGTGCTTCTCTTCTTGAATCTACCTATAATGTCAGGAGCATTTATTGTGAATGTACAGTTTCCCTAACTTCAAACCCAGATACATTTTGGTTTGCTAGCTCATTAACATGGGCTAAGAACTAATATTATGAAATATGGAAATCCTTAAAAAATTTTCTACACAGCATATTTTAAACACCTGCTATTAGAAGCTCTATTTTACACAAAATTAGTGAGTCATTAAAAGTTAAGAGCCAAGCGTTGTATTTTTTCATAAGGCACTATCTGGGTATTTAAAAAAGAAAATCATCCAAATGTCTATTAAAAACCTATAGAATGAGCTTCCTAAATCATGAATCTCATGGAAGTAAGTTTAAGAAAATTGTAGCCAACATTTTCTACCATTTTCCTTGAAATACCCACCGGCATTCCAAAATTTACTCAGAACCAGATGGCAGTATGCCCCACACTGTTTAATACATGTATTTTGATATTTATTTGGATTAAAACAATCCAGAAACAACAGGACGAATAAGGCCCTGTGAAATGGAAATCTCTGCATGCCTTTCGCAAATGGGCAGGTTTTTAAGTTCTCTTTATTTCCCGCCTCAATGTCAGTAAAGTAAGGTTGCTGGAAAGGAGCTCTAAAATAGACCTCCAAACAGTTCAAGGGGCAGTAGGTACCATCTAGTACATATCGGCTGTTTCACTCCTTATATTGTCCGACTCAGAATCATGAGAAGGTGTGGAGCATGTGGCTCATGTTACTTACTCCACCATAAAGAGGTTAACCTTAACTCTCTTTATGGTAGGAAGCCCAACCTATAAAATACCATGAGGTGCTCATTATATTCTCAAATAACTACTTTCTAATACTATACAATTACATAATACTTATAAAACACTATTTGGTTATAAGATATACTAATCTAAAAAAATATACGGAACCCACTGTTTTTACGAATTTGGCTCATACACAAAATAATTAGTCTACCATCTCAAAGGAGGGGAAATAAGGAAAATTAGCGGTATTTTCAACTTATCTGCTACATGCTGTTAATAACAAAGAATTTCCTTTGGACACTAATCCAAATGGAACAGTTTAAGAAAACATATGTTGACCGTCTATAATTATTTCTACATCACTGTCTAGTTCAGCTTCTTAATAGCCTGTGGACTTTTGAACTTTTTCTGCAATTTGTATATATCGCTCATCTAAAATATTTCCCCGAATGTTTTATAGTTTTGTAAAAAGTGCAGCAGATGAGTATGGCCTGAATTATTCAGGTCTGTGACTAGAGCCCAGAACCATCTATTAATATCAATGTAAACAGATCAAGGAGCCTCGAAGGGCACAACACTTTGTCCTATATCAGTGTTTCTAACTCATCCCCAAATAGTAGAGGATTTACTGAATTGTCACAGTGCATTGGCTAACATACAGAATGTAAAGGAGATACACAGATTTATTGTGGACTTTATGAGTCCTGAGTTGAGCTTGTCCCGTGAACAACTAATATGAAACAAGGCAAAATGTTATCAGATGACTGTCAACCTGAAAAAGGTACAATTTCTAGGGTATTTACTAAAAGTTACCTAGTGTAAGATGAGACTGGATTGCTAAAGTAAGGGACTAGGGATCAGAAGACAAGGTTGTACATCTATAGCCAAACTGTTTTAAATCCCATGTTGTTCCATCTTGTCCATGCAAAGCAACAACAACATGATTTGATGATGATAAACTGGGATGCCGGGACAACCCACTTCAGTGTCATTGTAAGGATAGAATGATATATGGTGGGTGTGGAAAGAGCTTGTGAACCTTGAAATATTATAAAAATGTTACTAACATTACCTGCATGATTTTAAGCTTCTCAGAACAGAGATCATAGTTTTTCCACTTTCTTTTTTTTTTTAGAAGTATTTATTTATTTTGAGAGGGAAAGGGGGGGGGAGAGAGAGAGAGAGAGAGAGAGAGAGACAGAGAGAGAACACAAGCAGGGGAGGGGCAGAGTGAAGGAGGGAAAGAGAGAATCCCAAGCAGGTTCTGCACTTTCAGCATAGAGCCTGATGTGGGGCTCGATCCCACGAACTGTGAGATCACAACCTGAGCAGAAACCAAGAGTTGGAGGCTTAACTGATGGAGCCATCCAGGCGCCCCTACTTTTTCCATTTTCTTAACCCACCGTGCTTGTCATCACTGGAGGTCTTAATGAAGGTCTGTTACTTTCTAAGATGGGATATAATAAACCAGGGTGCTTCTCTTTTCTTTTCTTTCAGGTCCCTGGGATAAAGAGATTTGTGAGATGTAATGTTTTATAGCTGGCATTGCCTGTATTTTATATTTTGATGGTTCTTAATCTTCCTTTAGTACATAGACCTATTATTTGAACATCTGGGATTTGAACATCCTGAGAGATATGTAGGAAAAGGAAAAATAGATGCACAAGCAGAAACACTCAAGGAAAACTGAGAGCTGATTTTTTTCTCATGGTTACAAGATTCATGATTCTTATAGTAAATGCTCAATTTAATCAACGTATCAAGAAATACTTAGAACAGGCTTGCTATGTCTCCCCTGTGCTGTGCTATAGAAGATCTCTAGAGTATTCAAGAGTATTCCCAAGAACTTCACAGGGCAATTGTGGAGTTAAGACTTCCGCATTAGAAACAGTTCAAGTACACGGTGACTGAAAAAACTGAATACTTTCGGAAATGTTTTAATTAGTACCAGGGGTTTATAGGAACATGTAGTCAAGACCAATTTGTAAAGCAGGGTCTGCACACTCATTCAGGTAAGAACGAGAATGTAAGTACTGTAGGTCTTACAGGCCAGATAGTCTTTATTTCAACTCTATTGTAGTTCAGGGGCGTCTGGGTGGCCCGGTCGGTTAAGCATCTGACTTTGGCCCAGGTCATGATCTCATGGCTTGTGAGTTCGAGCCCCACGTCGGGCACTGTGCTGACAGCTCAGAGCCTGGAGCCTACTGCGGATTCTGTGTCTCCCTCTCTCCTGCCCCTCCCTTGCTCATGCTTTGTTTCTCTCTCTCTCTCACAAAAATAAATAAACATTAAAAATTAAAAAAAAAAAAAAGCAGCCACAGGCATTACATATGTGAATGGGTAGGTATAGTTGTGTTCCAATACAATTTTATTTACAAAAACAGCAGGCATGATCAATTTGGAGCATGAAGCCATAATTTGACAGCCTCCATTGTAAAGAAATTCTCCCAGCTCTCTATAATTTAATAAATGTTTGATATGCACCTTTCATGTCACTAGGGCGTATATCAATCACCTTTGAGCCTTTGTAATAGATCACCTTTGACAAGTGAAATGGCAGCCACGACAAGATTCTTCATTCCTTTAAGGTTGGAAATGATGGTGTAGTACAACCATGAGGTCCTGGAGGAATTCTCTCTGGAAGAAGTTGCAAAGTGAAATATCTGGGTGTCTAGGTGGCCAAGGTGCAGTTCTTTTGGAATCACTGTATAATACAAACCAATAGCTGATTAAAAATGAAATTGATTAGGGGTGTTGCAAAGGAGTTCCAAATTTAAGCGTAACTTGAACCTCCCATATACAGCATACCCATTTATTTGACTTTCTGTAGAGCTCAGACTTGTTCAGGTTTTCAGAAACCAGATGGGGCAGGACCAAAGATATTATACATGTGTGTGTATGTGTGTATGTGTGTGTGTGTGTGTTTATATAAAGATAATAAGATCGGTTGATTTGATTATGGTAGAAGGAAGAGGAAAAGTATATGCATATGTTGGATTAGACATCCTTCCAGTTTTCTGTCTTAGCAAAATTTGAAATATTTTTGCACCCTGTATTACTTAATCTCATGATTCAAAGCGGTTCACAATTTGCCAGTGCTTTAACACACTCCCTAGATGACACATGGACATGCTCATAGGGTTAATACTAGGCTGGAATTCTCACCTTCCTAGAATCAACACCCTGTGTCAGTTCATGCTACTATTTCTGGCTAAGACTGAATACGGTTTTGGGGCGAGGTTGAAACAGCATCACGCTGGAGCTCTAGATGGCTCCTTGATTGTTAAGAAATACTGAACATTCATATTACGCTTTTTTTTTTTTTTTGAGAGAGAGAGAGAGAGAGGCAGAGGGACAGGGAGAGGAAGAACCTCAAGCAGACTCTATGCTTAGTGTGGAGCCTGCTAAGGGGCTCGATCCTATAACCCTGAGATTATGACCTGAGCCAATACCAAGAGACGGATGCTCAACTGACTGAGCCACCCAGGGGCCCGTGTACATTTTTTATTCAGTGAGAATGTATTCATGAGGACTCTGGACAGTCTGTTGGTGTTTCCATTAGATATGTCAGACACTGTAATTTTAAAAGTTGTTGATAGTAATTTGAAAATCTAGAATCTTAATAGGAATCTTAAAGTAGTAAACATTTTTTAGATAATATATCATAATTAAATAAAAACTGTTCTTCCTAGTGAATCCCTATGCTTGCATTTGACTTTTAGCAAAGAATGCTAAGAAAAGCTAATCAATCCATTTTAGGCAATACATTCAGTATGTAATAAATCCATCCATACAGCAGATAAATGAGTATTACTGAGCACTTATTATGTGCATGCCATATATTTGATCTGGGGCAACATGATAAAGATGAAACTACCCCTGTCCAAGCTTAGAATAAGGGCCAAATATAGGCAAGTAAGGTCTGTCCAAGGGAGAAGGTTAGGAATGCTCAGGGAACAAAAGATTTAGCTGAAGGGGTAAGGTTTGTACTTAATAATACTGCAAGATGGTATTGGATAGATGGCCCGTAAGAGTTAACAGGTGCCATTAGAATTTAAAGGGGAGGATGTTCTTTTTAAGACGGAAGGATGTGATCAAGGACAACTTCCTAGAGGAGGTGACCTTGAACCTTGAATGAAGGGTAGAATTTAGAAAAATAAAGACTTTAGGTGGGGGCCAGAATAAGGCAAAGACACACAACCGCCTGAGTTAGTACACAGGAGTGGTGACATGTGAATTCATATCTCAGTAGGATAAATAATCCTGTTTTGACCAGATTGCTTAAACCAAAGGACCACAGAATATAAGGCTGAACAGCAATAGCTGTGCCATATTGGGGAAGGCACTGGAAGCTAAGCTGAATCTACCTTGGGGTTTCTAAAATTTCTACCAACAACCCTAATTCATTCTGATATATTCATGCAGTAAAAAGAAAATTTGTTCTTAAAGCTATTGTACGGCTGCAACTCATCATTCGGTTCCTTAAACTAATCTGCTACATGTTTCTCCCCAACATACGTCATTATATATAATGTACCTATTTATACTGTAGTTTGCTAGAATCTAGGAAAGTAGATATTCAGAGTTGAACTCTTCGCTTTAACTGTGACACCCACCGTCTTTCCCATGTTTGACATCTAGTAGACACTGTTGAAAAACATTAATAAATGTCACATACACAGGAGTACTGCTACCTGTAAGGTAATAGTTCAAACTGTAATTTGAATATTTCTTATCCCATCTCTTAAGGGATAGTGTTATGATAGTCATTGGTTGGCTTGCAGGAACAGAGGATCAGGAACCCTTAATTCCAATGTAAAAAAATTGAATGTGTGTGGGGCGCCTGGGTCGCTCAGCTGGTTAAGCATCTGACTTTGGCTCAGATCATAATCTCACAGTTCGTGGGTTCGAGCCCCGCATTGGGGTCTGTGCTGACAGCTCAGAGCCTGGAGCCTGTTTCAGATTCTGTGTCTCCCTCTCTCTCTGCCCCTCCCCCGCTCATGCTCTCAAAAAAATAAATAAACTATAAAAAATTAAAAAAAAAATAGAACGTGTGACCACACTTCTCTTCCTTTACATCTTTGGTGGTTCTTAATCAGACACGGAGCTGGGTTTACAGTCATGGGAAATTAGAACTAGAATTTTATCTGACTCTCCTTATTTTAATGGAACAAAAATAGGTCGAGAAAGGTAAAGTGACTGGCCTTAGGAACCACAGCTAACTTTTTCTACATCCAGGACTAGATGGTTTCCTCACATCAAAAGTCATTCTTACCAAATCTCATTAGCTTTAAATTAACTTAGAATGTCAGTAGCTTCTTAAGGTGTTACTGTGTAGCTGCGTTTCTCAAACTCAGCCCGACTGATGTTTGGACTGGATAATTCGTGGTTGCGGGAGGCTTCCTGTGTCTTGTAGGACTCCCAGCTCCCCTGATCTCTACCCGCTGGACGCCAGTTATCACCAGCCCCCCTCAACCCCTGGTTGTTAACAGCCAAAAATGTCTCCAGACATTGCCCAATGTCTCTGGGCAGTGGGGGTGGGGCAAAATCAGCTCCAGTTGAGACACCCTATCCCTACCACTTTCTCCACCCCGCATATATGCTTCTAGAATAAGTCTTTCAGAGCCGGTTTGACTTAGTCGAAGGGCAACCTTCCAAGAATCACACCTCCAACCTGACAGCATGCGGCTTTTCCTAGGTGTTCCAGTTTCCCCTGCAGGTGTTATAATCCTTGGAATCTGGTTATTCCAGGCTGTCCATGATGGCAAGTCCTTCCCCGATTTATTGCATTCATTATTTTAGTATGCATTTGAGTGCCTATTATATGCTAGATACAGGGCCCTGGGAATGCAGAGATAAGTCACTGATCGTCAGGAATTCAGGCTCCTGGAGGAGACAAAGATGTAAATGAACACCTGTCAGTCCCCTGATGAGTATCAGGAAAGAGGTGTGTGCTGGGAGCTGCAGAATTAGAGCATGCACCTCCTTGACACTGAGGGTGGTCATTGGGGGATGGGTCACAGAAGGCTAGCAAGAGGAAATGCCAGCTACGCTGATTTTTCAAGCTAGGTCACGAATGGAAAAGGCTTGCCTGGCAGAGGGATCGGTGTCCCTGAAGAAAGGACAGAGAAACCTGGCTTCTGACTATAGCATCAACATCGGGTGAGAAATGAAGCCGGAAGGTAAGCACGGGACAGGTCTCAAGGAGCCAATTATACCCTGTCAAGGAGTTTGCATTGTCTTGATGGTGACTATAAGCTAGGGGAGAATGCATCACATTTGCATTTTAGAAACATCTGGAGTACAGAACACATTCAAGATGGGGGATTCGAAGAAGGAGTGCAGGGCACCTCAAGATAAACAATGAATGTACTGTCTAATAAAAGAACAATGTGCTAGATTTTGCTGTGACTTCCTTATGCTGCCATGAGACGGATTCCCTTCCTAGGAGCACTGCCACAGACCGGCAAGAAGAGGAAAGGCCCATGACTGCATAAAGGTACAGTTTCTTCTGCAGCTCAGGACTATGGGCAGAGGAAAGCTCTGACCACCCAGGCAAGAAGAACTTTTTCTTCTGGAATCTCAGGCTTCAAAGACAGGTTGAGTTCCCTGCGGAAATTCAAAACATATTTTTCCCCAGAAAGAAACAAAATGATACATTTTGCTATTTTTAAAATTAATTAATTAATCAATCATTTCTATTTATTTATTTATTTCTTAAAGTAAAGTTACATGTCCAATGCAGGGCTTGAACTCACCACCCTGAGCCGCGTGCTCTACCAACTGAGCCAGCCAGCCGCCCCAATCTTGGTATTTTGAAACATGTGGCTCAGCCAATTTATGGGTCAAAATGTGTTTTGCATATGGGTATATGTGCATTGGCTGTTGAATGTATCGTTTCTACGGGAATACGAATTACAGGTGGATTTTCGGAACACAATTCACTTGCTGGCAGTGAGCTGTGCGTGCCGTGAAGACAAAGGATGGGCACGAATGACAGCCCCAAAATGCACCCGGCAGGTTGTGATTAGAACTTTTGCATAAATAAGGGAGTCTGGGGCAATTTAAGAGCAGTGCTGTTGAGGGGTGCCTGGGTGGCTCAGTCAGTTAAGCGTCTGGCTTCGGCTCAGGTCATGGTCTCACAGTTCGTGGGTTCGAGCCCCATGTCGGGCTCTGTGCTGACAGCTCAGAGCCTGGAGTCTGTCTTCAGATTCTGTGTCTCCCTCTCTCCCTGACCCTCCCCTGCTCACGCTGTCTTTCTCTCTCTCAAAAATAAATAAAACATTAAAAAAAAAAAAAAGAGCAGTGCTGTTGACCACCTACAATGCAACCTGAAGGAAGCTCTCTGTAGCCACGCAGGCCCTGCCCCGGGGGGTTCAGGGAGCCTGTGCAGTTCCCGTAGCTGCCCTAGGGCCTGGCACATCACAGGTGCTCCATTCATGATTGCAAACTCGAACTGGATGCATTAAAATGGATCTGCACACTCACATGCCTCTTGGTTACAGGGGACTTAGGAGACAAAAACACCAGTGCCAGGCGGAGCCCAGATTACGTGTGCAAGAAAGGGAGGAAGGGACAGCAAAGATTTGCCTAGAAGGACACTGAAAGTCCCTGAATCTGTTGCTCCTGGGACAGAGACCCCTTCGTCTTAGGGACAGAAGCTAACAGGAACACTAAGTGACCTTGACGAATTCTCAATAATGTCAGGACAGGAGATCAACTTAGGTAAATTAATGTTTGTTGCATCACCTATTGCGTATTTTAAGAGTTGATTTGCTGGCCTGTAGCTTAAACATGGTGGCCTTCTCTCTGATTCATCCATTACTGAGAAGGCCCTGGCTTCCTAGAATTCTGAACCAAACTGCAATAGTTTTCATTAGCAGTCATCAACTGTAGCTGAATCCTCTTTCAAAGTGCCCTTTTTATTTCAAAGTGTTTTTTTTTTTTTTTTTTTTTATTTCTCATTAGTGATCTGGCCTATCTCTAGACTCCCCCAGTTTCAACTCACCAGTGATTGCGGAGAGCAAATTTACTTCTTAAAACAATGCTTTGATTCAGTTACGCCCTTTTTCAAAACCCTTTCACAGCCTCCCAAGTATCTGTCAAATAAAGTCCAAGTGTCTAACCTGCCTTTACCATCCAGGACAGTCCTCGACTGTAAATTCTGTCCACCTCCACTTTTGTATACAGTAAGAGCTTGGATTGAGAGTAACTTGTTTTGCGAGTGTTTGCAAGATGAACAAACATTTCTAATAAATTTTAACTTAAAAACAAGCCATGTCTTGCAATACGAGTAGTATGTGAGGCCGAAAGTCTCATGATCACAACTGAGCCAGTGGTTCCTAAAATTCTCTTTGATATACAAGTGCTTTGATTGCAAGCATGTTTCCAAAATGAATTATGCTGGCACACCAAGGTTTTAAGGTCCAAGGCAACATAGTACCCTTAGTATCTCCTGAAGAGGCTGTCCTCATTTCTTTATTGCTTGTGGTTCACGCCTCACAGCCTGAAATCCTCAACTTCTCCCTCTCCAGGTTGAAAGCATACTTCTGAGTCCCGTCTACTCCGTGAAGTAGAAGTCTCAGCTCATTTCAGCCCATGCACCCTCCCTCAGTTCCATTCCTTGTGTGGAATCATTCTGTGCGTCTCTGGGCTCCTTGTGAGAGGGGTGGCTCTACCATGTTGATGCCCACCCCTTAGCCATGAGCAATACATGACAAATGGATGACCCAAGGCCCTAGAAAGGCGCCTGGCCCATCCCAGGAGCTCAACAAATACTTGCTAATTTTGTTGAATTAATTCAGGATATCTGGTTTGGTTAATTTAAGATTACCACCCACTTTCTCCCTAGACCAGGGACTTTCCTCCTCCACCAGGTGAGAAAAGGCATCTATAAACATTTTAACTTTAATAGTTAGCTGTGACACATAAAAGGCAGAACTTCCTCTTTAACCCTTCAAGAAATGAGAACTACCCCCTCCCAATCCGCCCCCCCCAAATGAATTTCAGGTTCCTTGAAAGTAACCAAACTGGATCATTTCTTACTAAATAAAACTTTTACATCCCCTCTGCAGTTGCAAAGGTAATCTTACCTCTAGCCAGCCAAATCACCAACCAATTCTCCATGCGAGAAAAATGTTAAAAAATGGAGGTGTGGGGGGTAAACCGGCTACAGGCAGGGACATTACAACAGGTGCTACTCTGCAAACACAAAACACCCAAGCCGACCTTCTCAGCGAGCCAAATGCCTTCCAGCTAACCTAATGTTCTTCAACTGTTGCTTCTGGGGCTTCTCGGTAACAAAAATGCTCCCTCGCCTTGGCCCTGCCGTTTTTTGGCCCATCCCTTACTACCGACTGCGCGTCTGACTTGTTTATCTGGGCGCACCCAGTCATCTCGCTCTGCGACCCAAGCGACCACGTTTCCTTAAATCAGAGCCCCGTGGACTCTGCTCGGAACTACATTACCCAGCGGCCCCAGCGCCCTTCGCAGGAAGGACGTCTGCGCACTAAGATACTCAGTTCCAAGTTTGGAGCTTTTAGCTGCCAGCCCTGGCCCATCATGTAGCTGCAGCACAGCCTTCCCTAACGTTGCAACTGGGGGAAAAATCACTTTCCAGTCTGTTTTGCAAGGTGTGCATTTCCATCTTGATTCCCTGAAAGTCTATCTGCTGCATCGGTCAAGAGAAACTCCACTTGCATGAAGATTGCACGCCTGCAGCTTGCATCTTTGTTGCAAAACTAGCTACAGAAGAGAAGCAAGGCAAAGTCTTTTGTGCTCCCCTCCCCCATCAAAGGAAAGGGGAAAATGTCTCAGTCGAAAGGTAAGAGCCTATTTGCATTACTTGCAAAAATGCAAAGGGTTGTGCATGCATTTTTGAATGCATGGATGCAATTTTCGCCTGGCGATTGCATTTTTAAGTTTGAGGTTTTCCACAGCTCAGTTGCATTTCCTGTTTAGTATGTGTCTTTTTTTTGCAGACACAGAGAGTTCCTGTAAGGCAGGGCTTGCAGTTCAGCTGTGCATTGACGTTATTTGCATTCTTCTGCTAGGATTACTGAGCTCTTTTTGCCTTTTGCACAGTCAGGAGAGATAGAGCAGGTTGGTAGCGTCTAAATGTGCAGTGCTTTATATAATTGTAAAATTCTTTAGTATGCACGCACATTATAAGTAATTTTATGTGCAACAGGAATTCAAACTTTTAAAAAGTCTGTAGGTGAAGATGAAAGGTAAAAGTTGAGTTAAACTAGTAGGAAATTAATGTAACCTTATATTCTTTTGGGAGTCAACCGTTGCGGTGCCAGTTTTTACCTATATTTCCATTGATACCGCTTTGAACATTAAGCAACTTTTGCTTTTTAAAGGAAGTAAAGGTGAAGTGTGAATAATAGCATGTTACCAAAAAAAAAAAAAAAAAAAAACAGACGAGAAGTCTTTCTCTTCTGAGATTTTGCACTGTACACCAATTGCTAATTGGCTCACAGTATTTCGAAGCAGCTGTGAGGACATAGATGTTTTAGGTCTCCCCATTTGAGAGATGCTTTGCATGTCAGGGGAAAATATGGGGAGAAAAACTGTACTTTTAAGCATTACACCAACGTGGGGGGACTGTGCCGTTTCATTGAAAATCAATGAAATCTTTTAAGTGTGTAACTTCATCTATTTAGTCAGCTATAATAGGTCAGAAATTCAGGGTTATGGTTGTTTTAATTTTTTTTCTTTTTTCTTAAAATTTTTTATGCAGTTATGTTTTGCAGGCTTACTGTTATACTTGGGGAGGGGATTAAAAAAATTCCTGACATGGCATCAGAGAGCTGAGGGGGGTGCTGGCAGGTGCCTCTAGGACCCTAAGTCACTTGTTTCAGAACAAATCTTTCTTCACCATAGAGAAAGCATATGCCATCTGAGAATGTGTGGAAGGAGGAGGTGAGTTAGGTATAGGTGAGTGAGGCTACCAGGGCCACCAGGGAAGACCTGGTGAAATGAAAGTGTCTCGTAAGCTTTCTGCCATGTTTTTGGAGTTGTTCAACTGCTTTTTAATTCTACCTGATGGGAATCCTACATCTCAGACCAAGAAGGAAGTGACCTATGTTCATAAGAGTTCGAAGTAGTGTTGTGTTTTCCTTGACCATTAGGGGAGAATGGGAATCTGGAAGGCTCAGAGTGCTGAAGAACCTAGGAATTGGCAATATGAAGGGCAGATGTTCCTTAATAGAAGGAAAACCTACAGTCTCTGGAGCAGAGGAGCAGAGAAATAACAGCTTAGAATGGGCATTTCATGCTTTGATGTATTAAGGAGCTGGTATCTTGTTCCTTTGTATTTGGGATATACTCATTCATTCAGTTCAGTTAATGTATATATAAATGTGTATGTGTGTATGTATATATATGTATTCGTGTATGTGATATATATATATATATATAATATATAAATGTATTGCACAGGATTTGGAGGAATACAAAAATATTTAAAATGTACTTGTTTCCTTCAAGGAACTTACCATTTAGAGAGCACATATGCAAATCACTATACTACAAGATAATTGCATAGGTAGTGAAAAGAAATGCCCCACTTGGAGTTTAGAGATGGTAGTGATCTCTCTGGGAGATAGGAAGATTTCATGAAGAAGATGGTATTATGGTGATCTTATCTTTGGACCTTAGGGTCCAAAGTAAATCAAGTTACTCTTCCCTTTTTTGTTTTTTGTTTTTTTTTTTTGGCTCACTCTTAAGATATCTCTCTGTCCTAGTAGAGCAAGTTTCTGAGCTGGGAAACTAAAAGATATTAGCATGGCTTGCTTCCATTACGAGAGCGCCCGTTGTAGATCGGATACTGGTGTTTCTTCACATCAGTTCCCAGTTAGCCACACGGGTTTTCTTTGTTGGGCCCTCTTTGGAAGGTGCGTCTGGGTGTGAATGTGAGGTTCCTGTCTGAAAAGCAAAAGATCGATAGCAAGAAGTGGATGATCATTTCAGAAGTGGTGTAGGAGCCTTGGCCTGGACTTGTAAGTGTGGAATTGGCCTAATTCAGCTATGGTATTCTCGAGTGGCCAAGACATTTTTTGCAGTACCAAACTGCTTTGTAATCCTATCACCAAATGGAATGGGAGGCAAAAGTGAAAGGTGGACACAACCTCAGAGTATTGAAGAATTTAACAACATGTTCAATTCAAGGGACCCTTACGAACTTTCTAGATCACTATAATTCGGTTTCACAGACCTCTAATTTAAGGCATAACAGAGGCAAAAGAATTATAGAGTCCCTGGGAGCTGGAAGAACTGGGCTGCCTCCTTCCAGCCTTTCCAGCAGTAAGATTCCGAGAAAGACTTTCTTAAAAAGAAATTTTGTTTTCCACAGTTGTAACTTTAGGTGGTATGCTTTTCAGCTTGTTTATATTAGCTGTCTGGGGTTGAGCTGACATTTTTCAAATATTAAAGTGGTAGAATGCCTTTTGAGGAAATCTGAAATGTAAGTGAACAGGAAGGGCACCCAGAAAGTGCAGGAATTCCTGCACTTTACAGGAAGACAGGCTACAGGAAAAATGTGTCATCTACATTACCCGGGAGAGAGACACTATTGTTATTAAGCCATGATGATTTGAGGGAGGAAGGGAGAGAGGGAGGTCGGGAGGTCTGGCATCTCCCAGTTCACCTGAAAACATACACAAAGTTCGACTGTGTTGGAAATGCCCCCTTTCTCACTTCTCCCTCTTTTCACCTCTTAACAAAGTTAGCTGACCTTAGTTTAAGACAGGAGTGGGTAAATCCTGTCGTGAGAAATGCAGGTAAGGCATAACTGCAGAAGCATGTAGGAGTGTGGCAGGCGCTCCCATGGGTTCCTTTCTTCTGTAATTCATTCCACCCTGGGAAATGAAATGTGTAAATTTCTCATTCTGTGTAAATTCCTTTGTTAGGTTGTACCAGCCAGACTGTCACGCTTAGCCTGTAATCTGAGCCAGTATGTTTTATCACCTCGTCCATCTCAGGACACAAAATCAGAAGAGGTACCTTGGGTTTCCGAAGCTTGTTTTGTATTGGTGTGGCATCCCGCACTGCACAGCACGCAGTACGTTCGCTGCAGGGGCTTTGAGGTGGGCTCTTGGTGGAAAATAGAATGATGGGGAAAAAAAGGGCTGAGATTTGTAGTATTGGAACTACTTTCCATGTTTTTACTCTCTGAAAGAATCTATAAGGACTACTTTTAAACCAAAAGAAAAAAGTACACAAGCAATATTTGGTCATTATAGAAGCATTTGAAAATAAAGAAAAGGAAAACAAGAATCACTAGTGATCATAGTATATACATTTTGGCCTATATCCCTTTGAAATCTTTTTTTTTTCTCTTCTGCGTGTAGGTGTCTGAATAAAGGTACAATGTATATGAAACTAACATCTACTTAGTTACCTTTTGTTTCACTTACCATATACTGAGAAATATTTCCAAATGAATATATTTCTACCTTCATAATATTCAGTTCTATTTTATTTATTTCGACAGAACCGTCATGTTTATTAACTTTCAATATTACGAAGTCGCCATGATAGTCACCCCAGTTGGTACGTTATTCTGGATATTATGGCCTCAGACTAAATTCCACTTCCGGATATCGGATTCTTCCCCACTGTCGTTTTCTGTTCCACCTTTAAAAAATAGCTTTCTAATTATTATAAAAATGAAATATGCTCATTGAAAGAAAGTTCAAGCTAAAGAGGATGTCATAGTAAGAAAGTACTAGATCCCTCGGAGTCACACCGTCCAGGGCTAATTACTGTTAACATTTTGGTAAGCATCTCTTTGCATTTGTGCATCCATCCATCCATACTTACAAACACACACATATGTGCTATTTTACACGCTCTATATGATACTCTGCAACTTGCTTTATACTCCTCCTTATATCTTGGATATCTTTCTACATTTCCACACATATAGTTCTACCATTCTTCTAAATAGTTGCTTATTTTAATTTGTAAGAATGTAGCTATTGAATTAATCTCCAGTTTGGACTTTCACAGAGTTCCATTTTTTTTTTTTTTTTTGTACAGCTATAAACAAAATGCGAGGAATACCATGAACATACATCTATGTACATTTGCCCAATTATGTCTTTAAAATGAATTCCTAGAAATGGAAATGCTAGGTCAGAGGGCATGGACATATTGCCAAATTGCCCTCCAGAGAGCTAACACGGATTGTTATTCCCACCAGTGTTTGGGACTGTGCATTCTCTGCTTTAAACATCACGGTACCTAATGCCAAATCAATTGTTCTGCAGAAAGGCTATGGCTCCTTTTATCCTACAGGTATCCTAATTTGAAAAAAAAAATCTTTGTCAATTTGATAAAAGGTGTTAACACTTTATGGTCAGTTGCCTTTCTTTAGTAAAAAAAAGTTGAATTTTCCCCTTTTTTTTGACATTTGTGTTTTATGTGTTTGAATTTTTTTTTCTCATAAAATGTATCTTGAAATTTTAATTTGGGGATCAAATTATTTCCAGAGTTAGTCCAGAACATTCCAAAATTGCAAAGCTTAGGTAATCACAGGTTGCCAGTTGGATTCTATGTGTCTTGATAATGTTGGGATGAGCACTGGGTATTGTAAGGAAGTGATGAACTAAGGGAATCCACCCCAAAAACCAAGAACACACTTTACACACTGTATGTTAGCCAATTTGACAATGAATTACATTAAAAAATATAAAGAGAAAAAATAATTTAATATCTTGGTGAGTTCCAATTTTAATTTTAACCTAAATTTAAGTAAACATCACATATTTCATAAATTTGTTATACTTTCTATAACTATCCAGACTCTTATGAAAATTATAAGAAAAATGTAATGATCTGATTAAAATTCCAATCTGGGAAATAACTGGCTTCTGGACGTTTCTGCATTTTCAGTTAATCTCTGCAGGCCAAAGTAGCTTTTCTTTAGTTTCGTAAATAATTCTTAAACAGCACCTGGCCGTGTTCTAAGCACTGTTGCAGAATAATTGCCTTTTTTTTTTTTTTAGCTTCGTGTGTAATCATGTGCATCCTAAAAGGTGGTTTACTTTAGTGTATGAGATTTATTAGAAGAATTAAGGCTGGGGTCAGTTTTGATGACCTCCCAAATTATATGTCAATCACAACATCTTCTTATCACAGCCTTCTCTAGTAAGCCTGCTTTGTTATGCACCCTGATATTCAGTGATCTAATTTAGAGCTACGAATGGAGTTTTTGGTCCAACATCTCATTTTACAAATGAGCAAGTTGAAGCTTTGTGAAAAAATGATTTGCCTGTAGACACAGCCAGAGGCGGGACTTCACGTCTCTATTCTCTGTCCGCAAGTCCTTTTCACTAAACAACACCCAAGCACGAGCAATCTTTATCAAGCATTTGTTTCTTCAGAATCTTTAGCATTTTGCACATTTCTTTTTTTGTTTTGCTTGTTTTTTGGGGGTGCACGCTGGCAAGTGGAAGGAGGCTTTACAGTTCAAACAGCAGGGATTCTTTTTCCAAACCCAAGAAATGGTGATCCATTGTTACCATGGTGGTGAGGCTTCTTACCAATTCTCTGCCAGGGGATACTTGGCAAATACTCTCATTTTAATTCCCAGTGCTTACAGCATACAGCTCCAGGTTTTAATCACTGTCATTGTTATTTGCCTTGTATGGATGATCTCTGAAAGCCCCTGCTGGGTAGCAAACTTCTCTTCTTGTACCTCTTTCCATCTCCACCTCGTTTTGCACTGGGCTTATAAACAGGAAGTGCTCAATACATGTCTGACAGTTAAAGCATTCTTCATCAGTGGGCATCTTTATAATTTGCCACCACATTTCATAAAAGGCTTGGGGTAATTAAATTATAATGCAATTTTCTTCCTGTGCTTCCTTGTTTGCATTCATATTTCCATTACAGCTTTGCTTCATGAATGCAAGAATAGCATACTTAGCAACTCAGATGGCCGAAGAAGTGTCATTCTCCTACCTATGTCCTCCAGACAGATTTAGAGGTTGCCTGATCCTTGGCTAACTTTTTCATTTAAAAATATGCGGAACTAAGACGCGTTGCGTAAAGAATCCAGTGGGATAGGCCTTCAGTGAATTCCCCATCCTGTGCTGGTTTCAGGAGCTGTTTGTAAATTACCGCAGCACTTGAGCCTCTGAAGGGTTGTCAGAGATCATCTGAAAGTTTTTAACAGCTGGCTGCCCTATGAGAAAACAGGGAACTCTGCATGGACAACCCCCGAATGTGACAATTCCCCACCTCCTCCTAGCCCACCGCTGCTGTCGCTGCCGCCCCTGGGATTTGTTCTCGGCCCTGTGTCCTCATAGAGTCTGCCTTTCCAGAGTTGGTCTCTACAGTTTGATATGCAGCCGAATAACTCCTCTTTCTGCACTGAAGCGATAATTCAGGTTACGATCGAGTCACATGACGTCTATCAAAGCATTGTAACTGAGCCAACTCAGTTCTGAGTTGAAGCATTAAATAGGCCCTTGCTGGATATATCGCCCATTGTCTGTTTAATATTCCAGTCTCTCTGTCCCTCCTTAAATTGGATTGAGATCACCCCCCCCCCTTTTGTTTTAAACAGATCATTAGCTGTAGGTCTAAATGCTGATCTCAACCCACACTCCAGTACCCCATCACTTATATTATGTGAGTTGCTTTTTATGTGTTATGCTTTTGAACTTCATATAAATCCTATGGGGATAGATGCTATTATTGTTGATTCACAAATGGGGAAACCGAGGCTCAGGTGAGTTAACTAACTTGCCAGTGGCTGGATAACCAGTACATGGCAGAGGCGGGATGCGAAGCCAAGCCTGTCTGACCACAGGGCCCATGCTCATGGCCAAGGTAATTGCAAACTGTAGCCCTACCTGTGTTTAAGTATAGCCTGTGAGCTAAAATGGTTTGCACATTAAAAAAATTTTTTTTAAGTTTATTTATTTATTTTGAGAGAGAGAGAGAGAGAGAGAGATGAGGGAGCACAAGCCAGGGGAGGGGGCAGAGAGAGTGAGAGAGAAAATCCCGAGCACATTCCGTATAGCATGGAGCCTGCCATGGGGCTCAAACCCACGGACTGTGACATCATGACCTGAGCTGAAGCCGGATACTGAATCAACTGAGCCACCCAGGTGTCCCTGCACATTTTTAAATAATTGGGAAAAACAACCTCAAAAAGTAATATTACATGACGTGAAAATTTTATAAAATTCACAGTGTTTACAAATAAAGTTTTATTGAGACACAGCTATGCTCATGCATTTACATACTGTCCATAGCTGCTTTCCCCAACCCCACGATGGTGGAGTTGAATAGTAATGATGGAGATGTTATGTCCCACAAAGCCAAAAATAGTTACTATTTGGCTCTTTTCAAAAGAACGTTTGCTGACCTTGCCCTTTATGACTTTATTCAATCAAGTAATGGAATCTTTTCATGATGAGGCTTCCATATTACATTCCTCTTTGGCATTTCAGTGGAAGTTGTTAACCTGGGCAACTACTCCGCCAGCAACCTCTGGGGCCCAGCCCACAGGAAATGTCTGAGTGGTGCTTCTCCTGGTTATGAGATTTGTAGGCCATTGCTCATTTCCGCCAAACTGAGCTACCAGTCTCCGGCAGCCCATCCTGGGGTCCTTTCCCCTCGGCTCTGCTCTTCCTGTTTGCTTTAGATTTCTTTTCTTTATTTTCCCTCCCATTGAAAAGCTGTTCATTCGTTCCTCCCCTGGACCCTTCCTTCTCCTCTTCCTGATCTCCCATTTTGTTTAAAAAGCAAATAAGGTAAAAACAATTCTCCCTACCATGGCTGCCTAGTTTTCTTGATTATTATCATGACCCAGCCCGGAAGGTCCATCATTTCTTTAGTATGGAGAGAAGCTGGAAGCCTGACTCCCTCCATAGTCAGATAGACTCCATCTTACCCAGAGAGCTTTCCGTTTATCATTTCCTGCAAAGCTTGGAGCTGTTTTATCATATTAACTCCCCCAACCCCTGGGTGGCCAGTTTTATTTGGGGAATGAGTCTCCTTTTGCTTACAAAGTTGCTTAAATGGTGGGTATTTTGTGGGTAGGAAGGAAGGTCCTGGTAAATGTTCTGAAAATGAAGGGAGGGAAGAGATGGAGATGGACACAGAGTAGCTTCAGTAGGATGACCCCAGATGTGTCTACCATATCCAGAATGAGGGAAGTCTAAGTCACATACAGGGGAGTGCTAGAATTCCTACCATCCTAGCATCCTGCATCCTACATGGATGTGAATGATCTCATTCTTCCCTGACTAGGGCCTGGTGAGATGATGCCCCATTTTGTACAATGAGGAAACTGAGGCCAGAGAGGGCAAGCACCTACCTTAAATGGCAAGTTTGACAATGGTGGAGACGTAGCTTTAATCAAAGTCTGTCTGACACTAGAATCCCAGCTCCTGGCCACTCCACTTGAGTTGTCACCCCATTATAAATCTGTGAACCCATTACCCAGAAGACATGTTGGTGGAAACATTTTGTTTGGGGAATTTTGCCCACTCAAAAAGCGTGAGTGGATTCCATGGGAATCTGTATATACCAGGGCCAGGTATAATTAAGAGGGGCTGACCTGCGTCTATCTATATCGAGGTTCCTTGTAACCTGTCCCTTTAAGCCTCTGTAGATCATGGTCGATACCAAGTCTGACTCATTCTGAGTGTTAAGGTTGAATTCCAAGTACAAAGTACCCATTGGTAGAAGGAAGCTGGTTGCAGCTAGTCTACTGATGGATACGGGTCTGTACAGACAGGAAGTTAATGTTAAACATCAGTAATGAATATTGATTCCATTAGCTGTCTTATAGGCTGTAACTAAGAGATCCAAACTTTAGGTGTTTCCCTGCACAACTAAGTTAAACATTTTTTTAAAACAGTAATAAGAACATGACCGGTTTGGCACCATCCCTAAGTAGAGGCATACTATCACCCCTTTGTGGCTTAGTGATTTCCTGTATTCCTGGTTATTTCTGTGTAAATGTAATAAGTGTTATTTCCTTGAAACTGTGAGTGAACCTACATTTCCACTGCTTTCTTCTTGTACTGGATAGTGTGAAAGAAATTAGAATTCTCTCTTTTTGTGGTAGAAGAGGTAGCCAGGGGAGTGGGCAATGAATTTCCCTTCAACCTGTGAGTTCTCCTTCCGCTTTCCCTCCTTCCAAAGCCGGAAAGTCACACCTAGGCTTCAGTTGTTTCCCAGGATCCTATGCGGAAGCCATGGGAATAGATGGTGTGGATGTTGAGTGACAAGTTATTTATTCCCTTCCTCGATTCTCCCTACTCCAATCCCACATGGGAGGAATGAGTTAGAGATAAAGGTAAGGCGAGTATCTGAAGAACCAGTGGAAACAGAATGGTCAAGAGTCTGGGAATTATTTTATTGCGAATGTGCAGAAACGGCCTCTCTGTGCTATTTGAAATCTTTCTAAGCATATTCTCCCTCTTTATTTACTCCTTCATGCTCCCCAAACTCTGTTGCCATTTGAAAAACATAATCCCGGAGACTCTGAGCATACCTAAAGAGAGGACTCGGATAAGGGGCTTGTGCAGATTAATCCAACAAGTAAATTTTGGATCCATGGTACTATTTAAGACATTGTGCTAGGTGGGACTAGACAGAAACGCATCTCGTTCTGCTCTGCTTACTAGCCATGAGCCTTGAAAAATCTACTTACTGTCTAACTTCAGCTTCCTTACCAGCTAAATGGAGAGGCTGACACTCATTCTCAGGATTGTTTTGAAAATTAAACAAGGTAATTTATTCAACAAATTGAAATTCAGTTATTCAACAAATATTTATTGAGTACGCTGCTGGGTTTGAGGCATTTTGGTATATAGCAAGCTCACTGTGAACATAAATTTGCTCCCCTCTTCCTTTCTCTCCAGCTCTAAGAAGCTTATAGTCTAGTAGGAGGTAAGACACACGCAGAAATGTATAGAATGGAAGCTAGAATCCTAGATGTGCTCAGAAGAGAGAGTGTGAGTCGGGAGGTCCTAGGGATGAGAGGGAGAGCAGGGAAATATTTACAGTGAGCGTGCAAGTATCGACATGAGTTTCAGAGTTGATGAGGAAATTGTGCCCTAGATCCAAAGTTGGGATGGAGAAAGGAATCTTGACTTTAAGGATCCAGGGGCACCAGTAGAAGGTTTGATAGGCAAAACAGTTCCTTAGAATAATAAAGAGAAGACGCCCTAGCAAAATCTCTGAAGCTTAAAAGACCTCACTTGTGTTATTCTAAGAACTTCCCTTTTCTTACCGAACGATATGCTGTCGTTATTACTTACGATCACAATAAGTTTATACATGGAGTATACCATATCTCATACTTTTAGTTTTTTTTTTTCCCTTTGAATTGTGGAAATTCCAGGAAATCCAGAGGTTAATAGTTAAACAAGTATATCATATCACCTGGGTTTATAGGCACACTGTAATTATATAAGCAAGCTGTTGGTTCAATAATCAACATCTAGCTAAGTCAGGGAATATTTTCCAGAGCATGGCCACAGCTGTAATTTTCATTTTTTATAACCTGCCAACCTGCCTTTTCCATTTCTCAGTGCTTTTCCTTTTTCTAGAATCATCAGCAGTCAAAGAGGAGGAAAACTGTTGAATGTATTTCTGAATTTCCTCTCTCTCGCATGATATTGCATACTAGCAAGGGAGTTCATAAATTGTATGTGTGTGTATTTTTAATTTCAGAAACAATTCCATTTAAAATATAAATATATTGGAATAATTGATAGGTTAAATTCGCGTGTCTTTCATTATATTGGTTTAAAAAACATAGTGACCTATAGCTCTGGAGCCCATGGTAGGCTGCTTAGTGTAACCAGTGCTTAGTCACTTTCTTTCTAGCCTCCATGACTTCATTCAACTCAGGGTCAGTAGAGTCGGTAAGGTGGGTGGACTGACTCACTCAAAGTCGGGGTCAGGAAGGACACAGGGCACTTTTTGCCTCACCTTGCTGTGAGCACGTATGACCCAGCCAGGTGATAGGACCTGCCAGCTCTATCATCTCATTTGATGGCTTGCCAAGTCTTCATGCTTGGGGCTTTGTTCCTGAACGAGCCTCCATTGTTCTAGGTAAAGTAGGAAAAAAAAATGCAGATTTAATTCTGGAATTGATTTAAAAATGCGATGGAGAGCTCTTGATCCATCAGCGTTAGAATACCTTTTCCCCTTCCCAAATTTCAATTTTGTTTTTTGGTGTGATCTAAGGACAAGAGAGTCAGTGTTAGTTGGGTAGGGGGTGGGGGATGGGTGAGAGGGCTGAGGGTGCAGAGGACCGTATATTTTTTGGTTGAATTTGACAAACATTATAGAACAATTAGATTATCTGCACCGTGCACGGTGGTGGATGAATACAAAGATGAATAGAATTCCATCTCTCCCTTCAAGAGGCACACAGTCTGGTGGGATGTATTCATTCCCTAAGGCTACCAGAACAATAAACACAAATTGCTTGGCTTACACAATAGGAATTTATTGTCTCACAGCTCTGGAGGCCAGAAGTCTGAGGTCAAGGTGGTGGCAGGGTTGTTCCTTCTGGGGGCTGGGAGGGAGAATCTGGTCCCTGCTCTTCTCCCAGCTTCTGGTGATTGGCTGACAATCTGTGACACTGCTTGTAGGCTCGTAGATGTACCACCCAGCACTATGCCTTCGTGCTCACATGGTGTTCTCCCTGTGTGCATGCCTGTGTCTAACTCTCCCCCCTCCTTTTTAAAAGTTTTTATTTATTTATTTTTGAAAGAGAGACAGAGAGAGCAGGGGAGGGGCAGAGAGGGAGGGATAGAGAGAGAATCCCCAGCAGGCTCTGCACCGTCAGCACAGAGCCCAATGCGGGGCTCAAACCCACGAACTGTGAGATCCTGACCCGATCCAAAACCGAGAGCCAGATGCTTACCCGACTGAGCCATCCAGGGGCCCCTAAATTCCCCCTTTTTATGAGGACACTGGTTATATTGGATGAGGGACCCACCTTAATCTCATGTGACCTCATCTTAACTAAGGATATATGCAATGACCCTATTTCCAAGTAAGGTTATATTCTGAGGAACTGGGGGTTAAGACTTCAGCATAGTAATTTGGGGGGGGGGAACCACAGTTCAACCCATAACCCATAACTTGGGAAGATAAACATGTCTGCATCCTAATGCCACTCCATGTGATCTGCACATAAGTTTTGGTGCAAGCTGCAACTGGGACACCAGGGAAGGTAAAGGGTATAACTTAACCTGGAAAGATGAAGAAAGCAGTCGGTAGAGAGAGGACCTTAAATTGGTACAATGGAACTTTCAGTGTGGTTCTTCTCAGGAGAATAAGCGAGTGAAACAAGAGGCTTGCCATCTGGTTCATGAGCAGACTACCTGCTCTTCCTCCTGACTTTCTATTGTTAATGACAGACTGGCTGCTTCTAAATTGGGGGGTGTTAAGTTGGAAAACATGCGAGTGTGCACACACACACACACACACACACACACATGCTGTTGCTGTATTGATTCCCAAAACTTAACTCATGTTTAGAGGGAATGAGATCTACTAAACACTTTTCGGTGGCTGTCACAGGCAGCTTTCATGGACAGAGAGATACAGAGATGGTGTTTGTCGGTCAGGGGGAAGAGGACATACTTCCTTTTGTAACAAATGGTTCTAGTCCTCATCGAATAAAGCTTAAGAGGGGATGAGAGTGAGTAAGAACCAAGGATCTGTAGCCAGGCAAAGCTTATTTTTAGAAAAGGCTTGTAAGCCTTTAAACAACAACAAAAAAGTACTACTCGAGGGTTACCGAGCTCTTAAATATTGATTGTTTACAAAAGGTGTTTTCAGCTCTCTGTATACTTATTAGGGTTAATAGCTTTATTTTCTTAATGTGGTCAGAGTATGTTTAGCGTAAAATCCTGCATAAAAATACCAGGATCAGCTTGGGCGAGAGGGGAGAATATGGGACGGAATTGTCAGGGGAGGTTGTGTGAGGTGGTCGGGGGGTGAGGTCAGTGGGAGGGAGATTTCCTGGCTTAGAACAGATGTCCGTTATCTGTCACATTGCCCCGCCGGGGTGTTGATGGTGGCTTGCTTCACATATAGGGGGAGGCAAACGGACACCCCAGAGAAGAGCCCCAGGAAGGGAAGGCATCCCTTACAGCCAGGTGGATGGTCCGGGGACGGGTGATCCAAACAGCAGAAGGACGACAGGTGGGGAGCAGAAGTGAGGCAGAAGGTCAAGTGTCCGATGAGTCAACATGGAAAAGGAAGAAAGAAATAGTAAGCAGGGAGTTCAGCTGGAAAAGAGGGACCAGAGAGGGAAAGGAAGGGTCCAAGAAACCAGGATGCAGAATTCAGGCAGGAATGTGCGTGTGTTTCCTCCCTATTCGCCCTGCATATCAGAAATGAGCGATGCATTTCACCTGTTTCTTGCAGTTTGGGAAGCAGTCTTGGTTCCCCTGGCTGTTGTGTGAAGCACCCCTACAAAGCCTGTGGGGATAGGGTGTAGGAGACGCGGAAGAAGAGCAGCAGAAACTCGTTTGGGGCTTGTTTGAAACAAGCCCAGACTTATCTCCACGTCGAGTACCTTCGCGCAGCTCTAAGTGGGACCAACAGCGTCAGAGGAAAACAGGAACTAGTAGTGAATCAGATGGATTGTCAGGTCCCCGGGTCTATAGGCTGAAGCCAGCTACCGGTTTTCTGTCTCAGGTTAGGGGGTGAGCACGGTCTTAGGTGAGATGGCAACCCCGAGTCCTAGGAATCCAGTTCCAAAGCGAACCTGGGAAGAAGAAGTGTTCAGTGCTTGAGGAGAGCTTGTGTGTTCTTCTGTCCTAAAAACATGTCGGGGGTGGAGAGATTCCGTGTTTGCCGAAGCAGTTGGGCAGTCTCAAGAAACTGGTATGAGTTTTGTTGCCTTGGATCCTGCATTTCGTCTTGAGAACCCATGTCCGGTAAGAACTAGTGAGGTGGGAGTGCCTACTGTGTGCAAGGCTTTGTGATAAGCCCTTTACGGATTAGCTCTAATTGTTCATCAAAACCTGAGGGGTAGGTAAAATGATCCCCATTTTACAAAGAAGGGACTTGGAACGCCAGATTAACAACTTGCCCAACATCAGAGAGTTCGTGCTTGCGGAGCTGGGATTTGAATCTAGTTCATTTAGATTCCAAAGTTCATGTTTTGCTCTGTGTAACTGCCATGGCAAAGTGTGAAGAATAGAAACACCCTGCTGCATAATCATAAAGGAATCGCTTCAGTTACAGATGCCTACCTGATATGTAATAGGTTATAGAGACAGAGCAATAACGTTAATGGGAAGATGCTTATGACCCAGGAAGAATGGATACAGATGGAGTGATTACAAATACAGGTAGGTGTTTGTGTCTTTGTGTTTTATTTTCCCTCAAGTCAAAATGTCTTTTTAAAATTTTTTTTAAAAAATATTTATTTTGGAGAAAGAGAGGAGAGAGAGAGAGAGAGAGAGACTGGGAGAGGGGCAGAGAGAGAGGGAGACACAGACTCCAAAGCAGGCTCCAGGCTCTGAGTGGTCAGCACAGAGCCCGAGGCAGGGCTCAAACCCACAAACCGTGAGATTATGGCCTGAGTTGAAGCTGGATGCTCAACCGACTGAGCCACCCAGGTGTTCCAAGTCAAAATGTCTTTATTAGAGAGAGTTTCATTGAATCCAACTGTAGGAGATACAGCTGAGCCTTGGAGGAACTAAGACATGCATTTTCTGATTCTCTGCTTGCTCTCTCTTTGAAGGGACCCTCTTTCTGTTTTTCTTGGAGGGTCTTTACCGTTTTCCCCTGCAGACGCATCTATACGCACATTGTTTAAAAGAGCTGCCAGCCCTGCATCGATATAACCTTGTGGTTTCAGTACCTACCGTTCTTTGGCCAGTGACAGTCTCTGGGCTGAGATCGAATTGTCTATCTTGCAAAAGAAAACAGTAACTGTCTTGAAGGGTAGTTGCTGGATTGTCCGGCTCAGAGATCAGGTGTTCATCTCTGGGGGCGTGAAGGGTAAGCATGTGGCCCACTGCTACTCAGAGCTGCCGTAAGGACAGGTTATCTGAGTTGGCATTAGTAAAACAGAAAAATGGATTGATGCAATTAAGCACTCGGGAAGGAACTACAATGGCCACCAGGCTTTATCCTGAGTGGAGCTTTGACAGTATTGTGACCTGTGGCGTTTCACTCCTTCTTTTAATAAAAAGTCATTATAAGTGTGCATACTCTTAATAATAAGGAACTTGGTTAATGAGGAAGGAGATGCGTCACCTCAGATTCTCTCATATTCTCTTGCGAGTGGAAGAGACTCAGACCCTCTATGAGTCCTTTGTTCTGTGGCGGGTTGCCTTTATAAGAAGCAGTAAAAGGAGCAATAATACCATCTGGTGAACAAACTGAGTCACTGCCCTTGAACTGAAAGAAAAGCACAGAATAGGCCCGCTGGTGCTTTCTCTGATGGCTGAGTGATAAACACAGGATTAATATTCTGATGATGTGACAATTGCCCAAGTATGTGGTACAGAGAGTTTGGGCAATAGATTCCTGGCAAGATGTAAAGAGTTTCCAGTCATGGAAGGTTACATCCTAGCAAAGACCTTAGGAATCATCTAGGCTGCACACCTCATTTTATAGATGAAGTATGACTGAGGAAGATTAAGTAAGTAACTGGAAAGGCCGAGGTGATGGCAAACTAGATCTGAAGACAGATCTCCGACACCCACACCTGGATTGCTCTTAGCATCCCAGGTGTATCCTGACGCAGAGCCAACCTTTGACTCTCTGGGGAGCCCTTATTCGCTTCCTATAAAGACAGAAACTAACCCCCGAGGCTTAAAGATAAAAAATAAACAAGAGCACTGGGCACAGTGGAAATCGGGACCTGTGTTTATTCAGTGGGGCATCAGATGATTGAATGGGTCTTGTTCAATCATGCATGCGGCCGTTCATCCATTTATTCATTCTCTGAACATTTACTAGATGTTTCTCTGTGTGGTTCACAGCTAGGCACCAGGAAGTGTGCAGAGAGATGATTTCCTACTTCAAGAAGCTCAAATCCTAATGGGGAACAGATGTGTGTATCGACGGTTGTGATTGAATGATAGCTCAAAGGAAAGGCGATTTATCTGCTTCGATCTTGCAAAGTGAATGGGAGAGCTGGAGATTGGGGTGGGGAGTCAGAGTGGACTTCGGCTCTGGTCTGTGGGGCAGCATGAGGAGCTACAAGTGTCCCGGAAATCCTGAAACTCTGTGTGATTGGAATGTGGGGGGGGGGTCATCTGACAGAGCAGTGAGAGATGATGTCGGAGAAATAGGCAGGGGCCAAGGGAGGGAAGGCCTTGCAAATCAGAAGGCGTTCATTGCCTGACTCAGATACAGAGTCCAAAGTTGTACTGGAAAGGGTTTCTTCCAGCAGCTAGATTAATATAATTTTGCATTTTAGATTCAACTATGCAGCTATGTCCCTTAGCAACAGGTTTTGTTAATATTCTGAGCTCGGTATGAAGTGGAGAGCCAAATTAGCATTGAAAAGCTTTCCCTTGGCAAGTCTGCGACAAACTTTTCTCCATCAGTTAGAAAAAAAAAAGATATTGACCTTCATAGGGATGAGAGTTTGTCCGGGTTGATTAATATCAGTGGTTTTCTTTACTATTTGATGACTCAACTCATCATGACATTTTGTTGGCATTTCATCGACTTACACTTGCCTCTGTTCCACCGGGGATGCCTTAAGGTCTGATGATAGAGTTTTTATTCATTTGGGCATGTCAACCACCCTGCTCTTTTGGTAGTTAGCTCTAGCTAACTAACTTGACTTTCCTGCCAAGACCCTGGAGCCTGACTTCCCCTTCCTTTGCTTCTGCCATGAAGTCAAGTGAATGCTACTCACATACCTGTCGTTCTGGGGGCCTTAGTAAGCAGAACCCCCAGCCTGTGTGTTCTAGATGGGAAATTCCAGCTCTGGACCTTGGAAGTCAGTGTTGATCTGTGGAGTAGAATGCTCCCTGATCCCAAAGTTTTACAAAAGTACGGAGGTAGCGCCCAGGTGACCATGAAAGGCAAGACCAAGCCTAAGGTGGTCTCTCCAAATGTCACAAGTAGCTACCATTATTTTTGTGTTGTTGTTCAACTCTTCTTTAACTTAGAATTTCCACAGTCTGTATCCACAACCTCGTATAGTTCTTTGCGACAAGCTTAGCAACACATCAGAGAAAAAAACATTTAGCTGGTTATCTCTGTCTTTCATTGGGTTTGTGATATCATCGACCTCATCCAAACTCCTTGGGCCTCAGTTTCCTCTTCTTGAAACTGAATGGTCACTACGTTCTCTTGTTTTAAAGAAATACATTAAAGAGCATGCATTACGGCTGAAACATGGAGAGAATTCATAGATACAGTGCAAATACAGAAGCATAAATAAAATTAGACAATGTTAGCTGATGAAGTATTTCAAACGTTTTCCCTTCCGCCCGCTGCCATTGGGCTCAAGAAAGCCCTCCATGCTTTTGTTGATTTTAACAGAAGCTTGGGAGAAATGAACTGCTTAACCCATACTCTGCAGCCTGACCTCATGTATAACTAAACTCCTGTTCGTTTTTGAAAATGCATTTATCCATTTTCACTCTGCTAAGAATAAAAGGCAAATCCTGGAGATCGAGGAAGAATTTTGTTCTTTGAGTGATAGTTGTAAACGTGAGGTGAGGTGAACAAGAAGGTTTATGAAGTCTTCAAAAAAAAAAAAAAAAAAAAAAAGGACCAAATCAGCTTCATAGGTTGGCTTGGATCCAGTGTTCCTAAAAGTTAAAAAACAAACCAAAAATACATTCCAATCATTTGGAATTGATAGGAAAGAATAAAATGGATGTGCTGCCAGCAGTGTTAGCTTGTTCGACTACAAACAACACTTTAAAAGAAGTGAACAGCTGTCACACTTCTCTGTCCTCCGAAGAGATTTAGCTTTGGAAAGATAACAAGTTTGCAAATTAACAGATCCCATCTAAATTCCTTCCTTTTTCCCTGGAGCTTCTGCTGCTCTCGCCCTATCCCCTTGCTTCCTTTTCCTCACTGTTGGATGCGTTAGTAATTAGGCAGTTTTTAAAATGAGAATTAATGAAGAAATGCTATCAAAAAGTTTTAGTTTTTTTGCAATGACCCGACAATAGATATTTTGCATCTATTTTTATAAAAATGACGGGAGGGGGGCTTTTGCTCTGGTTAATTATAGATGGGGACAGAAGTTGAAGAAATACTTTTCTGCCCTGTTGACTGGTTTATTCTGAGAGCCAGGTTCGGTGCCTGGTACATAGTAGGTGCTCAGCCAGCGCTGTCTCTATAAATAATTTATTAGCAGTGTTCAGGGTTGGCCTAAAACATGTAAAGTGAACTAAGGTGGCCTTTGGTGGATTCAATTCTCAAAGGAGACCGTCTTTTTATGCCTGTAGAATTCTCCTGTGTCTTCTTTAGCTGGTATTGTTTTTTCTTATGGTAAAATACACTTAGCATAAAAGTCACCATTTAAATAAGTTAAAAAAATTTTTTAATTTATTTTTGAGAGAGAGAGACAGACAGAGTGCGAGTGGGGAGGAGCAGAGAGACAGAGGGAGACACAGAATCTGAAGCAGGTTCCAGGCTCTGAGCTGTCAGCACAGAGCCTGACACGGGGCTCGAACTCATGAACCGTGAGGTCTTGACCTGAGCCGAAGTCGGACCCTTAACCGACTGAGCCCCTCCAGGCGCCCCTAAATACGTTTAAAGTATACGATTGTGTGTTTTTTTTTGGTAGTCACAAGGTTGTGCAACCATCGCCACTATCTAGTTCCAGAACATTTTTATCTCCACAGATGGAAAGCAGTCACCCCCCCCCCCCCACCGCCAGCCCCTGGCAACCACAAAGCTACTTTCTGTTTCTATGGATTTGCCTATTCCAGATATTTCCTATGAATGGAATCGTACAACATAAAGCCTTTGGTATCTGGCTTCTTTTACTTGGCATCATGTTTTCAAGGTTCATCCATGTAGTATGTGATGGCATTTCATGGCTCTCTGTGGCTGTATAGCTTTCCATTGTATGGAAACATTTTATCCTTTCTATCTTTAAAAACTAATGTCTAGAGAACAGTATAGGAAATAGGTAATAAGTTACATCTAAGTATAACCCATAGAACTTAAAAACTCATCCAGGGGAATTTGCATTGTTCAAGTGGAAAACAGCTGAAACTAAAGTAATACGTGAAAATATTTTTAAGGTTTATTTATTTTTGAAAGAGAGAGGCAGAGGGTGAGTGGGGAAAGGACAGAGAGAGAGAGAGGGAGACACAGAATCCGAACGAAGCAGGCTCCAGGCTCTGAGCTGTCAGCCCAGAGCCCGTCACGGGGCTTAAACTCACGACCCGTGAGATCATGACCTGAGCTGAAGTTGGGCGTTTAACCGACTGAGCCACCCAGGCGCCCCTAAAGTAATACATGTCCAATGGTGACATTTCAGAGTTGGGGACAGGGGACTTTTTTAGTAAGCGAATTACATATTCACGAATACCTGACTTCTTGTAAAGTCAAGTCTACCAATGGCTGCGGGACTGGAAAAGGTATTGAATGGAGTAGATGGGCACAAGGGCTAGTTGTGATCCTGGGCTAGTTGTGAGTGAGTTGTGTCACCTGCATCTTCTTGGATGTAGTGTTTTCTGTTTGTGTTTTGGTTTGGTTTTGAGTTAGGCTCTTTGCTAAGCTCTTTGAAGGTGCGTTATCTCATTTAACCCTCACAAAAATTGTGTGGAACAGGTATGATTTTTATCTACATTTGATAAATAAGGAGTCTGTAAATGATGAGGAGTAGGACGACTAAATACCATAGCTGAAGTTTCACTTCTAGTAAATTGTGGGGGCAAAACCCAAACTCACGTCTGACTATCTTTAGCATGAGCTCATAACCAACATATGGCAAGGCTTGGCAAACTGTGGCCCATCGTGTGTTTTTGTACAGCCCAAGAGCTAAAATGGTTTATACATTTTTAAATGACTAAAAAAAAAAAAATCAAAAGAATATTTCATGCCACGTGAAAATTATATGGAGTTCAAATTTCTATCTATAAATAAAGTTTTATTGGAACATAGCCACACTCATTTGTTTACATATTATATCTGCTTTTATGCTACAATGACAGAGTTGAGTTATTGGGATGGAGACTGTGGCCCACAAAGCTTAAATATCTCCTCTCTGGCCCTTTATGGAACAAATTTGCTTTTTCTTCATTTGTAAAATGGAGGCAGGGAAAGAATCCGATTAAATTATTCTTAGGTCCCTTTCAGCTTGAATGTCCTGAGAATTGCTGAGAAAGTTGTTTATGTCTGCTTTCCTGTGAGGTCGCCAGCTCTCTCTGCCTTCCTCTCTCTCAACAGATGAGTTTGCCTCTTTGCTTTTAAAAATCATCCCTGCTGTGGGCCATATATCCATGCCCTGACCTCACATCTCTGTCTGCATCTGTCCAGTCCTTGCTTCATCTATCCTGAGTAGCAACAAGATTACCATTTGTTAGGTGCCCATGGTACTCAGGCACTCAGCCGGGCTGTGAAGAAGGTTTAGAGATGACAGATGGAAGGTCAGATATGTTGTTTTCATTTTATAGATGTGAGAACTGAAATTTGGGGAGTTCATATTATTTCTCCCGGATGCATCAGTTAGTAAGTTGTGGTGCTGGAGTGTGAACCCCAGGTCGCCTTTTTCTGATCCCAGGGCCATTGCTACTCTTGACTGATGTTCTCTTTGCCCTTTGTCTACCTAGAGTTATCTCCCCATCCCCCTCTGCACCGTATTCCTCGATGTGTACCCTCTCCATTTCCCCACCCTTAATGTTCTTTTTTGTATCAAGCTTGCATCCTGAGAACAATATTCCTTTCAGCCAGCTCTTTTGACCCTACCTGCCAAGCCTATCTGAACCCCCACCCATGTGGGATTCCCATCCCCTTGGGTGTGTTTAGGTCAAAACAGCATGAATTAAATCTGGTTCTGCCATTTGCAGCTGCGTGACCTTGAACATTTGGCTTAACTTCACTAAGTCTGTCCGCATCTGTAAAATGGGATAATAGCAACCACAGAGGCTTGATTTGAGAATCAAATGAGCTCACTACCATGTTATTTATTATACCTGAGTGTGTTGGGCACCTAACAGACACTAAGAGCTGTAGCTCTCGGTCTTCTCTCTATTATTATAAAACAGTATTTTCTACCCTATCACTCAGTCCCAGGCCCAGATTTGCCTCGCTCGGTTTTCTAGGTTGTTTCGTGATTTCTCTCCACCTAGCTGTCTGATTTAGATTCAGCTTATTTTTCACTCCCTGACGTGCCTCATCTCCTCTGGTTAGCCCTGATCTTCATTTTTCTTCAGCTTATCTTACCCATACTTGGTGCCTATTCTTAGTTTGATCCTTCTCCCCTCCTTCCCTTCAAATCCCATGCATTGGTCAGGCCTCAGCTCCAGCACTAGAGTCTCCCGTGACGTGAGTCCTTCTGTCTGGATCTTTTCCTTTTTGAACTTCCTTTGAACGTGGAGTTGCAGGGCCACGGACCGTGGCAACAAAAGGCACCATGTTCTACTTCCCACTTGGTCGGGTTAAGTAGCTCTGGTTAAGGTTATTCAGCCTGTTTGTGGCAATGTCAGATACTGCCTTCCCTGTATTATATAAATCTTCTCTGAATCATATACACTTTCTTGTGTTATTCACCATTCAGTCAACAAGAGTCGGAGTGCTTATTCTATAATAGGCTCTGAATTAAAGAAGGACAGATGGTAAAGACCGCTTTTATGCACTTGCACTTGAGAGTGAGTGCTTCTTTAGGAACCTTGCTTGCGTTAACCTAAGCCTGGCCCTGGTTAAGGACCTTCACTTGTTCTAGGAATTCACAGTTGGAGTGGTGATTGGGATGGGTGTATGGACTGATACTCCCAAGAAAGGGGCAGGGTAATGGCCACAGTAGAGGTTTCAACAACATAGAAGTAATGATTAATTTAGGGGGTGTTAGGAAAGCTTCACAATGGAAGAGACTTTGGAGCTGGGTTTAGAAGGATAAACAAGAGTTCACTAACAAGGAGAACACGTTTTCGGAATGAAGAGCATAGGAAAAACAAAGGAAGTTGACCATGGATGTCCTGTGTGGTATGTAAGTTTGTGGTACTGCCTGGTGTGTCTGGGATGTGTTGTCCTTAGGGCCTTGGAGGAGAGGCAGTAATGGAGGGAGTATCAAAAATTCAGATTATTTTTTTTGCCTAAAAGGTCCATCCTCTTATTCTAGTACCTCAGTCTACATCTGTATAAAATGTCTGAGAAGGGGCACCTGGGTGACTCAGTTCGTTGAGTGTCCGACTTCGGCTCAGGTCGTGATCTCGCGGTGTGTGAGTTTGAGCCCCGCTTCAGGCTCACTGCTGTCAGCACAGAGCCTGCTTTGGATCCTCTGTCCCCCTCTCTCTGCCCCTCCCCCATTTGCACACACATGTGTGCTCCCTCTCTCTCTCAAAAATAAATTAAAAAACATTAAAAAAATAAAATGTCTGAGTAGAGTTGGTCCTAAAACGTTTTTAAATAATCTAAAAGTTTTGTCATTCTGTACCAGTGAAGTCCAGTGTGGTTATTTTCAGGCTCTGCCCGACTTCTTTTCTCTTCTAAACCTGTGTTTGCTCTGTGATGTCCATTGTGAATGGAAAGGTGGCTAGGGCCATGAGGTTTCGTGGCACATCATCTGGAAATTTCTGGATGAAGCTCGGTGCTCTACTGGTCTTGGTTGATTTCTGGGCCTTGAGGATGATTTCTGAATTAATACGATTCTGCTGTCAGAAATGGATTCTTGCTGATCTTTGCAGGAGAGCAATCCATTGCAGTGAATTGGGGTGGCTTCTAAAAGCTGCCAGAGGTTCAGAGAACTAGAATCGGAAGCAACAGATCGGGAAGAAAGCCCCAAAATGCACCAAAGAAGGGGGCTGGTGTAGACACTGCTGCTCCCACCACGGGGTACAGATACCCAGCTTCTGCCACTGCTCCCAGACACAGGGTGCGGTCGTCATCAGAACTGCCCCCAACAAAGCTTCCCCAAACTGGATTGAGTGGCCGCTACTGTCGTCAAGTGCCGGAATGGGTCGTGTGTTGTCCCTGCCTGATTACATCCCCAGGGACTGATTCCAGGTCTGCAGTGATTGCCCTGGGCTTATGCTCTAGTGCAGAGGATGCTGGGAAAATGAGTAACCCGCATTTCTAGCTTCTATAATGGGTGGCTGGCTTTGCTTCGTGAGGTGGAGGACTCCAAACATAGGAACGGGGCTCAGATGCCCAGTGTGTGACAGATGCCACCGCGATCTCTAAGCTGGCCATTGAATGCGTGCCCCCAACTTTCTTTAGCTGGAGCTTTATGGGAAACCCAAAGTGCATTTGCATCAAGAAAAGATTTTACCAGCTCTCTGAGGCAGAGGAAGGAAACTCGACTCGGGGGAAGTTAGCAGCGGAGAGAAAAGTCTCCAGTCTTAGATTACTTACTGACCTCAAAAGCAAAAAGGGCTGGCTCAGCCCTAGCGAGGTCTGCCAATGAGCTAATTCTAGTTCACTTAACAAAAGTGATGTTCTGAACGTGAATGGCAGTGCCTTGATTTGTGCACAATTTTCAGAAATCATCGATCAAATCATAGATCAAATTTTGTTGTAGTGTCCTTTCTGAACACTTGATGTAGTAGACCAAGGACTTTGCTTCTTTCCCAGGGAAGATTGTTGCATGTTTAAATGAAGTAGCTTGTTTTGGGGGCTGTGTTACCACCCTATTGGGAGAGGCGGAACCTGGTCTTTCCATTTCTCTTTAGTGTTCTCTGCATCCTACAGGCATTTCTTTGTAAGAATCCCTCTTTCTCTGGGTAACAAGTGAATTGTCTGTAAGTGCCCGGGTTCCATAAAGAATATGAAAAGAACTCTTGATTTTATGTCTTAATGATCAGGTTGGTAGGGCATACACAATAGCCTTGTGTCTCATGGGTGGTGATTTGGATGAGGGACACATTACATGTCTGTGCTCTGGCTTCAACACTTGAAAATGCAAACCTCAGGAAGGTCTCTCTTCCCTATTTTGCGGTATTTATGCTATCAACTTCAGTTTCAAACGTATCCATCTGAGCTTTAGTTCACATGTGTTCAACCCATCACGCTACGTGTGTCACGTTGCCTAAGAAAATCTGATGGGTACCTACACACCTAAGGAGTTAAGAGTTTCAGCCAGAAAAAAAATGTTTATTTTTTCCCCTGCAACAAAGGTATTTTGGTATGTAGCGTGTTGTCTTAACAGCTGCTGCCTCCTTTAGTGTTAGCTAAGTGTTCCTTGCTTTACTCTCTTCTGGTGATTAATGGAAACCGGGGTAGGGGAGGGTGGATCCATCACTTTTTCTAAGAATCTCAAGTTTATATAATTGAGCCGGAAATTGACAGTTGACCGTTTGGCAGCAAAGCTCCTGCATTCTCCTAGGGAATGAAAACAGTACAGGGATGCGGCTTGGATTTATATTAGTCAACAAGTTTTTTGAGTGACGCATGGGGAGCCTCAACTGTACTAAGTGCTTGGAGATTGAATTGCTGGATGAACGATCGTATTACACGGGCTAAATTAGCAGTAGCCGGGTTGACTGAGCCAACTTACTCTCTGTACCTCAGTTTCTCCACCAGCGTTTGAAGGTATTTTCTAGGTGCCAGACCCCGTCCTGCGTGTCAGCTTATCACTCCTTCACTGCTAAGCTTTTAGGTGGGTGTTTTTCTCTTTTGCAGGTGAAGAAACTAAAGCTCTGGGGATGTTGAGGAATTTTCTGTGAGGTCCTGGACCTAGTGAATAGCAGGGATGCAGGCTTAGCTCCACTCCAGAGCCACTCAGCTCGCTGGTCTTTTCTTATCCACTGCCTTTTGGGCAGCATTTCAGTACTGCCCACATTAGTGCCTCCTCTGCCCTTTTACGGTGGCTCTGTTTTGAGCTTATTGGGGGAATAGGTGCTTGAAAACACAGTTGAATACACACTTCACTGACTTGGGCAATTCTGTGAAGTCATCGTTGAAATTTTTATTTTTATTTTTATTTTTGAGAGACAGAGAGAGACAGTGCGAGCGGGGGAGGGTCAGAGAGAGAGGGAGACACAGAGTCCGAAGCAGGCTCCAGGCTCTGAGCTGTCAGCACAGAGCCCGACGCGGGGCTCGAACCCACGAACTGTGAGATCATGACCTGAGCCGAAGTTGGACACATAATCGACTGAGCCACCCAGGCGCCCCTCGTCGTTGAATTTGATACCTTTAGCAGATTCGATACCTTTAGGAGATTTATGTAATCACATGGTATACGGTCATCTTTGTGTCAGAAGCGAGGGTAGGCTTGGGAGATGGAATTTCAAAATGGCCCAGAAGGAAGTTTAGTAAACAGGTAGGGGTCGGAGGAGGGAGGGCATGAAGGAAGGAGGGATTGGAGTGGCATTCGGAGGGGTGAGCCTTAGCCGAGCAGGGGCATCAGTTAATAAGGGTGTAGCAGGAGAGAGCAGGAGGCCAGGGGCGCATATCCCTAGCCCAGGCCCAGGCCAGGGAGACGTGCGAGAGGCTGGGCCAAGTCCAGGGAAAGGCAGACCAGCCAGCCTGTTGAGGGCAGCTGGCAGACAGGGCGCTTTCAACCTGAAATTGAGAGGGATGAAGGGAGATAACTCTGCCAGCCTAGGACCAAAGCAGGGAGGCATCTTTAAATGCCTGTTCCGTCAGTAAGCCGTGACAAACTCACCTAAATATTGTTGCCCCGCACCTCTGATTTGTCCTGCTGTTTCTGATGTCTTTTTTATTTTAAGTTTATTTAGTTTTTGTGGAGGGTGGTGAAGGGACAGAGGGAGAGGAAGAGAGAGAATCCCAAGTGGGCTCCACACCATCAGCACAGAGCCCGATGTGGGGCTCTATCCCGCAAACTGTGGGACCATAACCTGAGCCGAAACCAAGAGTCAGACACTTAACCGACTGAGCCACCCAGGTGCCCTTGCTGTTTCCGATTTCTATCTGAGGGCTCCTTACCCCACTGTAAAATCTAGCAAAGACCCTCCTATCTAGCTCTGTAGGGAAAGGTTTTCAGAGCATTTTTTTATTTTAAGTTTAGTTCTCTGAGCACTGAGGCCTAACTTAACCCAGTTTTCCGTGAGACTCTGTCCCAAAGGCCCTGTCTTTTATTCTTTTCATTTAAATGTAGTCCGAGGGGTGCCTGGGTGGCTCAGTCAGCTGCGTGTCCGACTTGGGCTCAAGTCATGATCTCATAGTTCGTGAGATCGAGCCCCATATCGGGGCTCACTGCTGTCAGTGCAGAGCCCCCTTCAGATCCTCTGTCTCCTTCTCTGCCCCTTCCCTGCTCACATTCTTTCTCAAAAATGAATAAACACTTATTAAAATCAGTGTAGTCTGATAAGCATGACCATGTGCTGGTCTGCGGTGCATAGAGACCATGAGAAGGTGCTGAGATGCAGGGCCTTTCTGTTCCCAGCCATGGTGGGTGACTTCTGGGTGTCCCCATGGCTGCCCTGGGGCCTCGCAGCCACCAGCGTCACCGTCCTGGCCACGCTCCCAACGGCAGCCATCGCCGGTCAAGGCTCTTGTCATTCACCA
Source organism: Cryptoprocta ferox (assembly GCA_028646485.1). Taxonomy (NCBI): domain Eukaryota; kingdom Metazoa; phylum Chordata; class Mammalia; order Carnivora; family Eupleridae; genus Cryptoprocta; species Cryptoprocta ferox. The sequence continues at coordinate 46,596,005 of CM053565.1, forward strand.
TTGTATTTTTCTTCTGCTTTTCTCCTAGCCACATCTTTGCTCTTGGCCCCTGTGGTTTACTTCTTTCACTGTCCCCAGGTAACGAGAAAACTCCTTCCTTCTGGGCAGTGAACAGACTGTTTGCAGGCCTTATGTCCTCTGGGTGTTTGTCTCCTCTTGGCTCTTTGCAGCCTCGCTCAGAGGGTTTGTTTTCGTTGCTGGCCGCGGAGGCGCTTCCTGTCCTTCCTCGCCTCTCGTTTCTTCTGTCATTGGGGTTTGTGGCTTTTCCACCTGAGGCGGCTGCTCAAAGGAAGCGTCCCTTGGCAACCGAGGCATTGGTAGGTCTGGCAGGGCTGGCCGCGTGTCTCTGTTGCAGGTGATGGGCAGGCGCCCCGTGCCAAGGTGGAGGGCAGGGGCCGGAACTCCCAGCATACAGGCTTTAATGGGGACATTCATCGCCAATCCTTTGATGACAGTGGTGAAAATCTGCAAAGGAGCCTGTTTTTCTCCTTCTCTTCACGTGCTCAAGGACACGGAGTTTGGAGCCAGCCGCCTGAGTTCAAATCCTGGCTCTTCCCCTTCTTAGCTGCGTGGCGTAGGCAGATTACTTAACATCTTTGTTCCTTAATCTGTAAAATGGGGACAATACTTGTACCAAGGACATAGGGATGAGAGGAGGATTCTATGTTACATAATATGTATCATATATAATCTAACATAATATTAAACTTCACAATATATAAGTTATATATTATTATCTATAACATATATAACAATACTATATATAATAATGTTATATTACATATGTACTACAGTGTTATATTTGCATATATTGTAGTATTATATATATTATGTGTTTTACATTATTGTAATACATAGCATACTCACTTGCATGTGTTATATATAACAAACTACCTTTATATAGTAACATATACCCTAACATATATATATATATAACTGCATATGTATAATATACAATACATAAACTAGACATATATAGTGAATATATGTAAAGGCTTTAAAACAGAGCTGGTGTATACAGCAAGCAGGTGCTATATAAGAGCTTGCATTATTATTCTTTGTTTTTGTGGAGTTGTTTTTTTTTTTTTTTTTTTTGAGGAGGGACTACAAAAACAAAAATGTTTTTGACTTAAAAGCAAAGCTGATTATTGTTCCTCGAACTCCTCTGAGTGGTTGATTATCATTTCTATCCTGATTTTAAGGATGCAGTATCTCTCAAGCCGTAGGCACCGTGTGACTGTGTAAAGTTGACTTAAATCTCGAGCACAGTGAGCACCTCCGGTGACTCCGAGTCTGAGGCAGTTGGGGGTAATAGAGTATTTTGTCCTTGGGATGTCTTTCTTCTACGATCTCTATTTGATGATAAAATTGAGCTAGGAAGTGAGGGCAGTTTTTAGTTTAGTTGAAAACACATTTTGTGAGCATCTTGTATGCCAGAAAAATATCAATAAGTAAGACCCTACCCTCGGAAGAGTTACAGTCTAGACAGTATAGTTGTGTACACACCCACACACACACAAATATCATAGGAATACTATGATGAGGGTATTTTTGGTCCTAGTGGACACAAAAGCAAGAACGTTCTATTTAACCTTTGAGTGAAATAGGATGGGGAAGGGTGAACTTTGAAAATGTTTATGGAAGAGATTTTATTTGAGCCGAATCCAGAGCATTGAGTAGGTTTGCATGAGTCATGTAGAAAGGAAGCATAACTAGACAGAGAAAACTCCATGAGTAAGGGCACAGGACCTCAAAGCATCCTGGTGGTCTGAGAATTGCAAGCGTTTGTCATAGCTGAAATGAAGTCTGAGTCAAGGAGGACAATGAGAACTCACAATAGAGAATGGTCAGGGGTTATCAGTGGCCTACTGGAGCTGGCTTGTGTCTGGTTCATGAGAGCCATTTATTAAATAGCCAGTCAGTTTGCAAGCTCCTTGTTAAACTGGTGGTAGTTTGCAGTGGACAGTGGTGGAGATATTTACATCATAGAAATCAGCATATACCCCGTGTCAGGGCTTCCCCTGCAAAGAGCTGCCTTGCTGTGCTCTACTGATTGAGATGTCCCTTTATGCCACTCTGAGAGTTATTCTTTAGGGTCCTTCAGTATAGGTGATGGGGGGCGAGTGCAGAATGGCTGGCAGGGCAGCATCATGGTCAGGACTGTCATTTCGAAAGATCACTCTGTGTCTTTGGTCCTGTCCCTCAGGAAGCAGACTCAGAGAGAGAGCTTTGCACGCAAGAGGTTTCCTGGGGAGTGTTCTTGCCACTAGCATTTGAAGGCAAGCGAAAGAAACGGGACTGGGCAGAAGGAGCAGCTGAATAATGAAGCAGCTGTAAGGTCCATCCCACAGGGATGCTTTGGAGCTGGAATGGCCCATCGGAGTGAACCCACCAAGAGGCACGGGGGTGTGTGAGGATAGAGGCTGCCCCTGTGGAGGGGTACATAACCTTGGCACAGAGCTCTGTGCATCTTAGAGCACTCCGCGGAGAACGTTCAGCAGGTTGGGGAGGGCGTGCCCCATGTCTGAAGGTGATTCGGTGGCAGTTTGGAGGATATAGGTATGAACTCTGGGGAAGGTGGGTGGCAAGAAGACTAATTGGGAGAGTATTATAGCAGTCCAGGTTAAAGATGATGAAGGCATAAACTACGGAGGTAATGATAGAGATGGGATGAAGAGTGGGAAGGTGGGGTCTATGGGGCCAGTTTCCCTTCTGTTGTGGTTCTCAACTAAGACCCGGGGCTGCCCCCCAGGGTACCCCTGACAGTGTCCGGAAACATTTTGGTTGTCATAAAGGGGAGGTATTGTGTGTCTGTGTGTATGCTACTGGCATCTAGTGGGTAGAGGTCAGAGATGCTGCAAACATCCTACAATGCACAGGGCAGCCTCCAAGACAAGGAATTGCCAGCTCCCATGTGTCAGTAGTGTCGAGGTTGATCTGATATTAAGAAGAAAGGAATGATATTTGGGGTAAGGGAAGGAAATGGGCTCTGCCGCTTCTATGGGTGTCTGGGTATTGAGCCCACAATTCAGTACCCGATTGCTCAAGTGGAGACAGTATTTTACTGACAGTACTTTACAGAGAGGAGAACTTTGATCTTACAAGCAAATGCATATCATCTAGACACTAAAGCCCTGCTTGTCTCCTATGGACATTTTATTTATTTATAATTTTTTTTAAATTATTTTTTATGTTTTATTTAGTTTTGAGAGCAAGAGAGACAGGGCACGAGCAGGAGAGAGGCAGAGAGAGAGGGGGAGACACAGAATCTTAAGCAGGCTCCAGGCTCGGAGCTGTCAGCAGAGAGCCTGATGCGGGGCTCGAACTCACAGACCACAGGATCATGACCTGAGCCGAAGTCGGATGCTTAACCGATTGAGCCACCCAGGCGCCCCTCCTATGGAAATTTTAATTCTAGGTAGCAGTAGATTCTCATGTCTTTCCCATCCATCTTCCTTCCAAAAGATGCAAGCAAACTAGAGCTTCATTCTATTGAAAAATACAGAGGTACGAGCAAGCAAATAATAAGGAGTGTCTTCGAATCAGCTACCATGGTAAAAGGTTTGCAAAGAGATGACAGCACTATGGGGATACTATGAAAATGCATCGTTTAGGTTTTAGCAGAGTCGTAAAACCAAGGAAGAACATACAATTGAATTAGGCAAAAACCAGAAGTTGATTAGGGAGGGTAGAACTTGGGTCATGGAGAAGCCCTATGTAAAATATATTTGTTTGCTTCTTTTTTTTAATTACATTTTTTATGTTTGCTTCTTAACATGAGCACATTCAGTTACAGCAAGTTGGTGAGAGCTTTGGTGGTTTTTGCTTTGTTTTTGTTTTGTTTTGTTTTTTTATTTTTGTTTTTTTTGGCTGAAGGCTGGTTAGTGCACCATCCGCCTGGTGTTCTAAGACATGCTGGTCAGAGCTGAAGACAGGACTCCAAGCTGGCGGGGTGGTACAGAGTCCTTCCCGGAGATGCTACAGGTGCCCTTGGATGGGTGGAGCTGCCAGAGCCGTAGTGTAGGCAGGAGCAGAAGTGCCGAGCTCTGGCATGGGCATTAGTGGGAGAAGCATAGATATATTTATGCCTGGTACTAGACCAGAGCAGTGGTTCAAAACTTTTTCTGTAAAGGGGCAGATACTGGGTTTTATGGACCAGACGGTCTCTTGCGCCTCTGCTGTAGGGTGAAAACAGGCAGATAATATGGATCAGTGAGTGTCCTATATCCACTAAAACGTTATTTACCGAAACAGGTGGCAAGCCAAACTTGGCCAATGGGCAGTAATTTGTGGACTCTGGACTACTGTGTTGAGGAGCTGGTGCACTTTTGAAATACTGTTTAAGGAAGGTGTGGATATGGAGGCACGGGAACAACGAAGATTTATGACTAAGGGGCCGCCAAGCACTTCTATTTTCTTTCCTTTAAAACTTTTAGAAATGTTTATTTATTTTTGAGAGAGACAGAATGTGAGCAGGAGAGGGGCAGAGAGAGAGGAAGACACAGAATCTGAAGTGGGCTCCAGGCTCTGAGTGGTCAGCACAGAGCCTGACGTGGGGCTCGAACCCACGAACCATGAGATCATGACCTGAGCCAAAGTCAGATGCTCAACTGATTGAGCCACCCAGGCTCCCCTAATCTCTTTCCTTAATTTTGGTCTCTTATTCTTGCCCATCCCTCTCCTTTCTTTAAATAATTATATATATATATATATATATATATACTTTTTATATTTAATAATTTATTATAAAAACATAATTTATGGGGCGCCTGGGTGGCTCAGTCCACTGAGCATCTGACTTCGGCTCAGGTCATGATCTCGTGGTTCCTGAATTCAGGCCCCCTTTGTGCTCACTGCTGTCAGTGTGGAGCCTGCTTAAGATCCTCTGTACCACCCTCCACCCCTCCCCCACATGCATGCGCACACGCATGCCTTCTTTCTCTCTCAAAGATAAATTAAAAAATTAAAAACACCCATAGTTTATAACCATCAATTATATAATAATTTGATTTATAATAATTGATTTTCTGGGATTTTTTTGGAAGTGTTAAACAGTGGGAGGAAACCATTCTACTTTCCTCTCTTAGCTCTTTGTAAATGCAATTTCGTTATTTTCTTCTCTTGGGTATAGCTCTTTAATTACATTTTCTTCTATTTACCGTTGACCTTCGGTCAGTGGTTCTCAACCTTGACTGTATATTAGAATCACCTGGGGAATTTTTAGACATCCCAGGCTGCGTTTGGAACAATTCATCAGAACTGCAGGGAGAGGTCCAGGCATCATTATATTTTAACGCTCCCCGGGGACTCTGATGTGCAGCCAAGGTTAAGAACCACTGCCTTGGTTTTAAAGGAAAAAAAAATTGTCCTCCACACTTGTTTTAGATGCAGAAGGCCATTTAACCTGTGTAGGGGTAACCATTTACGGCCTGTCAGTTTTAACTATGAAAATTGGATTCTTCAGATTTTAAGGGTTGTATTCAGATACACTTACTAGTGACACAGTAGAAACTCTTTGTTATGGCTTGATACTGGCAGTGAAAAAATTTCAGGAAGCTATTGTGACTTGGCTGGTGTCTATATTTCTAGCCAGAAGCACTTTCTCCATCAACGTGTAGTGACAGCTTTTGAACATGGTGAAACCTTCCCAGTTCCAGTGATTAAGTCATTATCCATCCGCCAAAGCCAGTCTTTTCAGAGGAAATGATCAGGACATATGTTCTGACTGTGTCCAGAGGGACTGTGTCTCACATCATCATGGGTGCATACATATTTGATGGTATTTCTAAAAAAGACCCTAGTTGATTCAATGAAAGGTGATTTTTGTTTAATATAGCGAGACATAGAGTGATTCAAAAGGTAAAATCAAGGAACTTTTATGAACATTTGTCAAAATTAATTTCCAAAATATAGGTATGGGGATAATCCTGTTTTGTGACCAGTGACATTTTTAAGGGATCCAACAGCACTTTTTTTTTTTTTTTTTACAACAGTCATGTTTTTGTTTTTGTTTTACATTTTACAAATGGAAGATTCTAACCTTGTGACCCTGGAGTTGCTCAAGCATTTAATATTCAAGGCTGGATCTCAAAGATGTAGTGCTTTCTTTCCTAAGCAAGAGTTAGAGAATCATGGTATTTTTCTGGGAGGGAGGTGGGGGGCGGAATAGCCTACCATGTTCCAAGGAGTTTTCCAGCTGGGAGCAAAGCGTCGAATGACTACTGCAGCTTCTCAGTTTCCATTGTACTAGAGATGCGAGAGTTGGTTTCATTTATTGAGGGGTGATGGAAAGAGAATAGGACTCTGTCCGCTGCAAGTAACTGAATACCCAACAAAAGTGGTAGTAACCATTGGGGTTTATTACCCCCTCTCTGAAGATATTGGATGGAAATACACCATCAGGGTTGGGTGATTTGGTCACTTAACCATGCTTTCTGGCTTTGGAAGGTATCTCCTTGATTCCTGAATCCTGTGACTTTTCCTTTCTGGTCACAGGATGGGCATGGTAGCCCTAAATATCATGATGTAACATGACAACATCAAAAGGCAGGAAGAGAAGGGGGGCATTTCTCCCCTGAGTCTTGTTATTATTTTAATCAGGAAGGAAAAGCTTTCCAGTAGCTCCCAGTAGACTTCCTCTCAGATTTAAAACCTGAAGCTAGAGCTGTTGCTTGTTCACCCTCAAACCCATACTGGCAAAAGGGGTTACCGTGCTTAGCATAGACTAGGGGTCAGCAAACTTTTTCTGTAAAGAATCTGATTGTGAGTATTTGGGGCTTTGTGGGCCACATGGGGTCTCTGTTCCATATTCTTCTTTTGTTTCTCTGAACCCTGTGCAAATGTAAAGACTATTTAGATCTAGGGAATGTTTGCCAGGCCGTGGACCCTGTCATTAACTAATCAGTTGGGTTTCATCTCATGAGGATGGTGGAAGGGTCTACCATTCCTGCCCACATTGCTACCCATTGTTTTGAACTCAACTGTGATTTTGTTAGCAAATTGAGTGGCCAGCCAACTGCGTTTGCCTCAATATCTGATTTGTAAAATTGTCATAATGATTATTAAGTGAGATGGAGCTAAATAAAGCAACTAGTGTGGTTCTGGGCGCATCACAGGCCCTCAACAAACAGGGCTAGTTATTTTAGTATTCCTGTATCATCGCTGGGGAATTCTACCATCTCAACTCCTCTTGTATATAGGCTGGGAATCTTGATTAAATTGTAATAAAACATTATTTTGTGATTTTTAATTGGTTCAGTTTTCCTCTAGTGTGAGGAAGTATGGCCTCTAAATTCTGTATCTTGTCCATTTATATACATTTCAGAGTAATTTGGCAACGGGCAATTCGATGAAGAAAAATTGGGATGTGACTTCTCAGGACTTTAGTAGAATTTGAATTCGAATGGGGTTATTCTCACTGTGGTAGTCAGGTTATACTAGGTAACAAAGAATCCCCAAATCTCAGTGGCTTAACATAAGAAAAACGTGATTCTTTGCTCATAGTACATGTCTCCTGGGAATTGATGGGGAACCTTGCTCCACTCGGTGGTGCAGGGACCCAGCCTAACAGAGGCGCCACCATCGAGTAGTCGAGCCGTCCGGAACACATGGCCTTCTGGTCTCCAAGGCAAGGGAAAGAGGGAGACTGGAGAATGGCTCATGAGCTTCCTGCAGTCTCATGCTAAATGTGACATATTTCGCTGATCACATGGGTCAACCCAACCAGAAGGAAGGCTGGGAAATATAGGGGAAGCAAATATTGGCTGAGTTTTATTATTCCTTCCATTGCCCCACTGCTTTATTCATATTCTTCCAAGAGAAGAGACTCAGTGAGGTTGCACTATGATAACAGCAGTTGCTGGCGTTTTACCTTCTCTCTCGTTTTAAACTCTTATTTATCCCGTTTGCCCCCCCCCCACCTTTTTAAACATTTTTAGATTACGTATTTCTCTTTTCCCACACCTTTTCCTTCCCTTACACAGTTTAGAGTCTTGTCAATAGTTTCTAAAAGTTAGAGTGAATAAATCAGAAAATGATAGATGTGCAAAGGTATCCTTGAATTACCGCAATATAAAAATTCAACAGGATTTATCGTTAATGTCAAAAGGACTCTTCCACCCTTTGAATCCGCCTCTCACCCAGCGAGTCTCAACTGAGAATGGTGTTGCTCCTCAGAGTACATCAGGCAAAATCGAGGGATGTTTTTTTTTGGTTGTCACAGTGGCGTGGGGTTGCTAGGAGGATCTAGCGGGTAGAAGTCAGGTATGCTACCGAACGCTATCCAAAGCACAGGACAACCCTTGACTATAGAAGATTACCAGGCGCCCATGTCAATAGTGCCGAGATGGAAAATGTTGCCCCTTTCTCTTATTAATTACCTCTTTGAGTCCTCATATTCTTGGGTAGCCTTCTCATCTTGTTTTTGCAGGTCTCTGAACTATTTCAATTTTTTGTGGAATATATCCAGGTAAAAATGTAACCTTCAAAAGTCTGGGTAGCTAGTTGATTGTTTAACAGATTTTGTGATTATTAGGTAGACTTTCTCAGGGTTCAGGTAGAATCTGTGAAATGTAGTTTTTACATGTTTTTCTTTTGTCCTTCGCAAGCTTTATACATCCATGGAGTTCTAGAAGATTTCACATTGATTATCCAAGTTGCCATTGTCAAAGTATAATTTTAAAATTTTATTTTAAAGTTTATTTATTTATTTTGAGAGAGAGAGAGAGAGAGAGAGAGAATGAGTGCACATGTGAGTGGGGGAGGGGCAGAGAGAGAGAAAGAGATAGAGAGAGAGAATCCCCAGAAGGCTCTGTGCTGTCAGTGCAGAGTCTGATGCAGGGCTCAGTCCCACAAACTGTGAGATCATGACCTCAGCTGAAATCAAGAGTTTGCTTTAAATGACTGAGCCACCTAGGTGCCCCAGTTTTTGAGTTGTTAAAAATTAACTATGTCTTATACAAATATGTAGTGAACATTAATATTTTTATGATTTGTTAACGGGGATATCAAAGCTGGTTCAGGGAAGAAATCAAGAGGCTGAGGATTTATGGGGCACCTGGGTGGCTCAGTTGGCGTCCGACTTCGGCTCAGGTCATGATCTCATGGTTCGTGGGTTTGAGCCCTGCATCGGGCTCTTGTGCTGACAGCTCAGAGCCTGGAGCCTGCTCTGGGTTCTGTGTCTCCCTCTCTCTCTGCTCCTCCCCACTTGTGCTCTGTCTCTGTCTCTCAAAAATAGATAAAAGTTAAAAAAAAAATAAAAAAAAAAGAGGCTGAGGATTTCTAGACACTGGAGCAAGAACATTGGTTTAGGGGTGCTAGTTTAGATACAAAACTGGCTAATATACTTCAGGGCTATAGACAAATCATTGGAATTATTTTTGGTACTAGAACAGAAATCATCTGTATCTATAAACATGTACAAATGAAAATAGGTCAAACAGTGAGTACTCTGGAAGCATGGTCCCCACATGTAAGCATGCGTTAGAATCACCTAGAGGGGTTATTGAAACCATGGCTGGCCCCAGCCTCAGTTTCTCATTCTGTGATAGTCTGTGATGGGGAAATCCTGGCATCTCTAACTAACAAGGGCCTCAGGTGATGCTGCTGATACTGGCGATTCGTATAACACACTTCTGAGAGCCATTGCTCTAATGTGTCATTGAAAGACATGCTGATGACCTTCTGCCTTATTTTAAGTTTTAGATGTTTTTTCCTTAACATCCATACAAGAAATTCCCTAATTGAGAAAAAAAGAGAGAGAGTGAAAAAAAGGAAGGTAGCTAGGATAAGTTGTCCTGTACTGCGACAGTAACTTGGCAAATCTCAGTGACTTAACACACAGTGCTACTGTCATTCATTTTATGTTGTGTAAAGCTGAAGCTTAGACGACTGTCCTTGACCATCATTAAACAGTACCATCCAGAACATATAGATTTTGAAGGTGTCTATGGCAGATGCGTGAGCCAACGATTCTAATATGGACTTTTCACTAACTCCTAGACCAGAGTGGCACCTGTCATTTCTAGACACATCCTATTGGCTGGAAGTAACTGTAAGGGAGGCTGGGAAATGTGGGGAAACTCACATATATTGAAGGAGCATTTGATGTCTGTACTGCATGTTTCATGAATACAAGAGGGTAGAAATGGGTCCTTACCATTCAAAGGACCCAAAAGCATCTTAATCAACAGTAATGTTATTCTTAGTATATTTGGAGGGGCATATTTCACACGTAAGATTTTAGATTTCAAGAAGAGCAGTTAGGGGTAGTATCACCAAAAAGAATTGGTGAAGTTGAAGTAGGGAAGATTCTAGTGTTTGAAATTGCTGATAATGATAAAAAATTCTATTTTGAGAAGAGTAGTAACTAATTGCATAGACAAACGTCGGGAGACCCAAGTGAAATATACGTAAAGAGAGAGAATCTTTAGTTATCTTACTGTGACGGTAGCCTCTTCGATCTTGGGATGCAGCAAGTTATAGGTTTGGAGTTTGCAGAATGGGGTTCCCCCTCTTGCCCTGCCTCAATTTCCCTCACTCAATTTGGGAGTGTTAAACCTTTATGCTCACCAAATATTTACTTAAGGATTACAATGTGGCATACTCCAGGTGAGATGAATTATGTGTTTACTAAAGGTTTTCCCTTTTCACTAGCTGTTAGTTAGCCTCATGGGTCACTTAGCTTCCTGATTCTCAGTTTACATATCTGTAAAATGAGTTTCACAGGACTACTATGAAAGTTAAATGAATATTTATACAATGTACCTAAAAATTCCTACCCTTGGTTCCTTTGTTTTTCTTTACCTTATATTTAATAACATGGACTAGAAAAGCTACTACTGATATCTTCTTAGTTATAGGTTGACCAACCTACAGATTTACCTGGGACTGAGTGGGTTCCTGGGATCCGGGACTTGTAGTTTTAAAATCCAGAATGTTCAGGGCAAACCGGAATGAATGGTCACCCTCTTAAGTGGACCTTCTTGGAACCTGCCTATGGCTTGGCTTGGGGGAATGCCTATAGGTTAGATCTCTTGATGGAAAAAAAAATAGTCCTCGGGTTTGAGATGTCTCTTCTGTTCTTTTACAGGGAAGGCGCTTGGTTAGGGATGGCCTAGGATTTATCTTGAGTCTTATTTTAGAGTAAGACAACTTTATGTCTTAAAACTTTAAAATCATTGATTCTAGAAATTCGCTTGAATTCACTCTCTCCATTGTAATAATCATATCTTTAAACCCATTAGAGTTTGATCAGCAGAGTACTTACACATCTATGACTTTCCTAAGGTGGAGGTAGTAATTTGAGAGTGAGGAGTTGCTGTCAGTGTTTATAGAAATATGCTTGGTTGGACCGATAGTTTTCTCAACGAGATTTTGAAGTCTTGAGTGATATCTTCCCTAAACTATTTTTCCCCATGGTTCATTACCACTAAATCCTGCCAGTTCTCTTCTTCTTTTTTTTTTTTAAATTTTTAAAATGTTTACTTTTGAAGGAGAGAGAGAGAGAGAGAGAGAGAGAGTAAGCGGGGGAGAGGCAGAGAGAGAGGGAGACACAGAATCCGAAGCAGGCTCCAGGCTCCATGCTCTCAGCACAAAGCCTGCTGTGGGGCTCAAACTCTTGAGCCTCAAGATCATGACCTGAGCCAGAGTTGGATGCTTAAATGAGTGAGCCACCCAGGCACCCCTAAATCCTGCCATTTCTATCATAAATGGCTCCCCACCTAGCCTTCTCTCTTCATCTTAGCTCACTGCTTTGTTTTGGGTCCTCTTGCCCCACGTGCCCCTATGTATTTTATCACCAGTCTCTTCCAACACATCTCCTACACTACAGCTAAATATCTTCCTACAAAACATCTATCATCATTCTCCTGCTTTTTTTAAAAAAGTTTATTTATTTATTTTGAGAGAGACAGAGACAGGACATGTTGGGGAGGGGCAGAGAGAGAATCCCAAGCTCTCTCCGTGCTGCCACTGTAGAGCCTAACACGGGGCTTGAACCCACAAAGCAATGAGATCATGACCTGAGCCTAAACAAGAACTGGACGCTAAACTGATTAAACCACCCAGGTGCCCCCATTCTCCTGTTTTAAGATGGCCCCTTCAGCTCCCTTTTGGCCATCATGATGAAAACTAGCTTCTTAGCTTGGAAACCCTGGCAGACCTGCTTTATGGGCGATGCACCCGGAGCCCTTTCACAGTCCACACTCTTGCACACGCTGTCTCCATCCTTCTTTTACAATATCCTCCTTTTCCTTTCTCCGCCGGGACTTTATGCACCTGACTTTTGGACCTAGTTCTATTGCTCTCTCTTCCTTGTGAGAGACCTTGGTACCTGCCTGTAATGGTGGCTTCTTCTGCGGAAGGATACAGCCTGGGCATTTAGAGCATGAGGTTATGACTCCCCGATCTGCCTCTCGTTACCTTACCTTCGTGCACCAACGACAACCATTTAAGGAAGGACTCCCATTGTGAAACATGGTTGTAGTGTTTTCCCTGTCTCATCCAAGGCCTGCTGACATGTTTATCCCTTGTGTTGAGTGATATTTATCTGGAAGTTCTCAATGTGTGGCTCACAGCACATGTTCTGCAGGAATGCTTGAATGAATGAAGGAGCCCCATTCATGCTCCTTTTCATAGGCGACACTCTCCTTTTTAAAGTATATCCTTCACTGGGGTCTTGCTGCTTCCAGTTTGGTCCCTGGACATGGGCACCAGCAGCCTGGCATCAACAGGGAGCTTGCTAGAAATGGTAGGATCTTCAGGCTCACCCCAGACCTGCTGCATCAGAATCTGAATTCTACATCGTCCCCAAGAGATTGATAAGAACATTAAAGTTTGAGAAGTACTGCCCTGCACTGGTCTCACATTATGGTCCCATCGCTCTCTGTAACACATTCACCCTTCAGTGCATGGTGTTCTCTTAATAGATTAGAACTCCCTCCCTCCTTCCTTTCGTTTCTCAAATGCACATTCATAGGATCGGTCCTGGACCTACTGAATCAGAATCCCAGACGGGTAGGGCCACCGCCTTTGAAACAAATACCCCGGGAGATTTAGGTCACCCTGACGTCTGAGAACCATATTCCAAGGAATTTCTTAACTCTTTGGTTGTCTCTGATTTCCCCCAGAACTTTGGACTTAGGAAGTCTATCCTCATGATTAATGTTAACTCTGTTGAGGGCCCGTGGCTCTTTCTAGTTTCCCTGTTGCTGTTAGGAGCACCGCTCTCTTGCTATGCCCAGATTTTCCCCGGCTTGCATCCCGCTGTTGGAATAATCCTTTACCTTGCATCAAGAAATAAATGCACAGTGTCTCTGAGCTGCCATTCCTAGTAATTGCCCCCCTCCTTCTGCGTACGGCACTCCTTTCAAGTTCAAGGTGTGTTGCCAGCGCCTCGGTTTTCTCCATTGTCCCTGCGCCTGCTCAACTCTTACTGCTGCCTGGCTTCTCTCCCTACTTGGGCACCAAAACTCTTCTTGCAAAAGTCACCGGGACTTCTTTCTTTTTATATTCACTGACCTTTTTGAGTGCTTTGCAGAAAATCTTAGAGGCCGGCAACCTTGTGAAAAAGCACGGATTATGGTTTTAACCTGCTTTGCTGGTGTGCAAGGTTGAACAGGAAGGTCAGCCTCTAAGTCAGGGGGAAGTTGGACCTTACTCTCTCTTAACTTGCCACTCCTTGGGGTAGGAAACTAGTCAGTCACTGAAGGTTTTCATACTTAAAAACATGTTTTACAAATTCAAGTTTACTGCAAAAAAAATTTTTTAGCATTAAGCTAGTGATTTTAATTCCTAACTCGTTAAATTACCAAATTTCTTTAAATAAATAATGGCTAATATTATTCTTATGTGTGCTTACCATTCTGTAATTGCTTTTGATGGCAATCTTCCCTTCTTTTATACAATGCACCGTAATCAGAGTAGCTACATAAACCATTACCTTCTCTTTGAGAACCTAAATGAAATCTTTAAACATTCAATAGAAGGGCAAATACTCAAAAAGAAAGGGTAAGAATGTATCATGTTGGATATCCTTCTGATAAAAAAACAACAAAACATTTTTCCCTCCTTTTCTCTCTCCTTCCCTTTCACCCTCCCTCTTTCCTTTCCTTCTTTCCTTCTTCTTCTTCTTCTTCTTCTTTTTAACATATTCAACAAACACATTCCAGGCAATACTTTAGGCTCTGAGGATAGAACAATGAAACAAACATGGCCCCTTGCCTTTAAGATGCTAACAGTTTGCCTGGGCAGTCAGTCTTGTCATCCAATAAATAAAGCCATTTGTTAAGCATATAGGGGAAGGTAAGGATGCAGTTGCTGTGGAGGGAGTGAAAAAGATGGGGTGAGTGGGGAGCAGGCGGAGACTCATAATAGGAGGGATCGTCCTGGAGCTGAATCCTGAAGGGCGAGCTGGTGCCCTTCAGCTGGAGCTGTCACAGCGCTGGGAGGGCACTGCAGCCCCATGACAGGACCCGGAGGTCACCAGGCATCCTTGTGGGGGAGCATATGAGGGACAAGTCTGGGTTACAGCATGGGCAGTGGGCATCTGTGACACTAAAAGGACCATGGGTTGGAGAAGTGTGGTCCTGAACGATGGGACACCGTTGGCCGGATGAGTGTAAGGTGGCCAAGACGCGATAGCCTGTGGTTCCACGTGGAGAAGTCCCTGGAGTCTTGACAATACCCCACAGGTGAGAGGCACAGGGAGAGAGCATGGGCCAAAGACCGAACCTCCGGTCAGGTCAGCCTTTGATGGGGACGGTGGAGGAAGAGCTGCTTAGAGAAGGAGGAGGAAGACCTTTTCGGTATAGTTTTAAAACGCTTACCACCCTTCCCACCTAGTTGTAAGAAAAGTCCTTTTCTTTTCTATTCTTTAATTTGATTTAAAAAAAATTTTTAATGTTTCTTATTTATTTTTGAGAGAGGGAGACAGCGTGAACAGCAGAGGGTCAGAGAGAGAGGGAGACACAGAATCTGAAGACAGGCTCCAGGCTCTGAGCTAGCTGTCAGCACAGAGCCTGACGCGGGGCTCGAACCCGCGAACCGCGAGATCATGACCTGAGCCGAAGTCGGACGCTTAACCGACTGAAGCACCCAGGCGCCCCTGATTTTTTTTTTTTTTTTGAGAGAGACAGAGAGAGGCAGAGCCCAAGCGGGGGAGGGGCAGAGTGAGAAGGAGACACAGAATCTAAAGCAGGTTCCAGGCTCTGAGCTGTCAGCACAGAGCCCAACGTGGGGCTCGAACCCACGAACTGTGAGATCATGAGCCGAAGTCGGAGGCTTAACCTACTGAACCACTGAGGCTCCTTTTTTTTCGGTTTATTTATTTATTTTGAGTGAGAAGGAGAGAGAGAGAGAATGAGAGAGAGACACACACACAGAGACAGAGAAAGAGAGAGAGAGCAAGTGAGGGAGGGACAGAGAGAGAGGGAGAGAGAGAGAATCCCACGCAGTCTCCATGCTGTCAGTGCAGAGCTGGACACAGGGCTCGAACTCACGAAACATGAGATCATGACCTAGGCCGAAATCAAGAGTCGGACGCTTAACCGACTGAGCCCCCAGGCATCCAGAAAAGTCCTTTTCATGGTGATACCACTGGTGCATCCCTGTTCCTTCACCTCCCGGTGTAACCCAGCCCAACAGCTCTTGAAAGGATTGGGAGGGAGCTCTTGTGATTTCCTTCACCTTCTCCTCCGGGAGGTGACACCCTCCCTTGCTGTCCCCACCGGTCCCCTAAGGGCCATGGTTTCTGAACCCCTTACCTGCACTGCCAGCCTGGCCGGCAGCATGTGGCCACAAGGAAACAGAGAGAATGAGGGCCGCGACTTCCTGGTCTTTCATTCCTCCCTCCCTCCGCAGACCCGCTCTTTCTTCCAATTTTTACAGCAGACCCCGCGTGAGCCGTTGGGTCAATGAACCCGCGGGGTGGAAGGGACAGTTCTGGGATCCCTGAATAGTGTTGCTTTGTCTGGAGGCATGTTTTTCTGGCTGTCGATGGCGCCTGACAGGGTCGTTTTTGTTCTGGGGAGAGCCGGTTTGGGACAGCAGGCTGCCGAGAAGGCTGCGGGGCTCCCCTGGCCTCCCAGGGGCCAGAGGCAGCATCCCCAAGTCCCCTCTGCCCGGCGGAGGTCATCCGAGGCCTCTGCGGCCTTGTCCCAAGTCTGACTGAGATAGCGAGGGGGAGAGAAACTGCCACCAAGCTCACCAGCTTAATAGTTGCCAGGAAGGGGGCCCGGGCCAGCAAGATTCCACTATTGTCGGTGATCACACATGATGAAAGGAAGGAAGGAAGGAAGAAGAGGGAGGGAGGGAGGGAGGAAGGAAGGAAGGAAGGAAGAAAGAAAACAAAGCAGCTGTGTGCTTACCAGTTTTTATAACTTTTCCTCCACGGTTGGCTGTTAGTTTGCTTTTCTTTTGCAGAAAACACCAGTTGCAGTCAGGATGGATGTGGAGAAATTCTGAAAGGAGGCAGTTTGCAAAGGAAGGTGAAATTAGTCGGGTTTTCAGTTCGCCTTTGGGATGAATCACACCCATTTGGGATTGTGACGTGCAAACGGAATGCTGGAACTTCCCCATCTCAGGCCTTCCTGCTCTCTCTGTCTCTCTGTCTCTCTGTCTCTCTCGCACGCCTGGGCACACTGCAGAGTTCCTTACAGGCAGGCTTGAAGCACAGCAAGGGGAGCACGGGCAAGAGAGATGGAGGGAGATGGTGGGGGCCTCTGCCTCAGCTGGCAAGGGGCATGTTAGCATCTCTTCCGTTGGGGCATGGGCTCCGGTCAGCTGATGGTGGGGGTGGCGAATGCATTCCAGGGGTGAAGGGAGGCTTGGCCCATCTCTGTGGGTTCCAGAACATTCAGTCCTTCCATAAAATGACGGAACACAGTGTGCTAGTGAGTGCTGCTGGATTTGTACTGAGCCATCTGCTTTTTACCCCTGAGAGTCAGGACAAAGGTGGTTTCTTCGAGTGAATTCTAGACCAGCGGTCTAAGGCCCTTTAGGGTTGAGTCTCACATCCGCTCCATGTTCTTTGTATGGCCTTGGTTAAAGTTCTTTGTCCTCTTTATGTTGTACGTCATGAATATTTTTGCCCTGCTTCCGTGCTCCTGCATGATTGAGTCCTGGCTGGATTTCTGGGCCTGTCAGGAAGGGCTGTTCTTCATGCAGGCTGAGTTTCCCCTTAGATGGTCCCGGTGTCCTGCACTTCCCCACCTCTTGCTCTTGTGTTTCCTTCCTTCCTTCCCCTGGCCCTTAGACTCTTCTTTTCTTCGTATTTGCCTTTAAGAAGCCCTGCTTATAAGAATTAGCTCAGGGAGCGCCTGGGTGGTCAGTCAGTTGAATGTTTCGACTCTTGATTTTGGCTCAGGTCATGATCTCACAGTTCCGTGGGTTTGGAGCCCTCGTCAGGCTCTGTGCTGGTAACATGGAGCCTGCTTGAGACTCTACTTCTCGCCCTGCCCCTCCCCTGCTCACACTCTCTCTGTCTGTCTCAAAATAAATAAATAAATTGGGGCACCTGGGTGGCTCAGTTGGTTAAGTGTCCTGCGTTGGCTCAGGTCATGATCTCACGGTTCATGGGTTTGAGCCCTGTATTGGGCCCTGTGCTGACAGCTTGGAGCCTGGAGTCTGCTTCAGATTCTATGTCTCCTTCTCTCTCTCTCAAAAATAAGTAAACATTAAAAAATAAACAAAAAATAAACTTAAAAAAAGGAATTAACTCAGATGATATCTCATGGATAGAGTTTCCCCAAAGCCATATATATATTCAGGAATACGTATAGAAAAACATACAGATAAAAGTTGTCTGGGATTCCCTTTAGAGAAGTAGGGGTGGGGGTAGAGATGAAGGCTGGCCAAGAATTGCTAATTGTTTAAGAAGGGTGATGGCTGCATAGGGGTTCATTATATTGTTCTCTTTTGTGTACGTTTAACATTTCTTATAATAAAAGGCAAAAAAAGAAAGTTTTCTTAATTCCCCATCCCAGAGGTGATCTCTCCCACACATGTTCAAAGCTTCCTTGTGGTAGCTCCTTCTGACATCCGCTTCCTGTTATGGCAGGTGATGGGCTCGTGTAGCTCAGTAGTTAGAGACCATGCATCCTGATTTGCCCAGGGCAGTCTTGGAATATTCCCTTGTCCCGCATTCCATCTGGATTAGCATTCACCCCAGATTTTTATTTTTATTTGTTTAAACAAAGTATCGTTATCTAATAGTTGCATTAACCCAAGCCAGGATGGGGTTTATAGCCTACCACTGTTTCGTTCTGGCTTCTGCAATGATCTCTATTAGTGTGGGAGGTGTTGAGGCAGCAAGCAGAATTTTATGTTAGTGCCTGGGCATATCCAAAAGATGACCAGCCGGGACTTCTCTCTCTTTTCCTTGCTTGTCGTGGAGAGCATGCGGGGTGCTTGCTTCCTGATAAATCCAGGTGGTCAGAGTTGCTACCTCCTTCCAGTCTTGGGTGGGTGGGAGAAGTCCTGGGCACCGTTGGGGCCCAAGCTGTGCTCTGTGAGACACGGTGTTAGAGGTTTCATGGCTCAGAAACTGACCTGAAAGAGTGAACACGTGCCAAGAAAAAGAATTCTGCTTATGTCATTTTATTTTATTTATTTTATTTTTTTAGGATTTTTTTTTTTGGTTGTTCATTTATTTTTGAGAGAGAGAGAGAGAGAGAGTGCGTGAGCGAGCAAGCCGGGTAGGGGCAGAGAGAGAGGGAGACACAGAATCAGAAGCAGGCTCCAGGCTCTGAGCTGTTAGCAGAGAGCCTGATATGGGGCTCAAACTCCTGAACCGTGAGATCATGACCTGAGCCGAAGTCAGAGCTTAACCGACTGAGCCACCCAGGTATCCCTGCTTATGTCATTTTATAATGCACACTTTGCTTTAGTGCAAATGTGTGTGTGTGTGTGTGTGTGTGCTTAGAAACAATTTCATTTTGAAAATAGCTTTCAGTAGGTTTGGATTGTATAGGTTCACCACTATAGTGAAACCAATCTGTGGATCAATCAATAAATATTTAACATATTGTATAATTTTTATTATTTTTCCTACCACCTTTCACTCATGAAAATGTCCTTGTTTAAATAATAAGGTATATACTCACCTTACTATAAGTCAAGAAAATGGACTCTGAAGTTAGACTTTTGGCTCCAATCCCCAACTCCAGGGCACGTGAACTATTTCCCCTTAAGTCTGTGTCTTCATCTGTAAAGTGGAGATGATAATGGTTGATTATAGAATTTTCATGAAGATAAATGAATTACTACATGTATAATATTTAATATAATGTTTTCCCTATTTTAAACCCTTATGACTTATTCTGCTTTTATTTGGCTCCTTTCCTCTACTAGATTATATGCTCATTTAGGAGAGAAAATAGTTTATTTTTGTGGACCTCCACAGAGCAGGATTCATAATAGCTCCTTGATAATATTTATTGATTGACTGAATAAATGAATGAATGACAGGCAGCTGTTTTAAGTGACGGCAGCCAGCTGGAGCGGTTTGAGTTGCAATCTGTGTGTAGGAAATTGAGCAATGTCCAGGCCGGAATTCCAGATTCATCTAGTCCTTGTTGGGACTCCAGTTGGACTAACTGAACCGACCCCTTCAAACACAAAGTCTTAAGTAAAATGATGTTAGTACATTCTGTAAGTCTGTAAGGGAGCCTGCCCACTTACTCCCTGAACTGGTCATCTTCCTGGACCCCATTCCATTCTTCTGGTTGGTGCATTACTTGAAGCTGGCTCTTACTCAGCCAGTTATAAGGCAAAAAATATGGGGTTAAGTAAAGAAGGGTTACCATGTATGATGGACATGTACAGGAAGAGACTAGAAAATGTTGGAATCTGTGTTTTAATACTTCTCAGGGAGAAATCCTGAGCTGGTGTTGTATCTAATGCTTAAAAATATCCAATTGGTCTGCTCTGCAGGCGTCACAGCCACTGGTGCTTTTGGGCTGATGTGTGTTAGGAAATGGGCCATCTGTAGCCAGGAAGGTTTAAGATGATCAAGGCGGGGGGAAGAGGTGGGAGGAAAGGGGGTTGTATGGAGCTCTGAAATGCCATTGTGGTGAATTTCCTTTCATTGTGTATTGGTTGGTTTTCTAGAGGGAGGCTCTGGACTGAGTCCCTTTGCATTTTCACTGCTGCCGCGTTGGCTATTAAACAGTGGTTTTCGACTTGGACTTTTTGATGAGACAACTAGGAACACCCTGATAATACTATACTATAAAAATGTTAATATGTACATTTCTGTATACAGTAATAATTCTCAAATCTTGGTTGGCTGTCCAATCTTTTCCTTGAAGCTTTAGATTTAAATAGACCCTTGTTTGCTGACTTTCTATACTGGGATGGTCCCTCAACGTCACTGTACTCCAACCCAAGCCCATCCCTTCCTGTCTTCTCAAAAATGCTTCTCTTGTGTTCTTGTTCTCACTTGGTACCTGCCATTTCTCCCAGGAAGACCTTTTTCATGTAATTCGGTTTTCCTCCTCTTCATCTTTACTGTCACTGATCAAGCCCAGGCTCCTCTCTCCTCTCACTGGGATCTCCGTAGTAACCTCTCAGCCTCCACTCTTGCTCTCCATCTGCCCCCAGGATGACCAAAGAAGTTAAGTAACTCAATAACCATTTACAGGCCAATCATTCTCTTTTCAGGGCAGAGGCTAAAACAGTGAACTAATCACTGTTTCTGCTCTCACTGAGTTTGTTTTCCAGTACTGAAGACCAACAAAGCCATGTACCCAGAAAGACAGCTAACATGTTTATAAACTGTATTATATCACAAAGGAAACCAGCAAGGATTTGAGATGGAGGATACCGGGGTGTACATACTTTGCATGATATAGACAAGCAAGGCTCTCCTTGATGTTGACATTTAAGCTGAGATAAAAAGGATGGAAGGAACTGGAATGGAAATAATTCTAGAGGGGAAATAAATGTTCTAGGCAGAAAAGACAGTTTGTGCAAAGACACTGGGTTGTGCAAGAGCTTGGTAGGTTCAAGGAACAGAAACCTGGAAGAGAATGATTAATGCTCAGAGCCATCAAAGGAGAGTGATTTGAGATAAGAGCAGAGAAATGGGTGGGACTCACATCACTCAGGGCCTTGAAGGCTACAGTAGGAGTGCATTTTACCCCACGTTCAATGGGGACCTATTGAGGAATTCTAAGCACAGTTGCAGTTTTATCCAATTTATATTTCACTTCTACTCTTGCTTTTTGGGACATGTGTCAAAGGAGCATGAATAACAAAGTGTGAAGACAACATAGGAGCTTGTTACAGAAAGTTCAGGTAAGACATGGTGATGGTATAGACCAAGGTGTTAACAGGAGAGATAGAGAAACGTGGACAGATTAGGAATAACTTCTGGAAGTAAAATCAATAGGATCGCCTATTGGATTAGACATGGGGACAAAAGAATAGGAGGAGATTAAAGATGGCTTGTTTGAACAACTGGATGGAGGGGGTCATCTATTGAGATGAAGAGGATTTTGACCCTTCTGTCTCCCTCTTCTACCTTTTAAGGACTTCTGGGATTAGATTGGGCCCACCTAAACAATTCAAGTAATCTTCCTGTCTGGGTGCCTTTAGCCTTAAGCACACCTTGCAGAGTTCCTTTGCTGTGTAAGGTAACATATTCACAAGTTCTGGAAATTAGGGCATGGACATCTTTGGAGGGTGGCATTGTTCTGCCTACTGTAGAGGTTGAGTAACATAAGAAAAGTGACCACAGAGGTGATTGGTGACCTTGACAGCACTTCCTCAGGGGTGTGATGGCTGAAGAGAGCCATATCATGGGACGTTGAACTATGGAAGGAGGAGTCAGGAAGTAGAAACAACGCGCATGTAGACAACTCTTCAGAGAACTGGAATTATGGCTGGAGGGGATTGTGGAATGGAGTGGAGCATTTTTTAGGGCAGATACAAGAGCGGAGCTGTTTACCAATAGGAGTAAACCAGGCAAGAGTAGCATGGTGGAGTATCGTCAGGGAGGGATTACCTGAAGTCCTGGAATCCTCCTTCGGGTGGATCCAGAGCCCAGGGGAGGATCTGGCCTTGGATGGGAGGGACATACCTACTTTTGTATAGAGAAAGTAGAAGAGGAAACCTTGTGACACGATGACAAGGGACAAGTGAAGTCCCATCTCTCACCTTCCATTTCTTCAGTGACGTATGAAGCAGGTTATCATCTGAAACAGAACTGTGACCATACCAGTTGGTTGCTTCAAACCCTTTAGTGGCTCTCCCTGCCTATCTCTGATTTCATTGCCTGGCCCTCTGCATAGGAGTTTACACTGTAGCCTCATCAGATCCTTAGAACCCTCTGGACACACTATATCTCTCTGCTTTTGACTTCATGTTTGCTTACTTCCTTTACAGGAATGCCTTGCTTGCCTCTTCTCACTTTACCTTACCCCCTGCTACTCCCACCTCCAATGCTTTGGGAGCCAGCCTTGAGACACCCCCTCACCCAGGTTGGTTAGCTGTTCAGTTTGTCTCAGATCTCCCTGCTTACACTACTATTCTCCTAATGGAATTATGTGTGATATATCTGTAACCTCTACTAAAGTAGGAGTTCGGTGAGGAGAGGCATGTCTCTCATCTTTGGCTCTTGCACCTAGCACAGTGCTTGCACATATAAAAAGCTCAAAATGTTCATTGAACTTAACAGTATCATAGCAGGTAAATTGATCGAACCGTGTATCAAACAATAGCAAAGTAGGATAGAAAAATCAATCTGATCTAATCTGTACATGACCCGTTATTATACTTCTCACTGACTTGTTATGACTGTTTTGCCCGGTCTCCACAGCCAGATCCCAGCCGCCCTGCATTCCAAGTACCAGCTTTAATTCTGCATCACCCTGTAGGCTTTGAAGTCCTGCAGAGGGAGATTATGGCTTAGTAGCTGTTGTATCACTATTATTTGATGCATTGCAAAGCCTGTCAAAAGCATAAAAATATGTAGATAGATTATTTTGCATGACTTAAAAATGATAGGTTTCTTCAGAAGCTAGTATCTGGCAAAGGTTCCTTACTAGAGCATGTCCTTCTGTTCTTTGAACAGCCTTTAGAGAAAGGTAGTCTGATATCACGGTGATTTTAAGCTCTTTATCCATCTCGGAGGCTGGTGGTGTTCTAAGTGGATTGATTTCAAGTTTGGTGAAACTGGGTGACCTAGCATATCACTTCGTCAACTTGTTCTTTTTAAAGAGCCAAACACGTTTCGCATGTGCTACAGAGGCATGCTAGCTATGCGATTGGTCACTTCACAATTGCGAATATTATCTTTACAGTCAGTATTTGTAGGGCTTTGAATGGAGTATTTTGCAGCTGAAACAGGATTTAAAAAAATACGATTGATGTCTGCAGAAAATATTCACAATGGAATGCCAAGGGATGGGAACAATGTTAAAAATTGCACACACGGTATGGGCTTAAGTTTAGGAGAAAATACTGTATCTACATAAGCTTACGTACTTGTAGATATATCTATGTGCAAAAATGACCCCAGAGTAATGCACCAAAATAGTAACAATGGCTTAGCCTGGGGTGGAATTTGGGTAATTTCAATTTTCTTCTTTATACTTTTCCTCATTTTCTGATTTTTCAAATAAATATTTTCTACCTTTGAACTCAGAAAATCTCTGGTATTTGTTTTAATGAGTAATTTATTGTTTTTTAAACATCAGGGGTGAGCTAGCTTTTTAAATTTATTTTTACTTTTTATTTGGCCCAATGATGAAGAGAGCAAGAAACCAGGAGTCCCAGATTTGAAATATTTTTCAGCCAAAAGAACTAGAAAATGAAATAATGATTGTAAATGATTATTGATCCAGGAGAGTATTTGGAGATGATTTAAAGTGTAAAGATATGGGGGCGCCTGGGTGGCTCAGTTGGTTGAATGTCCGACTTTGGCTCAGGTCATGATCTCATGGTTTGCGAGTCTGAGCCCCGCATCGGGCTCTGCGCTGGTGGTGTGGAGCCTGGTTGGGATTCTCTCTCTCTCTCTGCCCCTTCCCCACTTGTGCACACACTTGCTCGCTCTCTCTCTCTCTCTCAAAATAAATAAATAAACTTATTGAGAAAAACAAAAGTGTAAAAATACGATCAGGGCTCCAGAGATTTGCAGTGAGTAAACCTGGTCACATCTGTTTGTTTCCCCAACCTCAGGCAGATGTTGTAGCCGCTGTTAGGAGGGCCTCTGTCTACTGTGGTATGTGTGATTGCAGCAAGATTTTTTGAATGCAGCTTCATTCCCAAGACCAAAATAGTCCAGTGAGTCACTTGGATATACGATTTAAAAACCAAAGCCAGCAAATGGTCCTATAATGCCTTAGCTCAGAGATAACGTCAGTTTAAGTTTGGTTTTAAGGCTACCGAGGTGGTTGTGTTCAAGGCAGAGTAACGTTAGGACGAAGAGAACTGGCTCCTTGTGTGCAAGGGCAACACGCGATGGCGGGTTATGGTACGCCTCAATATGCTATTTTTTTTAAGCCTATGTATTTTGACAGAGGGACAGAGAGAGCGCTCGAGCAGGGGAGGGGCAGACAGAGAGGGAGAGAGAATCCCAAGCAGGCTCCAGGCTCCTCACTGTCAGCGCAGAGCCTGATGCGGGGCTTGAACCCACGAACAGCTGAGATCGGGACCTGAGCTGAAATCAAGAGTCGGATGCTTAACCGACTGAGCTGCCCACGTGCCCCCACAATACACTGTGTTATTTTAATTTCATTTTTATTCTCTGTGATGCGTAACGGCGGAGTGGGGTGCGCTGGGGCCGCCCTCCTTCACACTTCATGCCTTGCTTTAGTCATTAACAGTGTCCTCTTTCATCCCCCAGAGTGTCCCATGTGGGATGACCCTTTTATGGGGTCACCTTGTCACCGAGATGGCTAAGGTGGATCTCGAATCCGTGATTGCATCTCTGTCTGCAGTTGTCTGCCTGGCAAAAATGTAAGAGCCGCACCCAAGGGCATATGCTCTTTGATGCTCCACCCCCCACCCTGTCCTGCAGCGGCTGCAGTGGATGCCTTTGTATTCAGCTTTTTCAGACAGATAAATACAACTGTCCAAGGAACCCAAGAGGATTAAAGCTCTGGACTGGGGAGCCCTTTCTATTGCCACAGCTGCCCCAGATGGTAGTAATACGTCTAGGACTCTGAACGCTGCATTTGGGGCCAATGGGATAAAATCCTGAGAACACACTGACACTAACAAGCTGCCTTGACATTTGCTCTTTGGCTCCTAAACCCCGGATTCTCTTCTTTTATGGCGGTTTGCACTTCTGTTCCCTTTATTTCTTTGGAGGCTCCCGCGTGGTCCCTTTTTTCTTTAGAAGAATGAGAGTTTAAAGCCAGCATGTCTAATTCGAGGAGATTTAGTGACCCTTAATTGCCCTACAAACCTGAAAAGTCCGTCTCTAGGAACAAACTCAAGGAGGACTCAAATGGAGACAAACATTTGTATTTTGACAAAGGCTGCGCAGTTTTCTGGTTTCTGCCCTCGGGGCAGGAATGTAATAAATGAGATTGGGGGAAACCCTTGCATTTTCTGAATTAGGGTCTAAGTTCCTGGAAACCTCTGTGCTCTGTAAATTTAAGACGAAGGACTGTGCCAGTTAAAAAGAATTTTTTTTTAATGCTTATTTATTTTTGAGAGAGAGAGTGAGTGAGAGAGAATGAACAGGGGAGGAACAGAGAGAGAGGGAGACACAGAATCTGAAGCAGGCTCCAGGCTCCACGCTGTCAGCACAGAGCCCCACACGGGGCTCGAACTCAATAGACCATGAGATCTTGACCTGAGCCGAAGTCGGATGCTTAACTGACTGAGCCACCCAGGCGCCCCTGCCAGCTTTAAATCAAATGGTTCTAAACTTTTCTTGGGTGCCTGAGCCCTCTGAGAAATGATGATGACCGAGGATCCCCTCCCTGGAAAACCAGGCATGTGTGCACACAAAGAAATTTTGCATATCATTCGAGAGGATTTAAGTCACCCCGTCTGCTCTATGGACTGTAGGTTAATGTAGCGGGTACAGCTGGTTGCCTCGCTGATATCCATCCTCCAAGGCCCCCTTCCTTCTGCCTACTAGAAACCCTATATTCTGTAGGTGTCTCAGCCTCCTCTGTGTGACCATGCACTTGAGGGGAGACCCTGACCCCAGCCCCAGGAGTGGAGGTGGTGGGGAGGATGGTTGGTCGAAGCCAATCATGGTGGTCTCATGTCCTTTGCCAGAGATTGGTTCTAACATGGGTGTGCGATACTTTGCTGGCAACTAAAGCAGGGGTGTAATTCTGCTAGGAGGTTTTGTGTCAAAATTTAAATTTTAATCTTAAAATGAAAAACATACAATAGTATGGAGACAGCTGTCTTGACTCTCTTTTAGATGTGTTACAGGACTGAGCAAATGAGAGAGAGCAAAGTCAACCCCATGGGGATGGATTAGAATTGGCCGCATTCATATTAATTCATGATTTCTAAAATATGCACATGGATGTACACATATGTGTTCATGTGTGGATGTACACACATGCATATTTTTAATTTTTTAATGTTTATTTAGTTTTGAGAGAGAGAGAGAGAGCAGGAGAGGGGCACAGAGAGAGGGAGACAGAGCTGTAAGCACAGAGCCCGATGTGGGACTTGAACTCACGAACTGTGAGATGATGACCTGAGCTGAAGTCGGACGCTTCATCGACTGAGCCACCCAGGCGCCCCACATATGTGTACCTTTAATGCATGGTGTATGTATGTACGCACATTCATATATTTTCCACCCCTGATTGGTGACATGGCCAAGAAGAAATGATACTCAAGTAACAGTGAACACACCTAGTACTCAGACCTCAATGCCATTGCCTACTCTGAAGGCATACGAGCCTCCTTGCAGAAAGTGGAGGGATGGGCCACGGGTCAAGGTGATACAGGAGGAGTGGGTTGTTAGTATGCTAGTGCCCTGACCATGCCGGTGCCTGAGTAACAGGCCATTTCACAGCTCACTTAAGCTGCTTCTGAACAATAAGAGTTGTGATCCAACTGGTGGGTTTCTGAGTCATACACCCATTATCATACCTCCTTTGACATAAATCAGTCGTTTGGTCTGCAACAACGTGGTGTGGCATCTCATGCTGGTAGGTTAGGCATTCTTCTGTCCTTGGATACTGTGCTTACAGAGAAGGCAAACCCATAGTCGGAGTAGGTAGGCATGAGTTCCAGTAAGCATGATTTGCTATCTCCTCCTCTCCTACAGAGTGGATGAGAAAGGTCAAAACCAACCCTCCACCAGAAGGCTGGCTGATGTCCTTGAAGGTACTACAGGGATTGGCATCTATCTGTGCTATTGATTGGCTGGACATTTAGCAGGAGCAATGGCTACATCACAGGGTGGAGGAAGCCCATGCTGCTGGGCCCATGCATTGCCTCCATCCCTGCCACTTGAGCCATGCCATTCATGGGTGGCATGAACTCAGCACCCCAGTAACTGAAAAGAGGAAGCTAGCCAACATCCACAGGTGACACATGTGTTCTTCCAAGACACTTCAAGCACTGTGGGATCTCTGATTCGTGTGGCCTGAGGGGCAAGGCAGATTACCCCACACCCTGCACTGCTACTGAGTTCTCCCCTGCTTTGGGTCACAGTTCTGCTTCCTACCGCCTCAGAACGCAGAGCCCGAAATAGACGCTTATGTGCAAGAGACGTGTTTGTCATTGTATCTCAGTAAATGGGATGGACAAGGTAGGTGGGACAGGGAGGATGGGAAGACCTGTGCAGCAGTCACTGCTCAGGGCAACTGATGTTTAATACCATCGGATCTTCTATCGAGAAATGTATCTTAGAACTTCATGCCCATGGGGCTAAAGGGCTTATTCATCAAAACCTTTCCATCATTGTTCACTGATCATAGGTGGTAGGCTTTGACCCCATCTTCTGTGTGTCGGCAAGCCCAGCACATTCCATCAGCCAGAGAACTCTAAGAGTAGGAATCCAGAGATGGAAGAGGGCATCGGGTGCAACTAAAAAGGAGGCACTAGTGGGGTGCCCAGGTGGCACAGTCAGTTAAGCCTCTGACTCTTGGTTTCAGCTCAGGTCATGATCTCACAGTTTGTGGGATCAAGCCCTGCGTCAGGCTCTGTGCTAATAGCACAAAAATAAATAAATAAATAAATATTAAAAAATAAAACATCTTTAAAAAAAAAAGATGAGGAACTATCAAGTCGCATCTGTTTGGAAGCTGGCCAGAACCTGGGCTGAATTGGAAAGCCAGATCAGGGAAGGGGGGCGGGGCAAGAGGTGGCCTCTGTACTCCAAATGGTTGAGTGAGGACAATTCAGGATTTGAGCAAAACACAATGTGCTCCACTCTTATCTAGTGGTGATACCCTGGAGTGTTTACCTAAGCATTCTAAAGTTCAGCTTCTCATCTGTGCATTCAGGAGGGTTAGCAGAGGGTGATATCGGTTAAATTCCTTGCTTTGGGCCTGGGGTAAATGTTAGTGACCAACCACCCCACCCTGCAGAACAGTCGATCCATGGATAACTTTGTAGGCTTATGGGTGGAGGGGAAGGGAAGGAGATGGGAGATGAGGGAGGAGTGAGTATGTAGGAAGAAGTTACTGGACCAAAATGTGGGCAGAAGAGCTCTTAGTAGGCAGAGGACTGTGTGTGCGCGCACTGCACAGGTAGCAGGATCAGCATGGCCAGAGGAAGGGTCAAGACCAAGGTTGGGTGTGTTCAAGGAAAGAGAAATGACTTCTGTTAGGCTGTGTCTTAGTTACTTCTTAGAGGTGGCAGGAGTAGATAGCACAAATGGGGTAGGCTCTTGAATGCCAGCTTGAGTAATTTGCATTATACCTGGTTGGCAGTGAGGAAGGAGGCATAGACAGACTTCCTCGAACATTGGGAATTAACCACAGGGGCTGCCTGGCTTTCTCCTGTCCCCACCGCCCAGCTCATTTAGGCCATGTAGGAAGTAACCATTGCCCAGTCCTTCCTGGAGCCACTGGGAATACCCCAGTGTAACTTCATCATTCCAGAAGAGACATACTGGAGGGTGGGGGTGGGCAGGAGCAGGGGGCTAGCTCTGATTAACGTCTTACTTTCAGGGCATCGCTTGGTGCCGATGCATAGCAGGGACTGAGTCAATATTTGAGGAGAGGATGAATGAATGAAAGTGCTATGTGTTAATCTCTTCAGTTCCCTTCTTGGTGGCCCCTTGGGTAAGACATTTGCCCCTGTTGTGCCAATGCCAGCTGGGAGGCATCCATCGGCCAGCTACCCGGATACCACAGAGGGGAGTTTTCTTAAGCTCTGAGTATAAAGACTCTGGGAAAGCGTTTTGAGCTGAACTGCATGTGAAGTGTCTGTGCCTCCATTTTTCTCCCAAGGTCAGAGCAAGCTGTGTTTCAGCTTGTGCTTGTGAAAGTGTTCAGTTCACTGAAAAATCATGTGGTCATGTAAATACTCAGAGGGAAGCCTGGCGTTGCCAGTGATCACAGCCTCTGCCAGAATATTCAGAGCAGGTTGCATTCTCTATGGAAAGAGAGCCAATACCAGTGCCATAGCTATTTATTTTATATGTAAAAAAAAAAAAAAAAAAAAAAAAAAAAAGGCTTAGCCCCAGTTGACGGCTTACTTTTTCCAAGCAGTCTTAAATATCCCAGAATTTCAGTACCACCGGAGAATTTGAACAGTTTCTTGGAGCTTTATGTAACAGGGTTTGACTTACCATGATAATATTTGGGGAGCTAAGCCCGGGAAATGTGCCTTTACTTTCCATAACATCACTTTGTACACATCCTTGGCTGTTTGCTCTTCCCCCACCCCCTACCCCCCGATACAGGAGGATCGGGAGAGTTAACCTGATATCCCCACTTTGAATGTTTTCTTATTTGTTTACAAAATTTAAGAAACAGATCATTTTTAAGAGACAGTCCAGCCATTCACAGGGCTTCTAGTGTTGCAAGTTAAGTGTGCTGAGGACTTAGTATCACTTCCTAGCATTCTGCACTCCACTCTGCTCCCTCATGCTCTTTCACTTTCGTTCCCCAGCAGCTCCTCCTGTGGCCTGTGACTCTCTCCGTGCCCCTCCTCTTTGTCATGGGACATTCCGTTCTTCCCTCCAGCCTCAACCTGTTTGCAACTTGGCACACAGGGAGAATGCGACTCATGGCGCAGCCTTACCCTCTGGGACCGTTGTCCTTTCAAGCTTTGCAGAGAGCAAAGCTTTGGGCCCAACAGCTTTTAGAGATTGAGACAATTGGGAGACGCAGTAATGCATTTAACTCCAGAGAACATAGTTTTTGGCACAGAAGGAGGAGGCGACGTAGGGTAGGATTCCATGTATCCGAAGTGTCACGAACAGGGAGGTCTCCGGAGACAGAATTTAGACTGGTGATGGCCTAGAACCAGAGGGAGGGATGGTATTGGAGGGAAATAAGCTGTGATGGCTACTGGGTGTGATGTTTCTTTTGTGGGTGACAGAGATGTTAGGGAATTGATTGGGGTGACAGCTGCACAAGTCTGATGCTAAAAGCCATCAAATTGTACAATTTTATTTATTTAATGTTTATTTGTTTTTGAAAGAGAGAGAGAGAGAGAGAAAACAAGTGGGGGAGGGGTGGAGAGCGAGGGAGACCCAGAATCTGAGGCAGGCTCCAGGCTCTGAGCTGTCAGCCCAGCTCGTGGGGCTCGAACTCAGGAACTGCGAGATTATGACCTGAGCTGAGGTCAGATGCTTAACTGACTGAGCCCCCCAGGCAGCCCTTGAATTGTACAATTTAAATACATGAACGTGCATTTTATGTCAATAAGGCTATTGTAATAAAATTTGGAGGGCAGAGGTAGTTTCATGGATCAGATTGGGGGTTTGCAACTCTGGAGATGAAGAATTCAAGCTCTTTGGGGTGCCTGGGTGGCTCAGTCAGTTAAGCGCCCGACTTGGGCTCAGGTCATGATATCACAGTTCGTGGGTTCGAGCCCCACGTTAGGCTCTGTGCTGACAGCTCAGAGCCTGGAGCCTGCTTCCGATTCTGGGTCTCCCTCTCTCTTTGCCCTTCCCCCACTCACATTCTGTCTCTCTCCCTCTCTCAAAAATAGTAAAAAATATTAAAACATTGTTTTTAAAGAATTCAAGCTCTTTAATAGCAGACTTGCTGAATTTTCTAGAAGAATGAAATACATCACATACTCCCCATGTGTGATCTTTGAGACTCATGGATAGTTCCTGAGCTGAGCACCACTTCTGACTCGTTTGGTTCCAGGTTTTATGATGAGCCACTTTGGAATGGAGGAGGTTCTTAGAGGAAATAAGGAAGTTTTAGATCACACCTACTTTAGCTTTAAATAGTTGAGTTGCCTTTTGGAATGCTCCCTTATGTTTTCATTAGCTACTTCCTCGGGAGCTTATAGACTGCCCGGGTATGTGGTAAAGTTTCATTTGAAACTACAGGAACTCCTTTGCCGACCTATTCTGGCTGTTTCTAATGTTTCTTGGCTCCGTGTTTCCTAGGACCCTGTGGGATATCTTGGCAGAACACCCTGTTATACGTCAATACGGAGAGCCTCTCTCAACTTCCCTTCACATTGAATTTTCCTTTTTTTTTTTTTTTTTTACTGTTTACTTTTGAAAGAGAGAGAGAGAGGGGGGAAGGGGCAGAAAGAGAGGGGGACAGAGGATCTGAAACGGGCTCCATGCTGACAGCAGAGAGCCCATCACAGGGCTCGAACCCACGAATGCAAGATCATGACCTGAGCCAAAGTCGGACGCTTGACCAACTGAGCCACCCAGGCGCCCCTTGAATTTTCTCTTTGTTGTTTATGCCCTTCTTTCTTCTTATGGTAAAGAGAGACTCTACACTCCTTTCTCTGAGTCCAGGCTTCTCTACTGTGCTGTTGATCCCACACTACCCGTTGGGAATTTTTGCCCCATCATTTCTGTGCACTCCTCTGGCCTCTTTGTCTCTTTCCCTATTGGCTTCTTTTCTCAGCTAGACAGCTGCTCAAATTTCCCATCGTATTTAGAAAGCGGTAACAAATGCACAAAAAAACAAAAACAAAAACCCAAACTCCCAAACTTTCCTTAGATCCTTATTTCTTCCTCAATATACCATGTGTGTTGTTCCTCCCTGCCCCTCCCACAGGTACTTTTTTTTTTTTTTTTTGCAAAGTCTGTATATTTTCCTGTTTTCATTGATGTGTCCTTTTGACGAAGAGATTGAGTTACCAAGTTGGGAGTCCTGTGCTAAAATTAAGTCTAGAGCGTATCCTACCTAGTACAGTTAGGGATGTGAGAGAGAAAGGGGGGTTTCAATAAGACGGAAAGCAGATTTTCCAAATGGTTTTCCCAGGCATTGCTCCGGAGGCCCAGCAACTCCTAGTGGACTTTTATTCTGGTTACGTGGCCAGATGCAGGGAGAGTGTTGTTTGTTGGTTGGTTTATTTGTTAAGCACTGGAGAAGGGGCCAGTTTCCTGGAGAAAAAGTACGACCCTTACTCCGAGCCCGGAGTTCTTCCTTTACAGAAAATTCCCCCAAGATAGTTGTTGGGATATATTTGGTTTTGTGCATTTATTTTATGTTGAGTGTTAAGGTGTCTGGCATATAATCAGATTTGAGGCTCTCAGTGACCTTGAGTGTTTAGTCCAGCCCAGGACTGGTGAGTCTTCCCGTAAAATGGGAGAAACATCAGGCAGAGATTACCATCCGGATGTGCCAATCAAGGAATCCATTAATGGACTAAGAGTCCCCCACCCACCATGTTTTTTTTTTGTATTGAGAGAGGGGCGTCCCCACCCAGCCCAAGTGTCACTCACACAGTGTTTTGCAAACAAAAGCCATAGTGACAGCTTTCAAACAGCCACGTGGCCATTACCCTTCTGCTAAAGTGATTTATGTCAGGTAGGAGATAGGCTTATCAATTTTATCAGAACCCCCTTAGGGAAGGGGTGCTGGTCTACAGACATATCACAGAACTATCACACAGTACACAACTTTATGACATCGTCTGTGAAACTGGTGTAGTGTTCCTCCAAATACCAGAGCTCCATTTAATGAGAAAATTAGCTAGTTTTATCGGTGGAATGTTTTCCATTTCGGTTTCGGGGAACTATAGTCCAGAAAGGTTAAATAAAATATCTTGGACAAAGTTCACGACAACAGAGCTTTTTGATTGAGTCTTGATCTTCTGATAGACCTTAGGTCAGGTCACAGTCATTCCTGGTAAACAACTTTATAACCTATGTTTGTTATCTGAAGAAGTCTCGGCATAGGGGTAGAAAGTCTGCAGAGGGGATTTTACCCAGAACATTTACTTTTGGATCCCAGATTTTATGTAGAGCCTGGACACAGGTCAGCAATAATCCCTCTAGGAGCTAGTGGAAATAGACTTGAGATGAAAAGTAATTGCAATAGAAGGACCGAATACCATTATATTTAATGGGAAAGGCGACGGTTACATCTGTAAAGCTCCACGTGTCTGGACAAGGGCCTTGAAATGGAAGAAGTAATACTTATCCCAGGTAGTTGTTCTGATCATTAAATTAAGAGCTTATGTGGGAAGCTGAGCACCGTGCCTTTATGCAATAAATTCTCAATAAATATTAATTGCTTTTATTATTCTCACAAGCAACTACTTTTTAATAAGAAAGCACCTTGGGGCACCTGGGTGGGTCAGTCGGTTCAGAGTCTGACTCTTGATCTCGACTCACGTCATGATCTCATGGTTGGTGAGTTTGAGCCCAGGCATCGGGCTCTGCGCTGACGGCACGGAGCCTGCATGGGATCCTCTCTGCTTCTCCCTCTCCTTCTCTCTCTCTCTCTCAGAATAAACAAACATGAAAAAAAAAATAAAAAAAATTAAAGAAAGCACCTGCCAAAAATGGCAGTGTAGCTTGACATGGCAATTTTTAGCATTCGTTTTTCCAAACACATTTTTATCCATTGGTCCTGCGTATATTTTGCTTAGCCTGTGTAATTCCACCAAGGTAAGATACAGATATTCCCATTTTAAGGATGAGGCTTAGATTAATACCTTCTCATGAGCCATTAAAACTGGCTTGCGGAAATTGTATCGAGAACAGTGTGTAAGAGACATCACAGAGTATATTTAAATTTACCCGTTTCACTCCCATTTCTGATCACATGGGTAGGTAGAACAGTCTCCTGGTGTGGTAAGGAATTTATATGCTTTTTTTGGGTGCTGAGTCTTGGACATTAACTGATTTACATGTTTCAAGGTGACTGCCTGGAACAATTTCTAGTCTTACTACCCAAGACTAGAGAACTCCACTTCTTTTGACACCTTGAGTTATAGCGCTGCCTGAAGCAATACTTGTTAATTACGGTGACAATGACTCATCCAGGAATTAGAAACTGAGGCCCCCAAGTCTTCCTATGGCATTTTGGAATTTTCCCTGAAGGGCCCCACAGGATCTGAAATAGTATTGAAATACAAGTAGATTCGCATCAGGAACTCTGCTTTGGAATTAAGTTGATTGCTTTTGTATATTAACATTCTCTTCTTGGAAAATCACATTTAAATGCTGTGGTTTTCTCGAAGCTATTTCTTGGTCTCTGTTTTTTAACTGACCACTGTGAACCTCTAACGTGGAGTGTGCCCAGGGGAAGATGCACTAAACCAGGAGAGTATGTTAGCTATCGTTTGCAAAACAGGACTCTCAGGACCAACCATCCTCCCTGGATAAAAGGTAACTTAGACATTGTAGAAGCAACCTTGGTGAAAAGGATTATACTGATTTTTATTTTTTAGGCTGGAAGGTTGGAGTTTCACAGTGAAGGATCCTGCCATAGTTTTTTGATATTGCTTTGGCCACAGTTTCTTTACATTCTTGTTCTTGTTGGCAAGGGGCATAGGGATTCCAGAATGAGCCACAGGCCTGGAGAAAGGGCTGCATTTCTTAGAAGTTTTCCTCTGAGATGGCATCAAGTTAGAAAGAACTGGAAGCATTCCAGTTCAGCATTCATTCCTTCTTTGTTCCAGTGAAGGCCATCCACCAGGGAGTGGGATGGCCTCGTCTACCCATACCCATTCCTTCTATTTTGCAGTTAACTTCTCAGTGTCGCTTGTTTTGTCCCCTTCTATTGTCAAGGCTTTCTAAGTGTTTCTATGACCACCAGGGCTGTAGGGTCACAGAATGCTCTGGAAGGCCAGCGGCAGACACAGTTGAGAAGGAAATAAAGGGAATGAAAATGAAGGGTAAAAGAAACGAAAATGACAGGGACAAGTAAGACATCTATTCAGTAGAGAGTGTGGCAGCTTGGGTATGGTAGGAGAGACACTGGATAAGTTTTGAAAAAGAATTGATAAAATTCATTGTCCATTTCTAATAGTTGACTGTATTAGTTTCTTGTAGCTGCTGTAACAAATGACTGCAGACTTGGTTGCTTACAACAATAGAAATTTATTCTGTCCCATTTCTGAAGGCCAAAAGTCTGAAATCAAGGTGTGGGCAGGCCAGGCTCCGTCCAGAGGCTCTAGGAGAGAATGGGAGAGAATCCTTTCCTTGCCTCGTGTAGCTTCTGGGAGCTGTTGGCATTCCTGAGCCTTCCTGGAACTGTCACTTCCTTACTCCAGTCTCTGCCTCCATCTTCTCTGGGCAAGTTGACCCTCCCTTTTCCTCTCTGTTATAAGGACCCTTCTGATGGCCTGCAGGCCCCAGCTGGATAATCCAGGAAAATCTCCTCATCTCAAAATCCTTAATTTAATCACTTCTGCAAAATTGTTACTATGGTAACATTCACAGGTGCCAGGGATTAGGATATGGGCACATCTTGGGACCCATTATTAGCCTACTTCACTCACTAAAATGTGAACAGTTATATACTTCGACCAAACTGAATTGAACTCAGCATAGTTTTTTTAAGGTGGAAGGCTAGAAGTTTTCTTAAAGTTAGGATCAAGTGAAGATGTCTGCAGTGACCATCATATTTAATTTTTTTTTGACATGGAAGCCAATGAACTTACGTAAGAGGTATACATGTTAAAAAGGTATATAGGATTAGTGGAGGAACAAATGGGCAGATTAACAGGTGGTATTGGGACAACTATCTAGCCATTTGGGGAAGAGGAAACAATAATTCTTGCTTTATAAAAATGCAGAGGCCACTGGGGTGCCTGCGTGGCTCAGCTGGTTGAGCGTCCAACTTCAGCTCAGGTCATGATCTCGTGGTCTGTAGGTTCAAGCCCTGTGTCAGGCTCAGTGCTGATAGCTCAGAGCCTGGAGCCTGCTTTGGATTCTGTGTCTCCCTCTCTCTCTGCCCTTCCCCTGCTCACGCTCTGTCTCTCTCTCTCTCAAAAATAAATAAACATTAAAAAATTTTTTTAAAAAATGTAGAGGCCAGAGAGGAATGTAAAAATTTTAAATTTTGTGTAATTGGAAGGGGAGATAAGCCCAAATGTTGTGGGGGGGGGGTGTGTGTGTGTGGGTGTTACAATATAAACTACCAAAGGGGAAATGTTTTCTCTTACAAATAAAATAGTGATGATAATACTAATATAGAAATAAGCAACTACTTTGAACAGGCAGTTCATAGACAAACACAGATATCAGTAGACATACAAAAATACTCAGCTGTATTAAATATTTTATTTAAAAAGATTTTTTAATGTCTTATTTATTTTTGAGAGAGAGGGACACAGAGCATGAGTGAGGGAGAGTCAGAGAGAGAGGGAGACCCAGAATCAGGAGCAGGCTCCAGGCTCTGAGCTGTCAGCACAGAGCCTGACACGGGGCTCAAATCCACAAATGTGAGATCATGACGTGAGCCGAAGTCGGACCCTTAACCGACTGAGCCACCCAGGCGCCCCTGTATTAAATATTTTAAAAATGTGATGAAAAACAATGAGGTACTCTTGTTTACTTATCAGATTGACAAATATTAAAAAGATTGTTGACTACCACGTGTTTTTGAGGGGTTATTTATTTATTTCTTTCTTCCTTTTTCCATTAAGAGTTTAAGATAGTTTACTAGGATGCATTTGGTTCATCAACTTAACATAAATAAAAAGTAAGTGAGGTCACCTGTGAAGGAGTCTTGCCAAGCAAGAAGTCATGTTTGACTCTGATTAAGCTCTAACTTACAGAGGAATGTGTGAATCAACAAGGGATATCATCAGCAGAATCCAGTGGGAAACTTTATAGAACAAATGGCCAGATCTTTGCAACAAAACAGTTTCATGCAGAGGGAGGGGCAGAGAGTAAGAAATGGAGAGAGAGCTTATAGATGAAGAGAGACACAAGAAATTTTATCAAGCAGTCATAAACCATGGACTTAATTTGGATATTGATTCAGACACACCATAATTTAACAATATTTGAGATATTTATGAGACCATTAGACTTTTGAACACTGAGTAGATATTAAGAAATTACTTATTTGTTCACATGTGATGACACTCTTTGTGTCTTTTTTAAAATAGTCAATTTCTTTTGGAGATATTTGGTAAAATATTTATGTACGAAATGATTTGATGTCTGGGAAGGTGGGTGGGTATAGGTGAAACAAAATGGGCCATGAGTTGATATTTGTTGAAGCTGGGGAGTGGATTCATGCAAGTCGATTGCAAGTGTTTTGTTTACTTTCTTGTGTATTTAAGATGCTGCATAATAAAATGTTACTAAAGGGTAGATAAGACACAAACAGAAAATACTTACTTGGACACAAATAGGAATAGGAATCCCAGTTTGGCCCTAAGCTTTAAAAAAGTTCTTTTTCAATGTTTATTTATTTTTGAGAGAGAGAGAGCGCGAATGTGAGCAGGGGAGGGGCAGAGAGAGAGGGAGACAGAGAATCCCAAGCAGGCTCCAGGCTCTGAGCTGTCAGCACAGACGTGGGGCTTAAACTCACGAGCTGTGAGATCATGACCTGAGCCGAAGTCGTTATGCTTAACTGACTGAGCCACCGAGGCGTCCCGGCCCTAAGAATTTTAGCCATCACCCCAAGCATGGAAACGCAAAGAAAAACATCCACACCATCCATAGGCAGAGATTGATCCATTATACAGGAGAAGCCAACTCTTTTAATTATTGATGACACACATTTTTTTCTAAGTGTCTTTATAAGGAGGGCATTATATAAGATCGTCAAAT
Source organism: Cryptoprocta ferox (assembly GCA_028646485.1). Taxonomy (NCBI): domain Eukaryota; kingdom Metazoa; phylum Chordata; class Mammalia; order Carnivora; family Eupleridae; genus Cryptoprocta; species Cryptoprocta ferox. Next base: position 46,634,109 of record CM053565.1, read on the forward strand.
ACATCCTTACAGAGATGAATATCAGAGGTCTCTTTGTAAGGTGTACCTTACCTCATGGGTAAATGATATCATGGTAGAATGTAGCTAAATAGGAGATGTGGGGTTAAATCAGGAGAGAGGCAGGATAGACTCTACACGGGTAACACTCTAAGAAGGATTATAGACGAAGGACTTTCCTGTGTTTTTCTTTGCATCTCTTAGTCTTCATGCAGCTAGTGGATTCAAAGTTACTCCTCTGTGGTTTTCCTTGGCTCGAAGGGAGGTGATCACAGTGCTATTAAAAGTGTGACCTTGGACCAGAAGGGAAAAAAATTATCCATTTCTCCCAAGGAAAAAAAATTCAACCTTCTTATTCACTATTCCTCTCTTTTAAGTATTAAAAGAGAATTTTCTGTGGTTCAGGAGCTATTTAAGAAAATCTTTATGTTTTGGAAAATTTCAAGCATATTCAAAGATACTCAGTACAAATGAACTACCGTGTATCCATCACTTAGCTTTGACAATTACCAACTCATGGCTAATCTTATTTCGTCTATAGCTCTACTCGCCACCCCACTCCACCCTATTATTTTGAAGCAAACTCTACGACCATATTATTTCATTTGGAGACATTTCAGTATTTATCTGCAAAATATGAGTGCTAATTTTAAATCTAAACTAAAATTTAGTGTGCCATTTTGAAAAGATGAGGCACATCACTAAGTTTCTCAGCAACCCCTTGCCACAGTTTTATTTTAAAGTGGTACTTTAACATTTGTATGACTACATTTCCTTTCAATAAAGACTCATGAATGAAGCAGCACATAAATGAGGAAGATGAGCATAGACATTGGGGATTCCCCACCTAACCACCGCCTGCCTCCTACCTTCACTCGGGGCCCAGACCACAAGTAAAGGGCATTGGCTGTAATTTGCTTTTACGTTCCTTCGAGAACACAGAGTCAGCATCAAATTGTTAATGTGACAAAACATGCTTCAGTTCAACCTGGTCTAAAAAAAAAAAGAGCTTCGATCACATGAGGTTGTAAGAAGAGTCTTCTGAGTGCCTTCTTTCTTTGAAAACAGGACCATCTCCAAATGAGTTGATGGTGCTGCCCTTAACACACTGGCTTATTCCTCTTTGACACATCCAGCTATTCTTTGTGTGTTTCACTGATTCTTCATTCACATCTCATTCTGTCAAAATGTTCATGCCTTGACTGCCTTCCATTCTCTTGTTCTTTTTGTGTCCCTGCCTCTCATTCAACTCTCTACATTGTTTTGTTTTGTTTTGGTTTTTTCAACTCTCTACTTTTCTTTGTCATTCCCAGGTCTGCGTACCCCCTGCTCCCCTTAAGCTTCATTTGTCTGCTTGAAATTTGTTACAGTTTTCCCGTCCCTCCACCCTTGCCCCAGCATTTTAGACTTTACATGTCTGAATTGGAAGTCATTCTCTGCCTTCTCCCCACCACCCATCCCAATTGGCCTTGACCTTCCTCTTTGACTTAATTTCATTTAGGTGTAGAAAAGCCAAATTACTACTACTAGTACTACTGCCACTAGTACTACGACTACTGCTGCTGTTACTGCTTATCTTCTAATCTTCTACACCTCTAATCCAGTAAATTACCAGAGACTATGGGTTTTGCCTCCATAAAGTTTATTAACTTTTTTAATGTTTATTTATTTGAGAGAGAGAGAGAGAGAGAGAGAGAGAGACAGAGAGAGAGGCAGAGAACGGGAGGGAGAGCGAGAGAGAGCACGAGAGAGAGCAGGAGACACAGAATCTGAAGCAGGCTCCAGGCTCTGAGCTTTCAGCACAGAGCCTGATGTGGAGCTCAAACCCACGAACTGCGACATCATGACCTGAGCCCAAGTTGGACGCTTGACCGACTGAGCCACCCAGGCACTCCCTCCATAAAGGTTAAAAAGGTTATTTATTAGTCAGATTGCTATGGTCTCTGCCTCTGACTTCTTGGGTCTAATGCTTGCCCTGTACATGGGTAGGACATGGTGGATGGCTTTGAAGAGTTGGCATTCGAGTGCAAGGCATAGGTGAGCAGATGGATTCAGCCAGGAAAGGAGACATCCAGACTCTGTGACCACATAGAGGAGGAGCATTTATTCTGTGTTTTTTTTTTTTTTTTTTTCATGGAAGGCTCCCTGAAGGAGAACATGTTTGAATTGAGTGTTCAAGTTGACCAGTAGAGGCAAGTGATGAAGTTGATCAGTAGAGACAGGTGACAACAGCATTCCAGGGAAATATAAGCCAAGACCTGGAAGCTTAAAACACCCAGGTGTGTGTATATGGCTGTGTGTGTGTGTGTGTGTGTGTGTCCCACAGTTTCAAAATATTCTGCAGATATCAGATTCACCTTGTTACATTATTTTTTTGAAACGTGGATGACTTAACGTGACCTCCTCAACTGAAAAACATAGATGACTTCTCCTCTTAAATATGACATTTAAAGATTATTAGTTTCGGGCTTTCAGTCTTTGGCTCCAACCCATGCTTCCAGCTTTCTCTCTACTACCATCCTTTGCTTTGTCAGAAGTAGATAACTCATAGTTTTCTTGAATACACCACAGTGCCTTCTCTCTACCACTGGGAGCTTGTGCTCTCTCTGCTTAGAGCCTCACTGTTGCATTTTTATGTTCTGGTTGTCAACATCCTACCCATTATTTTTAAAAAACTTTTTATAATGGAAACATTTAAATATATAAAAAGAAGACCTACTAGTATAGTCAATCTTCATGTACCCTTAAATCCTCCCAGTGATCAAAGGACCACCTAAAATATCACTTCCACCGTGAGACCATTGGTTTTGCATTTTCCTCATCGGCTTTGAACCTCCTATGTATTCATGGTGTGATTGTTGTCATTGTAATACTCTAATATTACAGGAACTGGGTTTTCTTATCCCCTGACTCTTTCAAAGCAGAGTTTGTAGCTTGATGAACTTTTTGTTCCTTGCAATGTCTACTTTGGTGAATTATTAACAGTTTTGGCTCGGAGTAGAGAGCCCCAGTCAGGAGCTTCATTTGGAATTTCTTACTGTCCAGAAAGAACTGATTGGTGATCTGGGAGGTACCAGGAACTGAGGGGAGAGTGACCTTGTCCTCATGAAGAGAGAAAAGGTGAAAAAAGGAAACACTTTACTTAGACATACACTTGACAAGGGGTTCTTAACCCTGGCTGGAATCTTCACTCACTTGTGGAGATTTAAAAAAAAAAAAAAAAGTATGTAACGCAGCCATTTTGGAGGACAGTTTGGCAGTTTCTTACAAGACTAAAGTAGCCTTACCATATGATCCCCAAATCATACTCCTTGATATTTACCCAAAGGAATTAGAAACTTGTGTCCACACAAAATCCTGCACACAGATGTTTATAGCAGCTTCATTCATAATTGGCGGAAGTGACAGATGCCTGTCAGTAGATGAATGGATTAACGAACTGGGGCACATCCAGACAATGGAATATTATTCAGTGCTAACAAGAAAGAAGCTACCAAGCCATGAAAAGACATGAAAGAACCTTCAAGGAATATCACTAAGTGAAAGAAGCCAGTCAGTGTGATTCCAACTACATGACATTCTGCAAAAGGCAAAACTATGGAGACAGTAAAAGGATCTGTGGTTGCCAGGGGATGGGGAAAGGAAGGAAGAAACAGGCAGAGCACAGAGTATTTTTAGGACAGTGAAAGTTCTCTGTGTAATACCATAATGATATCCATACATATCTGTAAATGTCAGTGTATGTCATATATGTCAGTATATGTGTCAGTATACATTTGTCCAAACCCATAAGATGTATAATACCAGGAGTGAAGCCTAATATAAACCATGGACTCTGGGGTGATTATGACGTATCAGTGTAAATCCATCAATTGTAACAAATGCGTCACTCTGGTGGAGGGATGTTGATGTTGGTGAGGCTATGCATGTATGTGGCAGGGGGTGTATGGGAAATCTCTGTACATTCCCTTCAGTTTTGCAATGAGCTTAAAACTGCTTTAAAAAAAATAAGCCCTTTGTAAAAAAAAGATATAGATTCTGAGGCCTCACTTCCAGAGATCCTGAGTATGTAGAGCTGAAATAGTTCCCATGGTCAGTGGGAACCAAGAGAATATGGTTCAAACTCAATGAGATGTTTGAAAAATGTAGTTTTTTTATTTTTTATTTTAAAAAAATGTTTATTTATTTTTGAGAGGGGCGGAGAGGGAGGGAGAGTGAGCTGGAGAGAGGCAGAAAGAGAGAGAGGGAGACACTGAATCCAAAGCAGGCTCCAGGCTCCAAGCTAACAGCACAGAGCCCGACACGGGGCTCGAACTCACCAACTGTGAGATCATGACCTGAGCTGAAGTCAGAAGCTTAACCAACTGAGCCACCCAAGCACCCCAAAAAATGTAGTTTTAATATACAATAACATAAGAGAGGAAGAACAGAGGAAGACATTTGAAGAAATATGCTCCCAATACAGGGAACATTCTATTTAGCTCATATTTTAAAAATTTTAGCACAAACATCTCTCCTTCTGGGAGAAAAGAAGCTAGTATATATTGAGCCCTTGTTATGTGTTAGACTCTGCTAGAGATCTCTACATATTTTGTGCCAACCAAGTCTCCTCATGTTCTGAGTCTCTGATCTCCCATTTTCAGGTGTGGAAACTGGATTTAAGACATATTTTCAAGCCCACCGTGTTAGTAAGTGGCACAGCTGGGATTTAAAATGAGATCTATTGGTGTTTAAGTTTGTGCTATTTCTACTCTACTGTGACTGTTTTTTTTTTTTTTTTGAAGGGCTCACTCAATACTAATGTTTAAAACATCTGAGAAGAGAACACATATTCCCTCCACAACTCTTTATGGTGTGCAGGCACTGGGCAAAGTCGCTACCGTAATGGAACTTCTTTTGGGAAGATACATACTAAATAAGTAATGAACTCAGAAGTAAATACATAAATCCAAAAATAAAGTGATGTGACATTGTGAGAAACAGTATGAGGAGTAGAAGTGGAAGACAGTCATGGAGATCTGTCTGAGACAGCGTGGCCAGTGTTTTAAATGGCTTAATGTATTAGTTTCAGGTGTATGATATAGTGAAACAACAATTCTGTACATTACTCAGTGCTCATCATGAAAGTGTGCTCTTTAATCCCCATCATCTATTTCCCCTATCTCCCCTCCCCACCCCCCAGCTCCCTTCTGGTTATCATCAGTTTGTTTTTTATAGTTAAGCGTCTGTTTCTTGGTTTTTCTCTCTCTCTTTCCTTTTGTTCGTTTTGTTTCTTGAATTCTACATATGAGTGAAATCATATGATATTTGGCTTTCTCTGACTGACTTATTTCACTTAGCATTATACTCTTTAGCTCCATCCATGTCATTGTAAATGGCAAGATTTTATTCTTTTTTATTGCTAAATAACATTCCAGTGTGTGTGTGTGTGTGTGTGTGTATGTGTGTGTGTAAAACATCTTCCTTATCCATTCATCTGTCAGTGGACACTTGGGCTGCTTCCATGATTTGGCTCTTGTAGATAATGTTGCAATAAAGATAGTGGTGTGTGTATCCTTTTGAATTAGTGTTTTTGTATTATTTAAGTAATAAGTAATACCCAGTAGTGCGATTACTGGATCGTATGGTAGTTCTATTTTTAACTTAAAAAAAAAAAGTTTATTTATTTATTTTGAGAGAGAGAGAGAAAAAGAGTGCATGAGTGGGGGAGGGGCAGAGAGAGAGGGTGAGAGAGAGAATCCCAAGCAGGCTCTGCACTATTAGTGCGGAGACTGATGTGGGGCTCAGTCCCACCGACCGCGGGATCAGGACCTGAGCCGAAACCAAGAGTTGGACGCTTAACTGACTGAGCCACTCGGGCGCCCTTCTATTTTTTAACTTTTTGAAGAACCTTCATACTGTCCTCCTACTGGCTGCACCAGTTTGCATTCCCACCGACAGAGACAGAGTGGACGGACGTTTTAAACTAAAATGGCAGAGATGCAGTAAAGTGCATCGAGTTCACATTGCGAGTAAGACTCTGGAATGTGAAAGCCGGATGCATGACCCTTAAGGAGTGTTCAGGAAGGTCTGGGAGGGGGTTCTGTGGGGCCAAGAGCTGGATGTGGAAGTTTGGGTTCGTGTCCACAAGAGGGCTAGAGCCTTCTAGGCAGAGGCAATGCAAAGATAAAGGCAAGGTCCCAGGAAATCCATCTCCCTCCTTGAAATCAAAATGACTGCATGTTTTAACATGAGTTTTTTTGGCTTTCTTTCTCCAGATTTTATGTAATTCTGAAGAACTTTGGCCTGCTGGCTAGAGTCTCAGTGGTGGGTGAGATCTGGTGGTTTGGGGGAACAGAAACGTTGGTGTCCTATCACTCTTGGGAGGCCAGCTTTCTCCCTGCACTCCCTTCCCACTGCTCCGTTAGTTGCTTTGCATCTCATCATCTCCATTTAATAACATTTAATGACACTTCTCTGCCGAACTCAGTGCCAGCTACCCTTGGGACTTCAGCCTAGATGCAAGTATTAAGGAGAGGGCAGCCAAGGCCTCTAGGTTGCCAGTGACTTGGCTGGAAATCCCATTCACGTTGGGAAACAGATTTTTAAAATAAATTTGGCCCTGGAAGCAATGCTATCCTTTTGTAAAGCTGTGTCAATAACCATAAACCCTCATAATCATGCTCCGCCTCCCAGCCTTCGGCCGAGCTGGCAAATATTTAGGCGTCAGCATATCCTCATGATGCCACCTTCTGTTGACCTTGTGGGATTCTCTTGCTGTTTGGGTTGGCACTGGAGCACAGTCTTCTGTTTTATGTAATAAAGCACATGAGAGAAGCTCTTTGTGCCGTAGCCTGTCTGCGTGGGGACCGAGCAAGAGGTCTGGTGTACCCCATCATTTTCAGGATGGCCGAAGCTAGCGGACATTTCTGTGGCCTGGGAAATGTTTGCTAACTATGGGCAAACTTTTTAGGCTCCAGTGCCATTTTGCTCCAGGCCAGGATTATAATGACCCCAGCTTCGGTTTGAGATGAAGTTTTGCAAATATATGTGTGTGGCGGGGCTCCATTTTCAAAGAAAACAAGCAATGGGTGTGATACAAGCTGATGTAATCGAGCGCTGCATAGGCTCAGTCAAGCCAACGAGGCTTGCCCTTTGTAGATTGTACCAATAAGAGGGCTCCAGGGATACCCAGAATTCTCTCTCTCTGAGAAGGTTTTTCTGACCATGTGACCCAACACAGAGCCTATTTTCTGATATATTTAGTTTTTTGTTTTTGCTTTAGACTATCAAAAGAGACGGCCACTTAACATACTTGGGCACTTAGCTGTATTATTCATATGGTTTCCTTGCCTTTTTTTTTTTTTTTTTTTTTTTTAAATGTGGTGTTAAACGTTCGTGTCAGGTGTTGGCAGCCTTTCGGGGGTAACAGATTGCTTAGAAATAAACACAGCTGGAAACTGACCACATATTGTTTTTCTTTCTTTTAAGAAATGAAAGAGGCATTTGTAGAAAGGCTAGAGAATGCAGTACTGCCCAGAATTGCTTTATAGATTTATTCTTCCAAGTCTTGAAATCGTGTTAATGATTAACATCACGCCTTGGTGTCCAAATGGACCCACTTTCCTTCTTTCTCTGTGAAGTTGCGGTTTGCTGGGAACAATAAACTCAGAGAGCTTTGCTGCAGTCCGCACTTGAGAGGGTGGAGTCTATTCAGTTCTGCTTCCCTCTGCTGAAGTGTGGTCTTCAGCACTAAGCACAGAATGCCTTGTATGTGGCGTTCTTCTGCTAGCCTTGCTTGCAGCCTTGAAAACCTCATCAGAGTCACTTCTGGCCTCTTACAGGGCTCCTCCTTCAGTGATGGGCAAGTAAGTGAATTATGGAATGTTGGTGCATGTGTCTGTGATTTTCGTTTTATTTGATGCACTCTTGAAAATAAAGGCGTGGTATATACTAACCGCATAATTCAACCAGCTTTTGTGTCCCCTGCAACTGTTTGGCTCACTGCTGTCAGAGAAGGAGCCTTCTTTTCTCATACCTTGAAGACTATTTTTGTTGTGCTCATTTATTCCTTTAGTCTCTGTGCCTAAAGGTTGCTCTCTCTTTCTCTCTTTTATTCTTTCTTTGTATAGATGTTTCAATGATTTGTTGAGTTATAATAATGAATTGCTAAAAATTAATTGCTGTGGTAGAGTGATTCATCGCTCTGTTTGTTTTTCAAAGGCAGTTTGTCCCATAAACAGCTCGCTCTCTCTAGCCGTCTATCTTGTAAGAGCTGAGTAAGAAATGAAGAAGAGAGAGATGTAGGAATTTCAGAGTAACTTTTGCTTTTTGTTTGCCTACATGGCAATTGGGGGGCCTTTTTCACAGGCAAAATATATTTTACTTTTGCCTTCTTTTGGTTTAGCTGCTAGGACTACAGGGTTGTGTCTGCTGGGATGATCTGAATTACCTGTCACCTGTGTTGGAGTATAGACGTAGTTATCTAGACAAATGGAATTTTCCATCATTCCCCACTGGAGTATCCTGTTTAAAATAGCAATCCTTATCTATGTGACTGAGGCCCATGGATAGGAATTGCTGGAATTAGGCCATATGTTGATTTGGATTTTCACCATCAGATCCAGCTACTTAACATTCCTCATATACAGCACAGCTCTGTGTATTGTCTCTCCATATGTATGGGCACAGTTCGATATATTGCCTAACTGACTTAGTAACACGTGCTAAGTGGTCATCTGAAGTCCAGGAGGAGGAAGGTGAATAGTGAGTTTCGAATCTTATAAAACACATAGTAAGGCCAAAGGAGGAGAGAGTTGAGAAAACCTGTTACAATGAAGGTGGACCTAAAAGGCTTTCTCTGTGTTGACTATTGCCACGCATATTTTTTCTTGGCTTATACAACTTGGCAGAATTGATCTTCATTTTGGAGTTTGAAGGCATTAGAGAGAAAAAAAAAGACTCAATTACACATTATCTTGGGCTGTGACAATCTGACCAATTATGTTCATGAATTTCTGAAATGGTTTTTTAAAAATGTTTCTTTATTTTGAGAGAGAGAGAAAGTGTGAGCAGGGGAGGGGCAGAGAGGAAGAGAGAGAATCCCAAGCAGGCTCTGTGCTGCCAATGCAGAGCTCGAGGCGGGGCTTGATCCCATGAACCATGAGATCATGACCTGAGCCGAAATCAGGAGTCAGACGCTGACTGAGCCACCCAGGTGCCCTTTAAATGACTCATTTTTTTTTTTAAGGGGACTATACAGAGTCTTTCTCTAAATGATTATAATTAACAGCTACTTAAGATATGTCTGTGTTCTTTCTTATGTGATACCTCATGGTTCTCATATCTAGCCCAGTAAGGTAGGTATTGGTATTCCCCATTTTACAGTAGAGGATATTGAGAGTCAGGTGAAAAGTGATTCTGGACTTCACTTGGTGAGTGAAGTAGCAGTTGTGAGCTCAGTTTTTAAAAGCTCCTAATCCCATGTTCCCCTGCCCCCCTCTATCTCATCATCTCTACACTCCTTCCATTGTAGACCAGGGGAATGAGCTCCAGTCTGGGTGCTGGAGACCTAGATTCTGATTCTGACTGGGTCATTGCTGGCTCTGTGATGTTGAGCAATCATGGAAGTCTTTGGATGTCATTTTCTGCCAGGAGGTTACATTATTTGATGTCTTAAGTTTCTTTGCATCTTGAGAGTCTCTATCCAGGGCCTCGTCTTGGGGGGCTTGTGTCATGGCTGTAGTGTGCACCCCTGCAATGTAGAGTTGGTGGGGGAGAGGGGAGAAGGGAAGGAGGACAATGGGCATTTGATCCAGCTCTGTTCTTGTTTCTCCTACCAAGCAGGAAGAGAAAGGATCTCCTTAGGTGAGGAAAATCCTGAGCCTCTAAGAGGCTGTTTTCTCTGATCTGCCTCCTGAGCTGACCTTTCTCAGTCTGCTCTCTCTCTTTTTTTTTTATTCATCAACAACAATATTTGAGCCAAACTGTCTGTAGTGTCAGCCCAGGGATGAGTGCATGGGTTACATTCCCACCTGGCCCCCAAAGAAGTGATAACCTCTTTGCATGAGCCCATCTGTTATCTTATTCCTTTTTAGAACAGGGTAAATGTAAATAAATATTACTCTTTCTGTCTTTTAGGTGTTTCAGCTAATAACGGCAGGTGGTTGAGAAATGGGCAGGCCAGAAGCATGGGAAATTATTGTTTGTTCTACCTCCGTAGTTGACTCTATCAGATGTTTACAGATCAAGTTAGAAAGTTGTAAGATGCTGAGACAGGGTGACTGTCATTAAAAAGGGAAAAAAATCTGTATTTGACACCGTCTACCATTACCATCGTTGTGTATGAGAAAGAATGAAGAACTCAGAATGACCACCTCAGCAGGGAGGAAAGGGCAGGTCTTCCTGGGTAAAGACGAGTTAGCATTCTTATAAGGATGTTTTCACCCATAAGTGGTGAAAAACTTCATCCACAACCACAGAGCATTTGGGAAGCAGTGCTCTGCCTGGGGCTTGGGGGCTCGTCACCCACAGGCTTCCTGGGTGTTAAGTGGGGCTTTCTCTGAATGGGGAGATGAGAGCTACACGTTCCTAGGCTAGCCCTTTCCTTTTGCTGCAGTCTGTGTCCCCACTCTCATGCTGTGATTTAGACCCTAACTTTATCCTTATGTCTTTCCCCATAGGCAGGAAGCGAAACCCTGGCCTTAAAATTCCAAAAGAAGCATTTGAACAACCTCAGACCAGTTCCACGTAAGTTGGCAAGATCATCATCTTAATCCAAACACTCCACTTTACAGATTTCCAGGGAATGGGGGTTCATTTCTGGACTGGTGAGCAGTGCCTTGACTATGGAAATCGTTGTTAGAAAGAAGAGCCCTTTAAAGGGGAAAGCCATGTGCTCAACTATTCTGAGACCTGGAGTAGGTCAGTCAGTCTATATCAAATGGGTCGCTTTGAACTCAATGTCTCACATTACTGGTTGGCAGAAAATTGAGTGTCACAAATGCATTTGGCAGGTGCGGTCTTATGAAAGGTCCCAGGACATGGACTTTTTGCCTTTTCCATATAGACATGGGCAAACAAGCAGATCCCTGTGCGAGCCACTACTGTAAAACATGAGTTGAGATGGAAAGACAGTATTTGGTAGGGACTCAGCATCTGACACCTAAATCCTGTCCCATGTAAATACAAGGCAAAATGAGGTAAAGGAACTTTTTTTTTTTTTTAATTAGCAGAGGCTTTGGCCCAAATCCCTAAGTGAGCTCAAGTCCTGGTGAAGCAGGATGCCCTCTCCCTTTGCCTCCCACTTATTTCTTTTTCATTCTGTGGGGGTGGTGAGAGTACCCCTCTGTCCAGCTGGGGGTATGACCATCTTACAAAGCATCCGCTTGGGAGGAATGGAAATTTCAAGGAAAAAAAGTCATAATAGGAGTCCTAGAAGAGGTGGAGCAAGCATAAAGAAAGGCCATCCCAATGGAAGCTTGAGTTTGCAAGGCCTTTGCTCATCTCTACAAAGGTGCCTCCCTTTCAAAAGGGTTTTGGACTTAACCATGACCCATCTTATCAGTAGGTGCACCTCCTGGTGTTGAAATGTGCTGGTAAAAATGATCATGGCTACTGTAAGACTTTATTGAGGCCGTTGGCCATTGCATTCTATTGAAGAATCTCCTCAGTGCAGAACGGAGTGGAGGGCTTCTCTTCAGGGTTCTACCTGTATCTCAAGGGTCAAGCTCACGTTACACTGTTCCTTTCATGAGGCTTTGCTTGGTTCTTAGCTCAAGATTGGTTCTTTTGGTCTTTTTTTTTTTTTTTTTTTTTTTTTATCCTGTGGACCTAAGACCTGTGTAATTCATAACTTTTCCTCTCTAATTGGTTTCTAGAGAGTTTAGAGTCAAATATATTGTTTCCCTGTACTATCTGTATAGGACTCTATGTGATACACTTTTAGAACTTTTCATCTTGAAATTATTATAGATTCACAGGAGATTACACAGAAATATACAGGGAAGTCCCACGTAGCCTTCCTCTAGTTTGTCCCCCCCCCCATGTCAACATCTTACACAACACAATATCAAAACAAAATGGCATTGGTGCAAATCATAGAACTTATTGAGATTTCACCAGAACTGCACATAGTCATTTGTGTGTGTGTGTGTGTGTGTATGTGTGTGTATGTGTGTGTAGCTCTCTGCAGTTTTATCACATCTGTAGACTTATGTAACCACAACCATAAGCAAGATACTCAATGATATCAACACTACAAGTCTCTTTGGTGTTATTCCCTTGTAGCCACATCCACCTCTAACCCCCAGCCCTAATCTCTGGCAACCACTACTCTGCTCCCCATTTCCATTTTGTTGTTGCATGGTTGTTACATAAATGGCATCACGCATCTCCTCCTATTTGAGGTTGGCTTTTCCATTCAGCATAGTTTCCTTGAGGTTCATTCAAATTGTTCCATGTATCAATAATTCATTCCTTGTTATTGCTGAATCCATTCAATGGTATGGATATGCCACAGTATTTTAATGCTTCAGCTTTCGAAGGAGATATGGGTAGTTTCCAGTTTGGGGCTTATAACAATGAAACAAGTTCCTGCATGAAAATAAGTCTTCATTTCCATGAGACCTATGTCCAATAGTGCAATTGCTGGGTCATATGGTAAGTCTGTTTTTAGCTTTGAAACAACTTCCAAAGTACTTTCCAGAGTGATTGTACCATTTTACATTATTAGCAATTTATGAATAATACAGTTTCTCTGCGTCCCTGCCAACATTAACACTATTTCCCATTTTCGCCATTCTGATAGATATGTATCATTGCAGTTCTGATTTTCATTTCTCTAGTGGCGAACGATGCTGAGTGTTTTTAGGTATTTGTTTTTCATCCATGTATCTTCACTGGTGAAATATCTGTGCACATCTTTGCCTATTCCCTAATTAGCTTGCTTTTTAAATGTTGAATGTTGAGAGTTCTTTCTGTATTCTAGACACAAGGTGTTTGTCAGGTATGTGATTTAAAAGCATTTTTTCCCAATCTATAATTTGTCTCTTCATCCTTTTATATTGATGAAATCCAGTCTAGTAATTTTTCTTCTTAGGGATCATGCTTTTGGTGACAATTTTAAGAACACTTTGCCCTCACACTTTGTTCTTGTTTTTCAAAATAATTTTGGTTATTCTAGTGCTTTTCTGTTTCATTTTAGTTTTTTATTTATTTTATTTTTCCGTATTAGTTTTAGATCAGCTTGTCTGTTTCTACAAATAATCCTGCTGAGATTTTGGTAGAAATTGTGTGTAACCTATAGATCAATTCAGAGACAGTGGACATCTTTACTAACTTGAAACTCCTAATCCATAAGCCTGGTAAATTTTGCAAGTATCTAGATTTTCTTTGATTTCATTTATCAGTATTTTATAGTTTCATCATATAGATTCTCTACATTAGGGTTTTTAAAAAAATATTTATTTATTTATTTATTTGGAGAGAGAGCGAGCAAGACGGGGCAGAGACAGAAGGAAGGAGAGAATCCCAAGTAGGCTTCATGCTGTCAGTACAGAGCAATGAGGGGCTCGAACTCACAAATTGTGAGATCGTGACCTGAACTGAAATCAAGAGTTGGACACTTAACTGACTGAGCCACCCAGGCATTCCTACATTAGGGTTTGTTAACATTTATACGCAAGTATTTCATTTTGTGGAGAGCAACTATAAATGATACTCTATTTTAAATTTTGGTTTCTACTCGTTAAGTGTCAGTATATAGAAACACAATAGATTTTTCTGTGTTGATATTGGATCCTGTGATCATACTGAAGTCACTTAATTGTTCTAGGAGTTTTTGTAGATTATTATTATTATTTTTTTTTACATTTTTGTAGATACTTTAGAGCTTTCAATGTAGATGATCATGCCTTCTGAAAATAGAGACAGTTTTCTTTCTTCCTTTCTAAACTATATTTTTAAAATTTTTATTATTATTATTATTTTTGGCTCTGTTTCAGTGGCAAGAATGTCCCTTGCTGTGTCACATAAGACTGATCAGAGCAGGCAACTGTGCTTTGTTCTTAGAGGGAAAGCAATCAGTCTTTTACCATTAAGCATGATGGTAGGTTTTTGTAGATTGAGGTTTAAAAAAGTTCCTCTTTAGTTGTAGGGTACTGAAGGTTTTTATCGTTAATGTGTTTTGAATTTTGATAAGTGCTCCTCTCTACATCACTTGACACGATCGATCGTAGATTTTTCTTCTTTGTACTGTTGATGTGGATTACATTGTGATTGATATTTAAACACTGAACTAGCTTTGCATACCCCAAATAAATTCTGCTTGGTTGTGGTACATTATTTTTTTTATACTCGTGGGATTCAATCTGCTGAAATTTTGTGGAAAAGTTTTGTGTCTAAGTTCATGAGAGATGTTGATCCATAGTGGGTTGTTTTGAGTTCTTTTTTTTTTTTTTTTTTGATGTGTGCTATTATTTTCTGGTTTTGATATTAAGATAATATTGGCCTCATAAAATGAATTGGTAAGAGTTTCTTCTTTCTTTTTTTCTGGTAGACACAGACAATCTGTGAAACAAAATTAGCTGACATATTTCTTTTTCTGGAACTTTTAAAATACAAATTCAATTTCTGTAGTAGTTATAGGACTATTCAGATTACCTGTTTCATCATGGCTAAGTTTTGGTAGTTGGAGGTTTTCAAGAAATTGGTCCATTTCTTTTAAGTTGTTGAGTTTATAAGGGTAAAGTTGTTCATAGTATTTCTGGATTATTCTTTGAATGGCTGCTATATATTGTGATATCCCCTGTTTTTTTTTCCTGAGATTGGTAATTTGTGTGTTCTCTCTTGTTAAATGTGGTCAGTCTTGCTAGAGGTGTATCAATATTATTGTTTTTTTTTTAAGAATCAACTTTGTTTTTTTATTTTATTTTTGAGTTCTCAATTTTACTGATTTCTGCCCTTATTTTTATTGTCTTCTTCGGTAATACATTTTTATATCAGCCTCCCAATTGTCTTACATTCCTTCCCTTCAAGCTTTAGTCTTCATTTGTTTCTAATTGATATTAATTTTCCGTATTTTATGAATTTTTGAAAGCCATCATAAATCCTTCCTTGGTATAAACAAATGAATAAAAACCTATATAATGCTACATGTAGTTTCTGTGTTGTCTTTCCCTCATGTGGTAGAATAAACTTTGAATATGATTTTCTTTTTCACCGTGTAAAGTCAAGAGTGTCACTTTATTATTGTAGACAATAGCACTTAAGCTCATGGAGAGCCTATTATTATTATTATTATTATTTTAATACCGATACTTAAATTTGTACTCCTAAAGAAGTAGCTTCCACATTTTGTGTTTTTCTTGGCAATTTTTTGAGGTTGGCTTGGTGACTATTACCATTTATACTCTGCCTTCTTCTGCAGTACTACACAAAAATAAATATCCTGAGACAGAGCTCCATTCTTCCTAGTTCCTTGTGTGTGGTCCCTCTGCTGGAGCTCTTTCTTTGAGTAACTGATGCCAGTGTGTCTTTGGCTCAGGTCTCTGAGCTGTCCCCTTACTGGACTGGCAGCAGCTAGTTTTTTTTCTTGTTTTTGTTTTGTTTTTGTTTTTTGTTTAACATTTATTTATTTTCGAGAGACAGAGAGAGACAGATCATGAGCAGGGGAAGGGCAGAGAGAGAGAGAGAGAGAGAGAGAGAGAGGGACACACAGAATTGGAAGCAGGCTCCAGGCTCTGAGCTACCAGCACAGAGCCCGACGCGGGGCTCGAACCCACGAACAGTGAGATCATGACCTGAGCTGAAATCGGACGCTCAACCGACTGAGTCACCCAGGTGCCCCATGGCAGCAGTTAGTTCTGAATTGATTAGATGCTAGTGAGTATTATTCCAGTTAACCTCCCAAGAAGCCCAGGAGGCCATGACTGTTACTCTTACTGAGAAAACCTGTACAAGGTCAGGTGCCTTGCTCGGAACAGTTGAGTATCACTTCATGGGTAAGAGTTCAGGCTCAAGTGAGTTGGCCTAGGTTCGTTTTTGGGATCTAAATTTCACTAGCTGAATGCTTTAGGCAAGTTACCTAACCCTATGGAGACTTAGTTTCCTCTTCTGGAAGATGAGAAGAAATAATGATGTGGTTGCTGTGAGGAGTAGGTGTCATGACCTCTATTAAGTGTCTAGCCTAGTGCCTATTCCATTGGAATTTCTCAAAGAAGGTTGCTGTTGTTGTTACTAATCTGCAGAATAATTATTTAAAATGTTTTTAAGTTTATCTATTTTGAGAGAGGGAGAGAGAGAAGGCGAGTGAGCAGAGGAGGGGCAGAAAGAGGGAGAGAGAGAATCCCAAGCAGGCTCTGTGCTGTCTGTGCAGAGCCTGATGCAGGGCTTGAACCCACAAACCCGTAAGATCATGACCTGAGCCAAATCGAGTCAGACGCCTAACCGACTGAGTCACCCAGGCACCCTCACTTAATAATTATTAATAATAATTATTATGAAGTGAAAGAGCTGATGTGCAAAGTCAGGATTCTCTGACTTTCAAGTATATGCTCTTAGGCACGTGTCAGACCGGTAGAGAGTGTGACCAAATAGTCCGTGGCTAGTGAAACAAGAGGCAGGATCTTTCCCTTCTGCAGTTGAGAAGATGTTATAGTGAGGCTCTGGGTTCTAATGTCACCATGCCTTTGAATGACGGGAAATTATTTAGTCTGTTTTGATGCCAACTCTTCACATTAAGGTAGAGTTAATAGTACCTCTAAGAGTTGTGTAAATTAAAGAAGATATTTTATATAAAGGGTCTAGCACATGGGTGCCTGGGTGGCTCATTCGATTAAATGTCCAACTCTTGATTTCAGCTCAGGTCAGTCATGATCTTGTGTTCATGGGATTGAGCCCCACGTTGCGCTCTGTGCTGTGGGTGTGGAACCTGTTTGGGATTCTCTCTGCACCCCCTCTTCAAAATAAATAACACATTAAAAAAATAATAAAGGGTCTAGCATAGTCTCTGGCCCAATAGATGAATAATAATTGTCATAATAACCAGTAAACTGATTACTTATTACTTAGAATTACAAATAAATAATTATTATAAAAGGTCAAAGCTGGTTGTTCATATAAAAGCTAATATTAGGTGGCTGTTGGAGTACCTTTGGCCTTCCAGGGAAGGAATTTTGTAATAAGCTTGTTTCTTTCCCCAGAGGTCTAAAATATTGAATAAGCAACAGAGAACATACACCCACAGTTTAGCCTCCTGCAGAGACTCAGTGCCCCAGGCAAACTAATAATATGCCCAGCCTGGACAGAACACAGTGTCAACTAATCTAATATGAGCTGTCAGCCTTGGCTGCATCATTTGATGCTTTTGGCAGACTTGATAAATCCAAAGACCTCAGGCTTGGGTGGATTGATCATTTTCATTAGAGGGGACCTGGGTGTTATGAGTAAGTTCCTTGGATTCAATTAGACTTGGATTGAAATCATGGCTTTACCACTTGGGAGCAAGTTAGTTAAACTCTGAGCCAAATGGTTTCTCATGTGGACCATTGGAGTAATGATACTCATAGGAGTGTGTGTGTGTGTGTGTATGTGTATGTGTATGTGTGTGTGTTTAAAGCATTAAATGAGATGTAGGTAAAGCACGCCACCTGGTTCTTTAGGTCAAGACAGATTCAAGTGACATGAGTTTTATTTTCAGCTATGTTGGACTCTATGGTTTTAGCAAATCACTGAGCTTTTCTGGGTTCCATTTTTTTCTCATTCTGGAAAATGGCATGGCCTCCTCCTATTAGGTAGAGGTATAATGCAAGGTTAGTATAACACTGGAGTCCACACACTTTTTTTTTTTTTTTTTTTTTTTTTTGCAAAAGGCCAGATAGTAAATATTTCAGGCTACCTGGGCCACAGTGGCCTCTGTTGGATATTCTTCATAGTTTGTTTTTCTACAACCTTTTAAACTTGAAAAAAATCATTCTTAGCTGGGTCACAGGCTGTAATTTGCAAAGCCCTACATGGATACTGGAATACCAGAGCTGGAAGGGGTCTTACCCAATGCCCTCCTCTTTGGATGGCAAGAAAACGGAGGTAGCCCCAAATAACCAGTGACATTTCTGTTGCTTCATACTTTTTTTTTTAATGTTTATTTTTGAGAGAGAGAGAGAGAGAGAGAGAGCGAGCAAGTGGGTGAAGGGCAGAGAGAAAGGGAGACACAGAATCTGAAGCAGGCTCCAGGCTCCGAACTATCAGCTCAGAACCTGACACAGGGCTCAAACTCACAAACTGCGAGATCATGACCTGAGCCGGAGTCAGATGCTTAACCAACTGAGCCACCCAGGTGCCCCAGTTGGTTCATACTTTTTAATTTTTTCTTATGTCTTTATTTTATTTTGAGAGAGAGAGACAGAGAGTGAGTAGGGGAGGGACAGAGAGAGAGGGAGACACAGAATCTACAGCAGCTCCAGGCTCTGAGCTATCAGCACAGAGCCTGATGCGGGGCTCGAACCCAGGGACGGTGAGATCATGACCTGAGCCAAAGTCAGATGCTTAGCCGACTGAGCTACCCAGGCGCTCCTGCTTCATACTTTTTAAAAGGAAGGGTCCTGAACAATCGCAAAAGGTTTTTTTTTTTTTTTTTTACTGTTTACGTTATCATGTTTCAACTAATATCTGTTTTTATTTCAGAGTTCCATTGTAATTAGTACAAATCATTGACAATGAAAGAAACAGTTTTGGAACTTTTAAGAATGAGAAATCAGATTTTTAGAGACTTAATCCTATGGAATGTATTTCTGAAGAAAATTTCCCTGCTTATAAACACAAGATATATAAAAACATCACTGGTGTGTGTGTGTGTACGTGTGTGCACATGTGCATGTGTGTGTGTTTTCCTCTCTATATCTCCCTCCTAGTCCCTGGTTTTAAGTTAGTATAGAAAAACTTTATTTTAGGTATTCTATGTATTTCAAAGGGATTTTGAGGTGAGAGGGGGCTTGACATTAAAACTTTAAATTTATGTTTATACCTAGGTTTGTATTCTTATTTTTTCTTGTTTTATTTATTTAGTTTCAGCACAAGGGGCAGAATTATAACACACAAGGATTCTTCTCTCCCTTCCTTTCATCTTCCCTTTCTTCCATTTTTTCTTGTATTTTTCTAGAGGCAGAGTTCTGGCATGGAATGTCCCCTTAGGAAGACCTGGGTCTGTTCGGTCACCCTTGATTCTGTCAGCACTGGGTTTCTTTTGTCTTTTTCTAGAGATGTTTTTGGTGCATTTATTTTAAGAAGATGCTTTTCGAAGCTCCTAATTAGTTGCATGGCCAAGGCCAAACATCCTTCTCTTGAGCGGATTGATATCAACCTAGGTAGTATTGAAGAAATAAAGACATGAGGGGACTGTGTGCTTTCTCTGTGGAGACACAAAATCAGTCAACTTTTGGCTGCTGAGATGACCCCTGGATAGCGTGTGCGCTACATAGGGAAGAACTATCACAACTGGATTAGACAGCTTGATAGAAGAGAAAGTATTCTGACCTACAAACCAGGAGACCTGGGTTAGTTGTGACCTTGGGCAAGTCACTGGGTTAGTTGTGACCTTGGACAAGTCACTTCAGCCTCTCTGGATCTTTTTTCCATCTGTAAATGTGGGGACTAGAGAGATTTGGAATTATTATGGTGAATTAACATAACCATATGCTAATTCTTGTTTTTTTAAAACAATTGTGGAAGGGGCATCTGGATGGTGCAGTTGGTTAAGTGTCCGACTTTGGCTCAGGTCATGATCTAATGGTTCGTGAGATCGAGCCCTGCATTGAGCTCTCTGGTGTCAGCACAGAGCCGGCTTTGCATCCTCTGCCCCTTCTCTCTCTGTCCCTCCCCTGCTCTCGTGTGCGTTCTCTTTCTCTCTCTCTCTCTCTCTCTCTCTCTCTCTCTCTCTCTCTCAAAATAAATAAATAAACTTAAAAGAAAACAATTGTAGGAAAATGTGATGGAATAATTGGGCACATTGGTGTTTTTGGATGAAAGAAAAAGTTTGAGACTTACTAGAATAGTATAGTAATTTGTATAACGATATGCACCTAGCTCATATTTATCAGATATTTACTATATGCCAGCCATTCTGCTAAATAAACATTTTACTTGGAATATTTCAAGGTGTACTAATATCCTCATGTTAAAGAAGAAATATAAGCTCAAAGAGATTAAGGCATTTAAATCCAAATATATTTTATTCCAAATCCCACCCTATGAACACTTTTGGGCTGCTTAATTTTACTGATGCACTTCCACCTTAATCCTATAGAAAAACTCTCTCCAGTTGTGTATGATTTGGGAAGGGCATATTTGCCTAAATATTTCATGGTTTTTCTTTACCCCTTTTCTTTCTTAGGCCACCTCGAGACTTAGACTCCAAAGCTTGCATTTCTATTGGAAATCAGGTAAGAAAAATCATGTTTGCCAGTTCATATCTTGACCATCTCCCATGTATGCTTTCTGACTGGCCATTGAAAAATTTATTTTCCCTAACGTCGTCAGGAGGTGGGTCAAAAATTTGAGTTTACGCAGACTTGGCATGTGGAGCTGTTGCTATTTTGAATGCCTTATAGAAATCAGGCTAGTGGGGTCCTGATGGAAAGAAAGTATTTGAGGAGAGGAGAGTACATGATTTGCTTTGGGATGCATTCCTTAAAGTCCAAGTGTAGATCTAGTTGCTGTCAGTCAGCAAACGCCTGACATGTGATGAAGGGGGTAGAGCTAAGGAAGCACAGTGTAGACAGCTCAAACTGAGCAATTTGGAAGCTGAGTTGGAGCTAGATCTCTGGACTGCCCATGACAAGCAGGTCCCACATCGTGCGAGTCTAAACTTCTGGTGCATCTTGCGTTCAGCGGCTGCCTGGAGAAGCTTCGAGACAAGAAGCTTCTGGACCAGAAATAACCCTTAGAATGTTGGGAGAAGCCAGAGAGAGGACGAAAGAGTCTATGTCCTTGATTTCTTTGTTTACTATTGCATTATTACTTTTCTGTCTTGCAGAACTTTGAGGTGAAGGCAGATGACCTGGAGCCCATAATGGAACTGGGGCGAGGTGCGTACGGGGTCGTGGAGAAGATGCGACACGTGCCGAGCGGGCAGATCATGGCGGTGAAGGTAGAGTTGATGCACCCCCAATGTTTTCTGTCTGTGGTGTATACGTTCGTCCATCTCAGTTGCAAATCAATTCTTTTCATAGAAGCAAAACAATCTTCAGTGGGGTAAAACAAAGTTTATTTTTGGGAACACTATTTCTCTCAAATGTGTGGAAAATGCTTCCTTGGTACAAGTTGCATCTACTGTTTTTTTTTTTTTTTAACTGATAAATCCGATCCCTCCTTTTAATTTTTTGTGTAACCACCGTGTCACCAACGCACTTAAAAGAATTAACAGCACTTCCTTAATGACATGGAATAACAGCTCCAAATTAAAATTACCTTGATCATCGCAAAGTTGTTTGGGATTTTTTGGCTGTTGGTTGTTGAAATCCGAATCCAAATAAAAGTTCGCAAATTGCATTTGGTTGTTAGGTCTCAAAAGTCTCTTTTATTGTATATTCTGTTGTTTTCAAAGAATGGTCCCTGAAAATCAGGAAACCAGCATTGTCTCCATTTGTGGAAAACAAGAGAGTAAGATGGCATCTTGAGTGAATTTGCATCATTTTTGAGCTGTGAAAAGAAACTTAGAATCATTGCATATTTCTCGAGGGGCTTTGGGGAACCGCCCCCTCTCCCTGAGTTCATGGATTTGGACTATTGGTAGGAAAGCAGATGGTCAGATGACTTGGATCCCTTTGTTTTTGGAGAATGGAGATGTCTTTCCCTTACCTTGTAGATTTTTCAGTTTGTTCTTCTGCAGACTTTTTGCGAATTAGGCAAAAAATATGAAAGCCTAGTGACATTATATCTTCATGCTCATTTAATAACAAAATCGTGCCTCTTTAAGGCTATATTTGTTGATGTGACAGATTTCTTTTCTCTCAGGAGCCCTGGGATGGGAGTGAATATTTTCTCCATTTCTGTTTGATTCTGTCCATTTCTGATAGCTCTGTCAGTTCTTTTACAGTTGCTACTGAGTCCAAATATTCTTACTTATTCCCAAAGAGGGACTTTGGGATGTTTTTGTGGGATCCCAAATCAGCCCCAAAGTGATGAATAGTGTGGCCTCTGTACTGAACATACATAACATAATAAAGCAGACTGTTCTTGTGACTTGGAAATACATTCACCAAAATTTGCACGTTTTCCAAAATATATTTTCAGAGTGCTTGGGATTATTCAGTAAATCCAATGAAAGTCTTCCGGATTTCTCATTTGTTACAAATAGCTAATCACTAGGATAAATACTTGAAAGGTCGTTGCTAGAACTTGTGCTGTGAATTTTGTAGTATTTTCAGGATGGGACTCCTTAAGGTCCCTGCCTTATTAACTGACTCATCCTCAGAGCAGTAACTGTAAATTTTTCCATGCATTTCCATTCAGCGTATTCGGGCCACAGTAAATAGCCAGGAGCAGAAAAGGCTACTGATGGATTTGGATATTTCCATGAGGACAGTGGACTGTCCTTTTACCGTCACCTTTTATGGCGCACTCTTCCGGGAGGTAAGTGATCCTTCAATTCAAAATCTGAAGAGAACAATAACTTAAAAAGAAGTTTCTCTCATTACATCAATGTGATGTACAGTCATGGTACTCTTTCTTGTTTGACACATTTTTTAAAGTTTATTTATTTATTTAGAGGGAGAGAGAGAGCCTGTACATGTGAGTGTGGGAGGGGCAGAGAGAGAGAGAGAGATAGAGAGAGAGAGAGAGAGAGACAGAGAGAGAGAGAGGGAGGGAGAGAATCCCAAGCAGACTCCTTGCTGTCAGCGAGAGCCCCACACAGGTTCGATCTCACAAACCATGAGATCATGACCTGAGCTGAAATCAAGAGTCTAAGCTTAGGAGCGCCTGGGTGGCTCAGTCGGTTAAGCGGTTGACATTAGCTCAGGTCATGATCTCACAGTTCGTGGGTTCAAGCCCCGCATCGGGCTCTGTGCTGACAGCTCAGGGCCTGGAGCCTCCTTCTGATTCTGTGTCTCCCTCTCTTTCTGCCCCTCCCTCGCTCATGCTCTGGGTCGCTCTCTCTCAAAAATAAACGTTAAATAAATAAATAAATAAATAAATAAATAAATAGAGTCTGAGCTTAACCGACTGAGCCACCGAGGTGCCCCTGACACATCTTTTATAGAGAGTTTTATACTTGTGCAAAAGTATAAAAGTATAAAGTTGGCTTGAAATTATAGTCTTTTTAAATGTGTTTAGCCCTTTTAAAGCTACTCAAGCTCCCTTTCTGCTTTCTGTTTTGGTTTTGGCAGAGCGGTCTATATCAATTGTCTATAGGCTAATTTAGATAGATCTCTTAAAATCTGATATATACTAGTCTTTCGGCCAGTGATTAAGCTTTATTTAGCCTGCATATGTACCCTCGAGGCTTAAGCTTATCTCTTTGCTTTACCTTTGCTTTTATTTTACCATGGTACGGATTATGATGCTTCAACTCACTCTGACGACCAGCTTTTCAGTTAACTATTGCCAGTGCTCCGTGTGGGAGATCAGACATGGAACCTAACTTCCTACAGGGTAGTAACAATAAAGGCTTGGATTTCTGGGAATCTACTGTTTGTGGCTATTAGTATTGATGTATTTGTTTATTTAAAAAGTTTAAAAAAATCGAGTTGACACATTATGTCACATTAGTTTCAGGTGTACAACATAGTGAGTTAACCTCTATGTACATTGTGCTGTGCTCACCGTAAGTGTAGCTACCATCTGTCACCATACAATACTATTATGATATCATTGACCATATTCCCTATACTGTGCCTTTTATTCTTGTAACTTTTTCATTCCATTCCATTCCGCTGGTGCGGCTATTGGTATTTAGATCCTAGTCTTTATCAAGGAGTAGGTGATCATATGCAAGTTCTGCTTGGCTATCTGCTAGTTGGCTCTTTGGAAGCAAACTTGCTTATTTGTAATTTCCTTTGAGATCTGGAAGGGAAATTGCACATTTACTCAAAAAACTCAAGTGAAAAAAGAGTTCTTCCTGACAGGTGGTAACTGTTTCCTCTTTTTCCCTTTTCTCTCCTTTCTAACCATCTCGGAACCAATCTGTCTCCAGGGTGATGTTTGGATCTGCATGGAGCTCATGGATACGTCGCTAGATAAATTCTACAAACAAGTGATTGACAAAGGCCAAACAATTCCAGAGGACATCTTAGGGAAAATAGCAGTATCTGTGAGTACATCATGAACCCTACTTACAAGGAGAATGTGGGAAGGCTAGACCTTAGGTGTCTCTGATTCCCTAGTCTGAGGGAACACTCCCTGGATTAGAGCTTCCCCCCAAGACATGTCTGTTGAATGCACGAGTACATCTGTGGATGAGTCAATGAATGCTTTTCTTTCTGGGCATCATGTAGAAGATTCCACCACTGACTTGGTTTGGTAAACTTTCAGTTAAAATGTCTCTAAGCAGTGCATTCATCTGCTATGACCACATTCCTGGTGTCTGATATTACTTTACTTTGATTTTCACGTACAGATTTTTAAATGTTTTCTTAGAGCTATTAGGGCATAGGAGGAAACAGAAGAAAGTGAAATGGAAAAAAAATGTTGTTCTCTTAATGGTTATTGAGGTTCATGAGGGTGGAGAGAAAAAAATATTGGAGACCAAATGAAACACCGGTTAGATGAGTGAGACACGGAGAGATCCGGTCATCTCTGGTGGGTGGAGTCCAATTAGTGTAGCTTCCTCTGTATTTCCTGGATCGGGCCACCACTATTTGAGAAAATACCTCACCTTATGAGGTTAAGCCAGGGATAATAAACCTGGGTATACTTAACATTGTTTCTTTCCGGTGATGGAGAAAACTCGATCTTGTGTTTCTCTTGCAGATTGTAAAAGCATTAGAACATTTACACAGTAAGCTCTCTGTCATTCATCGAGGTAAGCATCCGTGGAATTGCTCTAGCTGTTCCTTTTATAAAATCTATTTCTTTTACCCAGATGGTTCTTCCCCCAATGGATGGAAGTGGAATTGAGTTAGCCAATAGAACTGAGGGGTGTTCCTTCCCAGACGAATAGCAAATCATATAATTAGCTGCTTTTTATCTTGTCTGAGGACATAAGAAGACATGGGCTTTTTATTACACCTAAATTGAATGTAAAACGCCTGCTCCCAGGCACAGCTCTGGGATTACCCCACTGAGAATTTTAGAGAAAAGGATAAAAATGCATCTAGTATCGACGGTTGCCTGGGAGCTTGTTAGAAAAGCAGAATCATGGGTCCCAAGACCACCTGAATCTCCATTTTTAATAAGATCCCCAGGTAATTTTTGTAGACCTTAAAGTGTGAAGAGTTCTGGTATAAAGTACAGCTGTTCAGACAATAGGAGGCACAATAAAGTGAAAACATTGGTCGATTTGTCTCTTCTTTCTCTACTTTCTCTTTTTTCCTTCTGATTGATTGACCTGTCATCTTTTCATCCATCCATCCATACATCCATCCACTTGTATATCCATTCTTCCATCTTTCATCCATCCATCCACTCATATATTCGTTCTTCCATCTTCCATTCATCCATCATCCATCTATCCACCTATGTATTCATTCTTCTCTTTCATCCATCTATCCATCCATCCATCCATCCATCTACCCATTCTTTCATCTTTCATCTATCCATTTATCACTTATAATCACTTTTCCACCATTTATGCAGCACTATAATAGATACCCCAACAGGTATCTGAGAACAAAACATAATCTTATTAAAATCCCATAAAGCGACTCTTGATAGGGAAATAAGACAAATATACAACAAATACATCAAAATAAACACATTGCAAATATGAAAGTACCAAACATGGAAGCAGTCTAGGTAGAATATAAACCAAGGAAACGATTAGCACCGGGTGACTAGTCAAATAAAGCTTCTTTGAAGATGCACTCTACCAAGTCTGAGGAAAAATTAATGGAAAGTATGGATAGCTAGTAGGGCAGTGAGATTTGATAATTCTCACACTCTCTGAGTCTGAAAGTGATGCACAATGCCTTGCAGAGAGTGCCTGTTATTGCTGTTATTATCCTTAATTGTTATTTTTAGAAATTGGAAAAATAGGAAGGAAGAAGAGGAGAAGAAAGTGGGAAAGAATCCAGATGGGCAAAAGAATGTGGATTACCCACCAACGTGAAACTTAATTTTAAAGGATTTATTTCAAAATTAGGAAGCATTTCATTTGTATTAAAAATGTATAAGTATAAAAAATAATAAAATGTGCATGTCCCCCATTCAGCTTAAGGGAAAACATTATAAAGGATCATTTTTAATGTTTTTAGAATAACTCTGCTGAAAAGCACCACAAAGGAAAAAAGTTAACTGTAATTTCTAAGTCCATTATCTAGAGATAACCGTAATCTATTTGGGGGTATGTTTTGTGGTCTGGAACTTCTGGGTTTATGGTGAGTTACGCTATGTGACCTCTGACACGCCCCTTGCAGACGCTTCTATCAAAACTGGTTGCTTTGATTAGATCTGTTATATCATTTTACCACAGTCCGCCTTTTCATTCCATGGTCTGTTTACTCCTACTCTTAATGTACAATGGGTCATGATGAGCTGGGCTTTAAAAAAATTCTTTTGTTGTCATAAGAACACTTAACACGAGATCCGCACTCATGGCAAGTTTTAAGTGTGCAATACGGTACTGTTATTACAGGGTCGATGTGGTACAGCAGATTTCTAGAACTTACTCATTTTACATAACAGAGACGACGCCCAAGGAACTGGGCATTTGATTCAGTAATAGCTTTTTAAGTTTTTACTAAGCGTATGGGGGCAGTAGATAGAGGAAAACAGTCCTTTCCATCGATGGATTCACAATCCTACAAGAAGGATAAAACATGACATAGAAAATCAAGTTGAGGGGCCCCTGGGTGGCTTAGTTGGTGAAGCGGTCGACTTCGGCTCAGGTCATGATCTTGCAGTTCATGGGTTCGAGCCCGGCGTCGGGCTCTGTGCTGACAGCTCAGAGCCTGGAGCCTGCTTCGGATTCTGTGTCTCCTTCTCTCTCTCTGCCCTTCCCCTGCTCAAGCTCCGTGTCTCTGTCTCTCAAAAATAAACATTAAAAAAGTTAAAAAAAAGAAAAAAAATCAAGTCGAAAGCAGGAAGGTGTACCAAGTGTGAGTCAGGGACAGCTGGCTGTTAACTTTTGTGTTAGGCCTCAGGGGGAAGGGAAGGTGAGGGGGAAATGGAGATTTCAGGCCCCCTGGTGGTAGACACCTGAGTCTTCAAAGCAGCCTGGGATCATGGGCTCCTGGTTCTTGCTTTTAGACGTCAAGCCTTCCAACGTGCTAATCAACACTCTGGGCCAAGTAAAGATGTGCGATTTTGGAATCAGTGGCTACCTTGTCGACTCTGTCGCTAAAACTATTGATGCAGGATGCAAACCGTACATGGCCGTAAGTACGCCAGCTGGGGGTGGGGGTGGGGGTGGGGTGGGGAAGGGGGCGTGCAATCCGGGAAAGTAGACCCGGCACACCATGCCAGGAAATGGGAAATGGATGGCCACAGAGGGAAAATGGAAATGTGCTTACAGTGCAAGAAATATTCTCCATCTTATTTTTTTTCTGTCTGAAATCCTCAGTTATTTGCTTCATACATACTATTTTTTTTTAATAAAAAGCAAGTAAAAGATGCATATTAGTTGGGAAAAAAAAAAACGTAAGTAATCCATACAGCCCCCACACATTTTTCACATTGTGTTGCAGGGGAGCGTTAATCTTGTTTGTTGGGGACAGAAGAGTAAACAGAATTTAAGTTACCCCAACAAGACAAGGAGGTTAGTCCTGAGAGAAGCTCATGGCTGTGAAGATTCATTGCCATTGGCAGAGACCTTGCGACCCCCTTTAACATGAAGGGGCTTCTGTCTTCTATTTGGAAATAGATTTGCACTTGGGATTGAAAACCTTCCCATCTGTGTTGAGCTAATCTCAGGGAGTCACCCACTGATGCTTGTGGATTCTTATTATTGCATCCTGGGCTTTTGGTGTTTCTTAACAAGGAAACTTCTAGGCGGGCAGAGTAGCTTTATAGTGCATATCCTACTTCTTCTTAGGGCAAAATTGAAATTAGTTTTGAATTGTTAGGGACTTGGATCCATTATTGTAGAGACTCTTGTAGAAGGAGGAAAATCCCATGGAGGTGTCAGTATTTTTTGTAGTAGTGAGTCTTCTCAGTCTGGGAGGCACGTGAACATGCTTAAAACAACTCACTTGGCAGCTGGGGACACACTCACCCCCAGAGACTTTGTGGAGCTAAGAATGTCATCTCATTTGTCTTTCCCTGTCTCCTTTCCAGCCCGAAAGAATAAACCCAGAGCTCAATCAGAAGGGATATAGTGTGAAGTCTGACATTTGGAGTCTGGGCATCACAATGGTAATGTGTGATGATCTCGCTGGACTGTGAGGTTCTGGGCATGAAGCCGGAATGGGGTGGGTTTTGAGACCAAAAGGCAAATGCCCTCACTGTGGGTCCTGAGCATCCTTTCTGCCTGAGATAGCAGGATGTTCTGAGTGATGATGTCTGCAGTATGGTGTCGTAGAAATACTGCCCTGGGATTGAGCAAAACCAGTCTTTATTCCACCTCTAATGGTCATATGCCCTTGAGTAACCAATAGAGTCACATGGACTGTCATATTATCCTCATCTGTAAAATGAATCCTGACTACAGCTCCTCATAGTTTTCCTTACAGTTTAAAATTAAATTATTTGGGGTACCTGGGCAGCTCAGTCGGTTAAGCATCCGACTCTTGATTTCTGCTCAGGTCCTGATCTCGTGGTTTGCAAGTTCGAGCCCCGCGTCGGGCTCCGTGCTGACAGTGTGGAGCCTGCTTTGGATTCTCTCTCTTTCTCGCTCTCTGTCCCTCCCCTCCTTGCACTCTCTCTCTCCCCAAAATCAATAATTAAACATTAAAAAATATATATTGAAAATTAAATTATTTTAATCTAAGCTCAAGCTTCTCAATGAGTGCTAATATGTGTGGAGCCTGACGGAGCTGTGTTACCCAGGACATAGGCTGTGCTTTCCAGAATATGATTATGATAGATGTCTTGGCCAATGGGGTCATATATAGCCAAAGGGCGTAGTAACACACAGGCCAATCTCCTTAGGCACAGTCCTAAAGTTATACAATGAGTGCTTTATTTGTAACATTGGTGATCATCAATTTTCAGTGTATCACCAAGGTCTGGAATTACCCACTGTGGTTCTGGCTCCTTTCCAGGCACAGCAGCTGATTAAATCCCTTGAGTTATTTCACATCCCTGCCCAGAAGACACGTGATGGGCTTGTCATGGCAAAGTGGCCTTACTCAAATCCAAAAAAAGATCGTCATTTGGTCCTAGGTTTTTTTTGTGTTTTTTTTTTCATTCCAGCAAGTGGCCTGTAGGTGGCAGCAGATGTACACTCTGTAAAAGTCTCAGGGTGAGAATTACTTTTCAGAGCAAACATTGGAAAACCTGGTTGCTTTACATCCCAGAGTTTAATACTGCTGGCTTGCAATTTTATTACGTGTCACGGTGGCTTTTGGGGAGGACCCAGATATAAATAGGCTTAATCGGCTGCCTCTCATAAGATCATGTTTGAGAACCCCTAGCACTAGGAATTGGGGAAAAGTAGGGAACGTATTGTTAGTTTATTTCTCCCCAAATTTTACTTGAACTTCACCTTTGTAGTTCCCGCTGACTCTTCTGGATCAGAACACCACAGATTCCCTAAAGCAGCTCTGTGTAAGCTATTGTCCCCTTGTCTTTCTCTCCCCTCTAGATTGAGTTGGCGATCCTTCGGTTTCCCTATGACTCTTGGGGAACTCCCTTCCAACAGCTCAAACAGGTGGTGGAGGAGCCCTCCCCACAACTCCCGGGAGACAAGTTCACTGAAGAGTTTGTTGATTTTACCTCACAGTGGTAAGACAGCCCCATCTGCCAAACGCCAGTGTTACGGAAGAAGAGGACTTCTCATGAACTTCCTCCATCAGTTTTAATCCATTATGCATGCATTCATTCCAAAAAGCATTTATGGAGTGTGCCCTTGATGCTGGAGAAACAAAGATGCCTTTGTACCAGTCCCTGCCCTCACTGAACTCAGAGTCATGTAGGGGAGTGTCATCAGTCAGTGATTGTGGTACAATGTGGAAGGAAAGTCCAGGGATGGAGATCTTCATAGGGTATTTGGGGAACTCAAAGGAGAGGCATTAGGATAGAGTCTCTGGAGGAGATAAATCCTGAGCTGAAGACCATGTGAGGGATTTTCCAAGGGGGTAAGGGAAGTAGGGAAGGGAAAGGTATTCCAAGCAGAAAAAAAATATCAGGCCTCATGTCACAAAAGTGAGACACTACTTTATGAGAGCTGTAACCTATTTGATGTTGATTAGAGCGTCAAGAGAACAGTGGTCAGACCATTGGAGGATTAGAACTGGGGAGTAGATAAGATACAAAGGATTATCTTGGATGAGAAGGCAGTAGGGAGTTTGAGAGTGTGACTTAGTTACCTACACGTCTTGTAGAGCAGTTCTAGTGTGTTACAGGCTGCCTCCAACACAACACTTGTTAACTGGGGATATACTTGCCCATGAGGCTACAACGGACACTACTGGGGGGGTCTGAGGAGGGAATCCAATCCAAGTTGGAGTGGGAAGATGGAAGGAGTCGTGCTAATAATGTAAATTTTATTTTCCTGGAAATTGTCAGTGGGGTCGAGGAAAGTAGGAGAGGGCATGGTTTTCTCCTCTCTGCCTGGTGACCAGACTACTGGTATACCCTCATTCTAAGGACCATGGCAAGTGCTCCTGGAAGAGGAGGAAAGGAAAGAGCAAAAGGAAAGCACAAAATAGAGCTTGGTGATATGGGAATCCTGTGGAAGCAGACAGTGACAGGCCCAGCTGTGACCCTGGGAGGGGAGTGATGCTGGCCGCTCCCTGCTGAGGAAGGAGCTGGGCCTCTGAAGGTTGTTTGATAGCACAGCTCCTCAGGGTTATCGTTCCTTGCACTCCACGCTCTTTGGAAGAAGAATTCTGAATGCAGCTTTTATTGGGAAACATGATGAGACAAAGCAACTATCTGTTGTTTGTGACACTAAGGCCTCTTGGACTTCTGGTTAGCCCTGGTCCCTGTGTCACCCCTGGTATTTTGCCCTGATGATGTATGAGGCTGGCCCACTGTTGCTCATTTATGTTTGACTTTTGGCTGAATGGCTAGATAGCGGCTGGGGCAGTGGGCACAGTGTGTTGTTAGATGCCTCTTACTGGTACTTCCTCTGGGCTACTGAGGTGTGTCCTCTGTGCTTTCCTTGAGCAAATGTGCTAGATGTGGTGGCACACCAGCCAAGTTGAGATGGGCTCATGGTTCTGCCTTCTGGATTCAAGCACTTGTTTTTGTTGTTGTTGTTGGTTTTTCTTTTTCCTTATCCCCAAACGTTTAAAGGTCACCTAGGAAAAAGGGTGAGTCATCTTGAATAGTTCAGACCAGTAGTTCTCAGAAGGGGAAGGATCTTATCTAGGGAAGTCTTTTCAAACTATCCACCCTTGTAACCTTTTGGTTGCCTGTCCCCCTTTCCCCAGGATTCTGGGTACTTTGGAAAACTTGGTAAGAACAAGGCTGATGTGAAAAGTTTAAGAAAGTTGAGTTGCCTTTGGAGAATCTTCAATTTAATGCAGTAGTTGTTAACCTTGACTGTTCATTTCTAAGACTCGAGAGAACTTTCAAATGTACTGATTTCCACTTAGGCCATACCCACAGACATTCTGACTTCATTGGTCAGGGGAGGATCCTGAATCTCAGTATTTTTCAAATGTTTTCAAATCTTTCTACTATACAGCTGGGGTGAGAACCCCTAATTTTGACCTATGGTCTGTGGACCTGATATCAACTACTTCCTTTTCAGAAACTGATTTTCTTCTAGAATTTATTTTAAAAAATCACTCAATTGCTTTTTCTTTCACCAGAGTATTTTTTTCCTCTGACGTAGAATTTCCCTCTGAAGATTCAGAGCATTAAAGCTTTTTTAATGGATATTTAAAGAATGAGAACGTTGAGAAATAATGCTTTCTAATTTTAACATGTGCACACACATACGGGGACAATCCAGATACTTTATTATTGCACTTTGAAGGGCGACCACCGTGTGCCCACCCTCCTCCCCTATAAACACTGCCAGTATCTTCTGGCTGCCCTCTGAGGCCTCTATTCCCCTCTGGTTTTCCGTCAATTTTAGTCCCAGCTACCATAGTTCATTAATTTAAAAACTTTGAGCCATAGACATTTTCTAGGTTTCCTGGAACCGTTAGTTCTGTTAATGCTGTTAATTCTGTGTCCTTTTACTCATATTCATGTCAGCCAGTCTGGCTTGTTTATGGGACTTACTAACACACACAGACACATATATGTGTGTGTGTGTGTGTGTGTGTGTATATATATATATATATGTATATATATGTATATATATATATATACGTGCATATACATAATATACTATTTATATACATATATATGTAACACATGTAATACATACATATATATATGTATAAATGTAATACATTATATGTATGTAATACACTATATATACACATATATATGTATATATGTAACAGAAACAAAACTCACTTGAACTTTGAAGTTTTCAAAGAATAAATTCTTCAAACCTTCAGTGTTGCAGTCCCTAAACTACACAAATATCACTTGTGTAAAATAGTGAGTCGTTTTTGTTGGTCAGAGCATTGGAAAGAAGAGGAGCATTAATTCTGAATTTTATGAGCGTTCTTAATGATCCTCACTTGGATTTTCTTTAAGAGTACAGACCCTCCTATTTCAGATGCCGGGTCAATAATTTTTTTTGCCTACCATAAACTACCGATATATTTTCTTTGATACCTCTTCCGTATGAACACTATTTTGAAGCCAACCAAGTTGGAAAAGTTGTCTAATGTTTCAAGAGGTGGTGCTAAGTTTTTCAAAAGGTTTTATGAATGGCTTAGAGCTTGTCGGAAGCCATTTTGTTTTCCTACATATTAGCTTATGAAGACACACCTGTCCCCAGCAGCAAACTAGTTATTTCACTTGTTTTATCACTAACAGTTTTAAGTTTGATCTGGGGCTGAGTAGAAAGAATGTAGAGGTGATTTATGAATACCCCCTTTCTATTTCTTGATGAAGAAAAAGATACAGCCTGAATGTAACTCCCTTTTATAGCTGTTTCTCTACTTCCCAATCTACATAGCCATGTTTTTGAGATACATCTTCATGAAAGGACCCTTTTTGGAGTGACCTCCATGTGTGTTTTTGTATTTTAATGACATAGGCTGTAATCCTTCAGACTTCTCAGAAAGCCCCAACTTTTGTGGTAAGTGGGGGAAGGGGCGTACAGATTTGGAAAGTAAAAAAATGGACCCCGAATTTCAAGATGGATACTTCTGGGATTTTATCTCCTACCTCTCTCTTGGGGCTAAATGCCAAACTACAAGAGAAAGGCTGCATTATTCATGGTTGAGGTCATCTGTCAGACTATTTGCGATCTTTCTTGGGATGTGCCCTGACTAAGCATTTGATGACATCCCAGTGCTGCTCCACACGGTACAGTGTCATTCAGGTAGTCCCCTTGGCTGTCCGTCTCCTCTGATCACTGCTTGTGAATGGCCAGTGATCCTGGTCTGCGGGTGGAGCAGAAAGCACTACCGAGTTATCCCTATCATACCCAAAGTTACGTTTAGAGCCCAGAGCCCCAGCCGATGTGATTCTTTTGCAGTAGACTCAGAGAAACATTATCCTCCGGGGGGCAGAAGGTAGAAGAGGAAAGAAATTTAATGCATTTATTCTTTATGGACTTCAAGGAAAAACCAATGGTGTCTTACACACCCTTCTTTTCTGTCCTTCTTTTGAAATAGAACTACTGAACGACATTTCCTTCTCCATTCTTTCCCCTACACATTCCTTTCTTATCATAGGCTTTTAAAGCTTTCCTAGAGTAGGTGATGCTGACCCTAAAGGCCTTGTTTTGGGATTCATAACAGAGAAGTCCAATAAAAAACTTTATATCCTAGTCCTGCAGGGGGTTAACAAATGAATATCCAGAAAGGAAAAATGGAATCGTCGTTGGCTTATGCTTTTCTCTATGGCCTCTTCCTATAGATTCACAGGCTTGGTGACTGAAGGAAGTCTCTGGAAACCAACTACTGAGTGCCAAAACAGCTTGACTTCCTTTTTGCTTCTCCTTCAGGCGATTTAAGACGCTCAGTGCCCAGCTGACCAGCCTAATGGCATGTTGGAGGGGGCCCACCCAGACGCTGATACTGTCTGACTCAGAGGAACTAGCATAAAACGGACAATCAAATATAGTTCCCGACTTGTTCAGGAAGAAGAGTAAAAAGAGACACTGGATATTTATTTAGCTGATGACAAATGTATGGGCTTAAGAGGCACAGCATGTTTTTATCCTGTGGATGTACCGAATAGGCCTTCTTGGAAACTGTCAGAGGGAATTCAAATAGGCAGAAATCCTCTGGTCAGCACAACCTTCAAGCTAGCAATTCTCAAGACAACATGAAGCTGTTTTTTAGTGTCAGCTACGGTCAGGAGCGTGTGTTGTGGCATTTGGAAGAGGAATTAGAGCAGTTAGCTAATTGCACGCTTGAAAATGACAAGCCACTTGAAAATTCAAAAGTCTGACTCCAATCCAAAAAGAAATTGGTATAGCTTTGAACTCCACGATTGTTATTTTATACTGAATTTCAGGCACTTCCTATCAAACATGGAAAATTTGCTCCCCCCCCAACCTGATCCTGAGTATTTTGCTATTCTTAGCCCATGTTTTGAAGTGCTCTCAATTTAAAAGATGGAGAGAATGATTTTTATCAGTTATATTAATTCAATCAACAGCCCTGGATTGCTGTGTAAGTATTTTCCGTGAATGCTCCCCAGTAGTGCTATTGTGGGAAATTGTGAGTCTTCTAATTAGAGGCCGTAACTCAAGAAATAGCCTATTGGCCCACAATCCCTGAGGTTTTAGGAATCCTAAACACTTTATGATGCATCAGCTTGGGGTCCGTTCCCCACATTTCCCCCCACAGAAAAATCCAGAGAACTTTTCTTCAACTGTTCCAGAAGTGAAAAGATATGCTATCCTTACTTAAAATGATCTCTCTTTGGGGACACCTGGGTGGGTCAGTCGGTTGAGCATCCAACTTGGGCTCAGGTCATGATCTCTGGGTTCATGAGTTCAAGCCCCCACTGGGCTCGGTGCTGTCAGTGCAGAGCCTGCTTTGGATCCTTCTGTCCCCTCCCCCCATACTCTGCCTGTCCCCTGCTCATGTTCACTCTCCCTCTCTCTCAAAAATTAAAAAAAAAAAGATTTCTCCTTTAAAAAAAGGAAGTGTTTATGTCCCTCTACCTGATGAGAAGAGAGTTGTATTTCATTTTCTGTTAAATAGAAGTCCAAAAATCAGTGACATCACAAAGACCCCTGGTTGGTAGAAGAGGCCATTGTTCTGACATTTGAGCAACAAGCTTCTTTTCCTGTCATTCCCTTGGTTCTGTTGCTGACCAGTGAAAGCTAGTGATGTAAAGGTGGCTCACGGCCCTCAAGGAGGATGTTAACAGAGTCCATGCAGAGTCCTGGTCTGATGACACTAATGTTCCCATCTACGTAGAGACCCCTGAAATCAAGCTTGTGAATAGGGAATGTGGATTTAATGTCGCGTGTGCTTTTCATTGTTGCTTTTTGCAAGTTAAATTGTTCAGATTATGGAGAAGACTTTCTGGTTTTTGGTTGGCTTTGAACAGTAGCTGAAAATCCAAGGCTGCTGTGCATGAGCCCTTTTGTTTTTTCACTACGGTCTGTGTGCAAGTCAGCCACGCTCCTGGGATCACATTCCTTCTTCTGTGTTTCTGTCTAGGTGAAGTAGCTCTTGAACTGAGAAAGAAAACTTCCACTTCCGGGTTCAGATACAGAGAGGTGGTAGTGTTGAGAATGTGTGCAAAGGACAGATGAGCCAGCTGGGGGTGCTTGTGAGCGAATTTCATTTCTGAGCAGGAGAGAGAAGGCAGCAACCAGGAGGAAGATCCTGGGACACGTAGCCCAAGGGTGTGCAACCTCAGCACGAATGAGTTTTTGGACTGAATCAGTCTTTGTTGTGGGCAACCGTGCTATGCATTATAGGATGTTTAGCAATATCCTGGGCCATATAATATCTACCTAGTAGATGCCGGCTGTATCAACCAAAAAATGCCTCCAGATGTTGCCAAAGGGCAAAATCACCTGCATTTGAAAACCACCAGTAAAGCACTGTAGAATGTCAGGATATGGATACATAAGTATCTATATAGATACATAAGGATATAGATACAAAGTCGTAAGTGGGACTTCCAAGGTCTCATTCATTTCACTCAGGCACACCTTCTCATATCAACCTGACTTTGAGAGTTGATAATTCCTCTTTCTAATCCGCTTTTATTTTTATCCTCAGTTGAGATGAAACTTTCTCTCATAGGTTGTCTGGTCACTGAGGTCACTAGGTCCTAGATCTGTCCTCAGTTCCAGGTTGAAACTTCTCTGCTCACATCTACTGTACCACAGCATTGCCTGGAATAAACTGGTAGGCTGTTTTAAGTTGTTTTGGTTCAAAAGCTTTCTCTCTCTCTCTTTTCTTTTTTTCCATTTCGTTTTGTTTTACACCACAGTTTCTCAAAGTGTCTCAATGACTTTACTCTCTTATGGCTCTGTCCCTTCACCCCCACCTCCTCATTATTATTAGCCTTTGGGGGTGGGGCTGAGCTCATGTCACACATACAAGGTCTCATCTGCTCAAAATGATCCATTAGCACAAATCCCAGCTACCTAATGGTCAGTCACATTTTGGTCACTCCGATGCCAGGCTAAGTTTCCTTTCCATTCATATATGATTTTGTGGCCCCCGTGGGCAGAGGAGTCTGTAGGTTGCCTTGAAAACCACAGTTTCCAGAATCCTCCTTTTCTTCATTCTGTAACCTGGGATTCCAACTCCAAAATAAACTGTTTATTTTCTTTTTTTCCATTTTAAGGCCATGGGTGGATACAGGGGTGGGTTGAGGATAGAGGTGAGGGGTTGGTCTCTTCTTACTGCAGTAAGAAGTTACTGTTGTTGTTACTGTTGTATCTCCAGTATCAAATGTTATTAAAACGTGTGTGTATATATGCAGTTGTGTATACAGAATGGGAGCCGCTGGACAGTAGGGCACGACCACAGAGAATTTCTAAGAAGAAAAACTGCTAAGTCACGGACTGAGGGTGCTTTCTCTTTCATTGGCCAGGAGGTTGTAGACAAGTAGCCTTACTTGAGGCATTTTATGGGGGTATTGCTTCCACGTTAGGTGGGGTCGGTTAGGAATGTATAAAAGCAAAGGTTACATTCAAGAGAATTGGAAGCCAGGAGAACAAGGCATTGAAAAGAGTGAAGGGATAACAGGTGTAATGTGAGAAATACCTGCCAATTTCTTTGCCAGGGGGAGGGGTGTAGTCAAAGCTCTCTTGAAGGAAAGTACATATGTAATTTGGAATATAACGGCTGTAGATCAGAAAAGCTAGTTTGTATGTTGTTAGCAAAATATCAGAAGGATACTTTTTAAAAGTACCAAAAGGATACACACACACACACACACAACACACACATGCACACACACCCACCCCTATTATTCCTGTTAAGATATACTAAGAGTGATTTAAAACCTAATTTTAAAGGCATAACAGAAGGGGGAAGTCAAGACAGGAGATTTATGTGTTCAATACATTGTGAAGCTGGTTATGTTTAGAGTTCTGCCAGTTCTGAAATCCTAGGCTGGTGAAAATACACATGGTTCCTAGATTTTAATGTGATTAATTTTTTTTCTTTAAGCTTGAAGAAGAATTCCAAAGAACGGCCAACATATCCAGAACTTATGGTACGTATGTATTGTCAACCGGTAATAAAGGTAGAGTGACTAAGACCTAAATTATAATAAAAAACCCATCTTGGAAGAGCTGGTTCATTGACACATTAGTACCTGGAAGTGAATTCAAGAAAACAAGAGTTGAGTCCTTTGTGCATCCTAAATGCTTCCTTAGTATGACCTGGGGTGGGTCACCTTTCTTAGTAAATTTTTCCTCGTTGGTAAACTGGTTATCATATACACTAGATGCCTATAAAATTTATATTTTCAAGTTCTTAAGATATCAAGAGCCACCAATTAGTAATATAAATGAAGGAAAGCACGATTTAAAGGATTTCTGTAACGAGGGAAAAAAGTGCTGGACAACTCATCAATTTTTGATTTTAAAAATTAGGTCATGATCTCACAGTTCGTGGGTTCGAGCCCCGTGTCAGGCTGTGCGCTGACAGCTCAGAGCCTGGAGGCTGCTTCGGATTCTGGGTCCCCCTCTCTCTCTGCCCCTCCCCACTTGCGCTCTGTCTCTCTCTGTCTCTCTCACAAAAATAAATAAACATTTTAAAAAAAGGACACATGATACAGACACATACACATGCAATGGAATATTATACATGGATGGAATGTGTGCAGCATGGCTGGTAGGTAATAGCATAGTTAATAATATTGTGTTGCACACTTGAAAGTTGCTAGGAGAATAGATCTTAAAGGTTCTTATCACACCAAAACAATGGTAACTGTGTGAGGCGATGGATGTGTACCCTAACCTTAGCATGGTGATCATTTCATAATAGATAAGTGTATCAAATCGCCACATTGTACACTTAAACTTGCACAATGTTACAGGCCACTTCTATGTCAGTAAAGCTGGAAAAAAGGAAAGGAAAAGGATATCTTGGAGACGTCAAGCCAGAAAGAGTTGCAGAAAGCCAATCCACACGATAGGTGACGGTCACAGCCAATCACATGGATTTTCAGCTCGTTGGTTAAATGTTGATTTCAGTCTGAACCATTCTCCAATTGAGGGACCATAAAGGAACACTGGAGAGAGTTTCCGAATAGACAAGGTGGCCTCCTGGGAGCGGCAGTTGTCGCCTTTAGAAAGGCATCCCCTGGGACTTAGCATTCTGTTGGCTCTCTTCAACAATGACCCACAGTTGAGGGAGAAAAGATGCGTAATTGCTTGAGAAAACTTAGCATACTACATGTTTGGGCTGGACATTTCCTCTCTGATTATATTTTTTAATAGCCAGTCGGGGGTCTTTTCAGTCCTGGCTACCTTTTTTGAGTGTACTTATGCAACTCCCAGAGCATTTTAAAATTAATTTCACGTAAAGCGCGGTGGACATGGGGTGAATTCTGGGGTGTCTTATGAAGCCTATGCTCCCTTTTTAAAGTTGTCTTGTTTGTCCCTATTTTCAGAAAAAGAAGAGCACTTTCTATATATTCCTGCCTATTTAAAATGCAGAACATTTTTTTCTTCCTTCTGAGTGGCCTCTTATCATGGGTTTCAGGGAAACACACTTGAGGGGAAAAAAATGCCAAGTTCTAGCTTCATATACATGGGCAAGTGATGTTGAATTCCACCTTTCCATTATGTTCTAATGCTGTGGGCTTTTATGGTCTACGTATTAATGTTATAAGGTCATGTGCATTTCCCCCCCCCCCCAACTTCTTTTTATGGCCTTAGTCTTTGTGGTACTGGAAATGGACTTGCCTTTTAAGGCTATAACTGCTCCCTG
Source organism: Cryptoprocta ferox (assembly GCA_028646485.1). Taxonomy (NCBI): domain Eukaryota; kingdom Metazoa; phylum Chordata; class Mammalia; order Carnivora; family Eupleridae; genus Cryptoprocta; species Cryptoprocta ferox. The sequence continues at coordinate 46,673,840 of CM053565.1, forward strand.
CTTTCCTGTGGAATTGAGGTTTTTAAATGGAAAATCTGAGTCCACACTCTTTGACTTTAGCATTGGGAAAACACATGCCAAGAGACTATTGTTTAAATTGTAGGAGTTGGTGAAGAAAGGGGAAAAAAATCCTTTTTCCAGGTGAAGGACAGTATAATTAAGGCCCCAACCCAGACATGTACCTCTTACAGAAATCTCAAATGTGTTTCCCCCTAACTGGGATGGAGGCTGTACACGAGTTAACATCATCTCCTTGTTCTCTCAAACTCCCACTGGGGGGCATGACTCAGTAGGGTTTGTTCCTCTCGAGTGGGGACCAGCCAACTTTTGCTGTAAAGGGTTAGATAGGAAATGTTTCAGGCTTCGTGCACTGCTATTCAACTCTGTTGTTTCAGTGCGAGAGCAGCTCTATTCAGTAAGTAAACAGATGGTGTGGCTGTGCTTCCAGAAACCTTTATTTCACGAATAGGCAGTGGGCTAGATTTGGCCCCTGGAACATTGATTGTTGACCCCCATCCCAGATGATAACCACCAGAAATGATAATCAGCTGATGCAAATGATTGCCCAGTGAGGTGATTATGTTCTTTGAATATCCTGGGAAGTTCTAGACTGAATCATAGTGTTAAGCAAGGATGATTGAACCCATAGAAAATCGTAGTCTTGAGGAATGAGGTGTTGTGTAGAAGATATGGTGACCATTGGTGACTGTGGCTTGCCCCGACGCTCCTGGTCGTGTGTTCTTGGATCTCCATGTTTTCTCCAGGCACAACCATTGGTAGGGTCCTCGCTTGCTGTACCTGGCTCCTTTTTTTTTTTTTTTTTAACCCAGCTTTATTTACTCATCTCCGAGCTGCTGGCCTTGCTATTCCCAGTCCATTGCTTATAGAAAAACTGGGTTCTCTCCCAACCTTTTACAGCCTCAAAACCCACACAAGAAGGCGAGTCACACTTTCCATTTTGACTTGCCTCCCTGCTCTCCCCTCCCCCTGTCCTCTGACTCTCACAGGCACTTTCCCAGCCTGAGAATAAAGTGCAAGACGCCTGAGGATTCTTTTCTTAAAGACTTTAGGTCAGGTTTTCGGATTCATTCTCAGACTGAGGCTACCCTCCCTGAGCTAACAGCCAGAGCAGAACCAGAGGCAAGATGGGGCTGGTGCGCATCGGAAGTCATCATTGACACAGTCTGAGGTCTGACACGTCCTGTTTTGATAGTAAAAACTTTTAAGTACATTAAAAGATCACCCAATATCAGAGGATGTGGGAAAGCTAATAAGCATGATGGTAAAGCACGTGGTAAGTGTGCTGTGTAAGTGGTTAGTAATCAGAAGTAGAGCTGCTATTTATTTGTGGGAGGAGCTCAGGATGAAGGACCTGGCATCCAGAGCTTCAGTTAATATGGTGGGTGCCAGGCTCTGAGCCAACACCCAACCTGTATCTTCCAGATGGGCAAAAGCAGAAAGCCTCTTTCCCATGTTTTGAGTCACGATGCTTACCAGTGACCACCTACCTTCTTTTGGGTTTTATTCCTTTGTTCCTTTCCCATGTGCATTGTTTCCTAAAACTTACATAGGTGGGCATTCAGTTCCCCACAGGGCTGACTCATCAGGTTGAAAACAAATATAATTAGAAAAACCTACCGCTAGGCAACACGAAGGTTATAAACTAACATCCCCAACGTCAGGGAGAAATGAAGTGAGTCATCTGCATGTCTGCATTCAGAAACACTCACATTTAGCTGCTCAACTAGGCACTGAAAATAATACCACCAGACAATGAGGGAGGTGGGGGTGTGTGTACCTGACAGGGGGTACATGACGCTGGCACTAGGTTCTACCCGAAGGAATCGTTCTTTTTGGTTTGTTTGTTGGATTTTGTTTCCCACCATGGGAACTGTGGCTCATGAGTTGATGTATCTCCCTTATATTAGAGGTGTGAGGGTCCAATGTGACAACTGGGAACTTACTGTAACAAAATTGTGCCTTTGGGGGAGGATTATGCTGGTGCAGAGAAAATGGCTTCATTTCCTTCAGAATTGTTCCATTGTGTGGCCTCTTGGACCCACTATACCCGTGCTCACTCTGGCATTTTTGTGAAGTTTGCTTAATCTGAGCTGCATGAATACGGACTTTTTTTTTTTTTTTTTTTTTTTTTTTTTTTTTTTTTTTGCTTTTCAATGTTTAATCTCCAAGTTGAATTTCTCTGCACATACCTAGAGTTTGGCAGTCTGCATTATTTTCCAGATGGATCAACTCTTCATCGAGAGAGACATAAGTATAACTCGTGGCTGCCGATGTGGCTTAGAGAGTGGCTTTGTTAACTGTTTCAGTCCAAACCAGCTATCCAGTGTCAAGGCAGAGCAATGCCTTGCCCATTTACTATGCTACAAAAATTGGTTTCTCATTCTACAATCCAATTCTTGAGAAATCCATGTGCATGAATCCATGAAATTTCTCATTATTTTACTACCGTATCAGTCTAAAATTACTTTGTAGGGAACAAGGTTATTTGTAAATCAGAGTTTGGGCTGTCTTTGCCAATCCTTGTATTTTACCATAGGTGGGGTTTATATAGCCTAATTACATATATTTTCCAAAGCAATAAATCATCTGTAGCAGAAACCTATCTAAATGGGAAGGTTACAATAAAAGTTATCTTTAAAATGTCCTCATCAGGGCGCCTGGGTGGCTCAGTTGGTTAAGCGCTGGCTCAGGTCATGATCTCGCGGTTCATGAGTTCGAGCCCCGCGTTGGGCTCTGTGCTGACAGCCCAGAGCCTGGAGCCTGCTTAGGATTCTGTGTCTCCCTCTCTCTCTGCTCCTCCACCGCTCGTGCTCTGTCTCTCTCTCACACTAACATAAAATAAACATGAAAAAAAATAAAAAATAAAAAAAATAAAATCTCCTCATCACTAGGCATATACTTGATTTGGGAAGAGGTTGGAAGGGTCTGGTTTAATCCTAATAGGGGTACTTTAATCTGTTTACCAAACACATCTGTTAAATTGCTAATCTCATGTACTGTCAGTGCTGAATATTAATACCATCTGTTTTTCTTTTCTTTTGCAGCAACATCCATTTTTCACCCTACACGAATCCAAAGCAACAGACGTGGCATCTTTTGTAAAATTGATTCTTGGAGACTAACTACCGTGGACTCAATTGGTTGGCCCTCCTGTGGACTGGTGGGTTTACAGGGTGAAGCAGGTTCATGAAAGCGCCAATAGAAACTCATCTTTGAGATAATTTAATCCTGCCTCTCAGAAGGTTTTTTTCCTCCCCATTTTCTTTTCTTTTCTTTTTATTCCCCTCCAAAGGGGGCCTTGGAATCTATAGTATAGAATGAACTGTCTAGATGGATGAAATATGGCAAAGGCTTAGGACTTAAAAAGGTGATTAAATATTTAATGATGTGTCATATGAGTCCTTAAGCTTCTCAGACTTCTCTTGTTCTTCACGAAATGAATGCATTGGCCCTGGTCAAAAGGTGCTACAGTAGTGATGAAATTGTAAGTAGATCTGTAGTCTGTCCCACTTATTATTTTAATATTTATGTTTAAGTGCTTGGTTGAAAAGATTCCATTTTATGCAAGGAGGGAGATACAAGAGACAAGGTTGGGTTGGCAATATTTATAGGGCCTTTATTTTTTAAGTTCAATTGTGTCTGTGGTCCAGAGGAAATTATTTAATATGCATCTTTAAGAGTATTATAACAATATCAATGAGGAGCTCTTCTTTGTAAAATACCTGTTCCAGCTTTTGTGGCTGCTTGTCGTGTCCTTAAATTTCTGCTCAACTCCTGGGTAATAACCACATATTTCAGGTGAAGTGGCGAGGCATCCCTTTCCCCAACTTTGGGAAACATAAAATCAACTTTTGTCACATCTCAGAGTCCCGAGTTGGGTTCTCTTGGCCTTTGTGGCATTAATGGAATGTGATTCGTGATGTGGTTTTATATCACCTATCTACCCTTCTACATGTGTGCCTGTGTGTATTTGAAAAGTCCCAAGCTCTGCCAAGTGGCTTCCACGGACATCTCTACTTGGTGAGGAGGACATATGTCGGTCCTGAGAGGAGATGTCATGTCGAACCTCACTGAGAATTGGTGCCTTCTGCTTCTGTCCCTCCTGACAGACAATGTATAAGCCCCAAGATTTGCTTTTGTGTTAAGATGCGCTTGTGCTGTCTTCTTTTTTCTCCCTTGTTCCATAAAGAAGCCTTACTATTAACGGGAGGGCTGCAATACAAGAAAATAAAAGTTCTTTGATAAGACAGGAGATAATGGGGAGAGTTGAATTAATTCCTAGGAATAGACTGCCCGATTTCCAGTGGTTGAGGCCACATTTCACGTCAGCAGCACACGGTAGCATGTTCTCCTGTGGAAGAACAGGAAGCCAGTGCCGTCGTGGGTTCCTGGCAAGTGGACAAAGCAGTGAAAGTTTGTTCTCGTGACTAAATATGCCCCTAGGTTCTCTAGGTTCCTTGATGAAAAATGAGTGAAGTGATGCAGGGCAACTGTAGACTGATAGTAACCAGGAAACATTGCTTTTGGACATTGGGTTTGCATAAGGCTACTCTTGAAGGGTGAGGATGGAGAATTTTGATAAACAAGGAAGAAAAGAACTCCCTCTGTTTCTTTCTTTGCCTCAAGTTCACAGATAGGGAGATTATTTCTCCTGAAAACGTTCCCTTCTTTTCCTGTTAGATTTTGAAATGCAGTCACTAGTTTTTCTGTGTCTGCATTTTCTCCTTGTTCTTGTCTTCTGTCTAGCTCAGAGCAGTTGCCCAGGGTGAGCATGGCCCTCCTGTACACTTCTTTGTATCCCCAGTTCCAAGAGATACCTGTTTGATCAAATGTAGTTTCATCTTTTTTAAAGCTACCTCTTTTCCTCATCTTTTTCCAGCCAGGAAACGTGTATTATCCTAATGGTTATGGCCATTCACTTTCCCTTCTACCTTACTAAATTGGGCGGTTTCCCTCGTTGAGACCAAGAGGAAAAAAAAAATCACAACTGTATTCCTTCTTCTCTTCATCCATCTAATGAAAAAAGCAAGTAGTAGAAAAATCGGAGGTCATTCCATCACAGCTTTTGGCGGAATATATAAGGCAAAACCTCTTTCTGGTCTGAGTCAGGTAACTCGTACCTGTCGTTCAGTGCGGTTTCTACTTAGAAATATTCTTAACCAAGTGTGTTCTCATGTGTATGCCTCTCCAGTTTGTGAGCCCAGGGCCTAAACTTGCAAAACAATCATACTGAGCTAGAGAAGGAGTTAGTCAATGGCTCTCAACCTAGTGCGCACTGGAATCCCTGGGAGTTAGTGAACACTGCCAGTGCCAAGTTTGAGATTTCATTGTCCAGAGTGGGGCCTGGGAATTGGCATATTTTACACACTGTTTTTGATTCTGATGCACAGCACGGTTGGGAACACTGGTCTAGTACCTCCAAAAGAGAGAATTGACTTAAAATTTCTCTTGAACATTGGCAGAGAGAAACAAGAGCCTCCACTTCATTCCCTGTCCTCATCAATGGGGTCATCTTTGCCACTATCAGAGAAGGCATGTTCCAGGAATACTGATTTGGAACTTGGGATATGTTGTCCCCATAGAAATGATGTACAACATGGTGATCAGATATCTTATGTGCTCAAGTAGAATGGCTTGATTGACTTATGAGTCTAAATTCTAGAATGTGTGTGTGTGTGTGTGTGTGTGTGTGTGTGTGTGTTTGAGAACTATGTTATAAGTTCTAAACTAATTTTAAAATAAAGATAGAGATGCATAAACCATATTTAAGTTGATATAAGTTGGAAGTCTCCTGCACGTACACGCAGGTCACTCAGTCCTCTATATTACTTCACTCATTGTGTATCATCATTTTTATTGTTTTTGCTTACCTTTGGTTGATTAGCTTTTTAACTGTGGTCCTACCCTCCTGTGTTCTTTGTTCGTCCTGCAACGTCAGATGTCCTAGTCTAGGACATGAAATACTCCTTAGCCTCAGCATTTGAGGAAGCCAGTCTTGAGGCTAACGCAGGCCCTGGCTTCTCCAAGTGCACTTGATTTAGTGTCTTTGGAAGGTAGTCACAAAAGTGACAGAGAAGGGTTAATGTTTTTAACCCTTTAGTTTTTAACACTAAAAATTCTTCTCTTGACCAAGAGGCTTCATCAGCTCTGCTCAGAGAAACTACTCTGTTTCTTCCAAAGTGATCTAACAAAATGCTTTATCTTTGGCTTAAAAGTGCAATGGATGCCTAGTTCTTGATTTCCCACCCAAATGCTTTTTTGGTGACATGACTGCCTGTGGCCTTGAAGGAAAGCTTCGTATATTTATAAAATTCATCAGAGTTGGTGGTCAGATCAAGTAAAATGAATTAAACCTCTCTCATGCTGGGGATTTTGTCTTCTTAATGTTTACCTGTGACTTAGAGGGAGATTTGCTGGCTTAAAAGCCACCTTCCATTTTTATTGAATTAGCAAATAGAAGGTGCAGTTCTTAATTGGACCCCTAAAAATTTACATATTCGGATGGAAAAATGCCAGAGTAAAATCTAGGAAGAAGAAGCTATCAAACAAACCTTATTAGAATAGAAAACAGGATATTTTATTGTGGAAGGTCTGCGTTCCTTTTGTCTAGGAATGTGTGTGTGTGTGTGTGCGTGCGCACACGTGTGCGTGTGTATTTTAGCACTGTTAAATATGCTGGCAGCTAAAGATGCTCTTTGGTTTTCTTTGGCTTTAATTGGGGTACTCTGGATTTCTTTAGGAATCTGTTGAAAGCTAGGACCTTTTCCCTAGGAAAACGCACATGGTACATGGAACACATAGTTTTGCAAACATTTTTTGTTGAGGGGAGGGGAATGGAGTGCAGTTTATAGACCCCATAGGATCAATAACCTCTGCTCTGCAGAATGTGGACTGTGACATTCTAGACCAAGACTGACAAACTTTTTCTGGAAAGGGCCAGAGAATAAATATTTTTGGCTTTGTGTTCCAATCGTCTGTCACAACGACTCAGGTCTGGGTTTGTAGTATGGAAGCACCCATAAATAATACATAAATGAATGAGCATGGTTCTGTGTCCCAATTAGGTTTTATTTACGTAACCAGGCAATGGGCTGGATTTGGCCCACAGGCTATGGTTTGCCAATACCTGTCCTGTTCTAGAGCATCAAATACAAAACTCTAATTGATTAACTGTGTGTGTAGAGCTTTTCCATTTGGTTAGTATTCAGCTCAACTGCTGTTGAGGCAGATTAGGAAGACGGACATAGAAATGAATTTGGGAAGAGTGGAGGCTGCTCAGTCCCATGGATTTGCTTCTTAATTTTCTTAGGTAAGTATTCCTTGCCCTGGAGGCCAATGGGACAGTTTTCCTCAGATGAAATTGAGTACCTTTTTCCATTTCTATACAGTAGCCGGCATAATGTACTTCAGCTTGGAAATTAAAAGCATTCTTCTCTCAGACATCAACGGCATTCTTATCTCTTAGCTTTGCATTTTGTTTCTCTCTGGGATATGATACTTGTACAGGGAGGATCATGGAGCCAGGCACTAATCCTTGGGTTTTCCTTTTCTCTGAACTGCATTAAGATTTGAAAATTTGGGAGGTCATAGTTACCTCAGAAGTAGAAGGCAGATAGAATTCTTAGAATCTTCCAGGTCATCTCCCTGATCTATTTGGCCATTGTTTGAGAAAGGAAGAAAGATAAGTGTGGGGTCAAAATACTGTTCTCAGGTAGACTCAGAGCTCCAGGCTCTCACTGTGACAGAAGACTTCGACCCTCCCCTTGGGTACTGTCCTTGGACTTGGAGAGACAAGGCTGCTTTATCTTACTTCTTTCTTTAATCCTTACTAAATTTTTATTCTAAGGGGTTTATGCAAAATGCCTCCTTTGGGTCGACAGCCAGTGCTTGTTGAGTTTCTGGGCCCCCTGGTCTCTAGTGAAAGCTGTGTCTTCCCTCTGGGACCAGCACAACCATACTTTGTCTTTGGTCAACACTTGTCCCCTCTTTGCTGTAGGAATGCTATACAAAGAACTGTCTGTCACCTAAGGTGCCCAGCTCCACATTCTTCTTCCAGAACAGTCCAACACAGCTGACCTGAAGCTGTAGTTCCTTGGTTATTCAGAAACAGTTTTCTTCCTGCTGCATCACCAGGCAAACATAAGTTATGCTTAGAAGGCTGTTTGTAACCTCTTGAAGAGCATATTGAAGTATTTGATCTGGCAATTTACCTGAAAGACTGTTTTCTTTTCGCCTTGGGAAACAAAACCTGAATTCCAGAGCCTGCAGAATGAAACTATCCTTCTGGGGAAAGCACCTTGCCACCAAATACATCACTCACCACCTGTTCTTGGTATCTACAAAGAAGATGTGTCATTTTGCTGGGGTTTAGAGAGTCACTGTTTACTGCTATGCAAATATAATTCTCCCACTGCAAGTTTTTTAATGGAGTCATTTGGAATCAGCACCTAAGTTGGGGTTTATCTTTTTAGCGCCTGACCCAAACTCCCTTTTCAAGCAAAATTTATCCAGAGGCCCTTTTCCTACCTGACGTGAAGGGGACTGGGCCCTAAGTAGAAACACAAAGGAGAGTCAAGGACTTTGTGGTAGGGATTTTTTGTTAAGAAAAAAAAAAGATCACCTCTAACACAGACACGTGTTAATAGAATTAAAAAATATCCATCCCAGTTCCCAGGGACTGTCAGCATCTTGACATCATTTGTGTTGTCGTTTGAACTAGGACCCCGAGTCCTCTATTCTTGCGAGTTTACACTGAGATTTTTGGAGATGTGCATTGCATTTCTGTCTTAAGAGTTGTCAGCATGGAAAGATTCCTCTGAGGGGGCTGTTCCTCTCAACACATACAGGGTTTCCCCAGGGTCCACTTCTGCATCTCTGGGACTCCGGGTCTCTTTCGAGGAATGAGGTTAATGCTCTTAGGACTTGGAGACTGATTTCAGGGAAAGCACGGGAAAGTCAAGGCACTTACTTGTGTCTTAACGTAGGAAACAGAACTTCCTAAATAGTCCCCAGAGTTTGTGGCTTTGACCGGGCCACCTGGTCTTCCCTGGTTTCCTTGATTGCATTTGCTTCTTATTCCACTGCCCACATACACATGGCCTGGGCTGACTGCATGCTTCTGTGGAAAGGAACCAACCCAGCCATTTTCATAGAGCAGAACTCAGAATCAGCAGTTTTGCATTGGTTTGCCTACCTGGATTCAATTGTTCCCAAATCTTGAAAATGAATGTGAGGGATGTCTGAGCGGACTTTTAGCAAAACCCTCCTTCCGAATGTAAGACCTTACAGTGAAACTTCCATTCATCCTATAAAGAAGGATTGCTGGGTTGGGTATCTGTTTCTCTTAAGGAATATTCTATTGTGGCCAGAAACGAGCAGTTAGCATCATTTGGTGACTACTAATGTTCATTCATGTTGGAGTCTGCAAACTAGTTCAACAAAGCAAGTCAGGCCCCTGCCTTAGGAGACTGTCATCAGACTTTGGACTTTCAGGCCGAACAGTGATGTGAAATTATTTTGGGGGCCAGGGAGAAAAGATACATGCAGAGAGCAGTGCTTAACCAGGGTCCCCAAGGAGGAACATGCTGATCAAAAAGCTAGCAGACAGGTATATGCCTTAACTTATTTTCAGTATTACTAAGGACATGGTCTCCTATGGGAAAGACCTATCAAAAAGCCAACATTAATTTTTGTTCCTTAAAAATACTGAACTATAAGAAGACTCAGAGAGTGGCATTGGTGTGGGTCTCAGAACATTTTCTCTTGTTTCCCTAGTGTTCTTGACTCTACAGAGTTGCTCATTTAAACTGATGACACCCAGGGGAAAAAAAAAAGATACATGACTAGTGGTGTGATACAGCATCTTGAGAACATGTAACCCATCCATCAACTACACTCTGAGTAAAGAAATGTGAACATAGAGCTGAGCCCCTTAATCTTTAGTTTCGGTGGCTGATGGTTTTAAGGAAGGTGGACACCAGAGGTTATCTGATGAACATACTTTTTCCACAAGACAGAGGACGGTGAATGTTCTTAGAAAGACACTACAAGTCTTCATCGGAAGAGGAGAATTTATCATTTTAAAACATAATGCTCAAAGCTAGTTTGAATTTTCAGAAGAAGTGAATTGTGTGGAAAATTGTTTTCTGCGGCTCTCAAATTATCTTCCTGGTTGGTGTTCAGTACTTGTGGAGGGAGGTGTGGAGGGCACCAAGTGGTTTCCAGACTGTGTTCAGTGGTGCCCCTGGGGTCTCTTGTCAAGGGGGAAAGGGGAAGAGAGTGTGATGAAGGATGAAGAGTGTGATGCCCATCTGAAAGCCCCATCCACCTCCAGTGAGAATATTCGGCTACCAGTAGCATTCCCCTTAACTGGAAGTCTCTGAGGCTATTAAAGGCTTGGGAACTTTGGAGGAAGTGACTACCTGAAGACGCTAAGCAGCCACAGAATCAGGGAAATTTTGTAGCCAGTGCTGTCTGTGCAGCCCTGGCTTCTGCCAACAGGGCTTGGAGGTGGATGGGCAAAAAGAGAGGGCCATTGCTTTACATTTCTGAGCACGAATCGTTTGAAAGAAAAATGCAAAAATGGATACGGGATGGCCACGCATATAGACTCTTAAATTGCTTATTTTTTCAAAAGGGATTGCAAAGAATCTGATCTCAGTGGCCTGGAGGGGTGAGACTGGGCTCTTGATGGGCAGCGAAATATCTAAATTTCTATGTCTGCAGGGGCAGGAGTTGTCATTTTGGGTTTGACATGTAGGGAAAAGCAAAGCTCTTTGTGCGATATTGGCACGGAGAAGGGTCCTATCTGAGAGTCAAGCTGACGGTTGCCCTCGCTGCGTGTTCCAGGTGAAGGTCAGTCATGAGAAACTGGTAGAGCCTCTGGAAGCTGCAAACAGGTGGTGTTACCTGTCCTGAGCTGAACACAGGGGGATCCGTTGAAACATATCAGGTGCCTTCTACCCACACGTAGCCTGTGGTGAATTCTGATAGTCATGCTTGAGCCACCAAACCAAACTGAACGGCTGGGCATTGCCAGCATCCGTTTGAGAACTTTGTATGTGTCACAAAGCTACATTTGGCAACAATTTGTGGAGTCCTTGGCCAATCTCTGTGCAGAAAGCAGAGGTTCAATTAAGAAAATTCAATTTCAGTGAAGAAAATTCAAACAATTTATCTGTCATGTTACCCCTGTGTGTAGTTTATTCTTCAGTTTCAAATTTATGTTTTGAGTGGAGTGATTTTCTATAGGGGCCGAAATGATGTTTTAGTAAAATAACAGGTATTTTTAAAGGAAAATAAAAAAATGCCTTCTTGATGTAATTAACATCCACGGTTGCAGCGTATTTTCTGCTCTACCAGAATCATCACCTTAGGTCATTTAAAGCTGGAAAAGGTGTTAAGGATGTAGTTCAAATTCTTCGTTTAATTACATGAACATTTTTCTATATATTTTGTGAAAATCCTGATGGAATGCAGGATGTAACTCTGTATGGAATTGAACTTTACAAGAATTTTAGTGAAGTAGGTGGGTTTCCCCAGATTCCTTCGTGTATCAGTTTCATTGCTGAAAATGCTGCTTCCAGTTATTAATCTGGTCTTTGTAAGGAGAAACACACACACACACACACACACACACACACACGCATACTTTTTTTTCCCCTTCCATTGTGTGAGTTTTATGATAAGCCTTTTTTATTTGTATATGTGATTGATTGTTTTCCTGTGTTACACCCCACATTTGTTTGTAAGCCATGTTTATTGTAAAGACAGCTGTTGAGCAAGTGGAAACATGTCTGGTCCCTACAGTCCCTTGATGCTAAGAAAGAAGTAATTCCATATGTTCATGAGGAGGCCCTGCAAACTCTTCCTAATACCTGAAATATTATGAAAGGAGATTGGAGATGTTGTGCACCCCTATCCTTCAAAACCCCATCGCCAGCACTGTGGCTCCGGAAAGTGTGAAATAGCAGAATGACTCCCATTTTGTGGATTTTGTCATTGACTGACTCTGCCATGTTTCCTGCTCTGTAGAACATGCTGCTAGCTTTCCCTAGTGGAAATCATCTCTTCTTCATGGACGGCAATATCTTCTCTTTATGAATGAGGCAGACTGAACTGTAGAGTATGGAAGTCATTAGAAGTTCATAAAGTAAAGACCTCTGAAGGATGTGGAATGTTGCCATACCTCTGAGGTGATTGGGAAATAGATGCTCTGGACCTGGGAACCTTTTGCTTGTGAGCTACAGTGGGAAAGGAGTCGGGGAGGGTATACTTCCTCTGTTTTCCTATAAGGAAATGTACGGGGCTGCTCTCTTAAGGCAAAAACATTTCTCACCGTTGTCCGGGAAAGAAAAATTAGGACTATCAATTGATAACTTCAGCTAGGCTCTAGGACTGTATTTAAAAATACCTGCTTTGTGGGGAAGCATGCCTTTCGTTGACTTTGCCATACTGGCTTTGGTGGCCGCCATGCATTATTTTAGCCTAGTTTTCTTGTTATTCAGATCATGTGCGTTATTGTTGCTTTTGAACTACTGCTTATTGTAAATGGTGATGTTATCTCAGAATTCCTGAAGCCAAGGAAATAGCTACCGCGCAGGACTTGGGGTAGATGAAAGCATTGGTGTTGATGTAGGTTAAGATTTGGCAGAGTTACCAAAAATACACTGAATGTGGCTTTAAAGACACCATGCTTGCTTTTAATATTTGGAGAAGCCACCTGTTCTAGGTTCCTTTTCTTGCGAAATCCATCTCTTCATGAGAATACCGTTGGTGAGTCATACTTAACATCCTGGATGACTGGCCTCTATCAGTCACTGTATAAGGAATTCTAATAATTGCCAAACGTGGGGGTAATTTTGCCTTTTATAGGCCATTCTATGGTGAAATTTCCAATCATGGTATCTTATAAAAAGAAAAACTTTATTATTTCCCATCTCTTTCCTGATCCAAGAGCACAGTAAAGGAAGAGTAAAGTTCTGATGTGATACAGAATGGTTCATTGAATCTGTTTTTGACCAAGGAAATGGCTGAGATGTTGAACTAAGTGGTTGTTACATGGTTCGTATGGTGACCTCAAAAGGAAAATGAAATTGGGACATTAAGTCATACTTGGACTCCTCTGTTGGTGAGGAGATTACACTTTGATTTCCTATCTCAGGATATTCTTCAGTTTCATACTGCTGCTGAGGAGGAAGGAACAAACCGCAGACACTGTAACTGGTCTCCGGATGTTTGTGCGTGTGTATGTAAAACTTCACACTGTGTGTGTTGTGTTCAATGTTGTGTCAATCTATGAACTGACTCAAACAACAATTTGAAGATAGAGAAGACAGTAATTATGGCAAAAGACACCCATCCACCTGTTTTTTGTCAAAGTGTTTGCTATGACTTTCATAGCTAGGACAAATAGCATACGTATTCAGGAGCAAGGTGTCCTTGAAAGAAATGGTGTGTTGATCTCATAAGAAAATGTACAACCAATAAAAGACATTTTAAAAAGTGCAGTGAGTCTGTATATGAATTGAGTTGTTCATGGAAATGCTTTGTTCCAGGGATATGCTGCTTTTAGGTATAGAAGTCTTGCAGGTGGGGAAAAAAAAAAAACAACAGCAGCAGCAACAACAACAACAGAAAAACTGGCTCGAACGATTCATTCTCTTTTTCTTCTCCCATTTCTACCACCCCACTTCCAAAACATAACAGAGCAAAGCATACCAAAACAACAGTGTTGTAGTCTTGAGGCCTCATTAGAAAGGCATTTCAACTGTAATGAACTTCAGACTCAATCTTCTTATAGTCATTATTCCTAGGTTAGAAGTGGAGGCCAAATATTACATTATTAAAATTTGATGGCTTGTGGGAAGGACGGGTCCAGAGGGCTTAAATGAAAAGAAGTAAGGCCCCGACTTCATGTCTCTTCTAGGTTTCTGACCCTGAACTCTTAGGCCAACTAATCATTCGAATTTTTCCTAGTCCTGTATGTAACATGCATAATACTAGGAAATTTGCTTTACCTCAGCAGGCAGTGCTGTGAGGCAGACATTCTGGGAAAGAAAGAAAATGTCATTTCAAGTATATATGGTTGAGTCTGTAGAGTTCTCTAATTTCTCCTATAAACTGAGTGCCTAGAACTAGTTGACGAGCATCTGCATTAATCCAGTTTAGACAAGAATGGCTAGATCTTAATGTTACCAGTTTGAGTGGATCACCAATTATACGTAGAGGCTACCTCTGTCTTGCTTATTGCTCAAACATGTTGATGATGCTGAGTCAGGAATAGATGAGCTGAGTCCTTTTAAATCCCCTAGTATTTCGCCTCGGACAGATATCATTTCAGAGTTTAGAACCTGAAGTGGAGGGCTTACCCTACTTCTGCATGCATTGCTCAAGTATTTTCCAATGTCGAGACTCTATTATACTGATTTGAAAGTCCTGCCCATGCACTGCATTAAGATTGCTGTAATTGTTCATCTTTCTTAAAATCAAGAGCCAGGCACTTAATCTAACCAACTGAGCCACTCAGGTACTCCTATTGTTCGTAAGTTCTTTAAAGTATATTTTTCTAAACTCTCTCTTTCTCTCTCTCTTTCTCTCTCTCTCTCTCTCTCTCTCTCTCTCTCACACACACACACACACACACACACACACACACACAACCTTAATGGGATTATGCTGTTATCACCTGCCTCACTTTCCAGATTATAGCACAGGCATCTTATGTCAATTAATGCAGATGATATCACCATTTTTGATGGCTGCCTAATATTCCAATAAATACATGTATATACTTAACTGCTTCCCCATTGGTGGAAATTTTGATTATTTATTTTTTTGATTACTTTGATAAACGTTCTTATTCTTACATCTCTTTGTGTGAGTCCGATTGTCTTGGAGAAGTTTTAAAGAGCTAAAGGGTCTCAAACATTTTCCCCAGGGTTGAACATCAGCAATGGTTTCACTTGTCTCAACACGACTCTCTCCTTTCGTTACGGTGGTGCTCACTCTTCTCCAGCTCTAGCCATAAACTAAGAGGTCAGACTTCTCGGGCAATAAACCCAAATTAGGAATTTTCATTGTGGGGACCAGTCCACACAATGGCGCGTTGATGATATATTTCTTGAGTAAATTGGAGCATAAAGAATGTCTTTCAGGAATATCCACAGAGGAAAAAAATAATATCAGGAGGAAGCACTTGGAGGAAAAGTACAGAGTGTAGGAACAGGGAAATGGAATCTGCCTTTTCAAAAATGTTTGTATTTTAGAGAGACAGCGTGTGAGCAGGGGAAGGGGGCAGAGAGAGAGGGAAAGAGAGAGTCTTAAGCTGGCTCCACACTCAGTGCAGAGCCCAATGCGGGGCTCAGTTTTATGATCCTGGGATCATGAGCTGAGCCGAAATCAGGAGTTGGACGTTCAACCGACTGAGCCATGCAGGTGTCCTGAAATCTGCCTTTAAGAAGCAGAAGCTTGCTTGCTTTTCCTCTTGCAGTCTTGGTATGATGATTATTCAATGGCTATACTGGACACTAGAAGAATTTCTGGTTAGCCTAGTGGGCACCCTAACCATTTATGACCACGAAGCTAGAGCTGCCACTCAGCATCCCTCACTCAATAGGCATTAGCTCTGAAGCCCTTTGCAGGTGTGATGTAGCCATCCTGGTTTGAAGAAGCTCTGCACTACCCTGGAATGTGCCTTCTGTGTCCCTGCTCCTCAATGCTGTGGCATCAATGCCACCACCCAGGAGCTAGCTAGCAATGGAGGGAAGAGCCTGGAGTACAGCCCTGCTCCCAGGGGACTCAAATTCACATTATAGTTGGAGAGATCATCGTCTGTCCATCTTATCCGATATTGGAGTTTCCATTGTCGGACCTCAAATGTTGTAATTATTTCAACACGTGCTCCATGTTACAGACAAAAGATGCCTTTGGGAGTGATTATCAGATTTATAAATGGCAAGTCTGGAGTGGATGGAGGATTGATTATAAGTGTTCATGTATATTTAAATATATAGGTATTCTGATGATTGGTTCAAGGCAGGATTATCGAAAACTAGTCTCATGAAGGAAAGAAATGACCGTCATGCTGGAACACCTTTACATCAGTTAGAGATAGAAGTGGTTTATAGATTGTAAATGGAATGCTGGTTTAGGGATGCCGAACATAGTGTAGGCTTCCTAGTGAAGGAGCTTTAGGGGGTAGTGACTATAAAGCTTAGAGAACGACCTAGAGCTTCCATTGTTTCCAGATTCAGCAACTTTCTGGTATTATCTGGGCCATGATGCACCCCATCTTCGGTTTCCTTGCACTGCTGGTCTGCCGGTCCAGTCAGAAATGTCCTTGACAAATGGTGGCTCTCTGTCCCGCAAGGAAGGACAAGAGGCAGACTCAGAACTTAATGCTACTTGCCTAAGAATGGTCAGCTCATCTAAGAGCAATCGGCTTTCCCCTGATCTGGAGTGACCCCATGGACTGCGAGGCAAAGAGCTGTTCTTAGACAAGAACTTGCTAAACCACTTGACCTTTTCAACAGCTGCAGAACTGTTTATCGAGAGCATGCCATGTCCCTTGGCTCCTCCAATTTGTCAGCCAGGAAAGTCAAGCCAGTGACATTGTGTGCTTTAGAAAACTTCTGAACAATTCACAACTTCCACCATAAAGTGGCTAAATTGGTCTCACTAGTCAGATAGTGATCTTTGGATGGGCCATCCGCTCCTTGAGCTGGTTGGCTTTTGGGACTCGTTCACTGGAATCAAATGAGTCATGGCTGGAGATAAACATAATTGCCAATATGCCAAAGCCTCCAATTCCCTAAACTATAGCTCATAAGGAAGAATAGATTGGGTCTGTTTCAAGCCACAAACCTAGGGCAAGTGGTAACGTCTGCCAAGAGCAAAGAACACGAATTCTGTTCATTTATGTAAGCAAGTTCTTGAGAAATTAAGGAGTCAGTGAGTTTTGCTTTAGCTTTCTGAAAATTATGTTTGTGTGCAAAAATACCTGTAATTCGTGACATCTTTTTGCAGGATAATGTGAGTTGAAATATGATGGAGAATGTTAAGAAGATGAGTGAGGAATTATTTTTAAATAGTGGAAGTGAGGAAGAGATGGAGCTTGAGTGGGTATGGAAACAAGGAAGATGGCACCAGTCAGGGCCACACAGGCTGTTTAAAACCCTGGCTCTGCCGCTTACTAGCTGTGTGACCCTGGATGTATGACTTCAACTCTCTGTCCCTTAATTGATTCTTTCTTCAAATGGAGATAATAACAGGACCTACTTTAGAGAGTAACTGAGGATTTGGTGGAATGTCACTATAGGGCACTTAGTGCAGTGTCTGCTATGTTATTATCAGTTAATGAAGTTTTCTTAATATGGTCCTCTGCTCAAATCCTTTTTCCACCAATAACATGCAACAAAAGTATATACAAAGGAAAGACAAGCAGACAATTTCAAGTATGAAGGTGTTCTAGACTACTTACCCAATCCATCACAATGAGACTTGGCTGTTGTTGACTGAATGCGCAGGACTATCCATACATCAGAGCCAAATCTTAATGTCACAAACAAATGCCCATATTTTTCTGTTTGTATATCAGATTAAAAGCTTTGTTTCCCTACTCATACAGTGATCAAACCAGCACCTTACTTCCACAAGCCCTGCTTTCTGAGATTAAAACAGTGACATAACCACTTTTGAAATGGCAAATCCAATGCATACTGAAGGAAAATTCCAGAGTGTTTATTAAGATTGAAATAAGATACATCAAAAGAAAAGAGCAGGCTCAGTATTTGCTGATTTCTTTTTTTTTTTTTACAAAGATTAGGCAACAGATAATAAAATGTTATAGACTGCTGGAATATAAATACTGAAAACATAAAAATAATTTTAAGTAACAATGTCTTTGCAATTTATCCAATACTTAAGAAAGTATTCTGTGTGGATTGGGACCTTAAAAACGGATATACTTTGTTATACTACTTCATTCTTAGAGAAAGCACCACACAAATGTCCGTGGAAAGCATGTGGTCTTTAATGCTATTTAGATCTGGGTTTGAATCTCAGCTCATTCTAAGACCCAGTTTCTTACCTCAAAAAGTGAAAACAATAGAACGATATGGAGGGGTGGAGCAGACATTGTAAGGAAAAGAAATGAAGAATCTAGCATTGTGCCTGACATACAGCCCTCGCTTTGCACACGGTGGCCTCAACTCATGGAACCATGGCGAGTGAAGATATGGTTCCCATGTGCATGCATTTCAGTTGACACAGTACTGTGCCAGGTGAGGACTGTGTGCAGTAACTGTTCAATATATGACAGTCCTATGTAATATTTATGTATAAAATCATCGATAAGAAAGCTTGACATTTCACTTTAAGGGGATACACCTCTGAAACGAGAAGAACAGTAATGATGTGACATTTCGTTCGATCCTTATGAAATGTCAAGAGGTGAGCACTGTTGGTGCTCCCATTTTACAGTTGGAGAAGTGGCGGTGAGAGGATCACCAGGACGACAGGACAACTGGTTGACCCAGGAGCTGGCTCCTGGCGTTGGAGTCTCCTCAACCCCTCCTGTCCTTGGAATGTGTGTTCTGTCCCCCCCGACCCTGTGCCCATGATGGGAGCCATTTTCAAGGACGCAGCCCTGAGAGAGATGCTATATGTGTCAGAACCTCCTTAAAGTCTGCATCTACACCTTTAGGATTCTGGCAACAGATTTGGAGACCTCCTCTTCTGGAAGTATCCGATTCAAGCCTTGGAAGCAAGTCTTTTTGCTTCTTGAAACTGCCACCTGCCCATCTGAAGTAGCCAGCCTCTGTCTTCCCTCTCTCCCGGTTCTCTGGGTATGGGGCCAGTTTCAGATTTCACCCGGGAAGCTCCAAATGGAGATTCAGAAGTTCAATAACTTACCTAAATTTATGCAGCGAATAAGAGAAGGCACTAGACCTCTCAGTTCTTTACAGAAGGGGCTGGGCCCTATTGAATATCTTTTAGATTTGCACTAAAACCAAGGAAACATAGGGTGCCTGGGTGGCTCATTGGGTTGAGCGTCTGACTTTGGCTCAGGTCATGATCTCATGGTTTGTGAGTTCGAGTCCCGCATTGGGCTCTGTGCTGACAGCTCAGAGCCTGGAGCCTGCTTTGGATTCTGTGTGTGTGTGTCTCTCTCTTTCTCTCTGTCCCTCCCCGACTTGCACTCTGTCTCTGTCTCTCTCTATATATATCTCAAAAATAAACATTAAAGAAAACATTTAAAAAACCAAGAAAATCTTTTCTAACTTTCTTGACCCTGAGAACAATTTTTCAGTGTACTCATCTGCCAAGGAAAAAAATGTTTTAAATGGGCCAATTTGAGGAGCTGCGGAGACCAGGACCCTGGTACCCTGCGTGGTCCAGGGAAGGCAGAACAAAGAGCTGCACATGGAATTCCAGAAGGCCCAGGCCTGGCCCAGCTAGTCAAGCTGCAAAGGGCGGAATGAGGGTAGATGTTTTCCCAGTGGGCCTGGGGGAAGACCACCAGGACTTGAGCAGCTGGCCAGCTCTAAGGTGGTGCTTTGTTTTGCTACAGTATGGGCAGAATAGAGAGTTGGGTTCTGGTCGGGGCCGAGGGGAGGGAAATAGAAAGACTGTTGAGCCCCTCTCACAGAGACAGAGAAGCATCGTAGGCAGCCCAGGTGAACCGACCTCATCCGTGGGTTCTGCCTCTCATTTCGGGATTACAGTGAAGGAGACGGTGGGGCTGGTGGGCAGGGAGAGGTCACCTAGTAACTCAGCTGTCATGGCGGCAGGACCCCCAGGTCTGGGAGCAGGGCAGCAACCCGGGTCCCTGGTATGAAGATCCGCAGAGGTGCCAGAGGCAACAGAGGCTGCTCACGGTCATTCCGCATTCTGCTCACGTGGTCATTTCCGCCAGGCTGGGACTGAGCCTTGAGGTGAAATGGATTGGTGGATCCAATGAAGAAAAGTAGGGGGATGAGGGGCTAGGAACCAGAACCCGTAATCTTGGGCTTGAAGCCATGGCAGAAATTTCTATTTCCCAGCTGAAGGGGATGGGTGATTCCACACCCACCACATGCAGAGTGTAGGCAAGGTGCTTGGGAGGAAGAGACCTCAGATAATCTGTTCCTCACTTTCAGGAGCCTCATAAGAAATGTCTTAGATGGGGGCCGTCACCTTGCAAGGTGGCTTTGTGCTTTGGAACTTGGGGTTTGTTAGCGAGCAACTCTGTCCATGTCATTTGGATGGAAGGTGAAAAAAACAGGCCCGCTTCTTATAACCAGTGGCTGTGGTTAGAGCATGTGAACTGCTTTCATTCCCCAATTCAAGAAAGAAGAAGAAATGAATTCTTTAAGAGCCATGGCAAAGACCACCAGTTCTACCACCATTCAGAAATGCAATCATGCTTCACCATTGAAAACATAACCTTTTAGCTCCTTTAAACTGTTGCAGTGATTGCCATGAAATGGCAAATTCTTTAAACACATGATTGGAAAATCTGGGTGGGGGTGGGGCTCAGGCTCCTTAAATACACAATCCCGTCCTGATGAACGAGGGAAAAATCTTCCAGGTCCTATATAGTCTGACATTTAGTAAATGAACGTCTCTCTCGTGGTCAGGGTTAAGTTATGGAAAATGTAAAGTTAATATCTTTTGCATGTGAATAGAGAGCTCAAATGGAGCCAAAAGAATACCACACATTGACTAGGTGTGTGGGGGGGTGGCTGGCCAGGAGAGAGGTGGGAAGATGTGGTTGGGAAAATCTCCACTGAAACTCTACTTTTACTCTCTTGTTAATCTGTAAAGCACTTTCTGGCATGCTCTTATGGAAACTTTAGAAGCAGACGGAAATATTTTAAGATGTATAATACACACGGACCAGTAATACCAATTTCCATTTTCCTTGTAGGAGTCGACATAGGGAAGTGCTGTTGGGAAGTCCTTTGGGTGTTAGCAGAAATTTGAACGGGAAAGAATATTTTATGGTATGCTTCTCGGAGGCTTAGAAATAACTGATTTGCAAACAATGACCAGCACAAAAGCTTTGATTCAATTCTTTCCAATATATTTCAAAGGTCAGTGGTCAGCCCTTTTCTTTTTTCTCCCTCCTGTAGTCTGGTAGTTGATAATCCTAACCTTTGGCAGCAATTCAGCAAATTCAGCAAATTTCTACTCCCTCAAAAGAATTAGACCTTTTGAGGGAAGGAATTATCAAGCCTATAGGAGATGGGACGGTGTATTGTCTTCAGAGAACGGCATCCATTTCAAATTGTAGAACTACCTTTGGTAAGATATCTTGATTTCAACAATTTTCTGAGGATGTAGTGCAGTCTTAAAAAAATGGAGTTTGGGGGCACCTTGCGTGCCTCAGTTAAGCGTCTGACTTCAGCTCAGGTCAGGATCTCAGGGTTCGTGGGTTCGAGTCCCACGTTGGGCTCTGTGCTGAGAGCTCGGAGCCTGGAGCCTGCTTCGGATTCTGTCTCCCTCTCTCTCTATCCCCCCCACCCACCACCTGTGCTCTGCCTCTCTGTCTCTCAAAACTAAATAAACATTAAAAGTGATTTAAAAAATGGAGTTTGTATTGGAGCACCAGCAATCTCGCCAGCAATAATATCTCCATCATAAAATCTACACACAGTATCTCCATGGGCCTGTGAATGGGGCAGTATCATTGCCCTCACACCAAGAACTCCTGAATGAAATTCAAATATACCATCCAGTGGATCACATTCCGGATACTCAGCTCTGTACATCCCGATCACAACTTAACAGTAACTGGAATCTATTCTCTTCCTCAGGCTGGGTGGGCTTGTGCTCTTTCCAACATTAGGGGCCTCCTTGGTGCTGAATGGACAGCTCTGGATGGGGCCAGATCAAGCCCTCAGGGGTGCTTTGGGACCCACGGATGGCTTCACAGAGGCTGCGGACTTCACCAAATGAATTGCAAAATTGTGCATGTATGTATGTACCTTTTTTCATAGAGGATCCACAGGAGTAAAAGCAACCCCCCCCCAAAAGAAGCCCCAAACACAGAAAAGGGTAAAATCTATTGCTTTACTGGTATCCAAAGAAATGCTATTTTCATAGAGGCTATTAATAATGCTCATAATATGAAATAATTCATATTTATTATGAATTTTAGTAATGTGCCAACCTCATATCCAGACCAGATAATAAAATGATTTTAACTAATCAATACTCAAACATCTGTGTTAACTTTTCCACAAAGTGAAACAAGGTCTCTTTATGCACTATACATTGGGCTTATATTAAATATATATACCCTTATAATATTTGTGCTGATTCAAAGGCTGTTTATCCCCCAAATTAAAGAGTTTACAAAGTGTAAGTGGGAGTGGAGGAGAGTCAATTTTGACAAAAAAGAGTTGAACCAAAGAGCAAAAAATCATATTCGGTGTTTGACTGTTGATATTCCATACCACACAATTGTAGCTCTTAAAATATTTGTTTAATGTGTTTGGTATTTTTGTGGGGAAAAACACCCTATTTATGTTAGGGTATGTTCTTTTTTTAAAAATATTTTTAAAAAATATTTTTAATGTTTATTTATTTTTGAGAGACAGAGACGGAATGTGAGTGGGAAAGGGACAGAGAGAGAGGGAGACATAGAATCCGAAGCAGGTTCCAGGCTCTGAGTTGTCAGCACAGAGCCCAACGCGGGGCTTGAAATCATGGGCCGTGAGATCATGACATGACCCGAAGTCAGATGCTTAACCAACTGAGCCACCCAAGTGCCCCTATGTTAGGGTATATTCTGGGGATGGCGTGACTATCAGTAAGCATTAAAGGTTTAGAGAAGAGGCTGGTAAATATTCAAATGAACTAACCAGATTTTAAACTAGTCAATAAAAAAAAATTCTCTTAAAACTTCGAGGCATATTTTGATCAGTTCACATATTTTGTCATGTTCTACTGTTCTACTTTTTCCTTTCCCAACAACCTCTCAGTGTGGCTGTGTTCTATGGCAGTCCCACAGCTCTGATGAGCAAACTCTCTCAAATCGACTCATCGCTGGTCTCTCAATTTACAATACTAAAATTGTTTGGGTGCCTTGGTGGCTCAGCCGGTTAGGCATCTGACTTCGGCTCAGGTCATGATCTCACGGCTTGTTAGTTCGAGCCCTGTGTTGGGCTCTGTGCTGACAGCTCAGAGCCTGGAGCTGGCTTCAGATTCTGTGTTTCCCTCTTTCTCTGCCCCTCCCCTGCTTGTGCTCTGTCTCTCTCGCCTTCAAAAATTAATAAACATTAAAAAAATTTTTTAAGTACTAAAACTGTTTAACACTTTCGTAAAAAGCAGATAACACAATGATTACGTTTATAATTCCTCCTCCTGTCCCTTTCAACAGAAGGTTCTATTTATGTTGATAATATGGTGAATGATTCAACTCCAATCCTAAACTCTGGAGAAAAGAAATAACTTGCTTGACACAGTGGATGTTTCCATAAGAAGATTCCTTTCGAATGCTGTTGAGAATTCCATCCGCACCGTATCTGTCATAGCCCAGCGAAAATCACTGCGTTAGTGTATACACACATATATATATATATATTTTTACATCGATGACAATGGTACAAAGAATGCACACTTAGTCCTCTGAAGGGAGGAATTTTACTTGGAAAATTTTAATCCAGGTTAGGGGGCTGTTAAAGAGGGAAACTTTAGGATGGCCACATGGGGGCAGCAAACTACGCAGGATTCCCCCTAAACGCTGAAGCTGCAAAATTCTGCTGTCTGCTCCAGTGGTATGAAAGAAGGCAAATGAAAAGAACTAATTGAAGTACCTGGGATTTGAGCCATCGACAAGCACTGGCATTTCTAGTACAAATATAGTGAGAGTAGGGAGGGGGGCACTATGCTTCCTGGAATATATTCCTAACTGAATACATGAGACATCAGCTTTCTAAGTATTTCTTAGGATTTGCACACACAGAGAGCTAAAGCCTGGCAGTTGCTCACTGTACTTTCCAGCAGATCTTAATCTTCCCCTATTAAGATTTTCCTGTATTTCAGGAGAGAATAACAATAGGGTAGAGTGTCAATAAGATTTAATTTTTTAAAATAGGGAAATGGACTCTCTTCAGAAGAAGTAGTTAAGTACTTGTGAATCACTTACTAATTATTAGACTCCGCTCAGCAGAAAGACTTACAAAATACAGTGGAGTTCAGGATATGGAAAACCTGGATACTGTTGGCAGAATTCCCGACTGTGCGGCTGTTAACCTTGGTTAGGTTTTGTAATCTCCAGGTATAACCTTTACCTAGAACACAAGGGAAGTAGGAGAGAGGTCACCTCAAAGATCCAGTAAAAGAATGCATGTCACCCACTTAACTTAGCCTCTGGACTATGGTAAGAATGCAATCAAGTCCGTAGTTATTAAATCATTTTAAGGAATGAATGGCACATGGCAGGGCTCAATAATTATTTCTTGCTGAGTACTGATGATACGCTATCTCATTTAATTCACACAAGTACTGTGAGAGCTGGGTTTTATTGCCCCCCCACCCCACTTTTATAGTTGAGAAAGTTGAGATTCAACGACGCCAATCCCCTGATTAACATCACAGATTAAGTGGGAGAGCTGGGATTTCCACCCAGGTCCTGATTCCAAGCCTCGTGTACTTTCCACCGCACGTGGGTAGGGAGACTACCTTATTCTTCCCCCTGCTTTAGGCAACTCCTCCATTACCTGAAGTCACCTGGTAGTTCTTGAAAATGACTCACAGATCGGGCTAGGTCAGCACAGGACAGAATCATACCGTTTTACTCGTGCATTCAACAGACTAAGAGAAGGTGCGGAGAGGAGAGAGGTTTTTTGCTACCACAAGGGAAGGACTTGCTGTTCATGTGTCTCGAACCCAGAGACGAGTCTAGGGCAACACACCTCAAACTCACCATCACGCGCATTTGTGTGCCTCCCACTTTATCGGATGCAATCCCTGTCTGTAGGAACAAGTGTTTGCTGGAATGAGTGAAATCGTCTATAGTAAAAAGATACGTGATTGTCTGGGATCAGATGTTCTTGAGTCTTTAAGTCCTTGTAAGGAATAATACGTAAATTCAGAGAATATGCTCTACCTGGTCTCCCCCTCAATATGGTGTAATGTAGTCCTTTCTTCTCATTAAAGGAGGCAAGACCCCTCTTACCATTTTTTAAAGTTTATTTATTTTGAGGGAGAGAGAGAGAGACAGAGAAAGAGAGGATCCCAAGCAGTCCCCACACTGGCAGCGCAGAGCCCGACACGGGGCTTGAACCCACGAACTGCGAGATCATGACCTGAGCTGAAACCAAGAGTCGCGGGCTTAACCGCCTGAGCCGCCCAGGCGCCCCCCCACTCTTACAATTTTTAATTGAAGATTCCACCCCCACAGGCTGACAGGCGCGTGTGTGTGACTTGTCATGCGTTTGAGCACCACACTGAGTGAACATTTTAAGTGAAAAACACAAACATACAAACAAAACAAAACAAAAACCTCCTCTGGTAAAGCAGCTGGGAAATCCAGAAACTCTTTGTTGTTTTGAACCAGAAGGTTCTCCATGCGAAAGAGGAACAGCACAAAACTGGAAACAAGAAGGCCACTAACCTAAATGCGCTCTTACCCCTGACACTATTAAGGAGACGATACAGGACATTTCCTTTAGTACCTAGTGATTTTCAATAACTAGGTGTGGCCGTAAATGAATGAATAAAAGCTGTTCTCAGACCCTAACTTCATGCAATAATAAAGGTGAGTGACCTTGGGGTGACCTGGGAGTGGCCCCTGGGGCAGGCTCCCCACCCCTCCCTGTCCTTGAAATGCACCACGTCCGTACGTGCAGCCCCTACGCCACGCGGGAGCCATTCTCAAGGACGCAGCCAGAGAGAAACGGGGTGTGGGGACCCCTTGAAGGTCTGTGTGTAAATGTTTAAGATCCTGGCGGCACCCAGGACAAGCCTTAAGTAAGTTCCCTTGCTGCTGCTGCTGCTGCTGCTGCTGCTTTTTTTTTTTTTTTTTTAGATATTTATTTATTTTTGAGAGAGACAGAGCGTGAGTGGGGGAGGGGCAGAGAGAGAGGGGGAGACACAGAATCCAGGCTCTGAGCTGTCAGCACAGAGCCCAGGAGTCTTGAACCCACGGGCCGTGACATCATGACCTGAGCCTAAGTCGGGGGCTCAGCCATCTGAGCCACCCAGGCGCCCCGTAAGATCCCTCGCTTCTTAAACCTGCCACCTGCCCGTCTGGGGTGGCCTGCCTCTCTGTCCCTCCGTGCTGGGGGCCAGTTTCAGATTTCACCCGGAAAGCTCTCGAGGTTTCCAGGGACCCGCATTACAGACGCAAAAGGGGGTGTGATCAAGATCCAGCCTGGGGAAATGCTCTATTGTGGACCGTGCCCAGGGGCATGTGGCTGCCAACATCCGCCTCAGAAAGTTTAGGGCTCCATGGAAAAGGCCCTTAAAAGATCTTCTGAATTTTTTATCTGTGGACTTTAACAGTTGCATTTAAAAGTAGTATTCATTTATGTCCTAAATATGTTAATTTATTTTGCCTTTCCACCCCCCTGACCTTGACTTGCTGTGGTTTGGGGAGAATTCTCAGGGGACTCTGTTCCTGTTGAGGATGGGCCTTGAGAAACATACTGGCTTTCTGTGCGTTTGTCTCTATGCAGGATCTGATGGAGTGTGGGGGCCTGGCAGGGAGGCGGGTGGGGGGTCAAACGCCTCTGGTTTGCCTGAGGTCTTCTTCCTCCATTTGTCAGCCTGCCGGAGAGCCGGACATAGACTCTGAACAAGAACCCCACAAGGTTTCTTTTGGTTTCACAGGCCTGTGAAGGAAACTTCCGTGAAACGTCCCATATAGTAGGTTTTACATCACTTGTGATTATTTAAGCCCATGGAAAGGAATTCTACAAAATATGTATATGGAAAAGATACGGGAAAATATAGAAACATTTTTTGAATATTTATTTTGAGAGAGAGAGAGAAAGCATGTGTGCAAATGGGGGAGGGGGAGAAAGAGAGAGAGAGAAAGAGAGAGAGAGAATCCCAAACAGGCTTCCAGCTGTCAGCACAGAGCCCAGCTTGAGGCTTGAACTCACAAACCGTGAGACCATGACCTGAGCTGAAACCGAGACCCAGAGGCTTAACCAACTGAACCACCCAGGCGCCCCTGTACATTGTATTTTGAATAAATATCCTTCTACTTATTCTTGATAAACTGTAGACTAATAGTCTCTCTTCTCATGTTGGGCCTTCAATTTAATTTAATTTGGTTAATTTTTTCTTAAAAAAATTTTTTTTTACATTTATTTATTTTTGAAAGACCGAGAGAGACAGAGCGTGAACTGGTGGGGGCAGAGAGGGAAAGAGACACCGAATCCGAAGCAGGCTCCAGGCTCTGAGCTGTCAGCACAGAGCCTGATGCAGGGCTCGAACCCACGAACCGTGAGATCATGACCTGAGCCGAAGTCGGACGCTCAACCGACTGAGCCACCCAGGCGCCCCAGATTTTAAATATGCAGTGATACACTCTCTACATCTTTGCAAAAGGGGATTTTTAGGTCTGTCTTTGACTCGGGAGCATGTTCTTCCCAAATGAATA
The DNA here is from genome assembly GCA_028646485.1 of Cryptoprocta ferox. Taxonomy (NCBI): domain Eukaryota; kingdom Metazoa; phylum Chordata; class Mammalia; order Carnivora; family Eupleridae; genus Cryptoprocta; species Cryptoprocta ferox. The sequence continues at coordinate 46,701,459 of CM053565.1, forward strand.
AATCAAAATCAGACAGCACTTATTTAATCAGACGTGTCTGTTCAGCTCCCCTGAAAACTGCCAGACATGCTTTAGTATCAGGTCCCACGGCAAGAAGCAGTTTCCACAGGTGGGACTTCCGTGGAAAAGGAACCAGAAAGATAACTGCTGCCGTTCTTGTCTTTTTTTTTCCTTTCCTCTCTTCTTCTGTTTCCTTCCCTTCCTCCTCTCCTCCTCCCCCTCTTCCTTCTTCTTTAAGAAATGACATAATTTAAGACACTGCCACCAGTGATTTAAAACATGTATTTACCTTCCTATTTTGGAAATGGCCTAGAAGGAAAAAATGATGTAAAGGAAGAAAACAACCGGTTGGGACAGTTCATCCTTCCCTTTGCGAGAATGCATTTTTTGAGTAGAAAGATTGGCGTCTATTAGTGTCAAGTGATGGTAGCCGGAGACTATTTGCTCGTTGTTGGGGTGATGTTTTGTGCTGCTTTGGAAAATGAAAAGATGTGTGTGTGTGTGTGTGTGTGTGTGTGTGTGTGTGTGTGTTCGTAGAATCACCCCCAGGACCCCATGGGAATGGCAGAATAACGATCTCATCTCAATGGCATAAGCAAGTTCAGTTATGGAAACTGAGGGATGCGTGGGGACCACTACGGGGCTGAAACTTTCATTGTCTTCATAATGGTCCACTCAACACCCTTCATCCTTGCCCAGGGTGTAGACCTCATCTGTGTTATTTTGACCTTTCAACCTGAGGTCGTGTCCCTCCCCGAATGCAGCTTTATCAGGTCAGCAGGAAGACATGCAAATCAGGATAATTTGGAAATCTGTTCAGGATAAATCCCTTTTCTCTATGAAGTTACACGTATCTTAATAGCCTGACCTGTAAAACCATAAGGAAACAAACAAAAATAAACAAGAACCAGACATAAAGAAAAAAATCAGTGACATCAACAATCAAACCGAACCCAAACAAAAAGTGTTCCCTGTTTCCCTGGGTTGTGCATTTTTAACATAATTTTTAAAAAATCACTGAAAAATGAGATTGTCATGTAGCAAAGGTTGATAAGCAAGAAGAAGAAAATGAAAAGCACCTATAACCTTAGCATTCAGAGATAATCTCTATTTTTAACCTTCTGGGGTATAGACTTTGTGTGTGAAGTCTGTGTGTGTGTGTGTGTGTGTGTGTGTGTGCACACATCCAATACATTTATAAACTTACGTGATATGTGAAATTTACAAAATGTATAAACTTATAAAAATGAGGATTTTTTGCTTTTATTCTTCTTACACATTCCCATTCTTTTTGTATGTTTATTTTTGAGAAAGAGAGAGACAGAGAGAGTGAGACAGAGCGTGAGCGGGGGAGGAGCAGAGAGAGGGAGACACGGAGTCCAAAGCAGGCTCCAGGCACTGAGCTGTCAGCACAGAGCCTGACGTGGGGCTTGAACCCATGAACCGCCAGATCATGACCTGAGTCGAAGTCAGTCGCTCAATGGACTGAGCCACCCAGGCGTCCCTAACCATTCCTATTCTTTAAGAACAGCAGAGTATGTGAGTGTATGAATATACTCTAGTTAATATCACTGGCCATTATTCTTGGGTTTATAAGCTGGTTTTCAATGTTTCCTTCCTATTAAGTGTTTTATAAAAGTTGTTTCTGTAGCCGAATCTTTGTGACATTACAAATCCTTACTTAGGATAAATTCCTGGAAATAGGATTTCTGTGTTAAAGGTTAAGAACATCTTAAATAGCTTATGAATACATAAGTATTCAGCATGTGTTGTCCAATCCGGGCAAGCTGCTTTTTAGAAAAGTGTTATTAACATATTCTCTCCTTAGCAATGTATGACCCTGTCCAGGTTCTCACTGTCCCCGAGAGTAATCATTAAAGAACTATTTAAAAACAAATTTTTATTTATTTTTTAAAGTGAAATTTTAGAGGAGAGTGACTACGCAGGTTAATTCTGCCACTTTGAATATTAAGACTTTGTTGCCAAATGAAGGTGTTTTTCAGGAATTCACTTGTTACCGAATGAGTTTGTCTTATTCAAGGCAGAAGCCCACGGTGGCCGTGCGTTGACTCGTAAGAGAGGTCACGTCTTTCTTGTTTAATTCAAAGGATCGGAAGCTGGCTTGCGTCCAGGTGGGATATCCTGATTGGAAGTCAACTCTGACATTCACCTTTGCTCCTTCCTTACCATCTTTTTGGTGCAAATCCCTTAGCGAAGAGCGTGATATCTACACATGCTAGTTCGCACACACACACAAAGTGGGACAGACATGTGCTCTACCTTGAGTCATCCTGTGTGGCTTGGTGGGGGAGGGGGGGCATGCCCAAGGGGAGGGGAAGAGGAAACAGGCTGAGAAAATTGGAAATTCTTCCTGGTAAGTCCGTATCAAACATTAGTGTTTGGCCCACGAACAGCTGTTACATAAATTATTTGTATTAATAACAATGAGTAATAATTAAAAAAAAATATGTGCGCTGCCAAAACTCCATTTGGTGCTTTACAATGTGCTTGGGTCAAAGTCCTTGTTAGACCTTTTATGATAGCCTTGAAAATGAGGTGTTATATTTGCAGAGCTCTTTAGAACGGGCCAGGTGTTTTCTTATTGATAAACTCACTTGGGGTGAGCTGTCAGAGTTGGGGTACTTCATGCTTCTACCTATCCTTGAATAATGTGCAATTTCAGACCTGTCGATCCTTTCTGTTTCAGGCTTTTAATGTAAATCCTTGCTTAGAAAACAGCGATGGACTCAAATCTTTTATCCGATTTCTTAATGGGATGCAATAAATAGCACATGGGGTTAGCGGTTATGACGTATTTATTTTATTTATTTATTTATTTATTTTTAAAATTTTTTTGGTTATGACGTATTTAAATAAATTTTAAAAAGATATAAAAGTCAAACCGTGGCAAGATATGCTTTCACTCAGTGCTCTGTCCCCTGGAAGGCAACATGAAAAAGTCCTGTGGGTCTTGGATTAGAAAAATCCCCAAACATCTTTCATGCGTGGATGGAAGTGTAAGACTTGGTGTCTTGGATCCAGTCCAGTGTAAAGGGGAATTTCAAAAGCTGGTTCACATATTTGTAATTTTCCAGTTTGAGGCACACACTTCCTATCTTGACCATTTGTGCTCTCCGGGATCAGCCAGCAGATTGGTTGTGAAGAGGGCGAAGGCTGCTTGATAGCTGAAAACCGTAAAGGGCTGTGGGAAGTTTTTGGAAGAAGAGCTCAGGGAGAACATTAATTTTGTAACCACTGTGTGGTCATTAGCAGGGTTCTAGACTTGCAATGTTTTATTAGTGTGGTCTGCATTATTAGTTTACTTGGAGCATCATCATGAATTATTGATGTTGTCATTCTACGGTGGAAGAGCCTGGTAAACTAGAGGAAATGAAAAGGCGTAGATTTTTGTTGTTGTTTTTCATAGCAGTTTATGTGCAGATGCACACTATGTGCTTGGGAAATCTACAAGGAAAAAAAAGATCTGTTAATTCAAAAAAAAAGTGAGAGAGAGAGAGAGAGGAGAGAGAGATGCTGGTGGAGAGGACCAGCAGAAGAAGGTTCAGAAAGCAGAGGGGTCCCAGAGGGTCTTTGAGCAACAAAATAGCAAGGAGTCACAAAATGATTGAAATGGACGATTCTCACAAAAGTTGGTGAAAAGGGCAAAACCAACAGCCATTGGGCTTTGCAGGGTCAGATGGCTTTTAAAAAGCCAGACCTGGGGCACCTGGGTGGCGCAGTTGGTTGAGAGTCTGACTCTTGATTTTGGCTCAGGTCATGATCTCACAGTTCTTGAGTTCGAGCCCCGCGTGGGGCTCTGCGCCGACAGCGTGGACCTCACCTGGGAAGCCTGCTTGGGATTCTCTCTCTCTCTCTCTCTCTCTCTCCATTTTCCTCAGCTTGTGCTGTCTCCCTCTTTCTCTCAAAATAAATAAATAAACTTAAAAAAAAAGCCAGACCTAATTGCTAAGAGAAATCTCCCAAGAAGATGGGCACGTGTGGTAGGTCCCACATGGTCCGTATGGGCCCATGATGAGTATTTGGTGGTGTCATGTCAAGAGGCTAATAATTAAGCACGTTCATAGTTAAGCATGGCTAGTGGATCTTGGCAGAAAATCCGTGTTGGCAAAAGGGAGGGGAGCAGGGGGCATCTATGTAAAAAGTACATCAGTACTTTCTCACAGTGAAAACTTACAAATAAACCCAAAGCCATTGTTGATGGCTCCCCTCAATCCCAGCAGTGTAGCCTGATTTTCTTATCCTTCTAGAGGGTCTTCTCTGTGCTCTGTGTGATTTGGGCTTTCTGTAAACGGTACCTTGCTGCATATATGAACTAAAAGTTGCTTGGAACGTGTCAGGTGTTTCTCTTGAAACTCTTTGTATGTCACTATATATAGAAACCACCTTTTGCTTTATTTTTTTTAGTTTTTTAAAGCTTATTTATTTTGAGAGAGAGAGAGAGACTGCGCATGAGGGAGGGGCAGAGAGAGAAGGAGAGAGAATCCCAAGCAAGCTCTGGGCGGTCAGTGTGGGTCCTGATGTGGGGCTTGAACCCATGAACAGCGAGATCATAACCTGAGCCAAAATCAAGACCTGGATGCTTAACTGACTGAGCCACTCAGGTGCCCCGAATGACTTTTTGCTTTAAACGTCAGCTTCACATCCCCTGAAGAATGATGTGCAATCGTTCTACAAATGGGATATTTAGGTGTTTCTGACGGTGCTGTCTGGTAAGCACCGTGTTGTGGATCTCAGTTGTTTGTCGTCAGTTTTCTTTTCTGCCCAGGCAGAGAGAGAAGAAATGATATTCCAGCAATGTCTTAGATTGGTTGGCTGGCCAACAGAGTTAGGACTGGAAAATACGTATTTTGGGTATACAATTGCTTAAGTAGACCCACGGTATTCCCTTTACTTAGCCTGAGAGGCAAATGACTCCACTAGGGTATTGAAGGATATGCGTGAGTCCAATCAGGGGACATTTGTATGTATTCCAAAAAGACAGTTAGATTCTATTGACATTTTCCTCTTTCCCCCCTCCTTTCTCTAAGGGCAAGGGAAAAAATAAGTTAAAAAAATCTTTATTTATTTATTTATTTATTTAGAGAGAGAAAGAATCCTAAGCAGGTTCCATGCTGTCAGCTGAGAGCCTGATGTGGGGCTCGATCTCAGGAACCATGAGATCGTGACCTGAACTGAAATCAAGAGTCGGTGCTTAATTGATGGAGGTACCCAGGCATCCCCCAAATAATTTTTACCCTATATTTTAGACTTTATTGAGAACCTTCTCTTAAATCCACCATTTCTTTCTTTATTATTTTTAATAGATTAAGAGACACAACTATGCAAACTTCACATTATGGCATTAGTTTATGGCAAAGCTTAGCACATATTCTTTATAGCCAAAGGTGTTGGTATTGATTTCGGATTCTGTTGACTGTGTTGCCCTCTTGTTCAGTGGCTGATACCTGACTAATATCTGGTTCCAACATGTGTGTATCATTTGAGCAGCCACAAAAGAGGTTGATTTTACTCTTAAAATCGTTAAAAGAACAAACGCGAAAAAATTCTCTCATGGAGAATAATGTCGTGACCACAACATCAGTGACAAATAGAAAACCAGCTAACGACAATGCTGTCGTTAAAAAATTTTTAATTTTGTCCATGGGTTTTAATGTCTTATTCTTGTTTAGCAGGAAGTATCTTACTCCAGGTGGAAAGTATTATAGGTGATATTATTCTAGAGTGATCCATGCGGGGGGGGGGATATCTCATTTAAGGATCTAAGCCTTCTATATCATAAAATACCCTAAAATAAATATTAGGTGTTTCAAAAATATGAAAAACAGGCTTTTCCCTGATGACTTGGGTTACTGGCTACCATTTGAAATAGAGTGACTTCATTTCAGGGTATCAGAGAGAAAAGGATACAGGCGGAAATAGCTGAAGATCCACCCCACTGTCCTGAAATCTCCAAGGGCAGATGGTATCTTGTCACGTCTAACTGGTCGGGGAATTTCAGGTTTCAGAAAGGGCCCCTGATAGGAGTGAACAATTGGCTTTGAATTTTGACATTCATAACAGATAACTTGGACTTTTTTGGGAAATTTGATGTTGACATGCGATGAATTTTCTCATCTGGGAAAGAAGATGTGTTTTTGAAGTATTTTTACGGAGTGGAGTGAAGCTTTCTGGAAGTAATCTAGTTTTGATGGCACTCGCGCTAGCTTCTCTACTGCTACTTGAAATCATAACATCTTGGAGAATTCTTATGTTCCTCCTAAAATAGGCAAGGACTCTTTGCTTACTCTCTCAAAGAGATATGGCATTTCCAGTTACCCAGGCTTAGGAAGCAGAGTGCTTTTCCTCCCCTGGGGCTCAGCTCTGCGTCGAGCAAAGGAATTGGCTTCTTTTGAGTCCTTTTTGATTTGTTGTGTTAGTTTGAGAAGAGGAACATGAATAGCCTTGGGTTGGTTTTGCTCGTAAGAGGACAACAAAGAAACAAACTCTCTGGGATCTACCAGCTAACTGGCAAATGTTAACCGAGTATTTACTGTGTGCTCTGCATTGTGCCCTGTGCTTTTGGGAATATGGGAATAAATGATCAGAAGTTTCTACCACCGTTCTCGTCTCCAGGCAGGATCTTCCACTTATCTCTACCTAAAAGTCCCAAGTCCGATAACATTCAGAATTGCATCCTGCCTTCTCAGAAACATCTACCACATCAAGAGGGAAAGCAAAGGCTGGCACATATTGGCGCTCTGGCCTTGGGCTTGTGTGAACTTGACTCCTTGCCCATTCTTCTTGTCGGTGTCCGGGACCCCTTGCTGGCCGGGCTTTTGTTTTGTTCCTGAGTCTACAGCTGGTCTCTCCAGGCTTTGTGCCTGTTCCTGTCTGTTCTGAGTCAAGTTCTCAGCTTCAGCGTCTATTAGATTTCGTTCGTGTCACCTCCCCCATCTGCCCCTACCTTGGCTTCTCTTTGGTGATCCCAATTCTGGGTTTGTGCTGTAGATTCTGTTTTTGTTTCAGCCCACAGCCTGATCCCAAGCTATGGTTTATACTTGTCATGGTGTAATCCAGCTGTTCTCAAGGGGAGTCTGTGAAAGACGACATCAATGTCTTGGTGAAAAATTATTCCCTCTTAAGGGAAAACTGGTTGTACTGTCCAGGGTAGATGTGAAAACCTGCCAGTAATATCTGTTATGGTTATAGCTTGTTAGGACCACGCTCTGAAGTAAGATAGATCCAATTCTCTCTTTTTCACTTCCCATCCATGTAGCTTTGAAGAAGTCATTAGTCCTCAGTTTCCCATACATGAAATGTGAATATGGCAAATAAATCTTGCAGGGTCATCGTGGGCTAGAACATGTGTACACTATCCTTAGCATATACTAAGTGCTGCCACTTTTATTGTTGTCATCTTGGAAATTAAGAGTAGTGAGGTGGTATTAGTGCATACTTTAATAACCGGGAAGTTATGACACAAGCTTCGGTTAATCCAAATCCATTACAGCTGATGCTTGTTAGGTATTCTCTATGAGCAAAAGGTTATGTCCAGCACTCTCCAGAATATAAAGATAAATAGGGGGTGCCTTGGTGGCTCAGTCAGTTAAACATCTGACTTTGGCTCAGGTCATGATCTTGTGGTTCATGGGTTCAAGCCCATAGGCTATGACATCTATTGAAGGGGTTTATAACTTATTAGGAAACATACAAAGCACTCCTATTAAAAGACCAACTGTGATAAATGGTGCATGGGTGATGCCAAATCTAGTGGGGACAGAGGGGAAGAATGAGATGCCTAATAGCCCAGAAAATTGGAGGAGGTTTCATTGGGTAGGGCACATCTGAACGGGCCGTTGAAGGATGCTTGTATTTCTGTAGACAAAGAAGGGAGATGTAGGAATTTGCATGACAGACACTAAGAGAGCATATTTAGAGGAAAATGGTCTCTCAATGTTATTTGTCATGGCCTATGAGTTTAGATTTTATTTTATGACAAGTGAAGGATGTTGAGCAGGGTGGTGTTATAGTTACATCTAAGGAAAGTGGCTGGGATAATGAGCAAGACAGATGGGAGCTGGAACAGACCTAGAGGTAGTGGGGAGAGGGAAGAAATTAATTGCATTTGTTGGGGCGGGAAGAATAATAGACTAAATCAGGATATAAGGGAGGCACACGTGAGAGTCATTTCGGCAGATAAAGCAAGAATGTTGATTGAATATAGAAGGCAACGGAGGTAGAGAATTTGGAAACTCGTTTGTTTCCAAGAGTCTGGGAGAAGGGTGATATTAACAAAGAAAGGGAAGGGAGGAGGAGAAGGGGGTAAAGGAGATAAAGAGAGATGACCAGTCCCATCTTGCACATGTAGGCATGATGTCTAGTGTCAGTGGGACAGCCTCATAGAGCTACCTAGCAGATAGTTGGAAAGGACTAGAAGGTAGTGCTGCTTAGATCCCTGTGGGATCTAGCTGTTACTAAATTCAGGTGGGCTAGATTCTTTCTCATACCTCCTGTATTGAGTATTATCTTTTGCATTATGCTCCTTAGATCTAATACCAACCTTCTCATGTGGAGTTGTGCCCAATGGTACAGTTAAAGATATAATGATTCTGACTGGCCTCTGTGTGTGTGCGCATGTGATTATTATTTAAAAAATTGTTTTTAATGTTTATTCATTTTTGAGAGACAGAGACAGAGTACGAATGGGGGAGGGGCAGAGAGAGAGGGAAACACAGAATCCGAAGCAGGCTCCAGGCTCTGAGCTGTCAGCACGGAGCCCGACGCGGGGCTCAAACCCATGAACTGTGAGATCATGACCTGAACCGACGTCGGACGCTTAACTGAAATGAGCCACCCAGGCACCCCTGTGTGCGTGTGATTATTGTAACTCAAACTACAAAGACTAATATAATCTTTAACATATCTGATCTCATTTTGCTAACCTGTAAAATATGGTTAATGATAATTAGCATATCGATCTCCCAGATGGTTGCATGTCCAAACTGGAATGCTGTTAGATGCGCAAGTGCTTATAAATAAGCTAAATCATGTTTATACTCATCATTATCATCAAAAGTCCATAAAGGATGTCTTTAATGTGATTTTTAAACCCATTCTCCCTTTGCTTCCTATAAAATAGGAAATCACCAAATGAGAACTCCTTTTTTTTTCTTTTTTGGCATTAGTCTGTGAATCATAGATTCATTTCTTCTAAAGTGACAATTAAAAGCAAAGAGAAAG
>CM053565.1:46710798-46957017 GCA_028646485.1 Cryptoprocta ferox
CCCCCCCGCCAGCACACCTGTTTGTAGAGCCTCTTCCTCTCCTGTCCAGGCATTTTGATTCTGGTCACGACCACCTGTTAAGGATGACGCAGATTTAGCCCTACGCACATCCTTGCCTTGTTGCTGTCTTCAGGGTCCCAAACTGTGTTGATTCACCCTATGGGACATTATTTTTAGCCTTTATCTCTTAGTGGTTTTGTTTTCTTTCCGCCACCTTTTGACCTGAGAGCTGGAAATAAAGTCCGCCTTCCATAAAGACGAGAAAGTTGTCAGCCATTTCCTTCCTGCTCACATGAAAGGCCAGCCCAGCGAGCTTGGGGAAGACACGGACAAGTTCAACTGCCTGGGTCCTGCAAACAGGACCGCTCCTCATGGGTACATCTCATCCTGGTGCACAAACCAAGCCAAGCGGTGGCCTGGAAGAGGCAGCGTCCGTTCAGAGGGTCTTGAAGATGCTCAAGGGGAATGAAATAAAAGAAGAGCACATTTTCCCCTCCTTTTGATCATGGCTGCTGAGCTCAAACATCTGGGTGAATTTGAGTAGCCCGTCTACTTCCTTTTTTTGAAGTAATTAAAAGAAATTTGCAGCCGAAGAGAAACGATTGCTTTTGGCACGAAACCATGTGAAACTGTAGTTTCATTGGACAGGAGACCTAGTTTTTACTGTGGAATAAAATATGGGAAAGTGCTTTGTAAATTGTAAAGCACCAGGTGTATTAAAGGGCTTGAAAATTATAGTTTGTTAACCCTGAGTTTGAAGTGAGTATATATATATATATATAGACAATTCAAAGAGAATGGAAAGATATAAAGATGAAAGTGAAAAATGGATGAGCCCAGCACATTCTTTTCAATGCTGGCATCCATTTCAGGGCCATTATAATTCAAGCAACTGCTTTTTGACGAACTTTTTGGGGACTCTTACCAATATTACTGCAACTAACTTTTAATTATTTTGATTTAAGTGAATTTTAAAATCATTATTCTTCAGATTAAATTCTACATGTGACATTACTGACTCAAAAATCATACACATTTAAAGTTTTGCTCTACATTTGGGGCACCTGGGTGGCTCAGTCGGTTAAGAGTCTGACTCTCCATCTCAGCTCAGGTCATGATCTCATGGTTCGTGGGATCCAGCCCCGCACTGGGCTCTGCGTGGATTCTCTCTCCCCTCTCTCTCTGCCCCTCCCCTGCTTGTGCGTGTGCGTTTTCTCTCTCAAAATAAATACATAAACTTAAAAGCATGTTAAAAAAAAAGTTTTGCTCTACATTGACATACCATCCCACAGAAGACTGGACCCACTTAGGATATCTTAAGCAGTATATGAGAATTTTCATTTCCTCAAACTCCTGCCAATAGAGGTTTTATTTGTTCTAATTTTTGTCACTCTGACCATCTTTGTTATTGGGTGGCTTGAGTAATCTTACACTTGTTTATTAGTTATTTACATCTTGTCTTTAATAGATTAATTTTCATCGTTTTCCATGTTTCCCCCATGAGGTTGTTAGGTTTTCCTAACTGATTCATAAGAATCATTTTTCCATTACGTATTAATTTTCTTTCTTAGATATACAAATATCTTCCCAATTTGTCTTCCAGTCTTAGGATGTCTTTTTTTGTTGTTGCTACATGCACAAAAAACATTTCTTTTAAAGTAGCTGAACCTACCAGTCTTCTTGTTTATGAATTCTGTTTTTTTTTGTGTGCATGTTTTCTTCTGGATGGCTTTTTTTTTGGTCACTGGATGTAAAGCTTGCTCCTGTGCAGGTTTTGAAGCTAGACAGAACAATGTTAATCTTCTCCTCTGTCTCATATGGATGAGACTTGGAGAAGGTTAAATCACTTGCCTGATTTTGTAAATAACAATAATAATATATCTATTTCACAGCACCGTTCAAGGAGATAAATTAGGCTTAGGGGCTTGGGCCTTAGCAGTGGGCTCACCAAAAGTACGGAAAGGATGTATTTCCTTTCTCGTTTTCATCTCTAAAATGAACTGGATACTGAGTTGTTCTAGTTTCTCCAAAGAAGAGAACGGCCAGGGTAGAGAAGTTCTCTTTCACTGGCTTTGCTTCCAATTAATAAATGCCCCACATGGCTCTCGAGGTGTCACATGATTGCTAAGGAATGGCCAATCTGTTTTCTGGTTTAACAGCTTTTTATGGAAAAGAAATAAGTAATATTGTCCCTGTGTCTTCATCCAGCTATAAAAACTGGAAAGAATAATTTTATGGCAAGGTGAAACTGTCCTCATAGGTTAAAAATGGAAATGATTGAATGTGTCTGCTAATGTGAAGGTTTCAGGCTAAACAGAGAAAAATGAAGGAAGCGGAGATGCTGAGGAGGCTCCTGGGAAGAAGCCACCAAAACTCTCGGCAGAAGAAACCTCTCTGAGAATTTTCTACCTTCTCAGGTTCCTCACTTCCAGGGTTACCTTTTTGCTGATGAAAACAAGACTTTATCATTCCTTTAAAAAAAAAAAAGAGAGACCATCTCTGCAACGAAGTCATATTCATTAGCAGGTTCAGAGCTTGAACCGAATGTGATATAAACAGAATAAAATAGGAAAATACAGTCCATTTAGGGCTTTACTTCACTTCACTTCCCAGTGTCCACCTTCACGTCTCCATTCCCCAGTGAACAGTGAAGTTAGAAATTTTACATCTTTATAAGGAAAGTGAATTTCCAAAGAGACTAATTTTCTCTGCCAAATATAAACTCTGCAGTGTCTGCGTGCACAAATGATGGAAGGAATAAAGCCAATTCACGAGGTAATCCAAGAAACAGGAACCCACCTTTGCTTTACTTACCAGAATATCGACAGTCGACGTGGTTATTTCAGCCTGAATGACACAGGGTTATTGAGTCATTTCTAACTCATTCTGTGTGTGTAGGCATACTCTATTTAAGGGCTCTGTTCTTTATTTCCACAATTAGATAAGATAATATATGAAATATGAAGCTTTGCAAGATAACTCTTGTTTCTAATTCCTTAATAATCCATCTTCTGCTCCTCCTATAATAGAATTTAGATTTCACAAACTCAACATGACAGCAGGATTAAGGATAAATTTAGTATCTTTCATTAAAGGGGAATCCAGAGAGAGAGAAAGGATGGATGGGGTTATAAAAGACTGGAATACAAGTCATCATCATGATAAAGGATGAAAATTAGTTATTAATAAAAATAACAATCAGATTATTTGAGCACCAATAGACTTTAAGCCAATTGACAGTAAAGCATGCTACCTCCCATTATGTGGGCGGGCCTGACCTAATCAATTGAAGGCCTTAAGAGAGAAAAAAGACAGTGTACTCCTAGGAAGAGGAAATTCTGCCTCCAGACTGTGGGCTGGAGCTACAACAGCAACTTTTTCTTGGGTCTTCATCCTGCTAGACCCCTCAGACTTTGGACTTGGCAGCCTCCCATCTCATATGAGCCAGTTCCTTAAAATAAATCTCTCTCTCTCTCCATGTGTATATATTCCCACGCACGTCCTATTGGTTCTGTTTTTCTGGAGAACCCTGACTAATGTACTATGTGACTATCAGATTGTAAGGCAAGACCTAAATGGCCAAAGTGAGGATGGGAAGAAATGGATGGCTTTGCCATGTGTTGAAGGGACTGGCCATCGACTTGCTCATGGAGTGGATGTATGAGGTAAGGAAACAGGTAGAATCAAAGGAAATTCTGCTAGTTTCTGCCCTATGGTTCATTTTTACAATAACCATCACTACTCTGTCTAAGAGGAAAGCAAGACTCCGAAGAGTTAAATAACTCGCCAATGTCACGAGTCCATTAGGTGACAGTTTCTAAGGATCATTTGAAACCACTTGGCAAGCAAATACTTTTCAGCTGGTTTCTACCTTATGCGCTGAAAGTAAGGCAAAGGGAAAGGATGGGCTGGAGCAGTATCTGAATATCCTGTTGACCAGGTACAGATCAGTCTGTCTTACTAGGTGCCAATGCATCTTCTTGTCATCTTGTTTTTCTTTGTCTTTCTTTACGTCCTTATCAGCTAGTGACTCTTCATTCAATTCTGCATATGCTAGTTGTTACTCCATTTTAGCTGATCGTTTAACACACATGTGGGTGGTTAGAAGATTTTCACAGTGATACTGATGATATATCCTTGATGGAAGAAAAGTGAGAGAATCTGTGGCCAGCACTGCACCGTTTTACAGATATTCTGTCATTTAGTCCTTCTGCATATCTTACAGAGTCCACATTCTCTTTCCGGTGCTGTAGAAGATCAACCAGACGCTTGGTGAAGTAATGTAATTTTTTTAATTTATTTTTTTAATGTTTTATTTATCTTTGAGAGAGAGACAGAGCATGAGCGAGGGAGGGGCAGAGCGAGAGAGGGACGCAGAATCGGAAGCAGGCTCCAGGCTCTCAGCTGTCAGCACAGAGCCTGACGTGGGGCTGGAACTCACAAGCCGTGAGATCATGACCTGAGCCGAAGTCAGATGCTCAATAGACTGAGCCACCCAGGCGCCCCAGGAATGTAATTTATCTCTGATCATGGCACTAAGGAATGGCAGAAGCTGGATACAACAAATAGGTGTGCTGGAACTTTCCACCATTTCCTGTTTTCTTCTTTTTTTTTTTTCTCAGTATCTCTTCATTTTGGTTGATTCATATCACCACCTTTCCCATTTGCTACACTAAATATATATTAACAATATTTCAGTTAATAACTCAGCAATGACGTAAGATATTATTCCATTGAGGGTGTGTGCTTGTGTGTGTGTGAGACAGAGAGAGAGAGAGAGAGAGAGGGAGGGTCTGCCTGTGAAGTTTAATTATAAAAATAAAAAAAAGCCTAGTGGTGGCATTTCAGGGAATGTATTCTCTGCTAATGCAAGGAAGTCTATTTTTTTTTGACTCTTTAAGTCATAAGGTAAGAAGGACTTTTACTGATACACGTCTAACATCTTAAAACTACAATCCTCCCCAGAGGTATAGTTTTTATACCACGGGAGCATTGGAATTTTAAGGCAAACCTTGTTTTACTTCCTTTGCTTCCTCGTGACAGTAGTTGTGGTAAAGATTTTCTTTTCCGTTAATCTAGTTTTTTTTGAGTAATGACTTTCCATCATTTTTGCATCTTGGAGTAAACATTCTCAGGCTTTCCCTCTTATGGTTTCCATGATATATAGTGGGCAGTACGTTTGGGAATTATTCTCTAATTCTAGTGTTTGCTCAGATGAACAACCACTTTCGCGTAATGAAGTCTTTCTGAGGACTTTCGCACAGGGGAGAGAAAGTGTTCAGGCCTTAACTTGCTTGTTTGTGGTTTTCGGGTAGAAAGTATCATTTCAAATTGACTGTTAATTTCATTCAGTTTTGACTCTTGGTAACTCTTGAGGTGACCTTGGTGTGTGTGAGAAGCATGGGCCACGAAACTGTTTTTTTCCCCGGCTTTCAGACGTCAGATTGTTTCCTTTCACACCTTGGAACGTCAGAAATGTATCAATTTCTTTCTCCCTGAGATGTTTTTCTCTTGCACTATTATGGCGGTGACAGTGGTGATCTGTTTACTTGCTGCTGAGTAGTTTTCCAAACTCAGTTACAATAGAACTAAGAAGCCACCCAACTCCCCAACACCCTTCCACCACCCATCACACCAACGCGAACGACAGAATCACCTCTGCGGCCAGTTCAGTCATAGAGAAATTCTACATGTGACTTCTCAAAGGCCAGACATTTAACACCAAAGTGCACGTGACATTTGTAGGGTTTGCTTTAGGGCAGGAACAGGGAAGTCACTTCTCAAAATGTGGTTCAGGCACTGTATCATGGAGTAAACTTGATGTGTTCCATTGCCTATTAAACGGCAATCTTGACAGAAGGTTATGGGTTTTTATGCAACAAAAGCCACAAGGGAATTTGTGGCAGACGAGTTTTGTGCTCATAGAATATCAGTGCACCCTGCTTCCATTTCTGAGCCCCATGTGTATTTTGGTTGGAGCCATTGACCAGTTTTAGGGAATGGGCTGTGAGTAGAAGTGATCTCTGTTACTTTCATGCCTGTGACCATTCAGTTCTCTCCTCCCACGCTGTAGGGGCCCTGGGAGCTGAGATGGTGGCATCCAAGATGGAAGGAGCGTTGACAGAGAGTTCCTGGCGAAAATTCTGCACTGCACTTCCGAGCAAGAAATGAACCTTTGCCGAGGTCAGCCACCCATAGTTTGGGCGTCATATTTCCTCATGACGTCATCATACCGTAAGTTAACCTATTAGATGTTTTTCACATTTATTTAATATTGGAATGATTATCCAAATTTTTAGCCTGGTTCCAAATATTGCCTTGGAAACGATCCTAGGTGTACAGATTTTATTTCCACAATCTTATAATTCTTATCCCACTAATTTAAAGATATCTCTGGAAAGGCTTTGCTTGCAATGTTTGGCAGCTCTGTGTGTTATGCAGAGTATTCCTGTGGATTCTGAAATGCCCAGACCACCCCAAACGGTGTGAGAGCTGAGAAGAAAGGAAATGTAGAAGCAATTTCCCTTCTGAGTTAACGCATCTTGCTCATAATACAGGGTAGGAGATTCCTGAATATTGTGCCTGAGGGGCATCATTTAAAATTATGGCCAGTGAGAGAGTGAGACTCAGTTTAGTTCAGGTGGGTCCGTGGAAGTCAGCCTCGGTGGAAATTTTGTCCCAATGATCTGTCCCAGTTGTTATTTTTGTCTTGTTCTGTACTCTCTGTCATGCTTCTACCCCTGTCTCTGTGTATACATGGCATTATCCCACACAGGCTGCCCCTCTTACTTCATTTCTTTTCTCAACTCCTTTTTTATTTGTTTAATAATTTTTAAAGAGTTTATTCACTTGAGAGAGAGTGAGAGAGAGAGAGAGAGAGAGAGAGAACGAGAGAGAACGAGCTGGGGAGGGGCAGAGAGAGGGAGACACAGAATCTGAAGCAGGCTCCAGGCTCTGAGCTGTCAGCACAGAGCCCGACGCGGGGCTCAAGGTCACAAACTGTGAGATCATGACCTGAGCCGAAGTCCGACGCTCAACCGACTGAGCCACCCAGGCGCCCCTCTTTTCTCAACTTCTTGAAATCTAATTGTCCTATGTGTCATTCCTCCAGTGAGTACCTAAGAAAATTAATTAATTAGTGACTTAACTAATTTATTTATCAGACACTAACTGAGCACCTTCTGTGTGCCTGGTAGAGGAGCCAATGATGGGGTTATGTCCCAAGGAATTACCCTGTCTCCTGGATAATTTTTTCCTTTTTTCCTTTCAACTGTTAATTTGGAAATTATTTCAAAGTTAGAGAGAATTTGCTAAAATAGTACAAAGAGTTCCCATGTATCCTTTATCAGCTTCCCCAAATATTAATATTTTACCACATTTATGACTCTTCTTCCCTCTCTTTCTCTTATCTTCTTGGAGAGTATGTCACAAGCAAGTGTCATATGTTTTACTCCAAAGTAATTCAGTGTATGTTTCCTAAATATAAAGATTCTCTTGTAGAACTACAGAATAATCATCAAAATTATTAAAATTTTGGTATTTATGAAATTAACATTGATCTAATGCCATTATATAGTCCAACAGTTGACAAATGTGGCCTGCTGTCTGTTTGTAAATAAAGTTTTATTGGGACACAGCCACACTCATTTGCATATCATTTGTCTATGGCTGCTTTCTTCCTAATATGGTAGAATTGAATAGTGTGTCAGAGACAATGTGGTCTGCAGAGCTGAAGGTATTTACTATCTGACCTTCTAGGGAAAAAAATTTTGGCCCCTAATGTGGTTGATAGATCTTATTAAATTTTATCATTTGCCCCTGGTGTCTTTTAGTGTAAAAGAAAAAGTATAATTTATTTATTTTTTTTTAGTTTGGTATCCTATCCATGATGATGTCTTGTATTTAGTTATTATGCCTCTTTATTCTCTCTCACTATAAAACATTTCTTTTGTCCTTTTTTTTATTGTTCACAGCCTCGAAATTTTTGACAAATACAAAGCCTTTTATTTGGTAGACCACACTTTAGTTTGGGTTTATCTGAAGTTTCATTATTAGTAGATTCATATTCTACATTTTTGCCGTGAGTCTTCCAGGCGTCGTGTTATATCTCAGGGCAACCTGACAGGAGACACTTGACGTTTATTTTTCCTATTATTGGTGATGTTAATTTTGATGCTTTTGGTTAACGTGCTATCTGTTAGATTGTCTGTAGAATTACTGTTTCCCTTTATATTCGATAAGTATGTTGCAGGAAGGTACTTTGAATCTATGTAAGTATCCTTTTTTCTCTTATTAAACTTCTGTGCAGTAGCTTTAACATCCATTGATAATCCATTGATAATCCATATCTGTAACAATTATTGCTATGGTGGTTACTATGGTTATGGTGAATTTTAAAATTCTTTTATTCCTCTATATGTATCTGTGTGAATTCTGTTGATAGAAAAAAACCTTTCCTTCCTTCCTTCCTTCCTTCCTTCCTATCTTTTTCTTTCTTTCTCTCTCTTTCTTTCTTTCCTATTTATTTATTTATTTATTTATCAGTATGGATTCATGGATTTTTTATTTTATTTTGTGGTTTATAATCTGTTACTATCATTGTTTTTTTTTTTTTTCTTGAGCTAAAAATGTTTCAGGACTTTTTTTTTCGTTAAACAATAGTTCATTATGGAACAATTTGAACTACTAGTGGTCAGGCCGTGTGTCTGTATGGCCACTGTGTAGTGCTTAGAAATATTAGACACTCAGTAAACTCAGATTCTAACTCAACTGGACAAATCCCTAAATGTGGAGTGTTAGACATTGTAATAGGCTTGGAGAAGACATATTTTAGAGTAACACTTCAGTATCTCTCAAATACTATAGCTAGCTTGAGTGGAAACAGTGATAATTTCTTTCTTTTTTGATTAATATTTTAAGAGTGGTGAGACTTATTTTTTAAAATTAACTTTTCTCATTTATTTTTGAGACTCTAAAATCTCTTTGTGGGAAACATGGCTTCCCCTAGACACTTCTAGTTTCTAATTCAGTGGGAAGAGTTCTGAATTCCCGTGTGATCTAGAAACTGCTTGGTTTTAACCCAGTACTGGAAAGTGATTATCCCTAGGGCCTAGGAAAGGTTTTTACCTGAATCTAGAAAAGCAGATTCAAAGTGAAAGCAGTTCTGTGTATTTTCAAATGTCTGTTTTCCTGAAATCTATGAAAACGAATCCCAACAATTATTCCAAGAAATCACAACCCCTCACTCACCATCACCCCTTTTCTGCCCCATTTTCATCCCTAATTTGCCAACACGTGGAAACATTATGGGTAACACTCTGGAGTTTGGTGTTATGGTTACCTTTGGTGATTTGCCTTTGAGATCGGCGGGGGGTGGGGGGGGTAGGAGGGGAATGGGCATGTTTTGGAATTCCAGGACTGTTGCTTGAGCCTGTGTCTGGAAGGAAGCCACAAGTAGTCAAGGGAAATAGCTGAGACTAACTTAGAGGAAGTGTAGCGAGTGATATTTTCCCTCTTCCTAAGTCAAGTCTTGGCTTTTCCCGTCAATAACTGGATAACTCAGAGGATATAACCTGAGTAATTCATTTCCTTAAGTAAGTGCTTCTAGAGGCACACTGGCTTATTGGCTGGTAGGCATGGAACTGTCTGCCTGCTTTCGTGGGACTTCCGGGTGATCACTTTTCATACCTCTCTGAGCCTCTCTTTACCTGCCACCCTCCCCAATCTGGCAGGTAGCACTGGGCAAAGGTCAGTCTTGCCTTTGGTGCTCGGGCACAGCAGAGCCGAAACAGTAAGTTTCGGTGCCTAATGAAGCATCCTTGCTTTCTGATCAGCTCATTGATTGCCTTTAGGAGTAAAATTGGTCCAGTGTGTCTGAGTTTTGGCGACTAATTAACTGCGGAGGGAACGACACTTCTTTCTTGGAAGGAGGATCCAAAGAGTTATTCACTCTGGATAGCAAAAATCCAAGTTGTTCTTGGGAAGAGCATGACCGTCAGATGGTGCAAAGTGATCTAGAAGTCATGTATAGGATATCGTGCATTCATTGCCTTTCCCAGGAGGGTACGCTCTTGTACTTTACCCGCTGCCTCCAGCGCGTGGCTGTTGGGGTTCTTTTCTCTTTAGCATCTCCACTGTCCAACCCCCATCATCTTTGTGTTTTTGGTTTTGCTTTATTTTTTCCTTCTTAACTCCCCTTCAGCAACAGCTCTGCCTCCCCGATGCGGTCTGTGGCACATCTTAATAAATGACTGCACGGGATCGCGATGACCCTTTGAAACCACAACCCAGGTGGGAGATAACCTTTGACAGGCTCTCGCCTGTCTTTAGCGGCCAGAATCACATGAGGGCCACAGGAAGCTGCATCCAGCAGCCTGAGCCCCGAGGAGGAGGCAGTAACAGCGGAAGTAGCACCTGGTAGTCCGCGGCACTTTGACCAGGAAGAAAACAGGATCTAAAACATAAACAACATCCTCACGACACAAGTGAGCGGACAGCTCACACCCGAGTCTGTTGGACTCTAGTTTTTCAAGGCTCTCATGAGAATCTTTATTGAAACAGGAAGATGATCAAGAGATGAAGCAACGTTTCAAGATTTCCAGTGGACATCGTAAACACGTCTTATTGTTGCTCTTTTCTTTTTACGTGCATGAGTGGGGCCAACTGTCTCATTTCTACACGGGTGAACTTGTTTTTGGCTGAATAAAAATGTAAATACCTCAGGACTGACACTGTTTTAAGGGAAATGATGTAAATTGGAACAAAGCAAAAAGAAGAAAGGGTTTTCATGATCTTATCTTTCCGACAGCATCTCCTTTGAAGCAGATGCTATCTTTATTGAACACCATATTAAGAGCAAGTGATGACAGTTTGTAAGTGTTCCTTGTGGCAAGTCTTGGGCAAAGTGCTCCT
Source organism: Cryptoprocta ferox (assembly GCA_028646485.1). Classification (NCBI taxonomy): domain Eukaryota; kingdom Metazoa; phylum Chordata; class Mammalia; order Carnivora; family Eupleridae; genus Cryptoprocta; species Cryptoprocta ferox. The sequence goes on from CM053565.1 coordinate 46,721,710, forward strand.
TGGGTATTATCTCACTTAATATATGGAGCAACTTCTGCACAGAGAGGGCAGGTAGCTCTCCCAATGCCTCACAGCCAGTAGGTGGTGGATCCAGCACTGGAACCCAGGCAGTGTGGCTCCGAGCTACCTCTCTTGTGCCTGACACTCTTTGCCTGTCTGGACTACCCTTACTTTTCAGTAGGCATTGTGTGACATCTGCACTCTTCTATAAAAACCCTGTGATTGGCAAATGAAAATTTATGATCACTCCATTAATTTTGTTCGGCAAAATGATCAATTTCAGAGTGACTAGGTGGCTTGGTCGGTTGAGTGTCTGAATTTTTATTTCAGCTCAGGTCATAGAATTGTGGGATCAAGCCCCGAGTCAGCCTCCAGACTGACCATGGAGCCTGCTTGAGATTCTTTCTCTCTCCATTTGTCCCTCTTCCTGGCTTGCATGCATTCTCTCTCTCTCTCTCTCTCTCTCTAAAATACTTAAAAAATATATCAAACTCTTTCCAGTTGTAGATTCAAAATCCCAAAGACATTCCCCACCAAAGCTAATTTCTTCTAGCAGGTGCCACTGTTCTGATGGCCTTGAGTCAACGCTCTCATGTGATTGTGTCAGGGTCAGGCCTGAGATCTTTTTTCTATAAATGATCAGGAAAAATAACATCTCTATCTTAGGACTTGTCTCTCCTCTCTTTGTTTATTGCAAGGGAAAGAAACAAGGAAGAAGACAAGTTGAAAAGGAAAATGTCAAAATAAGGTGAATCACTCTTGCCTCTGAATAGGCATAGCCACCACTAGTTTTATAAGAAGTACTGTGGTGCCCATTCTTGCTGGCTTCTATGATTTAAAGTAGAGCCCTTACCCACCCCCTCCATAGCTTCAGCTATTGCTTTACTTGGATGGCTCCTGAGAAACTGTGAAATCTCTAGAGATTAAGGCTTTTAGAAGCAGATATCTCCTGCCATCTTGAAAATGCGCCCACCTCCCTGGGCCAATTAGAAAAGGCTACCTTTTTAGCAAATAACTCATTCACTAAAAAGAAACTGGAGAAAATAGCTCAAGATTTTTCAAGGTAGTGGTAGGCCCTATCTTGTTATAGTTATCTTTATGTTATTAATATACTCATTCATACAGCAAATATTTATTGAGCACACACCATACACCCGGCATTGTTCTATGGTCGGATGCAGCCGTGAACAAACACTGTCCTCTAGAATCTCAGACTCTACCATGTTATTAAGTGGTCTCTATGTTATAAATGCCCAGCAATGATAGACTGAAACAACTAATGATGCTCAATGACAATAATAAAAGTAGGATTGCTTTATTAGATTTAACAGGCATTAGCGGTATACCAGGCCTTTTACATGTGTTAACTACTTAACCCTTTCCACAGAAATTTTTGTGTAGGCTTCCATCTACAAAAATGAGTAATATTATGGTTCAACCAAATGCAATTATTATTCCCATTTTAAAGATGCAGAAAAAGAGAAGCCCTCCCACCCCCCCAGATCGACAATACTTTACACGAGTAAGTGTTGGAGCTGGGAGCCAAACCCAGGGCTCGACTCCAAGGCTACACTCTCAGTCACCCTGCAGTACTGAACCAGAAAGGCAGAACTTAAATTAACATGACCAGATGAATAAGAGTTTGGTTTAAAAGGAGACTCACAGCTGTTGGTATAATCACACCAACTATTAATGCAATGTGGCTCGTTCCATGTTGGAGCTAATATGAATTTTATTTTCATCATCCTCATTAGATGACAATAGCATTTAGCCCTTATAATTATTTCCAGGTGCCAAGATAAGGCCTGGAGGAAGAGCTTCCTTTCATAGCTTACCCCAGTGAATCATTTATCCTTTTCACTAGGATCAGGGGTTATTTTAAGGACCTGATATTCAGGGAATGCTGTGGGGCGATCCACATAGATGACTGGTCCTATTTTGTAAGGTTAACTCACCAACTCTGACCTTCCCTAGGGCACATCAGTAAGTGGAATCTATCTACAAAAAAGCCTTGGTGACTATTTTTACACGAAGGGGGTATGACTGATCCTTGCAAAGAGTTAAGGAGCCTCAACTTCCTGCAGGAAATCTGTGACTGAATCCAGGACCCAGAGCGGAAAACGTTAAGTATATCGTGGGAGAAAAGGAAAGCAAAGTGCTAAGTTGTTACTCTGAACAGAGGATATCGGAGCATCCTGCAGAAAACTTCCTGTTTAGCCAGGAGACTAGAAAACAAGATGAAAAAACACTCAACTTCAATGAGTATTGTGTAAATATATGTCTAAACTTTCATTACCTTGGGCAGGGCTTACTCACAAGACCCTGTGGTTTCCCAAGGTGGAGAGTTAGTAACTGGATCACACCCAGCCTCCCAGCCTCCTTGTTTTGGCGGTCACAGCAAGTCCTTTGTCACTTGTGGACGCTCTCCCTGGCCTGTACTAGATCTGTGGCTGAATTCCCTCCCCTCCCTCCCCCGGGCATGCCTTTTTTAGCTTGTATTAAACACTCTTTAAGATGGATTCAGAAAATGCATTTTAAATATTTTGATTCCAGGGGCACCTGGGTGGCTCAGTCGGTGAAGTGTCTGACTCTTGATTTCGGCTCAAGTCAGGATCTCATGGTTCACGAGTCTGAGCCCAGTGTCAGGCTCTTCCCTGACAGACAGAGGGTTCCTTGGGATTCTGTCTCTCCCTCTCTCGCTCTGCCCCTTCCCTGTTTGCACTCTTTCTCTCTCTCTCTCTTAAAATAAATAAATAGACTTGAAAAAATAAATATTTTTGTTCCACCTCTCCTGTCTGCCCCCCGTGGGCAGGCCGTGGGGTCCACGGGTTCAGCAAAGAGCAAGATATGCTGTGGTTTAATGGAGTTTGGAAGCTATTTATGCTTTTCATCCCCAAGAACTTTCAGATGGAAGAATAGGATCCAATTCAAGGAGAAAAACTGGAGTTCTGAATTCCTCCTATTAAAAGTTTAAGGATTTAAGAAGATTTCAGATAATTGGCCAAACATATGCCCAAGGGTGTTATGTTGTGTTAGGTGTCATGTTATGTGTTATATGTTATGTGGTGATAGGAAGTTATGCTGAATAAAGGCCTTTTTGGTGGTTTTTCAGTTTATATGACTAGATTGCTTTGTGTGAAATAAGGTAGAAATGATTAAAATGGGGAAGAATTGAAAGCAAATCCCTTTTAATTTACGTTAGGTGTCTAGATGGCCCCGAGGATCTATATGATGGTGTTACATGGGCTGGGTAGCTGTCTTCCATCTGAGGTGTCCTTCATAATTCCTTTCTTCCTCCTTTTCCCTCTAAACTAGGATGGCCTCATACGCATTCTCTCTCTCTCTCTCTCTCTCTCTCTCTCTCTCTCCCTCTTTTTGGTCATATTTTCTTTTCTGAAATCTTCTGATTAAAAAGCATTAGCAACAACTATGTAGTTAAGGATAAAGAAGCATCTGCTGTATAAATCAGTGAAGATGGGGCACCTTGGTGGCTCACTTGGTTAAGTGTCTGACTTCAGCTCAGGTCATGATCTCACAATTCTTGAGTTCAAGCCCTGCATTGGGCTTTCTGCTGTCATCGCAGGGCTCACTTCAGATCCTCTGTCTCCTTCTCTCTCTGCCCCTTCCCTCCTTGTGTGTTCTCTTTCCCTATCTCAAAAATAAAAAAAAAACATTAAAAAATAAATTTAAACCAGTGAAGATGAAAAACATATATAATCAGTGATGTGTCTGACATCTTGTTTTCTCTGTTACTTTAAAAAAAAATTTTTTTTAATGTTTATTTACTTCAGAGAGAGAGAGAGACAGACAGACAGACAGACAGTGTGAGTGGAGGAGAGGCAAAGAGAGAGGGAGATGCAGAATCTGAGGCAGGCTCCAGGCTCTGAACTGTCAGCACAGAGCCCGACGCAGGGCTCAAACCCACGAACCATGAGATCATGACCTGAGCTGAAGTTGGACGCTTAACCGATTGAGCCACCCAGGCTGTTCCTTCAAACACTATAGATTTGAACATAAACTAGCATTTGAAAACAGCAGTCGGATGGTATCACTGTTGTAAGATAATATTTAGTTGCTTTCTAAGACCTTAAGACCCTCTACATAGAGCTGTATATTTTTCTTCTAGTTCTTAAGAATACTGTAGTGATTTATGATAGTAGTGATAATAATAATAACATTCCTGATTGCTGAGTTCTTACATATATTCTGCACAGTGTTAGGTATCTGGCATAAATGTGCTATATTATCCAAGTTCAATGTCAGCTGCATGTGGCTAACCGGTCCATTGCTGCTGGTTAATTTTCTTTTTTTTTTTTTAGTTTATTTATTTATTTTGAGAGACAGAGAGCGCACATGCGCCGGCAGGGGAAGGGTAGAGAGGGAGACAGAAAATCCAAGCAAGCTCCATGCTGTAAGCCTGACATGGGGCTCAAACCCATGAACCGTGAGATCCTGACCTGAGCTGAAGTCAAGAGTCGGACACTTAACTGACTGAGCCACCCACGCACCCCATTGCTGGTTCATTCCGATGACTCCTCATTACAATGACTTTCTCTAACTACTTGCAAGGCTTATATCTTGGGACATGTCACTCAGTGTTGCTCCACCTTAGAAAGTCAGAGTGCCGTTGGACTCTCATCACTCACCCTCTGGATGACTCCTACTGGAACTCCGTTACACCTGTCCTTGATCTCACCGTGACCTCTAGTCCTTTGAATGTGACTAATTTCTCTCTATGCGCTCTCTCTTGTCATTCCTCTTGTCTGTTGTAGTTTCCACACTTCATTTCCCAGTACCCTAGATACCTTGGCTCCGGTTTACCCTTTGTGTTGTTGCTTGACGTCAAATCCACAGACCTGAGTTGTTAAGAAGATTCCTTTTATGTTATTCACATTATTTAATATTTTACCCCATCTTTCTCCCATACCTGATCCCATATGCCTCCTGGGCATAGGCAGCCAGCCTTGTCCATTACATTGTGTCCTCCCAAACCAACTTCCCCAGATTTATTTTTTCATGAGTGTACCCCACTACCTACTCAGCAGAACCATCCTTTTGTTGTTTGCTTGACCTGACTCCAGGTACCTGAAGACGTTTCTCCTTTTCACCCTCTTTACGTCTTTAGTCAAGTGCCACCCCCCTTAGTGAGGCTTCTCTGAGCACCATATTTAAAATCGTAACTCCTGTCTCCCAACATTCTTATCCCCTTTTCATCTAATGAGGACGTATTGCCAACTAGAAAGCCATCGGATACCCTTATTTGTTTGGTTTATGGCTTGCCCTCTTTCTGACAGTCATAGAGATTTTGCCTGTTTGGGTTTTTTTGGTGTGTTTATTTGTTTTCCTTGCTGTGTTCCCAGTGGCTACCACAGTGCTTGGCATTTGATAGGCTCTTAGCAAATATTTGTTGCATGTGTGAATGAAGAATCTCCAGCAACCATATCATTATATTTTATATGTTTACCTGATGAGAGTAAGGCGGCATCTCATTGTTTTTATTTGCATCCTCCTGATAACTAACTTTTGAGGGCAAGTGTCTCTCCATATATACGTCTTACCTGTTTGGGTTTCCTATTCCAGGGGAATGCTTGTTCGAACCTTGGTCTGTTGAATTTCCTTTTTGTTTCATTGCTGATTTGTAAGAATTTCTCAGCAAATCTAGGTAGCCATCCCTTGTCATTTTTAGACATTGCAAACTGTCCCTAAATTCTGTGAGTGCTACTCTTCAGCTCAGCAAAAATCTCTCATTCTAATGCAGATCAGATTATGTAATTGTCCTGATGAAAATCCTTTAATGACTTTTAAGTCCTTAAGTTAAAGATGAAACTTCTTTGCATGATATAGATCCTCCAAAGTCTAAAGTCTACCCTTATCTAATTTCTTACCACCCTCCCTCCCCCTGTTCATTTTTTTTTTTTTTTTTTTTTTTTGCTGTCACTTGATGGCATTATTTATCTTCTAAACCAGGACATTTTTGAGATGATGTGGGGACACTATTAATTATTATGTCAAAACAGTTGATATAAACATGGGCTGTCTAGGTAACCTTGGACTTCTGGTCACCCCAGCCAGATGGGACTTCTTTTGGTTTCTTTGAACTGCCACATATTTCTGGACCTTTGCCCCATGTGTTCTGTGTCTCCAGCATTCCTCCTCGCTCAGCTTTTACTTGGGTCCCCTATTCCTTCGTTTTTCAGATCTTAAAGCCACACCAATCCTGGACACTACTGTATACCCTTAAAAAGCTTGCCTGCTTGCTTGCTTGCTTTCTTTCCTTCTTCTTCTTCCTCTTCTTCTTCTCCTTCTCCTTCTCCTTCTTCTTCCTCTTCTTCTTCTTCTTCATAATGCCCATTATACTTTTATACCATTTCCTACTCAGTGGCTACCTCCCCTGTCCAACTGTCAACTCCAGGAGGGCAGGGACTGGTCTGCCCTGTTCACTGCTGCATCCCATGGGCCTGACAGATTCCTGGCACAGAGTAAGTGCTGGACTCACACTTGCTGAGTGATGTACGTTTACCTTCACCGCATCTCCAAATGGTGGCTGTTACTAGTCTCAACGTCTTACATAAGGAAATTGAGGCATATAGAGGTTGTGCAAAATCACATAGCGATCGCCAATCAATGGCAGGGATAGTATTAAAAAATGAATTCAAATCCCAGACTCTTAACCTCTGTGCATCTTCCCTCTGTAACTGGATTGTCTTCATTACTAGTCTTTTAAAAAACATACCTAAGGCGCTCTCATCGACTGCTCTTTGGACTATCAGTCGGACTAGTTTTGCTAAGAATAAATCAACTTGAAAATATATTTTAACATCTGAAACTATTTATACTCTCTGATCCCACAACTCCATTTCCCAGGGTTCCCTCTTATAGGAATAAATAAAAGATGAAGAAAACATTTATGTATAATGATATATGTGGCAAAATAAGTTGAATAAATAGAAATGTAAATAACCTGAAAGCTCAATAGGAATGGAACAGTTAATTGCAATATGACAGGTCCATGGGTGAAATACATGTACCCATTAAAATGTTTACAAAATAGGTTTAATAATGTGGGAAAATACTTATAATAATATGTTACATTAAAATCTGATACAAATGTAATTCTAAATGTGCCAGAAGTATTCATATATGTGTGTGTGTGTGTGTGTATATATATATATATATATATATATATAGCCACATCCATATATTTATACACAGATACAAACCTACAAGCATATATACATGTAAGCAGGACCGACTACGTAATTGTAGGGCTCCAAGCAAAAAGAAATTTCGAGGCCTCTTGTACAAAAATTAAGAATTTTAAGATAGTGACAGCAGAGAATTAAACCAAAAACAGGATTTCTCTTAGTATAGGGCCCTGTGTTCCTGCAGACCTACATGCACATTTTAGTAATAAAATAACTGCAAGGAAGTATGTTGAGCTATTTATAGCAGTCATCTTTTGTGATGCATAATAGATGATTATTTTCTTTCTACTACTTTTCTATAATACTGAAAATGTCCTCCATGTGTATATTGCTGTAATAATCTGAAATAAAAAGTATTTTATAAAGCTACACATTTTCATAAACCCTGAAAAGCTGTAGTCTATACCCTGAAGCTAAACTCTGAGGTTTCCTAGATAGGCGTATCCTTAAGCTGCTCAACACCCGAAATATTTCTTTTAGAGTTTTCGTTATTTCAACTGTGGTTGCTGAATATTAAGTAATAAGATTAACCCTTGGCAAAATTGAAGTTGATAAAGGTTGTATTTATCATCCTTTTGCCTTTCTTTTTTTTTTCCAGGAAGGTCTCCTTCTGTATTTCCTCCTTTTAGCCACCTAGTAACTTCCTGTTTTCTCATGTGTCCCCCTTTTATCGGAAGAGGAAAGTAGATATCATTAGTCAGAAGGTTACTATGTGCAAAGAACCACACTAAGTGAATTGCAACATCTCCTTTACTCTTTCTAACAGTTTTATAAGTAAACAGTGTTATCCTAATATTATAGACCTGGATGTTGAATCATAGAGGTTCTGTATTTGTGGTCAAGGTCATAATACTAGTAAGAAACAGGCAGGATTAGAACTCAGGTAAGTAAGTAGTCTCCACTTATGGCCACCAATAAATCTCCCCATCTCTGTGTATGCTTGTATTCCTTAGATCAAGAGGTGGGGTCCATTTTCCTACTTTTTGAGTTGAGGATGCTTTATGACTTGCTTTGGCCAATAGAGTATTCTGGGACTTCAGAGTCTAGGCCTTTGGAAAACCGGCAGCTTCTGTGTCTTAGAACTTGGAACCCAACCATCATGCTATAAGAAAGTCAAAGCTAGGACATTGAAGGATTGGAGACCCTACGTAGTGAGGTTGGGAATAAATAGGTCCTGTCGTTGTGCTTATAAACATCACAGTCTAGTGGGGGAGTTAGCTCTATAAACCGCACACCACAAAGCATTGTAATCTGTGTGATAATAGAGGCAAGTAAGAAATGCTGTAGAAACCATAGTAGAGAGTGATTCTGTGTATATGTGGGGGTGGGTGGGGTAGGGAGTGGAAAAGGTGGCAATACTTGCCTTGCATCTGGAAGACCAGTGGGATTTCTTAGGTAGAAGGGGCACGCTGGGGGTGCCTTGGTGGCTCAGTCAGTTAAGCATCTGACTCTTGGTTTTAGGTCATGATCCCAGGGTCGTTGGATGGAGCCCCACTTTGGGCTTTGCAGTGAGTGTGAAGCCTGCTCGGGATTCTCTCTCTCCCTCTCTCTCTGCCCCTCCCCTGACCCCTCTCTCTTTCTCTCAAAATAAAGAAATTAATAGCACTTTCTATAGTATCTTTGATTCTTGTACTTCTAATACTTAAATACTCCAAAACCTCTAAGTTTTCTCACCACAGCGTCCATGCTGGCAAAGGTAGAGGATGGATAGAAGGAAGTGAGCAGTAGAGAAGGAGATGGGTTTCCTTTTTAAACATTTGTTCCTCTTAACTAATTCTTTTTTGTTTTTTGTTTTTTTTTGTGTGTGTGGCATTAGAGAGCATGCTAGTTTTCCAGGCTGCTGTAACAAATCACCACAAATCTGGGAGCTGAAAACAAAAGAAATGGATTCTGTCCCAGTTCCGGAGGCCAGAAATCTGAAATGGAGGTGTTGGCAGGGCCACATTTTCTCTGAAGTCTCTAGAGAGAGTCCTTCCTTGCTTGTTCCAGTCCTTCCTCGCTGGCTCCAGGCGGTCCCTGGCATGTGGAGGCATAACTGATATCTGTCTTCTCATGGCTTTATTCTCTGTGCCCGTGTCTTCTCGCTTTTTATAAAGGCATCGCCATAGGATTTAGGACCCGCCCTAACCCAGGATGATAAGGCATCTCAAGATCCTTAGCTTAATTACACTGGCAAAACTCCTTTTTCCAAATAAGGTCACCCTCACTGCATGGACATATCTCTTAGGCAAAAGGTTACCATTCAACCCGCTAAAGATGATAAACCAAACTTTCCCTTTGTTAATGATTTATATGCAAGAATAGACGTTCTTAAAAAAAAAAAAGCCCTCAGCATTTGTAAACCTCAAAAGTTTAATGTTCTAAAGTGTTTAATTCTGAATGTGACTTTGGGTGGGTCTCTCTCCTGAGCAGTCCCTTAGCAGATTTTCTCAGGCAGGACTCAAAAGGTTCACATCATAGCATAACTGGTCCCGTGACTAGCTATGCTAAATTTAAATATTAAGAAATAGAGCATGGTTACATTAAATGGCAGTTAGAATGTGGTCTGCATTATATGAAATAAATGTTTTCGTTACGTTTTCCCATCAACAAATGCTGGTGTGAAATCCATTGCCCTTCCTTATATTAGGAAAACCAAAAAACGCACCAACATCTGAGATCTTTGTGTGGGTTACTTTGGGGATTCCAAAGCCTACCAACTCAATTCAAAGAAACAGGAATGGAAATTCCATGGGCTTTATATTGGACTTTTCGCTTTGCTTCTTTTGTGAGTTGAGAATAGTTAGTAAAACATGACTGTCTTAGACCTTGAGATTGTTGCTAGACCCAGTTATCTTTGTTTGAAATGAGATTTCTATTTTTAATCAAAGCCTACTGGGGGGAGTGGTCACCCAGTCCACAGAATGATAGAATTTTACCTGCCAAGGTAACATACAAAATTTTGGACAGGTTTAGGCTGCTTTCTCATTGGAATGGAAGGGGCTTTTAGGCTTCTAGGAGCCCCTTCTGCCTTCTTTCATTGCTGGAAACTGTAGTAATTTTTGATGTTTCCTTAAAAAAGTCTAAGTCTACAGGAGGAGGCAGGGAATCTGTTCTATTAAAGGCTTTCTGTAAGTATAGAACATTGTGTAATTTCTTCTTCCTCATCATTATCTCATCATCTTCATCATTGTCATTAATACCATCTGGAAAATTCCCTCATTGAATTAATGGCTGGTAAGCATATTATCCTGACCTCCAAAACAAAACAAAAAGAAATGCCTTCCAAGAAATCCAAGTGGGCTATTCATCTGCTTGCTATTTTTCTCTCTGTGTTGATTCATTACATATTTAAAACACCCATGGGGTGTCTGGGTGGCTCAGCTGGTTAAGCATTCTGCTCTTGATTTCAGCTCAGGTCATGATGGTGAGTTTGAGCCCTGCTTCAGGCTCTGCACTGACAGTGTGAAGCCTGCTTAGGATTCTCTCTCTCCTTCTCCCTCTGCCCCTCCTCTGCTTGCATGCACTTCCTCTCTCTCAAAAATAAATAAACTTTAAAAAATAAGAAAAAATAAAACACCCATGAACTCTCATGGGTGTCAAATCATGCTCGCACACAGCTGATCTCAACAGTATAGATCCAGCCTGGCTTTTGATTCTGTGTCCTCTGTTTCTCACATTATAATTATAATTAGCTATCATGAAATGTCCTGGATGAGATCTTTGTCTTCTTTTTAAAAAGGTGAGAATCAGGGGGCAGCTGGCTGGCTCAGTCAGAAGACCATGTGACTCTTAAACTCTGGGTCTTGAGTTTGAGCCCTGTGTTAGGTGTAGAGATTACTAAAAATGAATGAATGAATGAATGAACTTAAAAAAAGTGTGTAAAAATGCAAAGTTGACATCATAAAGGTTGAGAATGCAGAGATATAGCAAATCACCTCATGCTGTTTTTCCTGGACTTTCTAACTTTTCTCATTGCTTGTAATCAGTTTTTGTTCTCTGGCTATAAGGTAGCAGTCCCTGGGTGTGAGCCTGGCAAAGACTCTCTTGTTAGAAACCCTCCCTAATTCAGGACATAGTAGTTAAAATCCAGAAGTCAGGTCTCTGTGCATGTTACCTAAAGACTTGGCACACAACGATTTGTCAAATGAAAGGCAGGCTCTGACCAGTCAAGGCACTGAGAAAGCGTGTAAATCCCACGTAAAGTTCCACAGATTTGGAGAACATGTTTTTCCACCCAATAACTATGCAGAGCAGTCTGGCAGCTCCAGCTCCCATCCCGATTTCCATCATTCAGAAGTCTGAGTCTGGGATCAAGCCCTCAGGAAGACTTTTTTCACTATCTGGGAAATCATTGAGTTGAGGAATTGTGGCTGCTAGGTGGCGCTGGCTGCTACAGACTGCATAAGCTAGACTTGTACATGTCAGAACATGCCCTGCGTCCAAAGGGCACAGCTGTGAAACCTTTCTAAGGAGTCTGGTTGGAGAGACAGGGAGCCCGATGTGAGACAGAGAAGTACAGAAAGCCCACTGCATTGCCCTCAGACTGTGCAACATTACCCATTCCTTCCAACTTCAAAAAGAAACACGTAAAGCACAATCTGCGTGTGTGTATCTTCTGAATAGACTCCTGGTGATTAGCATTTCTAATATTCTGGTTGCTCTTTTTGATTTTGCAATCACCACCGACCAGGAGTTCCACAGGAAAACCAGAAGTTCCAAAATAGCAATCGGAAGAGAACTTGCTTTCAGTCCCTTTTCCATTAATGCCTGTTTTCCACCAACCACACAACCTGTACGTTTGGAATATTTCCCCCAGCATCACTGGCTTTCATAAACTGCAGTGCCCGTCAGGAAATAAAACTGCTTCGGTGGAAAGACCGAAATTATAGCCGAGAACACAGGAATGGTGAACCAGCGTCCGAAGTCCTGCGGAAGGGACCAGAACAGAAGTGGGCTGTGTCAGCAAGGCAGGTTTAATAAAAGTAGAACTTTTATGAATTCCTAGTCACATCTGCTGACCCAATCGTCTTTACAGAACCACTGAGCCTAGGCATGGGAGATGTAACAAATCTGATAAAAAATCGTCTACTTTGTGAATGCATATGGAAAGTGTTTCACAGAAATATCAAATCACGTTTAGATATACCCTTAATAAATTCCATCTATTGAAAATAATACAATGGCACTGACATGAAAAAGTCATCAAGAATACACTTTTAGTTCATATCTCCAAGTGTACTGGAAGATACAAGGCATAGTGTACATACATCTGTAATCATGAAGGGTTTATTGCTCAAGACAAAACGGAGCATGCTGTTGATATATATATATATATATTTTTACATATTGCCTGGTAAAATGTTGATACTAATTAATCCCCAAGTGGAAACAGACCTACAGACTGGCAGCGGGGGTCATAAGCTTTTTTTTGTTTGTTTCCATTTTTTCATTGTCTCAGAGCTGCTAGAGTCTTTCTTCCAACAGAAGGTCCAGGTTAGTATTTCTTCTTCTGTTCGGTGCCTCCCCTTCTGCTCCATGAAAGGAGACTGTGGAACAGAATTTCTTTTCCTGAAAAAGAACACCATTCCTTTTATGCCCTCTTCCACCGTTTCCCTTCCCCCACCTAACCAAGGCGCACATCCATAAACTCTTGTTCCAACGTAGGAGATATGGTAGTGAGGGAGAGCTTCATGGAAGAAGAAAGGAGTTAAGATTTGTAACTTTACTCCTGTAATGGAAATGGATTTCAGCCCCATCCAGAAAGAAATGGCCACCAGAAACTCACAGAGGAGAAAATAAGTTCAAACGTGGCCGACAACTCATTCATCTTGTTTCTCACTGTATTTCCGGCACCTGATTAGAACTTAGCAGACGGTAAGTGCTCCTCAGATAAGTTGCTTTTCCGTGTCTGTTTCCATGTTCCAGAGATACGAAGACCTGTTGCCTTGGTCTGAGATGATTTATCAAATAGTAAACCGATGGTACTGAGTACCAACTGGATGCAGAACTGCATGGGAAACTATGGACTACAAACAATGATATATTAACCCATATCCCCTAAGAGGTTATCTATAAATAAGTCCATAACTACACATTCGAAAGGAGATGTTACAGCACATCGTCTTGTCATCTATCTGCCTCAAAATCTAGCTGTGTTTCCATCTCTAATCTAGTTAAGCTAGCCAAATGGCGCACAAGAGACCACAAAGCCAATCTGTACTCTGGGATAACCGTGTACAACACCCACTGCCTTTCTCTGGGCAGGATTTGGCCCATAGAGCTCATCCTCTGTGGCCAGGGCTCAAAGGAAGTTAGGGATTAAATAAATCTAGTTCTGTGTTCCTAGAGTGGTGTCCATGAGCACATGAGGTCATGTGCCTAGCTTGCATGCTAGGCAAGTTCAGGGAACTGTTGTGCTATCTTTTGAATTAGTTTTAAGTGACTTGTTTGAAATGCATCTGATATTAAAGTAGGTTCTTTTATTGTGTTTCAAGGGCTTTTTTTCTCTTCATTCCAATGTCAGAAGTTTTGTTCTGGGACAAAGGTCATGTCTCTGTTTACTGCCTTTTGGATCTTCTCTTTTGAAACCACATTATAGGGTTTTTTGTTGTTGTTGTTGTTGTTTTCCTTTTTCAGGATATGTGTATTCATGGCTAAATTCTAAATTATGGAGTGACCAGAGTTTTTCAGCTGTGGTAGTACTGACATTCTGGGCCAGATCATTGCTTTTTAAAAAATTTTTTTTATGGGGGTTGTCCTGTGCATTGTAGGATGTTTAGTAGACTCCCTGGCCTTTGATACTAGATGCCACTGGGACACTTCCTCTTTGCAAAAATACGTCTCCAGATATTGGCAAATATCTAGAGGTGCCCTGGCAGAGGGCACAACCTGTTGCAGATGCTCACAAGCTATTCCTTGACCAAGAAAATGCCTTGAACTACCTACCAGCTTCCCCAATAACTCTGTTCTCCTACTCATATATAATTGTTTGTTTTTTTTTAACAATTTAAGGCAGATGTTGCCAACAGAGACTAGATGCAGAGCTTCTAGAGAGTTCTCTGGGTGGAGGGTTGTGGGAGTGAGCTTGCCACAGATTCGTGTGGATGACTGAACTTTTTGGAGCATCTTCCTGACCAGAATTCCATTCTGCTGCCTCTACTTGCTCCTGAGCTCGCTTGTTATTGCGTCAACAAGGCAGAAGTAAACTATCATAAATGCATCGTTTTTCTCTGTTATTTATTGCAGTGGGTAGCGAGTGGCAAAGATGCTAAGAAATTAAATTACAGATTGGAAGCAGGAGGCCAAGGCAGATGCCAATGGTTGGAGACAGAAGTGCTGTTGGCAAAGTAGGAATAAAGCCCTATCAGCTGCCCTTTGAATAGTGTAAAAATTTCAGAAATAAATATTGATGAGTTTGATAGGTGATCTCTGAGGCTTTTTCTTTGCCTGCCCCAAAGGTGATCTTGTTCCCTTTTCAGAGGTACCACAGAATGTTCCTCTCTCATTTAAAAAATAAAACTCTAGAGGGCGCCTGGGTGGCTCAGTCGGTTGAGCATGACTCTTGATTTGGGCTCAGGTCCTGATCCCTGGGTCGTGGGATCAAGCCCTATATTGGGCTCCATGCTGAGCCTGGAGCCTGTCTGAGATTCCCTCTCTCTCCCTCTGCCTCTCCCTTCCCCCCCGCTCTCTCTTTCTCTAAGATAAACAAATAAAAAATATTAAAAATGAAACTTTAGGTAAGAGAGTAGAGAGGTCAGGTTTTGTTTGTTTGTTGCTTTGGTTTTGTCTTGTTTTTGGTGGTGGTGTTTTGTCTTGTCTTGTTTGGCTTTTTTGACCAAAGTGAATGGAGATGACTTCAGAAAGATGGGAGTGGGTGGAGAGGGGTGGCTTGTGGGTCTTTTAGATCCATGCAGGGCTATATCCTCATGGTCCTTCACTGTAAGCCTGGAGTAGTGAGGCCATGGAGATGGACAAGGGAAGAAAATCCTAGGGAGAGGGATGGGGGTCGGAACAGAGCCGGCATTTATCGACCACTGTCAGTTGATATTATGTCGTATATTGCCGACGAGAAACCTGTTTCCTATTTATAGATGAGTGATTTGAGAGGAGAGAAGTTAAGCGTGTCCAGGACAAAAACACAAACAAACAAACAAAAACAGGATGTAGCAGAGTTGACATTCTGATCACATAGTGTGGATTCCGAAACCCATTCTTTTCCATTATGCCCTGATGCCCCCGGACACGATAAAGTGTCCATCGTGTTCACCTCTTGTGGGGAGGAGAATGTTGTAGGGAGTCATCCTCTTTGAGGAGATAGGAAATATCAGCCCAGTGTGTTATGGTCACGTGCTATGTAACTGGCAAGAAATCTGTGTGCATTGATTATAGTTTGGCTGCAGAGCATAATATTTGACTGCCCAAGATTAATTAAAGTATCTTTCTGTCGTGTGCTACTTAAACACATAATGCCTAACAAAGAAAAGGCTGGTTAAAGTATGTAGTTATATGAAATCTTTCCAGCTATGTTCTTTTCTATTTATTTATTTTTAAAAATTTTTAATGTTTATTTTATTTTTGAGACAGAGAGAGACAGAGCTTGAGCGGGGGAGGGGCAGAGATAAAGGGAGACACAGAATCCGAAGCAGGCTCTGGGCTCTGAGCTGTCAGCACAGAGCCCGACTCGGGACTCGAACTCACGGACTGCGAGATCATGACCCAAGCGGAAGTCAGCTGCCCAACCGACTGAGCCACCCAGGTGCCCCTATTTTCTATTTAAAGACACCATTTAAACTTTTATTTGTGGTTCCAGCATTTTGTTTCACAAACGTTTCTGAGCCTCCCAGTGGCTGTGGAACGTGTGACGGAGACTTTACTGAAGTGATGAATGACTTAAGAATAGTGAAATAGAGGATCGTCAGTCTTGCTGTGGAATGTAACTGACATCGTTGGCCACACAGCCTCCCCCTCCCCATGGATGCTGTAGAGCAGGACTCTGTGACCGCCTCTTTCCCTGTCACCGCTGGCCTGCAGAAGGGTGAACTTCTTAGTGAGGCTGGTGTCTTCTCATCAGTGCATTCCTGATTGCCTTGGTGAAAGATGTCTTTGTTCTCTGGGCCCCCCATGCAACGTGTTCCTCTGGTGGGTCTTCTGGAATCACATAATCTGTCCATTCCAGCATGTCCATGCTGCTTCTCTGCTTCTTTATTTATTCATTTTCCACCCGCTAGGGACAACCAGGCATTTCTGCATTGCTAAGAGTAGAATATGAGTGGTTTCTTTTGTTTTTGTTTGTTTTCTTCCAGGCTTCTAAGAGCAATGCCAGTAACAAGTTGGTCCAATTTCCTGAATTCTTTGCTAGAATGTTAACTATCATTAGATAAAAGACCCCTAACTCAATGACACCTTGCTTATCCAGTCTTACACTCCGACCCTCTGATCAAGCACCCTCAAAATCACATTGCAGGAGAGCCCCTCCCCCCCGACTTCTACCAGTTCTTAGGTCTGCATTTTTTAGGTGCATGATCTCTCTCTACCTTTATCGGACCCAGCATGTCCCCAGCAAGTTTATGTTGAGATTTAATCTTCGTTATCAGCCTGGAAGCCCTGAGAAGTGGTGTGGACAGTTCTTGAGGGAGTACTGTAGTAGTTTCCCGTGACCACTGTAACAAATTTGCTGCCAAATTAGTGAGAGAGAACAATACAAATTTATTACCTCTAAGTTCTGAAAGTCAGAAGTCCTCAAATCAGGATGACTTGAAAAGTTCTTAGGAATTGTGAGACCAAGACATTAGTATGATCATTAATACAGTAGCTGCTTGTATTAGGAGGTGATGGTCAGAGAAGAGTGGAAAGAAAAACTCTGACCACAGTTGGAGGGTGAGGGCTGAAGAATGTCTTAGAATTTTGCGGACTGCAGCAAAGAGGAAAGGAGGAAGCACATGTAAGTAAGAGGCATGAATTACCGAAGATGAGGTGTCAGGATAATGAAGTACCCCTGTTTCTGTGTTCCCAGAGTTTGAGCATTTATTATGGACTGACCAACAATCACAGTAAGTGTGTGATAACTACTATCTCCCCTGGCAGATTGCAAGTACCTTAAAGACTCATTCATCTTTGTGTCACCAGGATGTGGTTCAAAACCAGGACCATATAAATATTCAATAAGAAACTATTGAATAAATGAATAAGGAAAGATATCAGGAAGTGAAAACCGGCATCACTGAGTGATAAGCACCACCAGCATCTTCACCTACATCATTCCACTAATTTTCTAACAATTCTACAAGCGATTATTCCCATTTAAGAAATGAATAAATTGAGGTTTTGAGGGTTTACCTGAACTTGCCTGAATTCCTATCAGTAAATGGCAGATAGAAGCAGGATGCTGGAGTGGGGTGGGGATTGTAAGTATGAGATTTCTTTATTGAAGAGGGCTTTGATGTGGTTTTTAAAAAGCCTGGTGTTAGTTAACCCTAGGACATTGAAAGAGTTGGTGAGTAAAAATTTAGCAGTAAGATCATGAACTTCGATGCAGTGAGACTATGGGGTAGTGAGTAGGGCTAGAATGGTCTTGTATTTGAATACCATATCAATCGAATACTGGACCACCATCTTTCCATAAAATTGGAAAGGTAACAGCTACAAGAATGGATTTGAAAACCCAGGATATAGGCACTATTTCTTTGACACTACTTTCAGTTTTTTGAGAACCGATAGCACAATATAAGATGATAGAAAGTTAGACGATCCCAGGTTTTCGTTATCTACTGCTATGTAACAAGTCACCCAAAGATGATTGGCTTAAAAGCAAGAGGCTGTTTGATCTCCCAGTTTGTGTGGAATCTGAGAATGGTTTAGCTGCCTCCAGTAGCTACCGGAGTTTCACAAGGCTTCAATCAAAGTATCTGCCTAGGCTGCAGTCAACCTTAAGGCTTAAGTGGGCCAGGAGTTCTGCCTCAGAGGTCGGTCACCATGCTGTTGGCAGAATTCAGTTCTTGGCAGGCTGTAGCACTAAGGCCTTCTATTCCTTACCACTTGGCCTTTCCAGAAGTCTCATAACATGGTAGCTGGATTTATCAAAATGAGCAAGTGAGAAAGAGCAAGGGAATGCCAGCAAAATGGCAGCCACAATCTTTTATAACCTAACTTCAGAAGTCATGTCCCATCACTTTTGTCACTTAGAATGAAACTACTGAGACCAGCCCACCCACAATGGGGGCGTGGGGAGATTACACAAGAGAACGAATGCCAGGAGGCAGGACTCGCTGCTGGCTGTTCTAGAAGCAGCCTGCTATGAAAGTGATTTGCTAGAGAGCTATGATGCTCTCTTTCAGAAAAAGAATTAGAAGTGACATTGCTCATGTAGGACTTAACATGGGATAGATGAGGAATAGGTTATGAATCACTTGGATTGATGAAGAAATGGAATGATTTATTCAGACTCAGACTTACCTTTCTGACCCACCTTCTGCAAAGGGCTTTCTGAAAAGAAGTTAGCTGCAATCCTACCTGACCCTTTCAGTTGAAGTGTTGGTTAAAGTAGAAGTTTTCAGTGTGTTGTCCCCATTTGGGCATTTGATTACATATTTGAAATTTTTTTGTGTGTTTTTCTGTTTTGGCTCTGCTTTTGCAAATCATATCAAATGGTTCAATAATAAAGATATTTCTTGTGTTTCTGGAGCCGTGGGTAAGTATGGAAATATACATTCTATGACCGGACAAGTTTTTTTCATGGTCTTCAGTGGTCAAAGAATAGCAATGACTGAGATAAAGTCCTTATATCCACTGATGGTCTGTTGTAGACATTCAATAAAGAAGAATCTGTTCTTGTTAATGGAAAAGTATATGGTTTTTATCCTCTGAAACCCAGGGCCTTGTTACTGTGGATCTAAAGGGAATTTTAATTTTTTAAAAATGTTTATTTATTTATAGGGTGCATGCAAGCAGAGGGAGGGGCACAGATAGAGAGAGGGAGAGAGCAAATTCCAAGCAGGTTGTCAGCACAGAGCCCATCACGGGGCTTGAACTCATAAACCATGAGATCATGACCTGAGCCGAAATCAAGAGCTAGACACTTAACTGACTGAGCCACGCAGGCTCCCCTAAAGGGAATTTTGAAGGCCTTCTACATCCTTGTGGGAGACGAATGCAGTCAAGACTCTACCTTATCACAAAGGTGCTGTGATGATTTAATGATAAAAGAATAGTCTCTTGAATAAATGGGGCTGAGACAACTGAATGTAATAGAATGAAGTTAGATCCTTAGCTCATACTGCAAATATGAACTCAAAATGCATCAAAACCTAAATACAAGAGAGCTACAACTGTACTACTCTTAGAAGAAAACAGAGGAATAAATCTTTGTGACCTTGGATTAGATCATGGTGTCTTAGGACACCCAAGGCAGAAGTAACAAGATCAATTTGACTTCATCAAAATTAAAAGCTTTTGTGCTGCAAAGGACATCAGTGAAAAGACAGTCCACAGATGGGGAGAAAATATTTGCAACTCATATATCTGATAAAGGACTTGCATAAAAATACATTAAAAACCCTTAAAACAACTCAATTAAAAAAAAGGCAACTCAATTTAGCAGGCAAAGGATTTGAATGGATAATAAATAAGATATAGGGAAGGTCAATAAACACATGAAAAGGTCTTCAACATCATTAGTCATTAAGGAAATGCAAATCAGAACCACAAGATACCATTTCACATCTACTAGGGTAGCTGTAATGACAAAAACCAGACAATAAAAAGTGTTGGTGACTACAGAGAGAAACTGGGTTCTATACTTTGGTGGTGGGACTGTAAACTGGTACAGCTGTTTTGGTAAACAGTTTGGCAGTTCCTTTAAAAATTAAAGAGTTACATAGGATTTGGCAATTCCACACCTAGGCAGTTGAAAACATTTGGACGTTTATGTGCACAAAACTTGAACATGAATATTCATAGTAGCCCAAATGTGAAAACAATCCAAGTATCTATCAACATTGGATAGATATGGGTAAACAAGTGTTTATAGTGTATGTTAACATTAGAATATTATTTGGCCATTAAGAAAAATAAAACATTGATACATGCTATGACATCAGTGACCCTTGAAAACATTGTGCCAAGTAAAAGGATCCAGACAGAAGACATTACATATTTTATAATTGCATTTATATGAATCGTTCAGAACAGGCACATAGACATACAGAGAAGGTAGATTAGTGGTGGATGGGGTGGAGGGGAGGGAGGAAAGGTTAACGACTGTTAGTGACTCTGGGGTTTCTTTCTGGGGTGAGGAAAACGTTCTGCAATGAGTGGTGATCAATGCGCAACTTTGTGAATATACAAAAAATACTGAATTATACACACTGAAGAGGTGACCTTTATGGTATATGAATTATATTACTAAAAAGCTGTTATTAAAAAAAAAAAAAACCCTCCTCTAGGGCACCTGGGTGGCCAGTCAGTTAAGTATCCGACTTCGGCTCAGGTTGCGATCTCACAGTTTTGAGGTTTGAGCCCCACGTCGGGCTCTGTGCTGACAGCTCAGAGGCTGGAGCCTGCTTTGGATTTTGTGAATCCCTCTCTCTGCCCCTCTCCAGCTCGTGTTCTCTCTCTCTTTCTCAAAAATAAATGAATAAACTTAAAAAAAACCCCAAAACCCTCTTCCTATTTCACCTCTTCAGAATCTTAAAATTTAATAAAATAAGCAATAGTCTGGACTATGAACCAACTTTGACCAATTAATTTTAATTTTAATTGTTTTAACTTTGACCAATTTAAACATTTAGCTATTGGGAGGTCATTACACGTTTCTTAGTTATATTACATCCTGTTGAAGGTATCTGACAATGCCACAAATAGTATCACACCAACCTAACTGCATATCATTCAAAGAACTGGAGAGTGCCATCCAGCATGAATATAAAGGCCAGAAAAATAATCCATTCTTTGTCATTTCAGTGTTTTGAGTTTCATTACCATTTTGTTCCTAAAGATGAGCAATCTAACAAATGTAATTAGATGAGATGCTAACACTTGTCACATAGAATCTCATAAGAAAAAGTTCAGGATTTAACATCCCTTGCCCCCGAATTCTCAGTTCTGTTTTTAAAAGTAGCAATAATTGTTTCTTAAGCATAGGATCAGATGTGTTTAATACATTCTAAAACAATATATTTCTAAGCATAAGATATATAATGATCAAAATTCAAAATGCCCACGAAGAGGATATTAGCACACATGACAGCTTAGTTTTTGATTTGGCAATTTTCTGCTAAATTCAAAGCAGCTGGGGAGAGTAGCAAGTAACAAAATAAGACAGATTTATGGAGCCCACACATGGCAATATTTTTGTGTAAAATTAGTCAAAATCATTATACTTGTAGATGAAGAGATGGATTCCAACATTTTTTAAAGAGCAATCATATTTGGTCTTAGTGAACTGGAAGAACTGAGCAATTTATTGGATTAGTTGATCACCAGCATTGTAACTCACAATAAAATCTGAGGAAGTCGGCCAAGCATTGGCTTTCAGAAGATTAGGATAATAATACATTGATTTTCAATAATTAGAATTCAACCCATATTGCAGTCTATCTTCATAACCAAGGGACTGAGGAGAAATAAACCATTAGAATTTTCCATTGAAGCATCTTTAGTTTGCTCTTATGTATGACTAAAATTTTCTGATAACAAAGACTGGGTGGACATAAATGTACCTCATTTTAAGAAAATTCAATTTACAATAGTTCAAATTTAAACTATAATCGGGAGTAATGCTGATTCTAGATCTGGGGTGGGATAGGTACAAGATGACCTCGAAATATAACATAAGAAAGCACTGTGTACATAGTACCCTGTCCTAAGAACACAAGATTCAGCTTGAAGTGTTACTATTACCCCATCTAGGACAATGTGAATATCAAATAATTGAAATGACTCATAAACCACTGAAAAAATAGGAAAGTATGCGTTCATACAATAAATAAATAAATAAATAAATAAATAAAAAGGAGGGCTCTTGCTAATAGTTGAATGACAAGGGCCAACTGGTAAATGCAGGGGCGAGTGGGGCATTGGGCTCCAAAATCTTATTTGCACCCACCATGTACTATATTGGATCTAAATATAGGAAAAAATGCTGATGAGGAACAGAATATTTGTATCGACTTAAAGTGTCTTTCCACAGATTACTTATCTGTTTGTTGGGGAGATCAAAAACCCAATAATTATTCAGTGAAGAATAAGCTTACACTTTGTACCTTGACTGGTGCTTAAAGTCACCATCACTCATGGAAAATGGATGGACATGGTGTAACTCCAGGTGTGACATTCCCAGACGGACATCACCTCACCTATCTGAGAACGCAGAACCGTAGTAAAATCATGAAGGAGTATCAGACAAATCCCAAAAGAGGAAATTTCTATTAAACAAAAGAGGGACTGTTTTTCCAAAATGTCACTATCATGCAAGATAGAGATATGGCTATAGAAATGTTTCGGATTAAAAGAAGTCAGGGACATGACAAGTAAATGCAATGCCTGAGCCTAGACTGGATCCTGCAGTGGAGGCAGGCGAGGGAGGCAATGCTATATGTAACACTGGCAGGTCAAGTCCCAAAAGTGGGATACAAATTGTAGATTAGATGAAAACATTTGCTGATATGAAATTTCACAAAGTTGACAACTGTACTATGGTTATGTAACAGAGTATTCTCATTCTTCGAAAATACACATTGAATTATTTATGGGTCAAGGCCACGATCTATTTAATTTACCATCAAATGATCCAGGAAATAATGAGCTATAGCTAGATAGCAAGAAACATCGATAAATAGAACCAAAGATAGAACCAATGGGGGTAAAATGTTAAAAAGAGATAAATCTGAGTAACGGGTGTAAGGGCATTTTATATTATTATTTTTAGTTTTACAATTTATCTGTGCATTTGAAGTTATTTCCAAATAAAAAGTTAAAAATATATCATTGATCTGGGAAATTTTTGTTTCCCTTGGCAAGGAAGGGATTGCTTGCTTGTGAAGAATTCAGTAAATGAATCTCTTGACTTGGGAAATCTAGTGCTTTTCAAATATGATGATTTTGCAAATTAAAATTTGTATGCAAGTATAGGATTGCGTAGAGAAGGAGAGGCAAAAGGCTACTTTTATTTCTGTTTAGGGGCTATTTGGTTACAAGAAAAACAAACCCATGTTAACCAAAAGGAAATTTATTATAAGGAACCAAGAGAAATTCATGAAATCCAACTGTGGGAAGTATTACTGGCCTCATGGGGAACTATTAAGATGTCAGACATTTCTCTCTCTCCCTCCCTCCCTCTCATTTTATCTCTCTCTCACTCCCCCCCCCCCAATTCTGTCTGTCTTTCAGCTGGTCACTGGCCAGAGCCACAGGGTTTCCAGGTAGAAAAGTGAAGCTACTTCTTTTCAGCCATGTTTAGAGTCACTTCCAAACAGAAGGACATGGGTTGTGAGGTTTCTGTAAATATTTACTTTTATGTGGAAAGTAAAGAAAAAATCACTGATGTTTGTTAACTTAATAAACGTATTCTATAATATATCTTAATTATGAATTTTAGTACTGATTTATCTTAAAGGCAATATAAGCTTTAAAAATTTTAATTTGTGCCATGACACATTCAATTTGCCTTTATAAAGATCACATGGATACAACATGGAGAGTGGAGTTTAGAGAAACAAGAGTGAATGTGGGATATAGTTTCGATGCTGTTGTTGTAGTCCAAGCAAAATATGGTGATTTGGATGATAGCAACAGTGGAGGTGGAGGGAAGGGAATGGATGAGGAACATTCTTCAGACTACGATTGACACACTTCCACGTTGGATTGAATGTGAATGACAGAGAGGAAATTTTCAGTGACACCTCCCAGATTTCTAGTAGGAGTGAGTGGCAAAGGCATTTTGGAGATGGAAAACATTAGAGGAGGAGTAATTTGAAGAAGGAAAGGTCATGAATTCAGTATGGGTCTGTTTTTAGTTTGAGAAACCAAAATGACACCAATGGAGCTTTTGTATAGTTAGACATATGGATTTGGGGCTTGGGGCACTTTACAGAGAGCTGATTTAGAGGTATAATCTTTTTTTTTTTAATGTTTATTTATTTATTTTGAGAGAGAACAAAAGTGGGGAAGGGGCAGAGAGAGAGGGAGAGAGAAAGAGAATCCCAAACAGGCAGCATGCCGTCAGCACAGAGCTCAATGCAGGGCTCTGATCTCATGAATCATAAATCTTCCCCCTCCCCCCACCGGGAAAGTTGTTCTGTTACGGTCAAGATTTGACCTGAGCCAAAACTAAGAATTGGTTGCTTGACCGACTGAGCCACCCAAGCACCCCTACAGATATAATCTTGATAAAAGTGATAGTGCATGGTATTTGAAGCCATGAAAATTTATGCAGTAATCTTATAAGGAGGGAAAGTAGGAGATGATATAAGACATTTGAGCCAAACCCTTAAGAACTCCACTATTTAAGGAATAGATGGAGGGGGAAGATCTCCAAGAAGAGATGGAGAAGAAATGGTTTGGGCTGGAGGGGGCTCATCAGAAGAATGTAGTATTGTCAAATGAACCAGAGGATTTCTAAAAGGAGCAGTAGTCAGCTGTGTCACATAGCAGTAGTAGTCAAATAAGATAGGGCAGGTATCATTCTTACCCCCTTTTTGTAAGTGAGATATATCTTTTAAGCCTCGGAGAACTTAAAAGACTCACTCAACATCATGATGCTGTTAGGTGATCTTCCTCTAAAGACTGTGTTCTTAAGTACAACTTTATTCAGTCAACAAATATTTACTTTGTACCTATGATGCATAATGGATACTAGAGATAATGGATGAGCAGAAGCTACACGTTCTAGAGCTCAAACTTATGAAATTGCAACCTGGTGCACATGGGAAGGTGCAATTTGTAGGAAATGGGTAAAACAGGCATTATTAGTTTTTTTTGTTTTTGTTTTTATTTTTGTTTTTTTTTTTTACTACAGCTGTGCAGTACGAAATGACACCCATATATCATCTTCCAGTTCTGTAGTTTGGAAGGTTGGGTGGGCCTGACTGGGTTCTGTGCTCAGAGTCTCACAAGATCAAATGCAAAGGCGGCTTGGGCTCTTACCTGGAGACTTCGGGAGAATCCACTTCCAGACTCATTCATGTTGGCAGAATCCACCCCCTTGCTGCTCTTGCACAGCGTGGAGGGGGAGTGATGTCCCCATTTCCTTGCTGGCTGTCAGCCTGGGGCCTTTCTCAGCTCCTAGAGGTCTCTTGCAGTTCTGTGGCACGGGCTTTCTCCCATCCCCTTTACAGCAAACGTCACAGCTTACCCTCTCAAGGTTGGTAGTAGGATTTCTCAGATTCCTCCTTGAGCTTCAGATCTCTCTGACTTCCCTTCTGCTGTCAGCAAGAGAAAATTTTCTGCTTCTCCACAGTGATCAATCTAGGCCCACCAGGAGAATCTCCCTCTGGCCATATAACCTGACATAACTACAGTATCTTATCATGTTCATGAGTTCTGTCCACAACAGCGGAGGGGACTATACAAGAGTGAGGGTCACTGAAGGTCTTAGAATTCTGCCCACCACACGGGCATAAAGCCCTTGCTGACTCCTTCTGCTTGAGACCTCTGACTCTCTCTTTTCAGAACTTCACTGGCTGAGAGGGAAGAAGGCATAGGGGTGAACTGTCCATTGACCTGACTGTAACAGAACAACTTTCCCGGTGGGGGGAGGGGGGAGAGAAAATATCCTGGTCCCTTTCTCTGAGAACCAGCTTCCAAAGTAGAAAAACATAAGAGGATTCTGCAGCAAAGGGGATGTGTTTCACTTCCTCAAGATGCCACAGACGGGAAGCACAGCTGCCTTTCTGGGAAGAGGGACTCCTTCCCTCTGCATGGCAGGCCACCCAGGAGGGAGCACGTCCATGTGGGAATCCGAAGAGAGAGTGCAATGCCATGAACGCAGCATCATGTTCTACCACAGCTGCTCTGTTGCCTCCCCCAGAGAGATCAAGACAGACCGCTGTCCCGAGAGCAAGAGTCCAGGATGCTGGTGATTAAGGGGGAAATAATGGTCGGGGGATGAGCGACAGCAGAGATTTACTGCCCAACCTCCCCGCATGTTTCAGCTCGATGCCTTGCCAGCCAGTTGTAGCAAGATATCCTTTCTTTGGAGAAAGCGCAGGGGGAGACGGGGAGGTGGGCAGTGCAGTGGGGAGGGCTGCCGGCCTCTGAGAATCTGGGGCCGGGACTCTTGGCTCTCAGAGCAGCAAAGCCTCCAAAAGGCCAGAGAAGCGTCAGTGAAAATGAATGGAAAGCCTGTGACAAGCATACTGTGAGCTGCAAAATTACAAACAGACCTGGCATGCTTGCTCAGGAGCCCAGCAGAATCTGAGCATCACTTACTGTTATAAGTCATGGGACAGCAGGCGCTCACTTCACTGGAACCGACTTTGGCACTTAAAAAAAAATCATCATCTGCCTTTTTTTTTTTTGGCTAGTTCAGACCCCCAGGGAGGGACTTTGTTGTTGTGTCTGTGTCCCGCGCCTCTTTTGTAGTACAGAGAAATCACGCAGCACAATCAGTGGCTGTCTGGAAGTACTAAAGAATGGTGGGGTGGGGGGGAAGGCAGAAATCTTAACATGAAGGGTGTTTGGATAAAGGGGGTCAGATACAGACAGGCAAGCCTGCATGGGTTCAAACCTGTGTTCTGTAACCTACTCTCTGGTTGAGTTAGGTACGTTGCTTTTGCTTTGTGGTCCCCAGTTCGCTTCCCTGAGTCCCAGCTTGTCATCTGTAAAATGGAAGGAAAGAACAGCTATAAACTATGAAGAGAAGCTGCCAGAGTGCGTGCTCTGTAAACAATAGGATGAGGTCTGAAATGCAGGTAGTAAGTATCTCCTCCTACATTCGAAAGACCTCTGGACTCGCTCAAAGCGCTTCCCCCTACCTTCTTCATGGCTGGCAGGGCCAGTCTCCCACTGTGGGTATTGAGAAGACAGATGTTCTTGTTTTTCTGTCTTCTCTTGTAGCCCAGACATGAGCATATGACTCAATCCTGGTCTAGGCCTGCTATTGTCACCTTGAAACTTTAAAAGGAGGTATCGTAGGGGCGCTTGGGTGGCTCAGTTGGTTAAGTGTCCGACTTCGACTCAGGTCATGATCTCATGGTTTGTGAGTTTGAGCCCCATGTTGAGCCTGCTTCAGATTCTGTGTCTCCCTCTCTCTCTGCCCCTCCCCTGCTCATACTCTGTCTCTCTTTCTCTCTCAAAAGTGAATAAACATTAAAAAAAATTTAAAAGGAGATATCACTGTCCACAGAAAGGGGAAAAATGTGAAGAGGGAAAGAACAAAAGTCCATGACATTGGGAAGTTGCTGAATTAATTCTGGAACTTTTTTCCTGTATTGGGATTGTCTGAGTTATGCTGAGAAAACAAGCAGGCCCTAAATCTTAGTGGCTTATAAGAGTAAAGATTTATTTCTTACTCATACTGTGTGCACAGGGTGGATTAGATAGGGAATTTGCTCTGTCTCCCGTCATCCTAGAAGCCAGGCATTTGGAACAACTGCATCCTTAACATTATAGATTATTGTGTCAGAGGAGCAAAAATATCTCTAGAGGATCTGTAATAATTCTCTAAATTGTCTTCTTGTTTTCAGTTTATTCCTTGGCCTCATTATGTACTGACTTCCAAAATTGCACTTTTCACTTTTATTAGACAGTTGCTGCTATAGTAATGCTGTGTAACAAATAGCCCTAAGCCACAGGGGCTTACAATGACAAACATGTGTTTCGTACTCACAGGTCTGTGGGGCAGGGGTGGGTTTGCTGGGCTCAGCTAGGATTGCCTATACTTGACTTTATACAGGTGTTGAATTCAGGTCTCATCCACATAGCTCATTATTTGGGATCAGCTGCTACCTTGTATGTGTTCTTCTCATGGCCATGGAAAGACATGCAAACAAACCAACCCCTGCGGGCGCATCACACATCTCTGTAGGTGTCACAGTAGTTAATATTTCATTGGTCAAGTCAAATCCCATGGCCGAGCCCAAAGTAAAAGTGACAGACATGAATATATTGCCTTCTCTGCTAGGATGCACTTGCATGGTTATGCAGAAATGGATGTGGACGCAAACTTTTATTATAAGGAGGAAGTAAGAACTGGCAGCAAAACTCCAATTGACCATACACATGGCAATGAACAGATCACAAACTTTAAGTGTTCTACTACTCCCATAAAATAAAGCCTGTGGTGGTAAGTTGGGCATTTGAGACTCTACATTTTTACCTTTTATTTTTTTTCTTCCATGTCTCCTTATTTAAATCAAACTGACATATTTCATTCCTGATCATCCATGATCTATTTATGGTCACATCTCTGTTTTTTTTTATTGCGTTGATTACATTCATCCATTGAGATAAGCCCTGCCCTTCTTCCATATTCCAACCTAAATCCCAAGATACCCTTGCATGCATTCACTCTTTTGAGTCTGCACCATAGCATCTCTTTGAACTGTTTATTTAGGGATTAGCAATTGTACTCTTGGATGGATTGCCCTCTTTTTTTTTCTTTATCCCATGTAGAAACCGTAACTTTGAAGCCTACAGAATAACTTGACCACTTGGAATTGAAATTCTTGGCTTTACTATAGGGCAATACCCACAGGCATGCAAGCCAGTAATCATTTTCATTTCCTTGAGATAGGAACTTTGGTAACAGGATCCCCTTTCTCATTAGTCACGGACATTCAGGGTCCCGGGTAATTGAAATGAAGCAAAGTGCCATCCTGCTCATATAATCTTTGGGGATTTAATTGATTGCATGATAGTTGGCTGAACACAGCACTCTCTCTAAAAATGAAATAGATGAACAAGATTAATGCAAGAGAGAGACAAGCCTTTCCTACTATAATATTTTACAACTGTAGCTACTTCCCATCACTCAGTACAAAAAGGGTTTTGGAAGATGTTAGGCCATCTCTGCTACCTTGATCCTAAACTTGGAAATCTTTACTTGGGAGGGGCCTTTCCATAGTATACTGTGAGCTCTTAGTGTCTAGTGACATTCATCTGCCATTTTAGCTTTGGGAAATTGCCTCTATATCTAGCATCAGTCAGTCAGTGTTCAGATACTTAAAGTTACACAGGTTGGACACAGCCACCCTTGGCAAGGAAACAGTTTAAGACAAAGGGAATTCAAATTACCTTGGAGTGGCTATCTTTGATAAGTGATAAGGAAGAAAATGCTATTAAATGCTATAGTATTGCTTAACTCTGCTTCAGTTTGTATTGGTCAGGGTTCTCCAGAGGAATAGAACTAATAGTATCAAATAGATAGATACAATTTCCTAAGAAATTGGGAGCTGGCAAGTTTGAAATCTGTAGGTTACCAAGCTGGAGACCCAGGGAACAGTTGATACTATAGTATTAGTACAAAGGAAGTCTGGAGGCAGAATTCCTTCCCCTTCTAGAATCTCAGTCTTTTCCCTTAAGGCCTCTGACTGGATGAGGCCCATCCACCTTATGGAGGATAAATGGCTTTGCTCAGAGTCTTCTGATTTAAAGGTCAACCCCGTCTAAAAAGCACCTTTCCAGCAACATGTAGGTTTGTGTTTGACTTAGCACCTGAGTCCCATAGCCTAGCCAAGCTGACATATGACATTGACCATCATACAGGTTTAATCCTAGATTTCTGACATTTAGGCAGGAAGTTCAGAATTAGGCACCCAGTGTGACTGAAGCCACTCCCAAGGAAAGAGCCTATCTGTTGAGCTAGGATCACCATGCACGAGTGTGTGATATCTCTGCACCTCAACTCCAAAGCTTCTTCTAGAAATCTTTCTTAGCCCCAAAAGATCCAGATGGCTATTTGCCTTATCATTCTTTACTTCCAAACTGGATTTTAAGAATCCTGGGTCTCTTAGCTACTTCTTTTCTCTTTCTGCCATCATTCATTCAGTTTCTCTTCTTAAGTCATTCCTGCTAATCATGTTTCTAATTTAATTCTAAATTTCTGACATGGGGTCTATACTGTTGGCCTTTCATACAGCTCACGAAATGAAGGGGGTACTTGTTAATGAGAATCACTATATCCATTTAAGAAAGATGTGTCTTGGATTGCACAGTTAATGTTTGAAAATTGATCATTTGTTTAAGGGGGTTTGAGGAGGGGACACTTGTACTGGGTAAGATATGGGAACAGGGTATTCCTTTTCTTCTTTTTAAAGTTTATTTTGAGGTAGAGAGAGAGAAAGCACAAGCAGAGGAAGGGCAGAGCAAGAGCAAGAGCGAGAGCAAGGGCAAGAGCGAGAGCGCGAGAGAGAGAGAATCCCAAGCAGATTCCACACTGACAACCCCAATGCGGGGCTCAAACCCACAAACCATGAGATCATGACCTGAGCTGAAGTCAGATGCTTAATGGACTGAGCCACGTAGGTGACTTGAAAACAGGGATTTTCTTTTTTTTAATGTTTTATTTATTTATTTGTTTGTTTGTTTATTGAGAGAGAGACAGAGTATGAGCAGGGGAGGGGAAGAGAGAGAGGGGGACACATAATCTGAGGCAGGCTCCAGGCTCTGAACTGTCAGCACAGAGCTCGACGTGGGGCTCGAACCCACGAACTGTGAGATCATGACCTAAGCTGAAGCCGGACACTTAACCAACTGAACCACCCAGGTGCCCCAAGAACAGAGAATTTCTAAGGTTAATTCAAGTTAGGTGGTAAAATTAGGATAATTAAAGATAAAATTATCTAGATAAAATTATTTATAACAATTTAGATAAAACCTTAGATAAAATTAAGGTTTGTTTATTAAATTATAATTTAAAGAAGGGAATATTTTAATTCAAATGAATTAAATTTATTTTAATGCAAAGGAATGGCAATGCAATATGTATGTTTAGTAACATATGTATTAAAGACTGGCTCTCTGAAAAGTAACATCATCACTACGTAATTGTAATATGAACGGAAGCATTTCATATATTTTAAAATCCTCTTTTTCAGGCTTTTCATATATAGTAAAACCTTGGATTATGAGTAACTTATTCTTTGAGTGTTCTGCAAGGGGAGCAAATATTTCTAATAAATTTTAACTTGATAAACAAGCGATGTAATACAAGTCGTATGTGATGCTGAATGTCACATGATCACAACTGAGCCAATGGTTCTTGAAATTCGCTTTGATATACAAGGGCTTTGGATTACAGGAATGTTTCTAGAATGACTTATGCTCGCAAACCAAGGTTTTACTGTATTTGTACCTTCTCTTTTCTCTGCCCCTTAGTACTTAATTTCCTTGCATTAGTCTAGTAAAAAAAAATCCAAGCGTTCATGATATTTCATACTGAAATATTTTCTTTAAACCAACTTAACTCTGGACCTCATCTTTCTCCTTGCCTAAGGAAAACTATATCTCAATGATTATGGAGATGCCTTCTCTGTCTTTCCTGTTCTCTTCTTCCTTCTCCTACCCCCATCATTCAATTCACTGGGCTTGCACCCAGATCCTAAGATCACAGCATCCAGTTGACATGGGGAAGCGAAGCGGACAGTTTCTTCTCATCATCAGTCAATACTGGTTAACCCCCAACATACCTCAGCCTTTTGGATCCCTTCAGACCTTGTCCTCTGCTACTTCTGTGCCACTTTGGGGCACTGGCATCCTTGCCAAGGCTGTGAGACTCTGCCTTGGGTCTAACATTCCTAAAACACGAAAGCATTCAGTGCCCCTGAGGTCCTCCTGCCTGACTAGCCGTGGCCAAGTCCATCCACTCACTGGACTAAGAAAAGTGGACTTTTGCTCAGTTTGGGAGAATTTCCCTTCTCTCAGCTTAATCACGCAGCCTCCTGTCTCTATTCCCACCAGATGAAGACCCTCTAGTATAATCTCATCAAGGATTCCAGAAAAGGAAGAACCAGGCAGGAAATAATCTGCTGGTAAAGGGACCCAAATGGCTCAAGCCGCCTTGCTGGAATGAACAAGGAGAAAATACGGGGTGAACTAATTTGCAGTTAGTGCATCTTGTGGCACATGATACATGTTCTGGTGCATTCTGGTTATTTCTTGTTTCTTTGTTTGCCCTGCTCCACGGAAAACCCCTTCTGGCCTCTGCATTTGACTCCTAACCCAGTATTTTAGCTTGTTTGAGCTGCTATCACAAAATACCAAGGCGAAGGGGCTTATAAACAACAGAAATTGATGGCTGACATTCTGGAGGCTGGGAGTCTGAGATGCCAGCATGGTCGGCGCTGGTGAGAATCCTCTTCCCAGTCATAGACGTCATGCTGTGTCCTCACATGGCGGAAGGGGCAGGGACTCTCCCTGGGGTCTCTTTTATCAGGGTGTTAATCCCATTCATAGGGGCTTCGCCTCATGACCTAACACCATCACCTTGGGATTCCAACATGTGAATTTTATATCTCTCCTTTCAGGCATTTTACGTATAAATATAAAAATATGCATTTGCATAGTTCATCATGTTTTAACAAATGAGATTATAGTATACATACTCATATAATTTTTTTTCCATACTCAGAACCTTTTCAAATCAGCATTTATGGTGCATGAAAAATATGACTCACACGTATCTCTATGTATATGAAATGTCTGAAATGATATACACAGGAACTACAATTTGTGATTATCTCTGGGGACTGAAAATGAGAGTCTGAGAGATGGAAGAGAAAATTACTGTTCACCATACACCTCTATAAACTGTTTGAATTTTTAGCATAAATATGTCTTGTCTTTATAACGAAGGCACTATATTTATAAGAAGGCATGCAAATCAATCTCATCTTGGTCACTTGGTACATCTTTTCAAATAAGCATTTATAGATCCACATTGTTTCCTAGATAATGTCTTTTTGTAAGCATAAAAGCATTTGTTAAAGTGAATAGCTATCCTATAACTGGTGTTTCCCAAATAAAGGATGGCTTTCAAATACAGACTTATTTCTATTTGCTGTCAACACTCAGGCCCACGTCAGAAAGGTTGGCATGTAGGGCGCCTTGGTAGGTCAGTGTGTTAAGCATCCGATTCTTGATTTTGGCTCAGGTCGTGATCTCACAGTTTGGTTTGTGAGATAGAGCCCCGTGTTCAATCTTGGGATCTTGGGATTCTCTTTCTCTTTGCTCCTCTCCCACTCCCACTCTCTTTGTCTCTCTCTCTCTCTCTTTCTGTCTCTATTTCAAAATAAATAAACAACCCTCTCCCTCCTCCCCCCCCCCCCAAAAGAAAAGAAAGAAAGAAGAAGGGTTGGCAAGGAGAAGCTTATACTACTGGGAACAAAGGCACAGAGCCTGCTTCGGATCCTGTGCCCACCCCACCCCCTCATTCACTCTCTCAAAAATAAATAAACACTTAAAAAAAAAACGGGGTAAGAGAGAGGGATGAGGCCAAATAGAAAGTTGAACAGTAGGTAAATTACTGCCTTATGAGAATTTTGGAAATAGATTCATATTAAAAATAGTTTAGCAAGAAATAAAGGTCAAGAGTCACTCTGGCCCTGAGTCTATGCTAATTTTGAGCAAGAACAATCCAGTGATGTCATAGTGACAGAACATTGAAAGGCTATGGCTGTATTATTATCAGGTTTGTAATAACAATGAAAGAGAAATCTGGCTTATAGGTGTTGTTGGTTTATGAAAATTTAATGTTCATGCGTTTGAAATGCTACAGTTTGCAAACTCATGCTTTTCATTGAAGCTTCTGGTGTCCAATAACATGGCCTCTAATATGGGCTCCTAGGTGTGATGTGCTGTGTTTATTGGGTCCAAATCTCTCTTCTTAAAAATTATTCTTTGGGGAGCCTGGGTGGCTCAGTCTGTTGAATGTCTGACTCCTGATTTCGGCTCTGGTCATGATCTCACAGTATGTTGAGTTTGAGCTCCGTGTCAGGCTCCGCACTGATAGTGCTGAGCCTGCTTGGGACTCTCTCTCCCTTTCTCTCTGCCCCTCCTCCACTTGCTCGCTCTCTAAATAAATAAACAAGTAAATAAATAAAGTTAAAAAAATTAAAAATTATTCTTTAACTTTTAATTTTTTAAAAAATATTAGCTTGTTTTAACCTTTTTTATTGTGGCAAAATGTACATGACAAAATTTACCATTTTAATCATTTCTAAGTATAAATTCAGTGGTATTAAGTACATTCACAATATTGGGTAGCCATCACTACTATCCATCTCCAGGATATTTCTGTCATTCTAGATAGAAACTCTGTACCCATTAAACAATGAATCCCCACTCCCTCCTTCCCCACACTCTGGTAACTTGTGTTCTACTTTTTGCCTCTATGAATTTTTCTATTCTAGGTACTTCATGTAAGCATGGTCATACTATATTTGTCCTTTTGTGTCTGGTATATTTCTCTTAGCATAATGTTTTCAACATTTATCCATGCTATAGCAGGTGTCAGAATTTCCTTCCTTTTTGTAACAGAGTAATGTTACCTTGTGTGTGTATGTATATATCACATTTGTAAAATCTAGTCATTTGTTGACACTTGGGTTGTTTCCACCACTGGTAGACAAGTCTGTCAGAATCCCCGATTTAAGCTCTTTCGGGTCTATTTATTACCTATGAGTGAAATTGCTGGATCATATGGTAACTCTATGTTAACTTTTTGAGAAACTTCCTGTTTACAACAGTGGTTGAATTTTTCCATCCTGATCAGCAATGCATGAAGGCTCCAATGTTTCCACATCCTCACCAACACTTGTTATTGTCTCCCACTGTTTTTTTGTTTTTTGGATACTAGCCATCCTCGTGGGCATGAAGTGGTATCTCACCTTTGATTTGCATGTTTCAAATAACTTGATGTTGAGCATCTTTTTTTAAGTTTATTTATTTATTTTTGAGAGAGAGAAAGATGGAGAGAGAGAGAGACAGCACGTGAGCAGGGGAGGGCAGAGAGAGAGGGAAAGAGAGAGAATCCCAAGCAGGCTCTGCACTTGTCAGCGTGGAGCCTGATGTGGGGCTCAAACTCACCAACCACAAGATCATGACCAAAACTTAGTCACTTAACCCACAGAGCCACCCAGGTGCCCCAGATGTTGAACATCTTTTCGTGTGCTTATCTTCTTTGGAGAAAATTCTGTTTAAATCCTGTGCCTGTTTTGTTTCGTTTGTTTTCGGCTGTTGTGTTGTTCAGAGTTTACCTTTTTCATGTTACCTGCTTCTTGTTGGCCATGCATCCTATCAAGGAAATATGCATCTGGTCATCTAGATTGTTAAAGAGCTTGGGGACCTTGAGAAACCTTCACCAGGTTGTGGTTCATCTACATCCCTCTAGGCCCCACCGTGTAAATTGTATTACAGTTGACTTCCAACTGTCTGGCAGCTTTATCTGGTGCTCAAGGCATTCTGGAAGTTGCTTGGGAAGTAACCTCCTGGCCCAGCAACTCTCATCCAGAGACTGGTGGGAGTTAGTGATACAACTAACTAACTGGGGTGGTGTGACTCTGAGGCACAAATTCAACACTGGACCTCAGAGTTCCCCAACCAGGCTGTTTACACTCAGTGGTAACTAACTTAATAGCCCTCTATTTCTTTTCTTTCTCTGGCTCACGTCTCCATTTTCCTGGAGTTTCCTACCATCTTCTAAAGAAACAGCTTGCTCTTGAATCCTCATCTCCTGATCTGCTTCTGGGGAGTTCTAGCTAAGACAGAAGGATAGGCTGTGTCCAGAGCACGAATAAGTTGGAACTGTGGGGTTGGGTGGAGTTGGGGAGTTTTAGAGTCTTTCTACAGTTGCTCTCCTTCCCCAAGATCATCTCCCTGTGAGCTCCTAAGATAACTCTTCTTCTTGGGGAGGGTAGACTGGAGGTGTATTAGTGGTGACTTACTCCAGACTACCAGTAGGCACTTATGTGGCACTTGCAACTCTCCATGATACATTGAAGTCCTTTGTTCTTGTTTTTATTTTTAATGGAAAAACTGATTTTTGTATATTCATTTTGGTTTCTGTATACTTTCTCAACACAATGTCCCGTGGTTAGATCAGAGAGTGGCTTAATATCAAAGGGTGAATATCATCTTAAAATAAGATGCTCTTCCAAGATTTTGAGCAATAGATAATTATGACCTCACAGCTAAGACTCCCACAGGCAATGTGTCATTCACTCCTTGTTACTGTTGTGATTTCCATCGTACAGATAGGGAAACTGAGCCTGGGAGTAATTTCCAAAGCAAGAAACCTTAGCTCTTATTTGTATGATATTGAACATTTTGATTCTTTAATTTAAATGTCACTTCAATCAGCGAATGGGACACAGACCAAAGGGTCACTTCTCAGACCTGTATGTGCAACAAAAGTGGAAGGAATAAACTAATATGGTCGTTAAAAGACTCAGGTTTCAAATATCTCGACATTTTTAATTTAGGCAAAAAAAAAAAAATTACAGCACAAGTATAGGATGTGGGCGCCCTGGCTAGACAGTAGTTGACCACAGATTTTATATGAGCCAACAGTGTGATGTGGTCGCTCTAATGCAATGTCCAGCATCATTCAAAGACGGGATCTGACCATAAGATGGGTGTACTCCTCCTCGGTCAGATCAAATGTGTTCATTGGAAGGACCAAAATTTAATGAGAAATCTTGCTGAAGTTGGAAGCTACCAGAGGACTTTCAGAATGGTAAAATGTTCTGGAAGCCCTGCTGTGTGAGGAACACTTGAGGGCACTAGTGTTTATTCATCTGGGGCTGGGAGGTAGAGTGTAATAATGAGCTTTGGAGCGACACAGACCTGAATTGATGCTCAGTTCCTCTACTTTGTAACTCTGTGACCTTGGATGAGGTACTATCTGTGCTCTGGTTTCCTTTTCTTTAAAGCTGGGGCACAAATACATGTCCTGATATATCCTGTAATGTCCAAATAAGAAATTATATGCAACCAGTTGGCATAGACCAGATGTGTAGGGAATAATGGTTTTTGTTCTTTCAAGTGTTTGGAGGGTTGTCATGCAAGTAATTAACTCTCCCAGAACCCCAACCTCAAGACAGAATGAAGACCAATAGGTAGTAGTTACAGGGGAGAACATTTCATTTGGATATTAGGAGTAGCCCACTGATAATTCAGTTGGCTTACAAAATGCAGATGCCTCAGAAATCTGGTTTCTGCTCAGGACCCCAGATGTGTATAGCCAGCTCTCTATGTGGCAGGCATTTTGACCCTAATGTGGTCAAAGCACACGTCCTGGTTTACCTATGCTGCTTGCAAACCTGGTCAGCCTTCAGTTTTTCATTTTGTTTTTCTTCCCCCCCACATATCAGTAAGTTTACTACCACCTGCTCAGTTGTTCAAATCAAATATCTTGGGGCTGTACGTGATTCTGCTTTCTCTTACTCCCCCCAACCCTGAGCCACACGATCTAGCCAGCTTTGTTTACCCCAGTCCTGAAATATACTCCAAATCGATACGCTTCTTACTACCTCCAGGATTATCAGCACAATTGACCACAATAGCCTTGTTATTGGTTGTCCTGCTTCTGCTTTTGCTGCTGTGAATTCCATTCTCTATACATGAACACTGTTGTTGTTTTTTTTAAGGCTTTTTTAAAAAAAAAAATTTGTTTGGGGCGCCTGGGTAGCTCAGTCAGTTAAGCGTCTGACTTCGGCCCAGGTCATGATCTCACGGTTTGTGAGTTTGAGGCCCGCATCGGGCTTTGTGCTGACAGCTTGGAGCCTGGAGCCCGCTTTGGATTCTGTGTCTCCCTCTCTCTCTGCCCCTCCCCCGCGCTCTCTCTCTCTCTCTCTCCCCCCCCCCAAAATAAATGAAAACATTAAAAAACTTTTTAAAATAAATTTTATTTATTATTTATTTATTTATTTATTTATTTTTGAGGGAGATAGATTGTGAGCAAGGAGGCGCACAGAGGGAGCGGGGGGCGGGGTGAAGAGAGAGAATCCCAAGCAGGCCTTACACTGACAGCAACGTAGGGCTCAAACTCATGAACCCGTGAGATCAGGACCTGAGCCAAATCAAAAGTTGGCTGCTTAATGGACTGAACCACCCAGGTGCCCCTATCCATGGTCACTGTTTTAAAGTCCCCTGTTGAAAATTGCTTAATTTAAGGATTTAAGCACCAGCTTCACGTTGCGCTTAGAATAGAACCCACAATCCTTATCATGGCCTGCAAAGCCAAACATTGAATGGCCTCTGCCCACCCACCATTCCAGGTATGTCTTCCAGCACCCTTGATCTGGCCCCCCTAATTTCCTGGTACATTATTTATTTCCCTTCTTCTTTTGCTAAGCCACACTGATTACCGCCTTAGACCTTCATTTGATCTGGTCCTTCTGCTTAGAACGCTCTTCCCTCTGAACCCCAATGTTATCTCCTACGAGAGGTCATCCTTGATCATCCAATCTTCAGAGTCCAAGCAGCCACTCTCCTATTATTCTAATTAAATGCCTTGAATTGCCATTATTACTATTTTAGGATTTCCCTGTTCATTACTTTATTCCAAACGCTTGTTTAAAAAAATATGTATTTAATGCATAGATACATGAACAATGGAACTCTCCAGAAAACAGTGGTTCCCTTATCAATGGAAATACACAGGCATGCTTTCTTTGGTGAATATATATAAACAGGTATTAGAGGAAAGATTCCCGCCCTGAGTCCGAGGTCCAACTTGATGACCACTGGGATTTCTTGGAACCCACAGATTTTGTGACCTTACTGATAGTTTCCCCTTTCAGCAGCTCAAAAGCTGTTTTAAGTGTGAAGAAATCAGTGATTTGCTTTGAGGTCTTTTGAAAGGAGAATGA
This sequence comes from Cryptoprocta ferox, assembly GCA_028646485.1. Taxonomy (NCBI): domain Eukaryota; kingdom Metazoa; phylum Chordata; class Mammalia; order Carnivora; family Eupleridae; genus Cryptoprocta; species Cryptoprocta ferox. The sequence continues at coordinate 46,760,699 of CM053565.1, forward strand.
AAAAGAGCAGAAGATGAGAAGAAGAGAGGTGCCTCTGGCGCAAGTGTAAATTCGAAAATGGGTCCTCAAACGCACAGGAAGTCAGTTAATTATTTGATCTTTATGAGTTAATTTGGTTGGTAGACGTGAGCTAAATATCACGTAGACTGGAGAGCACTGACAGTTACGGAAATTCATCCACACGAGCTTCCTCCTTGGGCCACTTTTTTCACTGCGTCTGTCTCAGATGTTGGAATTTGTGCTTTTCTATAAAAATCTAAAAGCAGAGATTCATTCTCTTCCATGGACTTCATCTGTTCCTTGTTTCAATTGTATAAATATTATTTGCATGTCATGGGGTTTCTGACCCCTACTGGTGGAGACCAAATCGATTACCCATGAGCCGCTCAATTTGCAATCATTTAAAATTCCAGACTCTCTCTGGCACAGGAAAAGAACAATGGAAACTTGTCATAATGCTCTCCCTTGCTTTCTTTCTTCCCTTTTATTTTCCCTTTCCATCTCCACCAGTTTGCTCCTTTCCTTTCTGCATGTCGCATGGGTCCCTTAGGGACACCCAAGCCTTCTTCCGCCAGCCATCTTAGCTCTGGTCACCTAATGAAAATGTCTGACCCTCCCAAGTATCCTTCCCATTCTCTAGGTCAGAAAACCTGGATCGGCTAAATGCAGGTGTCCCAATCTCATGGGAGGGGAGACAGGGTGCCAAGGGGAAGTTATTGTCATAGGAGCTGTATGTGGTTTATCTACCAAGTGGCAACATCTCTCACTCTGACTAACCCAGCACAGCGAGGGCAACCTGATCTGTCTTCAATCTACTCTGACCACAGAGCAAATGTTTTAAATAAAATCTCTGCATGAGTGAGTCACTACTCTTCTGGCTTTTATATGACATACCGAGGAGTGACGGTTTACTTTGCCTGAGTAACAAAATTAATATAAGAGAAACATTTTTGTTATGTGGTATCTTAAAAAAAAAATAGAAAAAAGAAGAAAGAAGAGACATATGGGCCTGAGCAGTGAAATTTGGATGAAAAAGTTCCACTTGACACAAGGAAAATAATGAAAAAAAATGGAGTAAACTTTCTTGGCAGAGAATGGTCAAAAAAAAAAGTCAACAGGAAGAAGTAGAAAAAAAAACCACTTTCACTAAACATCTGCAGCGGTTCTAATAATGTCACTTATGTAAGGTCATCATATCCAAGGAGCTTCCTTTATATTATCATTTTTAAAAGAGATTTTACATCAAAAAGCTTTTCAGTTTATGGGATGCTTGTGTATTGGTCGAGTCTGCATTTCAGTAGAGGAATGTGTTGATGTTATTGTGTCTCTCCTTAGGGGCCGTGTAGGGGATAAATGTGGACAGTGATTGCCTCTCCTCTGGCTTGGTTGCATAGGTGCACGAAAGTTTCTGTGTTATTTGGTCTGACCCAAAATGCCAGATGTCTGTCGTAGCAGCTCGCTGTTCATGCGTTCTGAAGCCCAAACCAAATGTTCTACAGCCAAGGAAAGAGGTGTAGCCTAAAGACACCCAAAGGTGTTCTGGGTGACTCAGGGATCACTTATGGGGGACACTTTGTGGTACGTGGAGTAATTTGTGTAGCAACTTAATTTTTCCATGAACTGATTCTGATTTTTATGGAATGTTTATTTGTTTTTAATGTTTATTTATTCTTGAGAGAGAGAAAGAGAGTGAAAGTGGAGGAGGGGCAGAGAGAGAGGGAGACAAAGAATCTGAAACAGGCTCCAGGCTCTGAGCTGTCAGCACAGAGCCTGATGCGGGGCTCAAACTCGTGAACCCCAAGATCATAACCTGAGCCAAAGGCAGACACTTAAGTGACTGAGTTGCTCAGGCGCTCCAAAAAATGTTTGTTTGTTTGTTTGTTTGTTTGTTGATTTATAGAGAATGAGAGGGGGAGAGGGGCAGAGGGAGAAAGAGAGAGAATCCCAAGCAGGCTCCATACTGTCAGCAGAGAGTCCAATGTGGGGCCTATTCCAGGAACCACGAGATCATGACCTGAACTGAAATCAAGAGTTGGACACTTAACCACCTGATCTATCCAGGCGCCCCTAATTCTGATTTTTAAAATCAAAGGGAGTTTAGCAAGCCTAAATCTTGCTTTCATCCAAGGGAGATACAGCCCATACAAAGAGAATCTTGCCCAGGCTGGCAAATCTTGAAAGGAAAGACAAGCCCAGGACAAAATGGCAGACCTCGGGAAAGTCAAAGAGAACTATGGAGCTTGATATTCAAGAGAGGGCAGGCTTGGAATGTGCCCCATCTCTGTAGCTGTGGGTTGGGTCTAGTTCTTCCAGTCATTATCAGTGTCGTCCTGGGCAGGCTGCTTTTCCTCTTGGAGACTCATGTCCCACATCTGACAGAGAGACTAATCATACCTCCCTGCTTCCATCCAGGAGAAATAATTGAGATCACGTATGCAAAATACTGGCATATTTCTGGAATCTAATCAACACCCAATTAATGATTCAATACATGTTATTTTTATTATAAACATTTATTATTATATTATTTATACATGCTGAGAGCATCATTCAAGGACCCTTTCTCTTTTTTCTTCCTGGTGTGATATATAGAAGCACCTTTTTCTTCCTCCCCTCAGAGAGCAGGGGTTGATATTCTTTAGATAACAGCTTCCTTATGCTCTGTTCCTGAAGTACGTGATTTTCAGATTTTGAAGAAATTTGACTGTCCAGTTTCTAGCTCAGCTGGTTTAGCAGGAAATTGAATCTCAATCAAAACTGGGGTTCCTTGGGCATTGAATGACCTGTACTGGCATTAGGCAGTGCAGATTATTGAGGGGCTAACCTGGAGTGGGGGGTAGGCGGGGGGATATTGCAGCTTCTTCTTAGTTTGGGCATCCCCATCTTTGCCAAGAGGGGGACCTCTAGTGTTTTGGGTCTGGCCATTCATTTTGTCCGCTGAGGTCTGGCAATTTTCCAGGAAGCTAAGAGGAAACAGGTTTAGAGTCCCTAATATTCATAGGATGCTGAGGTCTCTGTATTTTTTTTTTCATTCTTAAATAGCTGACATAGATCTGCTCAGATCATAATCCTGTGTTTAAATCCCCTTGAGAAGTTTCTGGGGCATTAGTTATCTTCTGCTGATCTTAAGAGTGTTAGATGCCAGTCTTGTGTTTTTTTTTTTTCTGTTATCTATTTAATGCTGCATTGAATTTACTGTTAATATTTTTTGTGCAATATGATTTCCTATGCTTTATGAAATTGGCATTGAAGAGGTATCTGGATTCTACTTGAATTTGGGGAACCATGCTTTTACCTCTTTTTACTCCTATACCCCATCTTCTCCAATGGCCCCCTCTCTTTTCTCCCCCTATGTGAGGATTACCTACTATAATGTACCCAGAGAGTCAGAATTTTGAAAACATAAGCCAACAAGTGATGTCATTTTCAGACATCTTCACATTTTATTCCTGCGACACAAATTCTCTCCAGACGAGGGAACACTGAAGTTTGACTGTTTTCTTGTAGGGAGAAATACAGAATAAACAAAACACATGTTCGTATCACAATAAATTAGCTCGCCATATGCCAATTTTATACTGATCAAAAGGGATGTTTTGGAAGCGTTGTATTCAGTTTGCTTTTTACCCGTCGAAAATGGGTTGACACATTTCTTCCTTCGGATGAGGAGTGGGTGGTTAAAGAAGAGAGCTCAGCCTTGAATTTTTTTTTTGAAGTAACTTTTTATTTTAGAATAGGGTTTGGGGGACACCTAGGTGTCTCAGTCAGTTAAGCATTTGACTCTTGATTTCAGCACAAGTCATGATGTCCCAGTTCATGAGTTTGAGCCCTGCATCGGGCTCTGTGCTAACGGTGTGGAGCCTCCTTGGGATTTCTCTCTCTCTCTCTCTCTCTCTCTCTCTCTCTCCATCTCTCTGCCCCTCCCCTGCTCACGTGCTTGCTCTCTTTCTCTCCCTCCCTCAAAATAAATAAGTAAACATTAAAACAAGAAAAAAAAAAGAAAAATTGTGAAGATAGTCCAGAGGGTTCCCACATACCCCATAGCCAGTTTCCCCTATTATTAACAGCTTATGTTACCGTGAACCAGTGAACCAATACCGAATATGTTATTACTAACTAAAGCCCATACATTTTTCAGATTTCTCTCATTTTAACGTACAGTCCTTTTTAGAACCCCACCCAGGACACCACATTACATTTAGTTGTCCTATCTCCTTGGGCTCCTCTTGGCTGCGACAGTTTTTAGGCTTTTCTTGTTTTTGACGTCCTTGACAGTTTTGAGGGGTACTGGTGAGGGAGGCATATTGTAGCATCTACTATATTGTATTATTTTGGAGAAGAGGACCACAAAGGTAAAGGGTCATTCTCATCACATCATATCGAGGGTCTATGCTCTCAACATGACTTATCACGATTTCTTTCTCTCTCTTTTTAAAAAGAGTTATCTTTTTGAGAGAGACAGAGACAGCATGAGTGGGGGAGGGCAGAGAGAGGGAGAGAGAGAGAATCCTTAGCAGGCTTGGCACTGTCAGCATGAAGCCTGATGTGGGGCTTGAGCTTATGAAACCATGAGATCATGACCTGAGACAAAGTCAGGCACTTAAGCGACTGAGCCACCCAGGTGCCCTGACTTATCGTTATTTCTGCTAAACTTCATCGCCCGGCTGAAGTGGTGTTTGTCATGTTTTTCTACTGTAAACTGACTCTTCCTTCCCTGCCCCACTACTTTTTATCCTGTATTCTTTGGAAGGAAGAAGTCCCCATGTATATTTCATATTATGGGGTGGAGAGTTATGCCCCATCTCCTTGAGGGGAAAATATTCACATAAAACATTTGTAATTCTTCCATGTGGGAGATTGGTCTGTTATCCCCTATTTACTTGTTAGTTACCTATTTGACAACTTAATTTATATCAGTATGGACTCATGGTTATTTATTTTAAGTGTTGGGTTATAACCCAATAGTATATGATTTATTTTGCTTAAATTATTCCAGTTTTTACATTTAACAGAATTGCCTATGCTTCATACTCAGTGCCCAGCCCCTGGTTCCTTTCTTTTATGAAAAATGATATGTAGGAATACCTTCAAGATGGACGAATTCTCATTTCTGTGAACTCACTTAATGCCAGGTGATCTTTAGGACTGAAGAAAGCAAATAAACAAGTGTTGCCAAGTTTAGAATGTACCCATGAACTTTTGCATTTGAAGTTATGAACTTGACGTGACCCTCTTAAGATTTTCGAGTTAGTTTACATTTGGCAGATGACCACTTCCTGTTTTTACAGGGGGAAAAAAACCCCTCCGCTAAAGTCTGAAATATCAAATGGCTCTAAAAAGCAAAATTGGGTTGACAGAAGTTTAAGGGATTAGATGTAGATGGATTTGGTTTCCTTCAAAACACACACAAATTGTGAAATTAGGGTATGAGAGAACTCAAGGCATAGTCCATTTTAGGTTGTCCCCCACCCCAGAAACCTTATGAAAAATTGTTTGAGATATTTGAGCATTACCAAAATCATACTGGAAATATTTTCTAGTAAGTTCTTATATTGTCTTCTGAAACTTATAATATTGTGGTCCAGGGTCATCATTATTTAGCTCTAGAAATGTGTTGATTAAGGCAGATAATTACCTGGTACTTTGTGCATGACTATGTTTATTAAGTTTTGTGTATAGATTCTTCTGGCTTCTGGTTCTGTCCAAAATGGAATAATGTAAACCTGTCTCCCGTGCCGGTTACATTTGAAAATATTTGGGTTAAAATAACAACCAACTACTTGATGTCACTTCAAAGTAAGCAAAAATAAAGAGGTTGTGGAATCAAGTCAAACACTGAGGAGCTGACCCATAGGAGTTGTGTTTTCTAGTTTTTATTCTTTTTCTGTTATGGCCCCGAACTGCCCAGTAGTAGCCAGGGAGGTGAAAACTCTAGGAGCGATCCCATCTATCTACGCAAAAGGACTAAAGAAAGGTGCCCCTATAACCCTAATCATGTGGAGAGTCCTTGTGTGCTTTCTTCTTTTTCTCTTTTGTCTTGCTCTGAGGACAAACCTCAGTCACAGAGAAGCCTGACACTTCCCGTGTGGCTAAAACTCAGAGTGAGACCCTGTATTTCTGGCCACAGCAACCTGGAAAAGAGGCCTGTGAGATTTTGGGGGCACCCCAGAGAGAAGACGGTTGGCACAGAGGGCTCCCCAATTCAGGGTCTGAATGCACTGAGGTCCAAGGCTCACTTCTTAGGGGCATGTTTGTGACGTAGACCCAAGGCCACATAGCAAAGGCTTCGAGAACCGAACTAAGATTTAAACTCTCTTCAAAAGTCAACCAGTGAAATTTACCATATCGACAGACTAAAGAAGGAAAAAAAAAAGATCTTTTTTGGTAATATTCGGCAACTATTCAATGGTAAAAACTCTCATAAATTAAGGCAAGAATGGGGGCTTCTTTAACCTGATAACGGGCATCTACAAAAAGACCTCCAGTCCACATCATACTGAATGAAGAGAGACTGTGCTCCCACTAAGACTGGGGACACGGCCAGGAGGTCCACCACCATTGCTGTTCCTATTCCATGTTCTACTGGAGATTGTGGCCAGTGTGATTATGCAAGCCCAAGAAATAAATAAATTAATGTAGATTAGAAAGGAAGAAATGCAAAAAAAGTGTTAATATTTGAAGATAACGTGATTGCCTATTTAGAAAACTCCAGTGAGGGGTGCCTGGGTGGCTTAGTCAGTTAAGCATCTGACTTTGGCTCAGGTCATGTTCTCATGGTCCATGGGTTCGAGCCCCACATCGGGCTCTGTGTTGATAGCTCAGAGCCTGGGGTCTGTTTCAGATTCTGTGTCTCACCCTCTCTCTGCCCCTCTCCTGCTCACTCTCTGTCTCTGTCTCTGTCTCTGTCTTGCTCTCTCTCAAAAATAAATAAATATTAAAAAAAAATAAAACTCCAGTGAATCTCCAAAAAGTTACTGAAATAAGCTTAGCAAGTTTGTAGAACATGAAGCCAACAAGCGGAAATCAATTATGTTTCAATCTATCAGCGTTGAAAAATAATAAATTTAAAAGCAGTATCACTGACCATAGTACCAAAACATGAAATACTTAGGTAGTTCAGTGGCACATAATGATTTCTAACGCTGATTTGTTAATTAATCTTTTCAGGGAATGTAGAAACGCAAGCTTATGTCTGGACAGGAATTTTAACCCTACCCATAGATGAAGTTAGTGTTGGCAATGTGAACATGGGAGTTACTTTCAATAATTATTTTTTATGAAGAAGCAATCTGGGACTCTTGAAGGTAGATTTAAGGTTAGACATTGAAGCCTAGGAAGGCAGTCCCCAGTGCTATAGCCAAAAAATGGAACCCATGACCAAGGTGTAGAGATTTTCAAAGTTGCTTACAGGGAACCACAGGGTTTTGTAGATCTTCCTCATGGTCAAGAGTGTGTCCGTGTATGTGTGTATGTAAAATGTGGTGAATGGGATGTGTGCCCATGAGTACATGTGTATAAATGGGGGTCTGCATGTGAATGCGTGCAAACGTGAACGGAGGTGTGCACATGAGGGTGTGGTGTAAACGTGACTGAATGGTTTTGTGTGTTCAAATGAATGACTGTGTTGTATGAGCGGATGCGCGTGCGTGCGTGCATGTGTGCGTGTGTGTGTGTGTGTATGTCTGTGTTGGACAGTGGGAGCGCTGGGTTGGGTTACAGGGAACTAGTTGGGTTCTGCCTTCACTTCCCTTTCCCGCCACCATCTGTCACAGAAGCTTTGTTGTAGTAGCATTTTGTTGGAGTTCTATCTAGGGTTTTTCTTGAAAGGAAGGGTTTCATGGCTGAAATTTAATTAGGAAAACCATGGATCAGTTAGACAAAGAAAAGACCCCTGACATTGACAGGGATCCCCGGGACAAGGGGCAGGTAGACAGCAAAGATCTGCTCCAGAAGCTGGCATTAGACAGCGCATGAAGAATTTTTCCATTACCTATCAAGGGTAATTTGGGCTTTGAGGACAGGAACCTTAACCACCGAGGAATTACAGTACTGGTAGGGAGTTCAATTGCTGATAGGAAAATTACAGGGAACTAGTTGGCAACGTCATTGAGGCAAGAACACATTTTGTGTTAAATTGGGCTGTAAAGGTCTGAACCGTAACCATCGGGAATATGATCCTGTACAATGGCCTGGAAACAGCTTTGGTCCCAGGGTCCGGGATGGGGCCAGATCTGCAGTCAAGTAGTGTCCCCATGCAATGCCCTCACGCGGTGCATCCTGGAACATGTTACGAGTACCACCTGGATGATTTGTTTAAAACGAGGTCCTTTGCTCCTCCACCGATTCCCTGAATCAGGATCTCAGGCTAGGATCCAAAAACCTGCCCTTTTTAACCAAAGTGCATCCTGACGCTCTCTGAAGTGTCAGAACAGCTCGCCAAGTTTCTCAAGATTCCTTGTTGCTAAGAATCACACACGGTACTTATTAGCCTTTCAGCTTTTCAGGCCCATTCCCTAAAGATGCCTGGTTGAGGAGAAGCTGGGGTGTTTATAGGCTGGTTTATTCTTATCATAGATGATTGTAGTGGGAGATACTGGGGTAGGATCAACTTTACAGGTTTTTCTGGCTTTTATTGAACAACGATTGCAATGCTACAAACGGCTCCCAAAGAATATTTTAAAAGTCATTTTTGTTTTAGTTTGATTTTTATTTATTTGTTTATTGATTTATGTATTATTTTTGAGAGAGAGAAAGAAAGAGAAAGGGAGAGACAACACGGGGAGGGAGGGGCAGAGAGAGAGGGAGACACAGAATCCAAAGCAGGCTCCAGGCTCTGAACTGTCAGCACAGAGCCCAACATGGGGCTCGAGCCGACAAACAGGGAGTTCATGACCTGAGCTGAAGTCAGACGCTTAACTGACTGAGTCACCCAGGTGCACTTAAAAGTCATTTTTAGATGTTCTTTCTCTCACTAGGAATAGTTTACAAAAGGCTCATTATGAGATTTTTCAGGAGACTGGGACAGAAATCGTGTATGACGTGAGGTTACTTTTGGTGGGGAAGACAGGAAGCCTATTTGTGATTATTTGCGTAAATGTGATGTGACTTGCAAATTAAATCAGCTGACATCAAATGCCATTGCTTTCCGTGTTTGCTTGGAAAGCCGTTTATTAATGTCAAGGGATGCTTCATTTAGGTGTAACTCATAGATGTTAAAAATTCTTTATTGTTCACTTCTCTTGGGAAATTTAGTGGATAAAAGCACGGATTATTTCCATAGAGAGATATATACTCCTTTGTCTCCCAGGTGAGTGAGTAGAAACAAAAATTCACTTGCTGAAGCACCTTGACCAGTGTTTCTCAAACCTTATGTACATATGAATCACCTGGGGATCCTGATAAAATGCAGATTCTGATTTGGCTGGGCTGGGGTTGAGAATGGGATACTGCATTTCTAATGACCCCCCAGCCGATGTCAGCGTGGCTAGTCCTCTAGCACACTTCGAATAGCAAGGGGCTAGAATACAGCATTCATCCTGAGAAGTGGAAGTGGTAAACTTTTATTTCTCCAGACTTATTAAAAAACTTAAAAATTTTTTTAAATGTCTTATTTATTTTTGAGAGAGAGAGAGAGAGAGAGAGACAGTGTGAGCAGGGGAGGGTCAGAGAGAGAGGGAGACACAGAATTGGAAGACAGGCTCCAGGCTCTGAGCTAGCTGTCAGCACAGAGTCCGACGCGGGGCTCGAACCCACCAACCGCAAGATCATGACCTGAGCCGAAGTTGGAGGCTTAACCGACTGAGCCACCCAGGCACCCCTAAAATTTTTTTTTAATGTTTATTTTTGAGAGAAATAGGGAGGCAGAGCATGAGTGGGGGAGGGGCAGAGAGAGAGGGAGACATAGAATCCGAAGCAGGCTCCAGGCTCTGAGCTGTCAGCACAGAGCCTGACAACGGGGCTCGAACCCGTGAACCTCGAGATCATGACCCGAGCCAAAGTTGGATGCTCAACTGACTGAGCCACTCAGATTTATTGACATGTAACTGGAATATAATATTGTGTAAGTTTAAGGTGTATACTGTGATGATTTGATGAATGTTTAGATTGTGAAATGATTATCACAGTAAGGTTAGTCAATGCGCCCCTCACCTCACATAATTATCATTTTTTATGTGTCATGATATCTTCTAAGATCTACTCTTCTAGCGCCTTTCAGGTATGCAATACAGTATTGCTGACCGTAGTCACATGTTGTACATTGCCTCCTCAGAACTTCTTCATCTCGAACTGGATGTTCATGCCCTATGAGGACTGTCATCCACTTCTCTCACCTCCCACCCCTGCCAACCACCAATGTCTTCTGTTTCTAGGAGTTCAGTTTTTCAGATCGCGCATGTAAGTGAGATCATACAGTATTTGATTTTCTATCTGACTTGTTTTACTTAGCATAATGCCCTCAGGCTTCCTGTTGCAAATGGCCAGATCTCCCTCTTTTTCATGGCTGAATAATATTCCATCGTGCATACGTGCGCATGCGTGGGTGTGTGTCTGTATGCGTGCACATGGCGTGATTTCTTTATCCATTCATCCACTGACAGATTGTTTCCGTGCTGTGGCTATTGTAAATAATGCTGCAGTAAACATGGGGTGCAGATAGCTTTTCAAGTACTGTTTTCACTTCCTGGAGATAAATACCCAGAAGTGAAATTGCCTGATCATATGGTCATTCTATTTTTAAGTTTTTGAGAAACAACCATACTGTTTTCCATACTGGCTGCACCAATTTACATTTCCACCAACTGTGCTGCTCGAGGGTTTCTTTTCTCTACGTCCTCACCAACGCTTTTCGTCTTTTGTCAGTAATTTGAGAATAGATAATGCCAACAGGTTTGAAGTGATGTCTCATTGTGGTTTTGATTTTTCTGTCCCTGATGATTAGAGATGGTGAGCACTTTTTTCACATACCTGTTGGCCATTTCTAGATCTTCTTCGGAAAAAAATGTCTATTCAGGCCCTTTGTCCATTTTTAAAATGTATCCTTTCTTATTTTTAGTTTTTGCTACTAAGTTATATGAGTTCCCCTTTATCAGACATATGCTTTGCAAATATCTTCTCAGATTCCTGAGTTGCCTGTCCTTTTGTTGATTGTTTCTTTTGTGTGGAGAAATTTTTAGATTGATATAGTCCCATTTGTAGATTTTTGTTTTTGTTGCCTTGGCTTATGTTGTCAAATCCAAAAAACTCAGTGCCAAGACCAATGTTAGGAGCTTACCTCCCATTTTTTTCCCCTAGGGCTTCAGGTCTTAGTTTTAAGTCTTTAATCCGTTTTGAGTTGATTTTGTGTATGGTGTAAGCTAGGGATCTAGTTTCACTCTTTTGCATGTGGCTATCCAGTTTTTCCGTCATCATTTTTAAAAATTTGTTTATTTTTTAAATTTTTTAAATGTTTATTCATTTTTGAGAGATGGAGAGAGACAGAGCACGAGTGGGGGAGGGGCAGAGAGCGAAGGTGACACAGAATCCGAAGCAGGCTCCAGGCTCTGAGTTGTCAGCACAGAGCCTGATGCGGGACTCAACCCCATGGACTATGAGTTCATGACCTGAGCTGAAGTTGGACGCTTAACCAACCGAGCCACCCAGGCACCCCTTCCCAGCATCATTTATTGAAGAGATTATTCATTTGTCGATGTATATTCCTGGCTCCTCCATCACACATTAATTGACCACACATGCAGGGATTTATTTGTGGGCTGTCTGTTCTGTTCCAGTGGCCTCCGCGTCTGTTTTGTTGCCAGTACCATACTGTTTTGATCACTATAGCCATGTAGTATAGCTTGAAATCAGGAAGTGGGATGCCTCCAGCTTTGTTCTTCTCTCACAGGATTGCTTTGGCTACTTGGGGTCTTTCGTGGTTCCACATGAATTTTAGGATCATGTTTTCTATTTCTGTGAAAAATGCCTTTGGTATTCTGATAGGGATCGTTTGTTGACTCTATAAATGGCTTTGGGTAGTATGAACACTTGCCCCTCAAGTTAGTGTAGTTAAAAACCTGTTCCGGTACTGCTGCAAGCAGGAAGGACATCTGCCAAGATCTGAGCACTGGTTGTTGTGAGCCTCACGCCCCCTTCTCTGTCCTTATCTGATCCTTAGTGGTTGGGCTCTGCAGATTCCCCCAGTGATCCCCATGAGGTTAGACCCGAGGGGGCCACCTGGGTGGCACCCTGAAATCCTGCAGGAACTGGATGTCCACCTTCCCTTCTCTTTTGCCCACTGGAGAAACGGCAGGCTCAGGGAGGTCCTTGCCAGTGCAGTACTCTGCCAGCCTAAGGGACAGGTATGGAGGATATGCTGCTCCTCTTACTCTTACAACATGAGCCTCTCAGTCTCTGTAGTCCAGGGGACGATGCATCAGCCTCACTCACCCTCTGGCTCTGGGATTTTCACAGCGGTGTCATATCTGCGGACAGTTGCCCATTTGTCTTCTTGGGAGTGGGACTGAGTTGGGAACAACTTGTGCTGCCATATTGATGACGTCACTCCTAGTGACGAACCTCATTTTGTAGCTCTCTATGAGGACCTCATTAAGAAGTATGAGAGCTCAACAGGAGGGTCATGAAAATGTACGTTTACCTCCAGGAACAGTAGGTGGGAGCAGTAAATGCGGGTGGAAGGGGTGAGGAATAGAATATCGTGTAATTTGTCCAGGGCTTTGAACAGCACGTGGAGGAAGCGCTATCAGTAGACACCTCAGCCGGGAATTAGCAGGCACTGCTTCCAGAGACAGTTTGAAAAAGTCATATGGCGTCATGCCCACTCTTGACTGACCTCAGAGCCCTGAATGGTTGGGAACTGCCACCAAGGAAACGTGAGTGACACTAAACGCAGGAGATCTCTGTCCTCAAACAAGGTCGTTTTCTGGGAGAGAGAAGGAAGTTAGGCTACAGTGTGGGGCAAGGAGACAATAGGGATTTAGAGTTTCTCACTTTTCTTGAATAACTGAGAGGCTGGGATGATGCTTTCAGCCCACCAAGAAATCTGGCTGGCTTGGAAGCCTAGAAACACTGCGTATGGGTGTGAGGTGGGGACGGGTACAAGAAAGAGGGTCCTGTCAGTATAAAGACCCCTAGACTGTGGGGTCTGTGGATTTCTGTCTTGGACACAGAAGACCGGACAAGCAATACCCTTCTGATACAACCAACAGATTTCAAGAATTCCCTTAAAAATGATCCCTCTCATAAACTTGGCCTGATCTTGTTTCCTCGTGATTCCTGTACTGAACTCCAGTTGTCCTTAATCTTTCTAGAGTAGGTGGGATTAGTTTCATGCAGCCGGTTTTTCACTGTGTTCCTTCTAATGCCTATTGTAAAAGTTTTATTTCTTTTCGACGGAATGTAAGTGCTTGCCTTAATGTCCTTGCCTGCAAAAATTAGATGAGCTTTTATCTCGGTAGAATATTAACTTTTCCATGGAAATTATAAATTCAAATTACACACTGTGAAAAGGAGTATAAAAGCTGAGAAAATTTAATGAGAAAAGAGTCTATATTCAAGGTTCCTAATATCTAATAATTTAAAGTGCACATTAATTGGAGAATCTTGGATTTTGGAATTGTTCTTTTTAATGAAATTTGAATATTTGGGATAAAGGGGTTGAAGATTAGAAGCAGTCTGAAATGGGAGGTCACATCGCAGTCTCTTTAGGACATGCAAAAGTTTTCAAAACTGGATTCACAATTTTCAGTTGAGAATCGTTCAAGGAAAAGCCTCCCCACTCTTCATTCACGCCCCCCCCCCCATTCTGTTATTCCTTCATCTTAGCTTTTTGGCAGAAAAGAAAACTAAGAGGTCTGAAAATAGAAACTGCAGGTTTGGATTAATACAGGGCCAAGCCCTTAACTGTGACTGGATGGTTTCCGAGGTTTACATTCAGTTTCAGCAAAGTGTACCGAGCTCACTGTCTTTGACTAAAATGGTCTTCAGACACTGAATGTGGGGGCATCTCCACAGAGGTAACCCGGAGAGGTGATGGTACTGATGGTTTCTCAACACCACAGCAGGAAAATGTGACCTTGTTCAAGGTCAAGTCACACACTGTTGTTCCACAGGTAGGTGTTTGCTTATGTCTGCCTTTCCCTGCCTAGAAGGTCCCCTCCACTGGTAGCTTTCTGAACTTACCATCATGGTGTATGATGACTTTGAGATGAACTTTGTGCTACCTGGGGTGGAGGATGCCTGGTTTGAATAGATGTTTCCTGATCACCAATCACCCCTTCTTAAAAGGAGAAATGGGCTTTAATTTATCCTGCTACAAAATTAGAAAAAAAAACATATTTAAAGGTACATACCAGATGAAAGCAAGATTTTTGGTCTAATTTAGTGTGGATCAAGGTATATCTAATCATGAAGTAAAAAACAATTAGATTTTGTCTGTTTCGATAGTGTCTGGACAGAAGACAGGAGGAGGCTGTTAGGTGATTGAGTTTGAGAGATGGATTATCACCAAGACAGTGGGAAAGTAAGCATACGAAGGGGAGCATTGGGGACATAAAAGGGAAATGAGACATTATGCCTCTGCATGGGGCTGACCTTGTTTATTTTCAGCTGGATTTGTACAAAGTAAAGCTAGATCAAGAAGTGGGTACATCATTAAACAACAAATGATAGCATTTCTATTATGGTGTGATTAAAAATTTTTTTAATGTTCATTTATTTTTGAGAGAGAGAGAGAAAGAGAGAGACAGGGTGTGAGTGGGAGAGGGGCAGAGAGAGAGACGGAGACACAGAATCTGAAGCAGGCTCCAGGCTCTGAGCTGTCAGCACAGAGACCAACGTGGGGCTCAAACTCATTAGCTATGAGATCATGACCTGAGTTGAAGTCGGATGCTTAATCGACTGAGCCACCCAGGTGCCCCAGATTCAGGTGTGATTTTTAAATATATGGAGTTAGGGGTGCCTGGGGTGGCTCAGTCAGTTGACCATCTGACTCTTGATTTCGACTCAGGTCATGATCTCAAGGTTTGTGAGATCGAATCCCGTGTCAGGCTCTGTGCTGACAGCATGGAGCTTGCTTGGGATTCTCTCTCTCCTTCTTTCTTCCCTGACCCTGCTCATACTCTGTCTCTCTGTCTGTCTGTCTGTCTCTCTCTCTCAAAATAAATAATCATTAGAAGAAATATAAAGTTAATTTATTATAAAGAAATAATGAAATTGATCAGTCACTTTTCATTGTAGTGTTTCTAAAAATATGTGATGTTTTAGTACATAAATTTTAAAATGTATTTTCACAAAGGCAATTGTATGAAGTAGCTGCCTAGTCTTGAATTCGGTGGCCCAAAGCTTCTGTTGCATGTAACATGAGGTAATAGTGATAGTAATGAGGCGTGCCTGGGTGCCTCGGTTAGTTAAGCCTCTGCCTCTTGATTTCAGCCCATGTCATGATCTCACGGTTCATGAGATTGAGCCCTGCTTTGGGCTCTATGCTGACAGTGTGGAGCCTGCTTGGGATTCTCTTTCTCTCCCTCTCTCTCTGCCCCACCCCTGCTCATGTGTGCCCTCTTTCTCAAAATAAATGAATAAACTTAAAAAATAATATTAATGATATATATCTACATATATGTATACATTACTTAAAAAGAAAATAAATATCTTTGAGAAAACTAACCTTGTGGAGTCTAAGCTGTAAAGTAACAAAATAATATTAGTAGCTAATTACTAATAACTAATTGAATGCTTCCTATGTTTTAGGTGCTGTCTAAATGTTTTATATGCAAAACCTCCCCCCTCCCCATTTCTAACTATGGGTCATTCTAAACATATGTAAAAGGAACAGACAGTGTAGGGATCAGCCCAGGACTCATTTCCCAGCTTCAACAATGAGCAATTATGGCCACACTTGTTTTATCTAATATGCCCATGGATTTCTCCCCTCATGTTATTTCGAAAGTAATCATAGACATCATATTATTTTACCCATAATATTTCCACATGCATCAGTAAACAAGAAGAATTCTTAAGAAAATAAAATCACAGTGCCATCATGGTACTTGAAAATAATTTAACAGTTTCTTACTATCATAAATACCATGGTATTATAAAATATTCATAAAAATGTGTTCAACTTTCCAAGTGTCTCATAAAAGTTATGTGTGTTTATGTGCATTTGTTTTAGAAGATAAGTTTGTAGAATCACAGAATTTTAACACAGGAACAGTTTTTTCTTTTTCTTTTCTTTTCTTTTCTTTTTTTTTTTTTAGAGAGAGTGAGAACAAGGGGGAGGGACACAGGGAGAGAGAGAGAGAATCCCAAGCAGTCTCCATGCTCAGCACATGCCTAACGTGGGGCTCAATCCCATAACCCTGAGATCATGAATGGAGCCAAAATCAGGAGTCGGATACTTAACCGACTGAGCCACGCAGGTGCCCCTGTTTGTGTGTATTTTTAATTTTTAAAAAACATTATTTATTTGAATTGGGATTCAAATAATTTCACAGATTACATATAACTTTTATAGATCGTCTCTCTTTCTCTTTTTTGCTTTCTCTCACGTGTTGCAGTTTCTTCATTGGATAAACTGGGTCATTTGTCCAGAGACCCATCCCATGTGGCTCTGCCCTCTGAGTTTCCTAGAAACTGGCAGGTATATTTGGAGACTTAAAAAGACAAATCTGACAGTAATTGTGGGCAGGGCAAAGAAGGTTTGCAGATGGTTTAGCTTCTTCCTTAAGGAGGCCTATCTTTTCTCTTTTTGTGATGTTTGTAGAAACTTTCTTTAGCAACCTAGATCCATTAATTAAGCTTTCTCAAGTTGTTATGGTCTCATTCTAACAACTTTTTTCACTTATTAGCTAGTAACTTCAATAAAGAGAAATGCCCCCTCATGTACAACTTTTCTCCCACATGGTACAATTTGTATAGGAAAATCAAGACACATGCTTGATTTCCTCTCTTTATTTACCAGTTTTTAGAATAATGAGTTGGTAAGCATCCTTCAACAGTGATCCTTTTGTTTAATTATTTTGGGGGTCATTTTGATATCATAGACTATGCATGCATACATATAAACGTATGTGCATATATACATGAAACATACTCCTTTAGTCCAATAATGTCAAAATTATCCCATGTTAACCAATGGGAGCTTATTCCACTGGCTCCTCACTTCTTTTCTAAGACAGATGTAGCCTTTTGTAGGGTCTGTGTCAGATGGTAGAAACCCAGCCTTATCTCTACATTTCCTATTCATCTGTAAACAGCCATTTCTATGAGAAGAGCTGGTTCTTACTAGGGGGAACAAACATCGGGACACCACAGTCTAGTCTGTAAGGGCCATCACTGCTACTGGGATGGCCTTCTCTGTGGATGATACTGGCAAGTATATTGATAAGTTTATAAAGATAAAACAATGATGATTTTTCTTGATAGTTTCAGTTCAAATGCAGGACCACTTGAGGTTTTTACTTGATCTACTTTGATTCCACATCTCTATCTTCTTTCTCCTATTCCAGGAATTCCAAGTCTCAATAACAGCAGGAATTACAGAATTAGAGTATCACATAAATACTCAACTCTTTATGCCTTAATGTACTCCCAACAGTCTAGTGTAACAACACCAACACTACTGCCGACCGTATGATTATAGAAAGGAGTATATGACTTTTGGGAGGTCGTTTTCTTTGTCCTTAGCATATTTGAGTATATATTTTTTCTCCACCGTTCAGGAATGTGCAGACATATTATTGTATTTTAAAGTTGTGTAGGATCATTTAGTTCCACTGTGTGTGGCCGTGCCACCAATTAGATGCATATTTAAGACTGTTCCCTTAATTTTAATTTTTTACACTGAATTTAAAAAACAAGAATGAGGTTGGATGATTATGTAAAAACATGTACATAGTTTCAAATATCCAGAATGAAGTGGTCTCAGGCAAGGCTAACTTCTCTCCTCGGTCCATCCACCTAATTCCTTCCCTACCCTTCTCTGTCACTATGTATAGGCTTTTTAAAAATACTGGAGTTCCTTATTTTACTTTTTGTTTTAAAATATAAGCAGATACTTAAATATATTCCTATATCTACCTCTTTTTGATGAATAGTAGTACCATAACAATACCATAACAGTGTTTCTTCATCCCACTCTTTCTATTTCATAGTATATATATTATAATATATATTCTCAGGGTCATGCCATAGTAGAACAGAGAGAGACTTCTCATCCCTTTTTCGAAATTGATACTTCTCCATTGTGTGGATGTCTTATAGGTCAGTCAGTCAGACTTCTCATGGACATATGGGTTGTTACTTGTGTTTTCATACTTCTGCTACTATAAAATATTGGGCTATATAGCTTGGTGCATATACTGTTTGGACTGTTTAAATTTTTTTTAACGTTTATTCATTTTTGAGAGAGAGAGAGAGAGAGAGAGACAGAGTGTGAGTGGGGGAGGAGGAGAGAGAGAGGGAGACACAGAATCCGAAGCAGGCTCCAGGCTCTGAGCTGTCAGCACAGAGCCCGATGTGGGGCTTGAACTCACTGACCCTGAGATCATGACCTGAGTTGGATACTTAACTGACTGAGCCACTCAGGCACATCATTTGGACTATTTAAATGTAGCTTTGTGATAGAATCCAGAGGTTGGATCCATGGGTGACATGATACATGTATATAAAATTGTGTTATATTTTGCCAAATTACCACACCCCTCCTTTTCCATTCTCTCTAGCAACACAGAGACCCTGTTTGTCCTCATAACTTGTCAGTAGAGTGTGTTCTCAAACTTTTAGCTTTTGAAAAAAAAATGTGAGAAAAGATGGCTCCGTTTAGCTTTGGTTCATATTTCTCTCATCATGGTTGAGTTTTTTGCATTTCTCTTTCTGTGAACTTTCTTCTCATTAGTCTTACCCATTTTTCTATTGAGTGGTTAGTGGCTTACTAACCACTCGCTGTATTTAGAAATTCTTCACATATTGAAGATTTTTAAGCTTTATGATAAAAATGAAGCTATTTTTCTAATTGGTCATTTGTCTTTTTGTTTACTTTGGTAATCTTTTGTCACGTAAAAGTTTTATTTAAATTTTTATGTTGTCATATTTATGTATCTAATTGTTTATTGCTTCTAAACTTGAGTCATAGTTAGAAATCCCTCCCTTTCAGGTTGTAGAAGAATTCAGATCTCGAATTACAGATTTAAATTTTTACATTTAAGTATCTTATTCATCTGGAATTGATTCTAGAGTATGATGTGAGGGAGGAATCCACTTTTATTTTTTCCATATGCTAACTAGTTAGCCTAATATAACTCATTAAAAAGTCTGTCTTTTACCCAATGATGTGATATGCTGCTTTTATTGTATATTAATTCAGCATCTGCGATTGGGTCCATTTTTTGATTTTCTAATATGTTCCATTGTTCTCTGACAATTTATGTACCATAACTATACTGTTTCAATTCCAGAGCCTTCGTGATATGTTTTAATATTGGTAGGGCTAAATTTCTGCCCTCACTACTTCATAGCTCTCCTTTTTCATGGCGTTCTTTATTATTCTTGCCTATTTGTTTTTTCCTAATAACCTTAATAATCAGCTTATAAAAGTCTGGTTCTAAAGAAAATTCTGATAGTATTTATTTTGGGTTTGCATAACTTTATAAATTAGATCAAATGAATATCTGCACTGATGTATATGAAAAATTATACCAATATGATTTTTAAAAATAAAAAATGATACATAAGCATAGAAAATATATATACATATATTTATTATTTTTATTATTTTATTATTTTTTAAATATAATTTATTGTCAAATTGGCTTCCATACAACACCCAGTGCTCATCCCAACAAGTGCCCTCCTCAATGCCCATCACCCACTTTCCCCTCTCCCCGACCCCCCATCAACCCTCAGTTTGTTCTCTGTATTTATGAATCTTTTATGGTTTGCCTCCCTCCCTCTCTGTTTGTAGCTTTTTCCCCCTTTTCCTTCCCCATGGTCTTCTGTTAAGTTTCTGAAGATCCACATATGAGTGAAAACATATGGTATCTGTCTTTCTCTGACTGACTTATTTCACTTAGCATAATACCCTCCAGTTCCATCCACATTGCTGCAAATGGCAAGATTTCATTCTTTCTCATTGCCAAGTAGTATTCCATTGTTATATACATATTTTTAGAGAGAGAGAGAGAGAGAGCAGTCGGGGGTGAGGAGCAGAAGGAGAGAGAGAGAATCTTAAATATGCTGAGCATGGAGCCAGACATAGGGCCCAATTTCACTATACTAGGATCATGACCTGAATGAAATCAAGAGCCGGATGCGCAACCAACTGAGCCACTCAGGTGCCCCCCATAAATATTTGTTTTAACTCTAGTGTTAATGGCAAGTTTAACATCAACGCTAAGACTTCCTTTATATAAGACATTACATCCATATAAGTGATATGGCTTGACTTGAAGCATAATTGCATTTGTTTGAGAATGAGTGATTTATAATCACGTTTTCTATATCTGTGGTTGCATTCATAATTGGTCTAGTCAAAGAAGCTACTCAATAAGAACAACAGCTGTGGGTACTTTTCTTTCCATTTATTGTCTGGATCATGTATCATGGTTTTTTGATTAAGAATAGATGTTTAGGCACAACTTTCCAAAACAAAATCTGCTCTTCTGGCTGTTTCTGTATCTTCAGTAAGACAATTAATTAGCTATGAAAGAAAGTAAAATGCAGTGAGTCTGAGTTTTTGTGGTTGCCTGTGAACATTATACCATCAATGTCAAAGACTCCTATTTATTTATTAAGGTTTATTTATTTATTTTTGAGAGAGAGAGAGAGAGAGAGCAAGCGAGCATGTGCGGGTGAGTAGGGGAGGGGCAGAGAGAGGCAGAGAGAGAATTCTAAACATGATCTGCCCTGTCAGTGCAGGCTCAAACTCATGAACTGAACCGTGAGATCGTGACCTGAGCCTAAATAAAGAGTTGGAAGCTTAGCTTGCGGCACCTGGGTGTCTCAGTTGGTTGAGCGTCCAACTTCTGCCTAGGTCATGATCTCACTGTTCCCGAGTTCAAGCCCTGCATTGGGCTCTGTGCTGATAGCTCGGAGCCTGGAGACTATTTTGGATTTTGTGTCTCCCTCTCCTTTTCTGCTCCCCCCTCACTCATGCTATGTCTCTCTCTCTCTCTCTCTCTCTCTCTCAAAAATAAACAAACATTTAAAAAAAGGGTTGGAAGCTTAACTGACTAAGCCCCAGTCACCCCAAAGATTCCTATTTAGAACTTGCTTTTCACATTGGAGTTGTGTGGACTGGCTATGATAGATTGAATTTACTCTTTCAGCCATGCATAATTCTAGTGCCATGGATGGACCTAGAACATCTCGTATTTGTTTTTTTTTTTTCTTTCTTTCATTCAACAATAAAGAAGCTACTTAACGTGTCAGAATAAAATTCCTGCTCTTAAAGTTTAAAGTAAGATAGGTAAATTAAAGCTGAAACTCAATGCAACAAATAATATGTATCCACTGGAGGTACTGGAGAATGTACTCCAACAAAAAGAAAGAGTGAAAGAATACAGAAGACAACAGGATGCATGCAATGCAGGGTGAGGGAGGGGGTCAAAGGAATCTCCAGGAAGATGATGAAGGAAGATGCAAAGGTGAGAACAAAGCATTAAGCCTAAGAGGGCAACTAGTCTCAGTTGGAACTGGAGAACAAAGGATTCTGGGGGGAATGTCTCTAAGCAGCTGAAAATGATAGAACACCCCAAATGTCATGGGGTAAGAATTACTTCTGATTGAGAACTTCTCTTTCTGAAAGAGAAATAGGCACCAACAATAAAAATGAAACAAGTCAAACAAAATAAGTATCAGCTCTGTGGTAAGCAAAAGTTATACAGGAAAGAGGATGTGTCCGAACTATATGGCATGGCTCAGTTTCTAATAATATTTGCATTGTAACCATGACAGTAGTAAGCACTAATCTAACTAACACATTTGGTATAATTACACTTGGAGACTGCAGAGAGGGTAAGAATGTGTAGAGAGAAGGTTTGGGGGGTGATATGAGAGTTAAGTCCTCAGGTTTCATGAGAAGAAGTCAACAGGTACTATTATAAAATTGAAAAAATTAAGCATCAGTAGTATTGTTACTTAGAGATTGGAAAGGAAATGCCAAAAGAATCCTCTAAGAGAGTGGAGTGTAGTCACTTCTGGGCAAGGGGAATAGGGTGTGTGGGAGATGAAGACTGTTAATTTTTAAAATAAATTCTGTATGAAATCTTGCCATTTGCAACTACATGGATGGAACTAGAGGGTATTATGCTAAGTGAAATTAGAGAAAGACAAATATCATATGACTTCACTCATATGAGGACTTTAAGATACAAAACAGGTGAACATAAGGAAAAGGAAGCAAAAATAATATAAAAACAGAGAAGGGGACAAAAACTTAAGAGACTCTTAAATATGGAGATCAAACAGAGGGTAACTGGAGGGGTTGTGGGAGGGGGGGATGGGCTAAATGGGTGAGGGCCTTAAGGAATCTAATCCTGAAATCATTGTTGTGCTCTATGCTAACTAACTTGGATGTAAATTAAAAAAATAAATTAATTAACCAGAATTATAAAAAAGGACATATTCAGGCATCAGAAAAATTCCAGTTATGTAAAGGTATTAGAAAGCAATATTGGGTCAATGCTAACTGCCTGATGTTGATGGTTGTATTATCATTATGTAGAATGTCTTTGTTTTTAAGAGATACAAACTGATGCAACTTGTTTGCAAACAGTTCAAAAAAATAAAATAAATTCTGTAGCACTATTGGCTTGTTAAGCTACATAACTGTACGGCATTGATAAATTACATTTCTGAAAGAGAAGGCAGGACCAGAATAAGATGTGGGAAGGGTGAGATGATGAGATGACCATAATTCATTATCCATATCAACAACATTAACAAGCATTAAGAAAAAAAAAAAGGTCTAGTGTAGAATGGTTAGGACAGATTATACTGGAATCAGATGGTGTCTCAGTTGAGCAAATATTGATGGGTTGATAAAACCAAGAAAATATGCTATTTCCAAATGGAATTCCTATTTAAATGAAATGAGCTCTTGAAGTGTCAACTGCTAATTAAATTAGAACCCCAGGGAGAGCATGAAAAGCTGTTAATTGTAAATACATCTTAAAAGTGAAAATATGGTGCTCGGAGTTAATACATTAACACCTCCAATTTGCCAAAGAATCAGAATTAATGGTCAATTTACTACTCAGTGAGAAATCATATGACTGCTGATGCGTGTAAAAAGAACATCTGGAATTACAAAACCCATTATTTCTTTTGGAGAGGGGGAAATCGTTGACTGAAGTCATCAACTACCTTCAAATGCTATCCCCCTTGGAATGCACAATGTCATTATTATCTTTGGGATTAGGAGGAGGGTGTGTGTGGGGGGGAATACTGGGAAGGAAAAAATATAAACCAATGTAAACCAATAGAAATCTCCTTCAAACCACTAATTTTTAAGTATTTTGTACCTAAAATTTTACAGCTTGGGTAAATCCATTTTTTCCTCATTTCTCCTTTTCCCATTTCTTGAAAATCACGATGAAACTCAGAATAAACTAGGCATGGAAAATCTGCACACACATGCAAGGGTTTCTGGGTTTTTAAATATATATATATATAATTTCTACCTACCAATTAGGGCACTAGGGACTGGATTGGGTTCTGTTAGAAGATAAAACATATTAAATAAAGAATCTTAAAAATTTTAAGAGTTAATCTGAGCAAAAATTGATTCAAATTAGACAGCATCGAATCTAGCAGATAGAAGCTCTAAGGTGTACAGAATGAGACTTTTATAGGCAGAAGGGAGCGGGAACAAGGAACTTATACTAGGCAAAGGAAAAAATGTTATTGCAGAATTACTTTCCTTTAGGGTGATGGCAGGGGTCAGTCAGATAAATGACCTAATTAGTGCTGATTGGGTGTTTCCCGATCGGCTGATCCAAGATTCCATTTTTGGGTGAACCGATACAGCAATGAACTCTCTCTTGGTGATATGGCGCTTGGAATAAGCATCTCCACTTGGGATCTGTAGTCTTTCTTTTCAGCATATCCCAAGAGCTGGATTTCTCACAGGCCTTTCCTGATACTTGAACATAGAAGATTGAGTTCCGTGCTAGCCAGGATGTCCCATTTTTCTGGCTCTTCCTTCCATGTCCCTTGGCCTTCACTTTCCATATCATTAAGGCATATTTACAATGAAGACTCTGGAAATGGATGTTTAATTTTAGGGCCACTGCTAGGTTTGGAACTTTCCCTTCTGGGCCAGCCTCTGCAATCCTTGAAAAACACACATGTAGGTATTGAGGTAGTTTGATATCACGCAGCCTTGGATCTTAGCAATTAATTATGGCCGAGAGATAAATATGGCCTTTGCTTTAAGTTTGTTT
Source organism: Cryptoprocta ferox (assembly GCA_028646485.1). Taxonomy (NCBI): domain Eukaryota; kingdom Metazoa; phylum Chordata; class Mammalia; order Carnivora; family Eupleridae; genus Cryptoprocta; species Cryptoprocta ferox. The sequence goes on from CM053565.1 coordinate 46,785,136, forward strand.
TGAATTTGGAGTTTGTTCACAAAGGTGGCATAGCAAAAAAAAAAAAAAAAAAAAAAAAAAAAAACTGGCAGTTTGGGCAGAATTTGAGATTATGAGTAAAATTTATAATTAGCAGACATAAAGCAAAACTAATTTCGAAGTGGGTGATAGCACACAAGGCCTCAGCCCCAGGTGTCACATTTATGAGTTGAAGGTGACATTCTGGGACCGAGGTGCAAAGTTCAGAGGTCATGGTTGGTAAAATGTTGTCGGAGCTCTCAAGCAGAGGCTATCCTCAAAGATTGGTTCTTTTGAAACAGAGAGTCTTCTGTTTGTTTTGAAGTTTCTGAATCCATGAAACCAAGGTAGGGGACTATGGGCTTTTTCCCCTCACCATCTTCACCCCATCTGAATTCAGTGTTTCTCTAGGACTGTTTCCACAGCGAGGTAAACTCTAGGGCAGAGGGGCTGCTTCAAAGCAAATGAGGCCCTTAATTTATCATAAAAAAGAAGACTGGTTGTTAAGGTTTTATTGGATTACAATAAAGGCTCCTAGCGCTAGGAGTCTGTGGTTTGATTCCCGGCATCACTGGGGGAGCTTGAAATCATAACCACAGATTATAGCAATGAGCTTCCAAATTTCCATATCCTAAGCAAAGATACTGCTTTCCTGGAGCTGATGTGGAATTGCATGCTCTGTGATTTTAGGATATGTATTGGAGAATTTTCTGTTTGGATATCGCTTCAGGAGGGGGGTGGATTGTCTAGTCACCTCTGTGGTCACAGAGGAAAAGGAAAGGAAAGAAAAAAAACAATAAAACAAAACAAAACAAAAGATGATTGTTGTGACTCCCTCCATTCTGTTCTCTTGTACGGTTTGAAGGTTTTCATTAATTTTTTTTCTTTCACTGAGTTCAGTAAAAGTTCTTACAAGGTCATTCTAGGTTGTAGCAGAGACTTATGGCGTGCCTCTCTTCCCAAACTCCCTATTATGGGTTATATTTTATTAATGAAATAGACCCTAAAACCTATCATCTTTGATGTGTATATATATGTACAAATATATACATTACTATATATATATTTTAATTAATAATTTTTTTGGTCTGGCAGACAGACCATATTGGATCACATTAGAACTGAAATAAAAGAATAAGTTGAGATATAAATAGATACATTCTATTTTTCTTCTTGCACAGCTATCTGATTGAACTGGTAAAGAAAAATAATATCCGTTTGAGTTCCTTTCTTTTTTAGACTCATTGGTGTGCATACACGTATATAAAAAAAATGAGAACAAAACCTATAGAAACTCAGGCAGATCTTCATCATACTGTTTGAAACTCTTGGTAGTATTTGTCCTTGACCATCTAGGCTCAGAGCTATTCCGACATTATGGGAAGCTGTGTCCCACTTTTCACAGTTGGAAAGAAGAGTGTTAATCTGTTTAGGAAGGAGAGTTGGTGATTTCTCCTTGTGAATCGGAGAAAATCACTGGGGATTTTCTCTGTACTGGTCAAGATGTCCTTTCCTAAAATGGAGAAGTCCTAGAAAATTCAGCCTCAAGCCATAATGAAGTACATTATCTCATATTAGTGGAAATCCAGAAAATAGGGTCCCGGGAGTCTTTTTATTAGTGGCTCAATAATGTCACCAAGGATTTTGGCTGATTTGGGTTTTTGTTTCCAAATATCTGTTCCCTGTGACAGGAATAAACATCCCTGCCCATGTTCACATGACTTGCCCTCTACTCCAATGGGCAGTGGATGCTCCACATCCCCTCCCCCACTCCACCGCCACCACTTCTTTCTGACTTTGTGCTCAGCCCATACCATGCTCCAGCCCTTGGTGAGAGAACAGGCCTGTCACGTCCACGCAGAAACTGTAAAGAAGTAGCTTGACGATCATTGTCTTGGCAGGTTCCTGCTTCCTGCCAGAAGAACAGCAGGTCTCAATAGCAGCTACTCTTTAGCCTGGGGCTGCAACAAGAAGACACTTGGGGGTGACCAGAAGTCCCACAGCCCTCGTATGACAAAGGGAAATAAATATGTGTTGCTTTTAAGCCACTAACACATTGGAGTTGTTTATCGCCACAGGAAAAAATGACTAATTTTAGAACCCAGTGTCCTTCCATCTCTCCATTCCTGTCCCCGCCAGTGGAGGGTGCTTTCTACAGTGAGTTTTCCTTGTGGTTGGAGAATGGCAGCAGCAGCTCCGAGCTGCGGCTCCAGATGTGATGAGAGCCAGAGGCAGAGAAGGGTCCATCTCATTCTGTGTTTCCTTAAAATTTGAGACACATTTTGCAGGAGCTCCGTGGCAGAGACCTCTTTTGGTGCCTCCCTGAGCAGAAATGGGTCACAGGCTCACCTCTAAATTTTGTTGTCTGCAAGGAAAATGGTACCACTATGATTGACTCCTCAGCTGGGACAGCTGACCCTCTTTGGAATCATGGCTGAGATGGGGATGAGAGTAGTTAGATCCCTGGACAACCAGGAAAAGGGGAGAAATGAATGTTGGCAGGGAACCCTACATGCTTCCTACACGTTCCTTGTCTTTGATTACACTTCACACCTCTCCTCTTTCTCCTCCATCTATTTTCCTAGTCATTTTCACTTCTGTCTTCATTTCATTCTTTGTCTTCCTCTTATTTCTTTTTCCATAAAGAATGGGATATTCAGAGGAGATTGACTGTCATGGTTCATGGAGAAAAAATTATTTCTATTTTTTCCCCAGCAGGGCATCAGCTTGCCTGGACACTAATGAAACATGTAATCTTGGTTCCTAAGAAACACTAAATTCACATATATCCAGTGGAGCTTCTCTGTTCAGCCCCAGAGATTTCCCGGGGGCCAAGTTTTGAGGATTAGAGAGAAGAGGGAATCATTTCTCTGTTTTCAATTTATGAGGCCTAGAATTGAGACCTTGGGCTTGGTGGAAGGTAGCCGTTCTCAGGGAGAATGTTGCAAACCTCAGGATAGTGCTGATGTTCTGAGCAATGCAGTTTCTAGGTTTTCCCGAGTTGTCGTGTTGGTTTTCCAGCTTGAACTTCCCAGTCCAAGTTCAAAGTCCAGAGAGGCAGACCTCAATGATGTCCTTTCAGGAGGCTCTAAGGGAAGGTGAGGAGCAGAAGCTTGAAAAGGCATCAAGTATTCAATTTACAGCACACGGATTTTCCAGAACAGTGTTCATAAGACTATGTACCATTGAAGATCAGTATTCTTGAAAAAAAACTTGTATGTTCTGAAAGTGTTTGGCAAAATACACCTTAAGTGTTTTCTCTTTATTATTATTATTTATTATTATTATTATTATTATTATTATTTTTACTGTTTATTTTTGAGAGAGAGAGAGAGACAGAATATGAGTAGGGGAGGGACAGAGAGAGATGGAGACACAGAATCAGAAGCAGGCTCCAGGCTCTGAGCTGTCAGCACAGAGCCTGACGTGGGGCTCAAACTCACAAACACTGAGATCATGATCTGAGCCAAAGTCAGCGGCCCAACCGACCGAGCTGCCCAGGCCCATTCTATTTCTCCATCTCTCTCTGTCCCTCCCCTGCTCTCTCTCTCTCAAAAATAAATAAACATTAAAAAAATTTTAAAAAATTGGTAGAAAATGAATAATCTTTCATTTGTTTTCACTATTTTCATACAACATGTATTTAAATTCCGATATTTGTATTCTTTATTTGGTCTCAAAAATCTAAGAAACACTTTTAGAGATCTTTTACTGGATCATAAAACAAAGTTATTATATTACTGATAAATTGGAAGGGTCTGTGAAAAAGTTAAAGGAACCGTGTTTTCCCTTTTTAAAGCCAGATGTGATGCAAGTTCTCTCTGCTGTGTCTGATATATTGATTACTTTCTTGTTCAGGGGTAGAGAGGCATAGAGAATGATCATCAAGATTCTAGAAACAGATTGCCAACAGATTTATCCCAATTTATATTTATATCCCATTTAATACCTAGCCCCTCTGTGTCTCACTTTCCTCACTGGCAAAACTAAGTAGTAACATATATATTTATTTAGCGATGACATGAGATATGGTATGTAGTAAATATTATTGTAGCATTATTATTTTAAATCTCTCTTTCCCTCTTTCAGCTTCTCTCTCTCTCTCTCTCATTCTCTTTTTTTCACCCCAAAGAAAATATTTTCAACTGGGAAACAGTTGAATCTTAGGGCAAGGGAGATTTATATATGCAGACTTGGAAGTACATCCATGAAATTGTTAGGTGGGCAACAGGAGAGCTGGACATAACTAGAGCTATAAAATAACCTTTGTGTTGTTGCTCTGTTTAAAAATGTTTTTAAAACATTTATTCATTTTTGAGAGACAGAGAGGGACAGACTGTGAGTGGGGGAGGGGCAGAGAGAGATGGAGACACAGGATCAGAAATAGGCCCCAGGCTCTGAGCTGTCAGCACAGAGCCCGACACAGGGCTCAAACCCACAAGCTGCGAGATCATGACCTGAGCCAAAGTTGGATGCTTGACCAACTGAGCCACCCAAGCACCCCATTGTTGCTCTATTTTAAAAGTTCAATATATGCATAGATATATCTGTATCTATTGTAGCTACTGTAACTACTGTAACATTGAGAAGGTTGTCTCAAATTATTAAGCCCCCTGCTCCGGGGGCTCATACGGGGTGGAGGATATTTTCACTTCTTATGTTTGTTCTTTCATTAAACAGGATAGGAAGTGTGCATGGGTGGCTCAGTCAGTTAAGTACCTGATTGCAGCTCAAGTCATGATCTTATGGCTCGTGAGTTCGAGTCCCGCATTGGGCTCTATGCTGACAGCTCAGAGCCTGGAGCCTGCTTCAGATTCTGTGTCTCTGTCTCTCTCTGCCCCTCTCCTCCCCCCCCGACTCAAAAATAAATAAACCTTAAAAAATTTTTTTAAATGACAGGAAAATGAATAATCTTTCTTTTGTTTTCATTATTTTCATATAATGTGTATTTAAATTGTGATATTTGCATTCTTTATTTGGCCTCAAAAAAATCTAAGAAACACTTTTAGAGATCTTTTACCAGACCACAAAACAAAGTAATTATAGTACGGATAAATTGGAAGGGTCTGTGAAGAAGTTAAAATAAGGGACCGTGTTATGGGGCAGAAAGCAGCTTGCTGTGATTGGTAATGGCATCCAACAATATGGTTATTGTGTGGCATGTAGCCAAAATAAATTGAGCTTTTTTTTTTCCCCTGTGACACCACTTTTAGCCAGTCTCCTCTGATAGTAATGGTCAACCTCAGACAACCTTAAAAGGCATTTGAGTACTTGTAAGAATAGGGCTGTGTGAGATTTTGAAATCATTCTCCTTTTCATGGATGGAAGGAAACAGCCATGAACTGAGTTCTTGGAATCTCAATTTTGTTGCCTGATACCCTTTGACGTTTTGAAGTATACTGTAAATCTCTTTCTCTTGCTATCAATAGGCTATCATATGGTGTGTGTGTGTGTGTGTGTGTGTGTGTATTACTATTTATTTATTTATTTATTTATTCATTTATTTTGAGAGAGAGAGAGAGTGCAAGAAGAGGTGAAGTAGAGAGAGAGAGCAAGAGAGAGACTACCAAGCAGGCTCCATGCTCAGCGCAGAGCCTGATGTGGGGCTCCATCTCACGACCATGAGATAATGACCTGAGCCCATATCAAGCATTGAACGCTTAACCGACTGGGCCACCCAGGTGCCTCTGGAATATGGTATATTTTTGCCACTTGTAGAGAAGGTATGGCTGTGTCCACTGAAGATTAGACAGCTTAAGTCCCAAGGTTACTCAGCCGGTAATTGTGGACAGCACTGGACCCAAATGTGTTTTGTGATTACAATTCCGAAAAGCCTTCCCTTACATCTTTCCACTATGGCATCACTGCCGTGGAATCTTTTCTCCTTCTTGTTATTTGTTTCCTTTTAATAGAGAAGCAGTTTTCAAACTGTGGTCCGTGAACCCTTAGAGGTTCCCTAAGACCCTTTCAGGGGTTCATGAGGTCAAAGCTACTTTCATAATAATCCTAAGACATTGTTTGTCTTTTTCACCGTGTTGACATTTGGACCAATGATATAAAGGCAGGGGTGGAAAATGGCTGGTGCCTGGGCATAAACCAAGGCAGCGAGAACATGTCCTTTTGATGTACTGTGTGATGAAATGAGAAGTACCCACTGAGCCCTCTGCTGCCCACCAAAGCCCGATGACCATCTTGAGGAGAAACCCTTCCACAACTGAGGTGCAAACTGAAGTAGTTGCTTTTTGTTGTGAAGAGCAGACAAGCTATAGGTATTTATGTTTGGGGTTTTGACAGGTACTTTTTTGATGATAAATGAAGCCAATCTGTCAATGTTAAGGCAACCAACTAACAGTATGTTTTGGCTGGTGATAAAATTTAAGCCTCACGCAAAACTTTGAATCTTTGGAAGATAAGTATGTGCTACCATGATCCTAATTGTTGCTCAATAATTAAAGACTTTTCTGATGAGATTGGAAGGGATATTAACAAGTGTGATTTTTGATGTTGCATAATGAAAATATGTGAACGTTTGGGAGATCTGCAAGACTTAGAGAACTAATGTTTTCCAAATGACCAATGCTTGACGGTGCGAAATTATACATTGGTGAAACATCCATTCAAAGTGAAAGGTAGACCGATGAACTTTATTGAAGCAAAGTACAGAGAGTTCATTGATATGGTTTCAGATATCACATTGCAACTAACTTTAAGAAACTACTACTTTCTAAGCTTTGGTGTAATGGTGAAGAAGTATTTGCACAATGAAATGGAAAGGCCATGTATATATATATATACATACACACATACTCCTTTTCTGGAGCACCTGGGTGACTCAGTTGGTTAAGCTACTGACTTTGGCTCAGGTCATGAATTCGAGGTTTATGAATTCGAGCCTCAGGTGCTGATAGCTAAGAGCCTGGAACCTACTTTGGATTTTGTCTCTGTCTCTCTCTGCCCCTCCCCCACTCATGCTCTGTCTCTCTCAAAAATAAATTTAAAAAAAACATTAAAAAAGTATTCCTTTTCCAACTAAATATCTGTGTGAGTCTCCATTTTTAAAAATACTTCAACCAAAAACAACATATCATAACAGAGATATAAAAGCAAAAGTAGGCATGAGATCCCAAAGGTCTTTAATAATGCAGGACACAAAAAGGATTTATAAAATGTAAAACATTTCCATTCTTCTCACTAAAATTTCTTTGGGGAAATACAGTTATTATTAATAAAATACATTTTTATGCTAACATGGAATGGGTTTAATTTTTTTTTAAGTTTACTTATTTATTTTGAAAGAGCCAGAGAGAGCAGGGGGGAGAGAGAATCCAAGCAGCGCAGAGCCCGAGCTCAAACTCATGAACTGTGAGATCATGACCTGAGCCGAAATCAAGAGTTGGACGCATACCGATTGAGCCACCCAGGTGCCCCAGAATGGGTTAATTTTAACAAATCAAGAAACATTTTATACATTTCTCAGTTTTAATTTCCTAATATTGTCAACAATAGCTTTGGATCCACGGCAGTATTCCAGCTACCAGGGACATACACTAAGAAATATCATAATAATATCAGTGTATATACCACACTGTGTATATACCACACGCAAATGCCCCAACACTCAGAATGTCAGGTTTAAGCTGATGCTAAAACTGGGCCTTTGGAGCTCTTTCTTGGTACTTTGCCAAGACAGGTTGGCATTCCCACCTAATTTGCTATAAGCTGTCATCCTTTTTAAGCTTCAAAGGACCATTCCAGCAATGTATTACATGTTACAGGTATCTGTCAAGATGTTAAATCTTAAGATGTGGGAGAGTGTCCCTTTAGTGGTAAATTCTTTCCTATCCAGGCTTGTGTTTTGGCTATATACTCCCACCCTCCGGTCCTGGATCCTCAATATATATTTCCAGATAGTTCCTTCTGGTTACTGCAAGAGAAGCCATATCCTTCAACTATTTTGGTGATAATCCATTTCCTCCCATAGTAGTAAATGTACTTCTCCTACTCGAGCAATGCTGAGAAATGACCCTAGTTATTGGTCTAGAAACAATCAGAGGGGCCAAGGAAGCATCTTGAGTGGCCAAACATCATTTTGCATGACATTTCTTAGATGACAGTTTTTAGGACACGGGATGCCGTTCCTTACTAGCCAGGGCAAGAGGCTGCTTCTAAACACCTAGACAATTCATAGGACTTTCAATGTTTCTGAAGGCATCAACCACCCCAAATTCGCCCTCCCATGTCTCAGGGTCTTACTGCTACCGTTTTTGGGCTCTAGGTTTTACACAGGAGATGTTTGAACTGCGAATGCAGACTCCTTTGTAGCTCTACCACTATTAAGATCAAAGCTTGGACCTGATTTTCAGCCCCGTTTGCTTGTTGGCTGCAGGGTATGTAGGTTTCTCCAAAGCCTGTAGGTTTTCTGGATCCAACAGCTTGCCCTGCACTGATGGCTGGCTGTCCCAGCATGTCATTCTCTTTCTTTGAGGCTTCCAGGACATTTAACAGAAGCTACCCAACTCTTTATAATTATTACTGCCCTCACATCTTTTCAGTAGTAGAGGAAATGCATAAGCCAGTGCTTTCCCTACGGCCTGGCTCCAATCCACACAGATGAACATTTTAATAATTGTGAGGCTGCAGCTGGCCAAGCAGATCACTCACTACCCACTGACCATCAGCAATGGGATCTTCTTGCCATTTGACTGGCAAGTGATCCCATTCCAGAATCTCATCCTGGAGGTCACTACCTAGGGCCAATTCTTGTAGCACTTGTCTAAAAGGCAGACTCTAAGGCAAAGGCTCGAGTGCCAGTAACTTATGTGGGAGGTGAACCCAGCAGGCACGTGGGGAGAGTGGTTGGGTGAGGTTGGAAGGGAGGAAAGCCAGTAAAGAGTAGGTTAGCGAATGGGTTACAGTGGACCACTGGGGCACCATTTTTTCATACGCAGGATGTATCTCACAATGACTTCCTGTGGGTGAGAAAGCCAAGTGTTTATCCAGTAGCTTCTGTCCCTCCTACTGCGTGGAGCAGTAACAGCTCCCTGGCACTTCTGGCCTGACCCCCCATGGGCGGAGCTTGTACCTGTGGCCAGAGCCTTCCAGGAGAAAGGGCTGCAGATGGGCGAAGCAGGAAACCATCTGCATGTGTGAGCATTGCCCGCCAAAGCTGCAGGTGGCCCCCACGGTGAGCTGAAGGATGTGGCCATTTTACAAGTTAGACAAAGGAGCTCGGACCCGATGTGGAGGAGAACAGGGATCCCCTGAATACTTTTGCTCATAGTAGCATCTGGGTGTTTTGAGGCGCATGTCTGATGGGGTAATGAACATTTTTTAGTGTTGGGAGTTATTAGAAGCAGGAAGGCCATGGGAAGACTGATAATGATCCAAGTATGAAGTGCAGAGAGGCTAAAATAAGGCAGTGGTAATGAGCCTGCAGATGAAGAACAAATGTAACACATCATTTAGACTTCTTTGTCTTTCACTATTATGTAATTATTCCATGGAAAGAAAATACCAGGATAGAGCTCATGATACAGCACAGAGCATCCAAAGACAAGAAAGAGAAAAACATATGGTACACTGTATCATACGGCAAAAGCAGGCCACATACATGTAGTTTGGTTTTCATTTCATTTTCTAAATTTATTTATTTAAATTCAAGTTAGTTAACATACAGTGTAGTATTGGTTTACGGAGTGGAACCCAGCGATTCATCACTTCAGCATAACACCCAGTGCGAATCCCAACAAGTGACCCCCTTAGTGCCCATCCCCCGTCTAGCCCATCCCCCACCCGTCTCTCTTCCAGCACCCCTCAGTTTGTTGTCTGTATTTAAGAGCCTCTATGGTTTGCCGCCCTCTCTCTTTATCTTATTTTTTCTTCCCTTCCCCTGATTTCATCTGTTTTGTTTCTTAAATTCCACTTATGAGTGAAATCATACGCTATTTGTCTTTCTCTGACTGACTTATTTCGCTTAGCATGATCCAGTCTAGTTCCGCACATACATGTGGTTTAGAGACACACCTGAGAAACATGGATACTAAAAGGGAAAGAAATACACTGGAATAATAAATACCAAATTTAGGACAGCGGTTAACTTCTGGGCACATGTACTCGTGAAAAATAATAACAAGGAGACAATTCTAATGTGTTACATAGACATTTTACTCCCTATCTACGTCTACACTTCCTAAGAGAATCCTTGGGGCCTCTCCTCTGTTGGCACTGCCTTATTTCTCACTCTGGGTGGTGGATACCTTTGTGCTCATCATATAATTATTTACGCTTTTTTGGTATTTCTAAATTGATGCAAGATATATTTTAAAACATTTTATTTATTTATTTAAAAATGTTTAGGGGCATCTGGGTGGCTCAGTCGGTTAAGCGTGTGGCTTCGGCTCAGGTCATGATCTCACGGTTCATGGGTTCGAGCCCTGCATCGGGCTCTGTGCTGACAGCTAGCTCAGAGCCTGGAGCCTGCTTCGGATTCTGTGTCTCCCTCTCTCTCTGACCTTCCCCTGCTCATGCTGTCTCTCTCTGTCTCTCAAAAATAAATAAAAAACATAAAAAAAATTTAAAAATGTTTATTTATTTTGAGAGAGAGAGAAAGAGTGAGCATGAGCAGGGGAGGGGCAGAGAGTGAAGGAGACAGAAAATCCTAAGCAGGCTCCGTGCTGTCAGTGCAGAGCCCGATGTGGGGGCTCAATCCCACAACTGTGACACCACGACCTGAGCTGAAATCAAGAGTTGGACACTTAACCAACTGAGCCACCCAGGTGCAGGATATAGATATAGTTTAAAATATATTTTAAAACATAGGCTTGATGGCTTAGGATAGACATAAGAAAATGAGAAATTGATTCCATGTCTCCTTTTTGTGGCTTTTTACACAGGATAAAAAAGCCAAAAGAAATGAAACATTTCTCTCTCACACAGGTATACACATATATGCATGGAAAACAATAACACAGCCTATTCTAATGTGGTACATGGACATTTCCTCACCATCTATGCTAAAGCTCCACTAAATAACATTTTAATTAGCTGGTGAACTGTAATTTCTTTGTGCAACGCATGATCTATAGAAGTCTCCCAGTTATAAGACAACGTGGCCACATTTAGAGGGATAATTAAATGAAGTAATTTTTACAAAGGTGTTTTCAGGGATAGCACTGAACTTTAAGATGGATTTTTTTTTTCCGCAAAGGGTCTGAGTCCCCGGGCTTCCCTTAAGTATGAATGGGTTTGTATCATGGACCAGCTCCAAGGGGGAGCTGTGATACTTCTTTCTGGAGCAAGTTTTTCAGGAATAGCAGCATAATCTGCCTTCTGTTCTTGTGCTATAGGGCTTAACTCTTTAGATGGCTGCTTACACAAGAGTGCATGATGAATGACACCAGAATGAAAGACATCTATAAGAGAAACAATAGTGGAGTACTTACCTCCCATTGTGGTTTCATTTGACTACAGTCTCTCTTTGCATTAATTGACTGTTAGTGACATCCAGGCAAAATGCCTATGCTAAGGGACAGATGGGAAGTCACTTAGAGAACATACTGGGTTTCTTTATTTGCAACTAAATCATGCATCTTAATGATAGTACGGAGACCCTCCAAGGGGGGAAAAAGATAATTCAAATCATCTTGAAAGCCCTAATGTTTTCTCTATTTGTGAAGTAATACTGAAGACAGCAGTGTGATTTCACAAGGGGAAAGCTCTGACCATTGCTTTTTATAAAATGAAAGTCGAGCCTTTTTTTTTCCCTTCAAAATTTTATGTTCTAGTTCCCAGGGGCAATATTATTTGCTATATCCTTGGGCTTTGAACTTTATTATAATTTTTATGGGAGGAGGGACTGCATTTAATAAAACTTGAAAAAAATGATATTTTTCTTCAGCCGCCTAATAAAATCGAACCTCAGGACATTTGCAAGAAAAGGTGTGTTTGTTGTCCTGGGATTCTGGTTAGCTTGTCTCAAGGAAAGTGAGAAAGACCCAGGATTTTTGAGAACAACCTGAAATTTCTTCTCCCTTAGTTTTGACTTTGCATTGCTCTTTGAGAATGGGAAAATAATGTTACCGGTCTGGCTCTGGTTTTCTCAGTGACACAGGAGGGACAAGCTTGCTATGGTTATTTATTTTTCATTGTCAGAGAGTTCTCCAAGTTTTCCACTATACCTGTGCCGGGTCACCAATCCCTCATAAATGGAGTCTTAAGTTCATGACTACTTTGTGTGAGGGAGGGTGGAAGGAGAGACAATGGGTGGGGATACTTATCCTTCTTTAAGTACAATTACCCCTGAAAAGATTAAGTCTATTAGTCATTGAGACTTTACTGTTAATTACTTTAATTGGATCATTAAATTGCTTTTATCTTTACCAATGGCCGGGATAAGAACAGTTATTAATCCTTAATTCAACACAGGTTGTATTGAACTGTTTGCCCTGAGGCATTTTACTGGGATTTAGGCATTTTTTGAGGTGAAGGGGCATGGATGAGAGAGGAAAAATCTGGGAGAATGGAGTACTTCGATTGGGTACTGTGGACAAGCTTCAAGGCAGCAGAAAGCCCACGGTATTTAGGAGTTTGGAGATGCGTGGAGTGACTGAGCGCATGCGTGTGGGTGGGTGTGTGCTCACATGTGGGGAGTTCTGTCGTTTGGTGTCTGGAGCAATGGATCCTGAGCGTCCTGCAGTTACAGGGTCTGTACAAAGAGCTGTCATGCCTCGAATATTTATGTGCTTCTGCTGGGAAACTGGTTGAAGAAACGAACTGAAATCAGAAACCCAAACTTGTACTTTTGCAGTTTTGCTCAGAGCCCTGGTGGCCGCATTAGAGAGTCATCGACTAATTTATCCGGCGCTACCAACCTTGGTATTTTCCTAGCATGTTGCTGCCTGCACTTGAGTCCAGAAATCAATGAGTCAATTGAGAGATGCATCAAAGCAAAAGCCGACAACAAAAGCAGGCTATTAACTTGTCCAAAGTATCATAAATTACACCCAAAGCAGCAGATCTGTGTATGGTAAAACTGAAAAAAAGAAAAAAAAGCCCTGATGTGTTTGTAAGCAAGCCATCCATGCCTAGTCATCTTCTGTTTTCTTTTCTTTTCTTCCCCACTAACTAGTTACCTGCTGTTTCCTTTTCAGCATCATTGAAAAAGAGTGTTTTACCTTTTGTTTGAATCTTAACAATGCTTAAGTATCTAGGGATAATGATACATCATTGGGATCCTAGGGACTAGGCACCTTTTCAGTGGAATCAAGACATTTAATGAAGCCATACAGAAATGATAATATGCCTATAAATATCATCTCTAGTACCTATAGTTGATGAAATAGTTTGAATCATTCATTTCAGAGTCTGATCTGATTGGGACCAGCAGATGGGACCAGCAGATGTTTTCAATTCTGAACCCCCCCACCACCATTTTTTTTGGTTTTTGCTGTGGCAGATGTACCTTGGCTGAGTCTGGCTGTTGAATGCATGGCCTTTGCTGGGCTTGTTAGCCTTAATATTGGTTAGTGATTTGTGTTGGGCTATTAAGCATGAAAGGAAAGCAATGTGATCTTGTTTCAGGGAAAGAATAGATGAAATGTCCCTGAGTAAATACTAGAAGGGTGTTATGACTTTTAAAAGTTGGCTCAGGCAAGTTTCACTTAACAATGCCTGGGAGGCCCCTTTGAGTGAAATAAATCACGGGTAATGATATAATAATTTCTTGAAAATATAGTGTGGAAAACCGATGTCTATTGGCACATGTCAGATCTGGTGGCCAGGAAACTAGCATCACTGCTTTTTGAGAAGTGTCCTTGTATGCAAACTAAAAAGAATTTCTGATAGCCCTTTGGAAAAAACAACAACAGATAATTTGTCAGCCTGAGAGACAAGCAAGACAAAGGAATAAGAGAGTGTTTGCTTTCCATTTTAAGGATTGGTCCTGGTAAAAAGGGCTAATGCCCCCAAATTTCCTTTCCTAATATTAGTTCAAATTGTTTGATGAAGAAGAGATTATGGTGGGGTTGGTATAATAGCTGAAAGGAATAAAAACACACATTTCCTTCCAGTACCGCTGAAATAATCAAACAAAAACGCATTTTGAACAGGAGAGAGGCTTCTAATTGTTTGAGCTCATGTAGCAACCATTTGATGAAGACCTGGAATATGGTCAGTTCTTACCTGAGCTACCAGAAAGGTGAAAGGTAAGTGAAGAATAGTAGCAAAATATTCACACAGTCTAGTGGCAACACAGAAGCCTTGGCTTCTGAGCAACCTTGAGGAATCCACGGAAAGGGGGCCATCAGGGACATCCAAGCACCAAGCTAAGATGGCGCTATGTACCTACCTACACACACACACACACACACACACACACACACACACATATATATATATATATTTTTTTTTTTACCAGTTTTGGACCCATGTCTATTCCTTTTCCTGACAACAGAGCCCTCAACTGGCATGTTTTCTTTCACCATGGTATGGATGATGTTTCCATGGCTTTTAACAAAACCCACAAGAATAAAACACGTGTTATACCAATATACGTTCTTTCACAACATTGGAGACACCAAGTAGATGGGTATCATTGAGATCTCTCAATGAAGGGAATTAAATGTGGAGATGCTGTGTCTACATGGACTGAGATTCTTCAGGGGCCAGAGTCAAGGGAAAAGACTCTCAAGGTGTGAAAAGAATTTCCCACGGGCAAGCAGAACCTGAAGAGTGTCTTGAAAGACTGCCAGCAGCTCAGGCTTTTCTTTGCACAGCAGGGTGAGGACTAAGCTGATGAAGTTGAGCTTTATATTCCTGGGGAATTAATCAAACTGGTAGATTATAATGATCTCTCAAGGGAATTATGATAGGAACCCCTTTGATAGGTGTCCAATTATTTCGGATTACATGAAGTTTATGAGTTTCTGAGGAAATGAGGTATGGACCTTATTTTGCCGAAGTTAATTGCCGTTGCGATCTTGGTTTTGCAAAGCCTAGATCTTATAGGAATTTGATTGAAATTTCAAGGCCCAGGGCTGTCGTGCGGATTGTGATTTGGGGTGAAGAGATAGGAATGACAGAAAGGTTAAAGAGAAGAAGAACTAGAAATGTGATATGTGGCTTTACAGATTTAAGTCTGAGTCGGGGAAGCAAGATGCCAACTGCGGGCTCCAGCTCATTTTCAGTTTAAAGGGGATTTGGAATTATCTCAAATTCCTTCCAACTCTCAGGGTTTACCATTCTCTGATAACAACAAGTAGGATGAAAGTAAGGGCAGTGGGGAAGAAGTAAGGTCAAGTGGGTGAGGTTGACTTGGGTCAATGAGTGGAGTAGCCAGGGTGGGCTTGAATATACCAAATCTTGTCTTCTAAATATCTCTCCCAGTTGACCAATCTAGCAATTTGTCCGAGTGGGTCTCTGCAGCACATTTTCCTGGTGGCAGTGTCCTACTGGGACCACTCTAGGTGGGGCCATTTTTGTGGGGCAAAATAAACCTTAGAGGAGGCATCATAACAGAATAGTAAGGACTTTGGGCTCTGTAGAGAGACTGCTTGGATTCCGAGTCTGGCTTTACCACTTGCTAGAATATTAAGGAAATGACTGACTGTCTCTGTGCCTCAGTTTCTGCATCTGTAAATGGGAGTTGCAAAGTATCCATCTAATCTAATTCTCTTGACAAGGAAACTCATTTTGTTTACTGCCTGCTTCATGAGTGCAGAGGTTTCTGTACATGCCATGTCATGTGACATGCCCAGTGCCCAAACACTGCCTACACAGAGCACATGCTTGATGTTTGTTCAGTGAGCAGGCAAATACAGTGTTTTGAACAATACCTGGAACACACTCAACCTGTAGTGAATGTGGGTTATTGGTGTAATTTTTCTTTCAAGTGAGTATTCTATTCGTTGGCCTTCATCCTTTGAATAACACACTCAATCCTCGTGGGAGTGTTGGCTATTAGTGTAATTTTTCTTTCAAGTGAGTATTCTGTTTGTGTGCCTTCAAAAACTTTTGATATTCAGCACAGTGCCCACACATAGGAAGGAGAATGCCTGTGGTAGGCAGAATAACATCTCCTCCCCTAAAGATTCCTAATCTCCAAACCTGTGAGTATGTTAGGTAATATTGGCAAAAGGGGACTAAAGTTGCAGACAGAATTAAGATTGCTAATCGGTTGACCTTAAAGTAGGAAGATTATATTAAATTATCTGGTTGGGCTCAGTGTCATCATAAGGATCCTTAAAAATAGGAAAGGGAGACAGAAGAGAGTCAGAGAAACAGATGTGTCATAGGACGCAGGTGGGACCATGGGGCAAGCAGTGTGAAAGCAACAGAAAAATGATAGCACGCTCAGTAAGTATATGTTGAACTGAACCCGAATGAATAATTTTTATCCCCACAATAAATTAGACTTTATTTCCCCTCAGTATATAGATGCTATATGCTTTCATGTAAAGAAATCTAACAATATATAGAAACTTAATAAAGCAAAGGTCACGTGGAACCCTGCTACCTTGCGATAACCACTGTGAATACGTAAGTGTTCATTTGTTCACGAATCTCTTTATGCACGCACAATACACGTGCACACGCACACACCTGTGCATGTCAAGTTTCGCTTATATGGGATTATACCATGCATGACAGGTTGCTTTTTTATCATGGACACTTTGTCCTTCTTCCCAGAACCAATACCTCTCATTCCAATTTTATCCACATCCCAACTGGGTAGCCATGACTACACCCTAATGTTTGTCCTTTAATTTTTTCTTTTGGACTCAGGTGATCTTAGGCATCCACCACTATCCAATCTAGGATATCTTTTGTCATTCTATGTTTTATAAAAATGGAATCATGGGACACACTCTTTTGCAGTATTGCTTTTCTTATTCCATGAAATCCTTATTCAGGAAAATCCTCCAAGTCATTTTCTTTTTTAAAAAAAAATTTTAACATTTATTTTTGAGAGACAGAGCACAAGTGGGGGAGGGGCAGAGAGAGAGGGAGACAGGGACTGAAGAGTGAAGAGGGCTCTGTGCTGACAGCAGACAGCCCGATGAAGGTCTCAAATGCAGGAACTGTGAGATTATGACCTGAGCCCAAGTTGGATGATTAACCAACTGAGCCACCCAGGTGCCCCTCTCCAAGTCATCTTCTATGACTGCTCCATATTTCATGATATGAATATGACACAACTTATTCAACTGTTGTTAATAGACGTTCTCTTTGTTTTCAATTATTGGCTACTGCAGATGGTGCTGCCATTCCTAAATTTCTTATTTTTTGCACAAAGGAAAACATTCATACTTAGTAAAGGTTCTTTCAATGGATGTCTCTTTGTGATGATAAAGATTCCCAAGCGGAGGCTGGATTCTCTTCAGAAGTTAGTCTCTGGGGCTGGAGTGAATGGGCACAGGAATAGTGGAAGTGGAGGAGACAGTGAAGTTATAGGAAAAAACCAGCAAATACCTTTTCTCTCTAACTTAAATTGAGAACGTCTCCCATTACAATCCTTCCTATCAACTCTTTTGGAAGAATGCGGTATTTGTTTACAGGGTTTACCTCTTTTAAGGAAAATCAGCCTTGTAAAGCGTCCACCAGGTAAATACTATCAGGTCATTGTTCCCTTTTGTTTACACCATTAATATTCAGGATGATCCACCTCCATGTTGGATGAAAAAGGCCTATTGACTGAAAAAGGTTCAGAAGGTCAGTACTCTTAAAATAGTCACTGATTCCCTCTGTAACCTTCTCTGTTTTGTTAGTTCTTTCTAAGCAAATGCAACTTCAGACCAGTTTGGTAAGAGAGCTCTGGTTGATGCTGTCTCTTAAGTACAACCGTTTGGTGATGTATTTTCAGGATCCAAATCAAAGGAGCATTTTTCTGCAATCTCACAAACCTGCTTGGCACGTGTTCCTGTTTATGGAAAATCCAAATGTATATTTGTGTTCTTTTGAAAGGGGTGGGAGTTGGAAGGGAGGTCACATGGGAGATTAAGACTCTAGCTTCCCACTCAGCAAGCTGAATTCTTAAAGCCCTATCTGATTTCATAAAGTAAGCAGAAGTTGGAGCTCTGTCTAGACTCTGGCTGACATGCAGACAAAAGAAAGGAATCCACTCAGTGGCGGGCCAGTAGCAGATTCTGGTTGAAGGATGCCCTGAGGTGAAAGAAGCAGTTGAGCTGTGATGAAGGAACCCCTTTCCTTTGTA
Source organism: Cryptoprocta ferox (assembly GCA_028646485.1). Taxonomy (NCBI): domain Eukaryota; kingdom Metazoa; phylum Chordata; class Mammalia; order Carnivora; family Eupleridae; genus Cryptoprocta; species Cryptoprocta ferox. The sequence continues at coordinate 46,803,341 of CM053565.1, forward strand.
TCTACTGTTTACTGGTCACATTATCCGCACCATCTCATTCATTTCTCACAACTCCAAGGGCGCAGGTAACACTATGAAAACTTCACACACAAAACAGGCTCACAGAGCACTTAGCCTAACGTTACACAGCAAAGAAATGGTAGAGTCAGGGCCAAAATAAATACACAATACATAAAAATACATTTAAAAAATCTTTATTACATAAGATGTCATACACATAGAAGAGTTGAAAGCTTATTACAATCTACCATCCTGAACCCACCACCCAATGATCAGTTCACCGTCAATCCTGTTTGTCTTTACCATCTTGAGTCTCCCTCCCCAACTGGGATATTTTGGACCAAGTTCCAGATATCAGTTTTCAGGGTATATTTCCCAAAGATAAATACTTATTAAAAATATAATCACAACACAACCAGATTAAAATACTAATTCCTTAATGCCTTCAAATGTCCAGTCAGTTTCTGGATTTCCCTGATTGTGGGGCTAGCATTTTAACACAAGTCTGCACCAAAAGTTCAAGGTACAGGTGTGAGATAAGGCTGGTGGGTATATTTGGTCCACTCTGGAAAACTTGCCCTGCAACATTTCTTCTGTCAAAAATTCTTTACATAGAAATCTACTCAAATATATTAGCTATGGCTCTAGGGAATTCTCCACAAGCAAGCAACTGTTATAGTTCTATCCTCCATTTAACATGCTTTATAGATATAAAAAATGAAGGAAAGGGGGCACCTGGGTGGCTTAGTCGGTTAAGTGTCCGACTTCAGCTCAGGTCATGATCTCACGGTTCGTGGGTTTTAGCCCCATGTCAGGTGCTGCGCTGACAGCGTGGAGCTTGCTTGGGATTCTCTCTCTCTCTCTCTCTCTCTCTCTCTCTCTCTCTCCCTCTCCCCCTGTCTCAAAATGAATAAATAAACTTAAAAAAAAGGAAGATCTTTAAATCTTAAAAATAAAATAAAAAGTAAAGAAAATGGGAAGAAGGTATATATTTCAGCTCCTCATCTCAAATTATGGCTATCTGGGGAAAGGTAAGGGGGGAGAGAGAGAGAGAGAGAGAGAGAGAGAGAAGAAAACAGGGAAGGGGTGCAAATCTTTTCCCAGCAGACATAAGGGAGGCATTTTTAGTCTGAGCCAGGAAATAATATTATTCACGATGTTCTTGTCAACATGAAGCTAAGAAATGATTATGTAAAGGAATAAAACATGTCCTGTGTTCTAGTTGATTAACCGGGTTTTCTTGCCATTTCTAATAAAGGATTTTAGCTCAAGCATTAGATCAGTAGCCTTTGATTTCTAAACTTAGGTAGAAATCCAATTTTGCTCTTTGGTTCCTTTTCCTCACATTCCTGGAATTCATGAGTTTTGCCCTGAACTCTTCTGGGAGCAAGGGCCGAGATCCGGACACGACTTTTCAATTAATGCAAATCACGGTCTCTGGTTCCCCTCCATGTTAGCATGTGACAGGGCTGGAGGCCTTTATTTTGCTTAGAGCGGTGACCAAGCAAATGAATGCACGCTCTTGAATATTTGACAAATGTGACAAGCGTGTGCGGCTGCAGCTGGCTACGCTTAGTTTTTTAATTTCGGTGCTTTCTCAACCACCAGTGTGTGATCTGCCCCATTAGACTGAGGTTTGGTCAAGTCAGGTCAGGAATGCTATTGAGATTTTCGTTTTCAGGCGGGGAAAGTTCGTCAGGGATGGGACCGGCTATGTAATTCACAGGACCTAGCGCGAATAAAATGTGGGGCTCCTCGCTCTAAAACAATGAAGAATTCCAATACGGTAACAGCAGAGCCCTTTTAAGAGAGGGGAGACATGTGGGACGGTGCGGGTAGCTCGCACATGAAGCTGACCTTCGGCCTGGGCCCCCGAGCCTGCACTTGGAAACTGGCAGGTTGATCTTTGTGGCGCTTCTGAGACAGAGAAATAAGAGAGATCTCGGAGCTAGCTCAGCCTGGGGCAGAACTTGTAGGGGACAAGCAAAGAGCCCAGGGGCCAGAAACGGACAAGGGGGGAGTAGTGAGAACAGGTCTCAGGTGTCCTGATGTTATTTTGGCTAAGTTGGTGGGCAGATTCCCTGATCCACGCAGGTTAGAGAGAGCAAGGTCAGAGGTTACCTGGTGGGAAATTAAAGCCCAGGTCAAAGGTGAGTACAAATGAAAGAGCATTAGAGAGACAAATGTTCACAGCCAAACAACAAAAGACCCAAAGGAGATTTTTCAGTCTGTGAGCTGATCTTGAACTTTCTAGGGGCTTGGGTTTTGTAGGAAAAAACATGCAGACACTTCCTCCATGTTTTTGCATCTGGAAAGGGAGGCCCCTCTCTCCAAGTGTTGAGTGACATCTTAGAGCTTATTTCTTTCCAGTAAAAGTGGAAAATATCAACTAAGGTTTCAAAGGAAAGGAAATGTAATGTATTTTCTCATCAAATTTGGCATTATCTATTTAGCAGGCAGGCCTTTAATCTTCCACGCAGTATTTTTCCATTGTACAATTCTGAGTTTGCCTCAGATCTGTCTTCCCCTTTTAACTTGGGCTTTCTAAAATACGATTGCGATTTGTATGACTTATCTCCTGTTTTCATTTGTTTCCTCGATACTTTTGATGATCACTTGCCAGGGTGCCTCTAGAGTAGCTCACAGTTTTGCCTCTGCAACTATTGAATGTAACACAGATAAAGCTCCTTTGTTAGTGTGAATCCGTTAATGACTTTGATAAAAAGGACTTTCTGTGTCCGGCATCCTGGGAGGACTGAAGTGATTCAGGGCCTGTTGATATGAACGTATAAATGAGAAAGTGCAACGGTGGGCCTTTTAATAATCCCATTAAATTTTTAAATGAGAAGGAAAGCCACTCACTCGTGTTTCAGCCTTGGAGGGCTATAATGAAGTAACTTGCCATCCTCTTTCTCCTTAAGAACTGAGAAATGGAGCCATGAGATTGAGGTCTAGGAGTTGAGCCTTGAAATCAGTATATTAGTACATAGATCATGACACCGTAAGGACAAGTTGAGAAGGAAAGATTGTTTAGCCTCAAAGAGAATTGTAGCCTGATGAAATGTATTAGGAAAACATAGGTCACTCGGATATGTGAGCAACACAAACAGAAAAATCAGAGGTAAACATTGATAGTGTCCTTTCAAATGCTATCCAGGGGACACAAACTTTAGTGGATGGACTTTAAGTACTCTTGACTCACCTGTGTTTGAGATGACTATGTTGTGTTTTCTTAGATCGAGTTCACGAAACATTCAGACTTATTAACTACCCCTGTTAATATTCTATGCTTGCTGGTCAATCAGCCTGATGGATATGATTCTTGGATAAATTTGTTGATCATCTTTGAATATGGATAGTTCATACTATTCTGTCACAAATAGATAATTCAGTTTCTGAGACCATTTCCTTTTCTAATGTAAATGAATAAACTGAAATTCAGGTCAGACGCATAGATGGATGGCTAGAAGAAGTACATCGGCACTAAGAGAAGGACCTGAGCCAGGGGTCCTCAGGGCCTGGTACAGTCAGAGATGGTACGCCTTGCTCTGAGTGTCTTCTTGACCTGTCTTGGGACACTGAGCATTCCAGAATCAGCTTGGACATTTCGTTTGTCCTCTCCCATCTTCGAGTCCTTGTATCTATGCATTTGGTTTCATTCCCAACCCCTAATTTAGATCTTGTCATGACACAGGCCTCTGAAGGCTACAACTGGAAACACACAGGCTCCAGGCTTTTCCTGTTGGACACAGTTCACTCACTGTTCATGGAAATTTGTCTAGAAAGAGGATATCCCCATCATGACTTACAAGCTCCTTCTTTTAATACATTTTACCTTTCTCTATGCCTTCTTGATGCTGCCTTTGCTTATCCCTGGGGAGGGGGGTATCTCCTGCTTGGTCACAGGCTCAAATATGATTTTGCTTCACAGATTAGATTTTGACATATGTCCTTTGCTCATGTCTTCTGATCTTGGTTCTGTGTCTATATTTTCAGCTTTTCTGCACCTGCCTCAGCACTGACAACTCATGAACATATGCACTGAGTCTAAGACTCCTGTTCTTGGTACTTCTTCTGTGCTATTCACCTCTCCCTTACGATCACTCCATTCTCTCTAACTTCAAAAAAATGCCTTTCAAAGCTGGATAAGGCTTCCCTATCACATCACCCCCTTACCATGTGGATTCCAACCAAAGAATGGCAGGAGGAATTTTGAGAAACCAATGAAATGAAGGAACTTAAGCAGAAACCTGATAAAATAACCCCATAAAGCCAGACAAGGCAATTTTCAGTTTCAGGTGACTGGTGGGCAGAACTGGGAAAGGTCAGGAGGCTGTGCAGGTGGCAGAGACTTTCAGAAGAAATGGAAGGAACACGAAGGTGTCATGCATGGCTTCAGGGAGGGAAAGTGTTATGTGATAATCCTACACTTCAACAGTCACCATGAAAGCCCTGGGGTTCCCAGTGGAAAATCACTGCACACCAAGTCGTGAGTGACCTATGTCTGGAGCAGGGTGTAGATAAGCCACCTGGGGCTCGAGTGTGAGTTGCTACAGTCAGGAAGCCTCACTCACACACCTGTTTTCCATCCTCAGCATGTGGTGACTATGTGGTAACATAACTCCCTGCTTTGGAAAATATAGGTTGATTTGCAGCATATTTTCTTGGCATCGGATTAGGGGCTGGGAGTAAATTTCAATTCATGGGAATTCTCCGGGGTTACATGGGTAACAGTGACTCTTTCTTAGGAAATTTCATATTTTCTGAAACTGGGAAATGGACCCATGAACATACAGGGCTTTGATTTTTCTTAAAAAAAAATCTTAAAAAATTTTTTTTCATGCACATTCGAAGTTCCACCACCCCCAACTCTGCTCCTCATTTATATATTTCACTTTGGCCTTACATGAAGTTAATCTCGCAATTATTAGCTTTCAGTCAATCAGAATGCCATGGTGACAAGACTGCCTTTGTATTTTGTTAAACAACAAAATTATTTTTACAAATGACACACATTTAGAGGAAAAAAATGTCACCTTTAAGAAGGTAAAGCAAGTTGACAAATGTTTCTTTAAGTGAAGCTAATTGCATGGAATATTTTATGACATTTCCATGGAAAATGTTACAGGACATCTCTAGAGGATTTCAGGGGAACTTTTATAGCTATTTCCTGCTCCATCAGCATTTTACAGAATCCCGTGGAAACCAGGGGTACTTGCTGCTGCATCTGGTTAGTCATGGGCGTCAGTTTCTGTTGGCTAATGGAGGAATCTGAAGAACAAACACATTTGTGAAGACTGTCCGGAGACAGTGTCGCGGACTCCTGTGGTCACGAGTAACCATGGGGCTCTAGAACGGACTGGAAAGAGATCCTGTTGGGTTAGATGTGGCAGGGAATGCCTGTCCTTCGTAGTTTCCACGAAGCACAGCTCACCAAAGTGCCATCTGCCTTGTTATCATAGTCCTCAGATGGACCTTTCTGAAAACGCTCATATAAGCATGGGGTGTTGTATGGAAGTGATGAATCATGGGAATCTACTTCCAAAGCCAAGAGCACACTGTATACACTGCATGTTAGCTAACTTGACAGTAAATTATATTCTAAAAAAATTAAAAAAAAGAAAATGTTAATATATTGTAAGACTGGCTATGTTACCCCCTCTCCCTTTTCTTTAATTGAGAGAGTTTAAATGTCACTAAGTGACAAAAAAAATTCAGTACCCACTATACCAAAGACATATTACATGTAAAGAATAAAAACAAGTGTAAGGGCACAGTAAATTCCTCAGAAATTGATCGTCTGTGGCTGATCTTATAGAGCATACTCTATTCATGTTTGCCTGAAATATTCTTCATTTATTTATGTAAAAAAATTTTAATGTTTATATATTTTGAGGGAGAGAGAACATTAGCTGGGGAGGGGCAGAGAGAGAGAGGGAGAAAGAATCTCAAGCCAGCTCCATGTGGGGCTCGAACTCATGGATTGTGTGATCATGACCTGAGCCAAAATCAAGAGTTAGATGCTTAACCGATTGAGCCATCCAAGAGCCCCTGTAATATTCTTCATTTAACAAGTAAGGCAAACCATACAGCTGCTGTACTCAATTCCACCACCATTTCTCTGTGAAACAAATGTTAACATATAATTATAAAGGCTCTCACATTATCATCTCATGAAGATTTGAAACAACACATTCATTTGTTCAATTGATTGCATGTGATTATGTCATAACTAGGTAATTATTTTATGTTACCCTATTCATACGTGATGTAAACTCTTTAAACTGAATCTGTAACAGAGAGTAATTGGTATCAAAGGTTAATTGACACACAATTAACACTTGAATATCTGTGCTATTGGCAGAGGATTTGTCCAGTTGAGTCAGGAGATCCAATTTCGAGGTTCTCAGATGCTCTTGGTCCTGGGATGTTGTTTTAAGCTCTGACATGAACCAGATCATAGTATCACTGAAACTCAGGTCACTCGGATTCTTGCTGTACACTGTCTTCACTCTTTACCTTCCCTTGAAGTGACTTGGAAGTATTAATAATACTACTTTTCACTAATTTAGAAAATGTAATTCTATAAGCATTTTCCTACCTACAATAACACTGAGCATGAATAGGACAGAAATTATTATCCAAATGTTAATAGGAAGAGTGTTTGAATGACCTGCTTTAGTTCACAGATCTATTTGTTGAAAGGGTAACGGAACCCAGGGAGTCAGACCGAATCTCAGATATTTTCCATTGACTGGAACACATTGGCTCTCTGGAGAAATTTTTAAAAGATGTTAATTTCTGAAGTTGAGGATGCACCAATGAGCTCTGTCTTGGTCCCCTTAAGTCACTGGACATCATTCCACATGGCCCATGGCCCTCCCCAGTTGCTCATATGTTGTCCTTGTTCACATGGTGGTGTGTCTCTGTGATGCCAAAATAGCTAATCAGTTCAAGATATTCTTTGAAAAAGTAAAACCAGTAGTGTTTAGTGTCATGGAGACAAAACAACTGGTTGATTTGACTTTTATCCATTTTCAATCAGTGGCTTTAGAGCCATGGAGAAATACCCGGACTTCTTTCATTTTATGAGGTGGCTTGCCTCTCCTGCTCTTCTTTTTTTCTCTCCCCAATTCTTCTCCTTCTCCTCCTCCTCTCCTTTCTCCTTTCCTTATTTTTTTGAAACACATTTCACTCTTTTTCCATTCTGGTAACAAATGGTCATTATAGAAAATTTGAAATACAAAATGTAGAGAGGAGAAAAATTTAATGTGACCAGAGTTCTATGGCATACACAACCATTTTTCCAACATGTTTAAAACAGATAATGTTCCTTTCTCTTTCCTGTAACCAGCTTGCTGAATTTCAGCTACATGTTGGAAATTTCCTCTTTGTTTCTACCTTATTTATTATATACTGCCTGATCTTTTCATCTTTAATTTTTTTAAGTTTATTTATTTATTTTGAGAGAGACAGAGTGTGTGAACAGGGGAGGGGCAGAGAGAGAGAGGGAGAGACAAAGAATCCCCAGCAGGCTCTGCACTATTAGCACAGAGCCTGATGCAGGGTTCGATGTGGGGCGTGAACTCCCCAACTGTGAGATCATGACCTGAGATGAAACCAAGAGTTGGCTGCTTAACCAGCAGAAGTACCTAGGTGTTCCTATATCTGATGTTTAACCTTAGAGATGCCTGATTATTTTTCTATAAGAATGTTATGAAGTTCTTAGAGCTGACATAACTTAGCAATGAATAGTGTTGTTAGCTTATTTTTACTCACTGACTTTACTGTTTTTTTTCCTAATTTTACTAATTTTTTACTCACTGACTATGGTATGAATTGGGAAAACAGAGTCTAGATTTTGAGACCCCAATCCTGTGTAGGAGTAGCTGAATGATTTGTTATGCAATGTTATAGCATGCCATTTATCCATTCATTCAAAATGTATTAGCTACCTCCTGTGTCCCAGACCCTGTTCTGGGCAATGGGATATGGTTACTGAAAAGTCAGACGGGTTGGTTTCTGTCTTCATGGCACCCATCAAACACTAAGGAATATATGCATTGAGTCATCAAGTACATTGTTACCTGGGAGGACAGGTGGGAAGGTGAAATGCATACACTGGGCTATAAGTCAGAGGTAAAGGCTGGCATTGTTATGTAGGAGTTTCTGCCCAAATCCTAGGGATTCGCACATCATGTTTGCTCAGTTGCAGAAACCTCTTCGACTGTCTGGATATCACTGGGCTATGAACTTACAGGCCATATTCCTGCTCATATAATGTAGGAAAGAGGGTAAGAAAAGATTAACTTTAGTGGGAGGGCTTTAGAAGGGGGAGAGCTTAATTTACACACACACACACACACACACACACACACACACACACACAGGCATTTTCCCTGTAGAGGTCATGAACTGAGTGGGGAAAAGCAAGTATCAAGAATCATGTAGTCCCCACTCTGTCCTCTTTTACCTTGGAATTTAAGAAATATGGGTTGCAGGTATCACTCCATAGACTTCCTATTTTATTGACCTCAGCAACATCCACATAAAGTGGGCATGGGATTTCTTTAAAGTTAGACGTTCCTATGATTAATCTCTTGATAACTTTGGAGGCTGAGGTTTGGTCTAGAGCAGCTCTGTGGCCGGACCCTTGAAAGGAGCAACAGAATCTGTAGCAATTCTAGGTGTTTCCAGGTGCAACAGATATACCTAGAAACAGAGTCAGATAGTTTAACACCAAGAAATTCAGGAGTATATGTTTCAGGAGGTCCTAAGCTAGTTTCATGGAGGGCCTTGGATAAGAACTTGGAGTAGGAGTTTACATGGCCAATATTAAGTTTTGATATATAGATGTTAAACGAATCTGATCATTTTTTGGAAAACACTATAGCAACAGAAAAATACCGAAGGGCTGGGTTCTATCTACTCCTGGCTCCGTTGGTGATCATGTGACTTCGGGCATGCACTTTGCCTCTTTGGGTCTCTGCTTCCCCATCTTAAGCATGAGGCTATTAACTAGATGACCTCCAACATCCCTTTTAGCTCCAGAATTTTGTGATGTGAGAAGAATCTAAAATATCTTCACAGAGCTGTGGATTTGAGAAAGATAGTTTTCTACACCTCTCTTTTAATACTTGATGCTAAACCACAAGGCCAGAACTTATTTTTTTAATGTTTTTTTTTTTTTTGAAAGAGAGAGAGAGTGTGTGTGAGCAGGGGAGAGGTAGAGAGAGGGGGTGACAGAGGAACCAAAGCGGGTTCCATGCTTGACAGCACAGAGCCCAACGCAGGGCTCGAACTCACGAACCCCGAGATCATGGCCTGAGCTGAAGTCGGACACTCAACCAATTGAGCCACCCAGGTGCCCCCACAAGGCCAGAACTTTTGAGACATGTGTAAGGGACAGTGCCATGGAACAGGAAGAGCTCTGAATTCAGAGTCAGTTGATTCTGCTGAGTAAACATGTGACCCTGGGAGAATTAATTTCTTTGAGTCTCAGTCTCCTCTACTGTAAAATAGGGCGATGCCACTCACCCTCACAGATCCCTCAGGAAGATCACTTGCTGTGATCTGTGCCCAAATCCGTGGCACAATGCCTGACACATAGCAGAGGTCAATCATCCATTCTCTCCTCCTCCTTTCCTCGCATTCTCCTGGACATGGCGGGCTAAGTTCACTAGCACGATCTCAGTCAAGGTTGCCCCTTACAGCCCAGTTGTCCACAACTTCCAGTAGATGTTTGGCTGCCACTCAATAATTACTTGCTTTGGAATGCTGCTTTTGATGGAAGTGGATGGTTTTAGACTGAATTCTTGCCCCGGGCATCTTTGCTGTTGGGAAGTTCGGTTTGCTAGGGCCACTGGCAGCATAATCCTATGGGTCAGTAGTTTGAGGAATTTCCAACTTTCAGCTGAATTCACCTGAGGAGCTTACCCTTTGGGAAATGCAAGAGCATCCAGTGCTGTCCATTCCAGAGCCCCACTTGTAGCTTTCCGGGGCCATGGATCTCTGACCTTCTAGGAAGGTACTTTCTTCCTGGTGAGAAGGTAGGCAGCAGTCAGCTGACTCTTTGAGTAACTATTTCAGAAAAGCCCACATGGTCCCATGGCTGAAACATGGATAATAGTTTAGAAATAATTTTTTAAAAAGAGGAAAGAAGAAGAAGAGGAATATAAGCAGAGAGAAAGGGAATGTGACGGAAAAGAGAAAGGCTAATAGGGAAGAGGCATAGATGTCAAGGTTTTCCAGGGGCCTTAGTAGAATCAGGACATGATTAACAGGGGGTCTCCCAAACCACACACTTCCAGAAGTCCAGAATATTATATTTCCGTAATGTGCCAGTGGTTTGGGAGTGGTTCTAAATTGCTGATTCTGTGACATGAGGCCATGGATTGGATGTACTGGAATCACCTGAGGGTGTTTGATTACATATAGATTTCTGGACTTCAGCTCCTGATTGAATCAGAATCCTGAGATGGGGCCAGGAATCTGCATTTTGAAAAAAGTACCCCAAACGATTCTGATCTGGTGCTAAAGTCACTGTTTTAGGAATATAATAAGGTGATATTTCAACAATGTATGTCAGTTATACTTCAATTGAAAAAATTAGTTCAACCTGTAAGAAGACAAAGTAAAATAGTGGTTAATCAGGGGATGCTGGGGGTGGTGACGGATGCGAGGGACAGTGTTGGGGGTGCAAGCTTATAATGGGTGGTAATGAAGTTGTAGAGATTTCATGCATAGTATAATGAATAAAGACAATAATATTTTACTTGGATTATGTAATTATATAATGTGATAAACATGAAACGTGATAAATATCAGCAGTCATATTACAATGTATAAATGCATCAAAGTAATGAATTATATACTTTAAACTTAAACAGTGTGATACGTCAAATTTAGTCCATAAAAAAATATTAAGTTATGGGGACCAAAAAGACGGTATTTCATTTTTCCTCAAACAGAGCCGGTTTTTCTATGTTTGGTCTATTTTTATGTTAGTTCTTTAGGGAGAGAAAACAAAACCCAGGGACTTAGCTGAATGTTACAGATATATAGAGATCTAACCAGGAGAAGCTGCAGGTCAAAGGCAATGGCGAATGACATCACAGCACAATACGTAAGTTTCTGGCAATGGGATCCTAGGTGGGAACCTTCATATTTGAGATTCTCTGTCTTCTCGGACTGTGAAACACTGCTCTTCCTGATGCCACAGGCAGACTGAGTGAGGTTGCTGATATAGTCAGGGCAGCTGGGCAAACCAAGCCACCAGTACACGAGAGGTGGGGACAGCAGTGACTACATCATACTGACCATGACATATGTCATATATGGATTTTCACCTGAATTCCATGTACCACCTGGCCCCATCTCCCAGAGACTGCCTTATGGTACCACCTCTAAATAGTTGAAATCAGACATAGTGTATTTGCAGAGAAGTTTTAAACTGCAATTTGTTAAAGGTTTTCCACCTGTTTTCCTATTTCTGTAAGCCGAAATGACCTCTAGCAGCTGCATTTGTGTGTATTTGACACCAAATGCCAGTGCCCTTTGGATTAATGGCACACTCAAATGTGACTATTTCTTTCCATTGGCTGCACTGCACTAGATGTGCACAGAAGACAGAACCGTAGCCAACGCACAGCTGCGTATAGGGCGTGTACTGTCATTTTGGTCAAATTCCTGGACTGTCAGCCACCATCTATCACAAGTGTCTTTCTTCAAAGGGAGAATAGGAAAATAAACTTTGACTTTTGCAAGCAAAAAGAGCAAAGAATTGGTTCAATGATATGAATTTCATTAATTATGCAACTTTTTTGGAGAAGAGGTAGAAGTCTGCTCTGTGTTTGGAAATGCCAAAGAATTTAACAATTTACTTCCTGGTGTAAGCAAAACACACCCATACGCTAGCGCATGGGTCCTGGGTTTGTTCAGGAGTAGCTTAAAAGCATTTGGTTCAGCCAAGCCTAAGGTCCCAAGCTTTTCAATTCTGCCTCTCCATTGGTTACATCTCCAAAGTGTCTCCCTCATTTTTGGTGATTGCCAAATAAACAGGGCCTTTCGAGAACGAGAGGCACTTTTCTCCTTTTATTTTATAAATATAGCCTTGTTGCAAAAAAGCATTTTAGGCAGTTAGCCAAAATACATACAAAAGAAAAATTTAGCGATACAGGGATCTGGGGATGCTATGTATGTATGTCTAAGGAAATAAGGTGTTGGGTAAATGTTACAAAGTTATTCTAATTAAAGCTGAGCTGACCAAACTGAGAACATTTCACCATTTGGTAATTTTTTTAAATAAGAAAACTTACTTTGGGTGCTTATTTATTTATTTGCATATAGTTGACACACAATATTACATTAGTTTTAGGTGTCCAACGTAGTGATTCAACAAGGTTATACATTATGCTGTGTTCACAAATGTAGCTACCATTTGTCCCAATACATTGCCATTACAATTGACTGTATTTCTAATGTTGTGCCTTTTTTTCCCGTGACTTACTTATTTTATAACTGGTAGCTTGCAACTCCCATTACCTTTCACCTATTTTGCCCATCCCCTCACCTTACCCTCTCCCCTTTGGCAACCATGTTTGTTCTCTTTATTTATAGGTCTGATTCTGCTTTTTTAAAATTTATTTGTTGTTATTGTATTTGTGTTTCTTGGTCTGACTTATTTCACTTAGCATATCGAGGTCTATTTTGGGTGCTAATTTAATTCTGGGCTCCTGTGAGTTCTACCTTAATATGTAGAAGTCAGAAATGTTGGGTTTTAGTTGCTAACTAAATTAACAATATCTACATTAAGATTAGATAATATATTGTTTACATAGTTTATTTAGTTGCAAAGCTTAGATAATGTGAATATTATTACCATGTGTATTATTTCTTTCATCCATATAGAATTCTGGAGTCTCAGGACCACTTCAATAATAATGCAACCTTCAACTGCATTTCAAAAGAAAGAAAGGAGAGAACAGGGAGAGGACAGGTATAATGTTTTTAAGACACTGGTCATGGCCTTTTGGCCAAACTCCCTTTTAAAAAAGTCTATCTTGGGGCACCTGCATGACTCAGTTGGTTAAGCATCCTACTCTTGATTTCCCCTCAGGTCATGATCTCATGGTTTGTGAGATCAAGCCCCACATTGGGCTCTGCACTGACAGGAGGGAGTCTGCTTGGGATTCTCTCTCTCCCTCTCTCTTTGCTCCTCCCTTGTGCTCTCTCACTCTTTCAAAAGTAAATAAACATTAAAAAAATAAAATAGTCTGTCTTCAACTACAGTCCTGATAACTGGTGAGGATGTAGACCTGTAGGCAGAAGGTGCCCCTTTGCCACAGTGAATGGATTTGATCCTAGCTGGGCTCGTCGGATGCTCCTGGGAACCAGGAACTGAGACCCAGAGACCAGTTAGGGGCAATTTTGGAGCTCCTCATAGAAAACCTAATATTAGAGCTCTCATAGGCAAATCACATTAGGTCTGCATCAAAGTTAAAATCCTTGTAGAAGAGGCTGATCTAGAGGAGGACAGAAATATATATATCAGTTACATATTACCTTTTAACAAATTATCATAAACTTAATGGCTTAAAACAGTGCACATCTATGAATCTAGGCATGGTTTAATTGTGTTCTTTGATTCTCAGGCAGGGTCTCTCACAAGGCCATATTCAAGGTGTGACCTGGCACTGAGGTCTCATCTGACAATTCCTCTGGGAAGGATCTACCTTCAAGCTTCCTTACATAGTTGTTGGCAGAATTCATTTCTTAGCTTGCCGCTACCTCTTGGCCTCCGTTCCTTGCCATGTGGGTCTCCCCATAGGCCAGCTTACAGCATGACAGCTGGCTTCATCCAAGCCAGCGAGGGAATCTGCTGGCAAGACAGAAGTCATAATGTAATGTAATCACAACATGACATACATTTTGCAGTCTTCTATTGGTTAGGAGTAAATAGTGGATCCTGCCCACTCTCAAGGGCAGGGACTTGGGCAAGGGCATGAGAAGCAGATCATTGAGCACCATTTTAGAGATGTCTGCCATGGAGCAGAAACAGAAAATCCAAGATGAGAATAGTGAGAGATTGCAAGAAAGAAAGGGAGGAGGAGGAGGAGGAGGAGGAGGAGGAGGAGGAGGAGCCAGCTGGTGATTTCTTTGGTTCTCACCAGGGGTCTGGCTCTACTTTGTAGAAACTGGGTCAAATAAAAATTCTCCCATTAGCATTATAATAATGACCTCTTCTAAAAATTAAAGTTTGAATTATGATAAAATACACTTAAAACTCATCATTTTAATCATTTCTATGTGTACTATTCAATAGTGTTAAATGCATCGCAGTCATATTGTTACATAACCATCACTACTATCCATCTCCAGAACTCTTTTTATCTTACAAAAGTGAAACTCTGCACACAGTAAACAACATTCTTTCCTTCCCTCAGCCCTTGGTACCTGCTTTTCTACTCTCTGCTCTAAGAATTTGGTTTTTCTAGGTGCCTCATATAAGTGAAATCATACAATGTTTAGCTTTCTGTGACTGGCTTATTTCACTTAGTATAATGTCCTCCAGGTGCATCTGTGTCATAGCATTCGAGGTTATCTTCTTTTTTAAGGTTGAATAATATTCCACTGTATGTGTATACCACATTTTCTTTGTCCATTCATCCCCCAGTGAACACTAGGGTTGCTTCCAACTTTTGGTCATTCCACCCTTTAAAATAATGCTGCTATGAACATGGGTGTACAGCTGTCTCTTTGAGATCTTGCTTTCAATTCTTTTCGGAATATATCCAGAAGTGGAATTACCAGATCATATGGTAGTTCTATTTTTGTGTTTTCTGAGGAACCGCCATACTGTTTTCTATAACAGCTGTATCATTTTATCTTCTAACTGACAAGGAACAAGAATTCTGATTTCTCCACATCCTTGCCAACACTTGTTATTTCCTGGTGTTTTTGATATTAGCTATTTTAATGAGACTTAAGTGGTTGTTTTGATTTGCATCTCCCAAATGATTAGTGATATTGAATATCTTTTCATGTACTTGTTGGCCATTTGGATATCTTCCTTGGAGAAATATATATTCAAGCCTTTTGCCCATTTTTTCCTCAAAAGTTTTATTTAGAAACTTTATAATTTTTAGATTTTACATTTAGGTATGTGGTCTATTTCAAGGAATTATTTTATGTAATTCATGAGATAGATCCTGTCATTTTTCCACCTGGAAATGGATAAGCAATTTTTCAAGCATCATCTATTACAAAGACAATCTCTTCTCTTCTGAAATGCCTTTATATTTTTGCTTTGTAGGAAATCAGTTCTCCTTGTATTCTGTTATAGTGATCTATTTTTCTATAAACCAGTAACACACTGTCATTGTAACTAGCTTTTTAAAATTTTAGTTGAGAGAGAGAGAAAGAGAGAGAGAGAGAGAGAGTGAGACTCTTAAGCAGGCTCCACGCTCAGCAGCTCAGCATGAAGCCCAATGGGGGGCTTGACTCCATGACCCTACAATCATGACCTGAGCTGAGCTGAAATCAAGAATCGGATGCTCAACTGACTGAGCCACCCTGGTGCCCCACTGGCATTTTTGTTTATTTGTTTCAAAATCAGGTTGTTTGCTTTATTGTTCTTGAGTTGTAGGAGTTCTTTATATATACTGGATGTTAATCCCTTACCACATATATATTTTCAATGACTTCTTTTACTTGAGCTTGTTTAAATGGGTTTTTTTCCTTGTAAACAAAATACCCTTGATTAAGACATGAAAGTATCAGGCAATTCTTGTTTTTTACTTCACCTCTTCTTAGTCTTTTGTGTTTTCATATACTGATTTAAAAAATGCTCATTCTATAAGACTGATCTTTAAAGCTTTTATTACATATTGGGCTGGGTCTTTGGGTGCCCCTATTAGCCAGCTTAGAATTTTAAGATTAAGTCCAGGTTCACACACAATTTTAGCTCAATACTTTAACCTAAGAGTGCTTTGAAATATCTATATAATGATATAAGAATGTTTTTTTTTCCTGCATAAAAAAAAAAAAAGGACCAAACTCTCTACCTCACTTTACACAAACAAATCCCTTCCAAGAACTAAACATAAACCCAAGGGCGGCCAAATATGCTTAGGCATAGACCTGTCCCTAGAGGGCATTAGGGGGAGGGGTGGGGACTCAAGAGACTGTAGGGACTTCTATATTCCATGATTCCAGACTCTCACTCTTCCCAAATGTCCTCCTCTCACTAACACTGGTTTTTGCTTCTTATAAATGAGAAGTTAGAGGTTTTTTTGTTTCTGTTTTGTTTTGTTTTTTCCCGCAGACATGTGATTAAGTACGTGCTGTTTTGCTAGCATCTCCAAAGTATATATAGCTTAAAATTATATGAGGGACAAAACTTTGTTCTCAGATCACCGAAGCTCATTGTGGAAGAGCCTGTGAAGCATGTTGCTTGCTGGAATATTGATATAAACAATATATATATATTTTATGTATATACATAGAAATGTTACATGTTTATCTATTACATACAGATATAATATACATATTGTATATATTTAAATCTATGTTTATATATTTAGCAGCTGAATTCCAAACCCATAAGCAGAAAAATTTCTTTCCAAAGCTAGGGTGCATGACAGGGGGCAGAGGGAGTTATTTTAACTCTGCCCGTCCCCACACCCCCATGCCTCCTCCTGGGCAACACAAAGTCCATTATTGAATGATTGGATCTACACTTTTCAATGCAAGAGTCAGAGTGCTTTTCTTTCTTCCCTTTTCTTCTCCCCCCACTTTTTCCCGCCATTCTAATGAAATTTGCAGACATGGAAAGGAAACCGAGTTATTTATAGGAGTGAGAGGAATGTGAGTGCTAATTGTGCTTAGTCTATCCCTAAGTGCGTAATCTGTTTGCTATTAAATTTTACAATCTCTCAACAGTATACACATTTTTTAAGGGGAGAACTTCATAAACCTGACAAAGGAAAACCAAAGTAAATAATTCTAAGGGTCAAATCTTCTAATCAAGTCAAATTTAAAATAAAAACTTATTTGTAAGATTAACCTCTCTTATAGTGAAGGTCTCTCCCATCTCCCCTTGACTAGTTTGTTTCTTGTCTATTTTTTTTAAAGCTTTTTTATTTATTTTGAGAAAGAGACAGGGGAGGAGGAGCACAGAGAGGAAGAGAGAGAATCCCAAACCCCCCCTCGTCGACATGGGGCTAAATCTCATGAACCATGAGATCATGACCTGAGCCTAAATCAAGAATCAGATGCCTAACTGACTGAGTCACCCAGGTGCCCCCATTTCCTTTCTAGACTTATAAGGTTTGATACAGCTACTCACGGGAGATAAAAATTTCTGGCAATGAGTTTTAATGCATGCACGCACAAAGAAAATTGGGTCAAATGGGAAGTTATTGGATACAAGAGTCTAAAGAAAGCACTGGACCCATAAACTCTAAACCCAGTATTTTGGCAATCTAATAATGAAGATAACTCACATTATTAGGTCCAGCATAAAGTCATCCTGGTAGAAAATTGTCACAGGAAACAGAATTTTCCCAGGCCTTCCTCCCTCTATTGCTTCCACCTAGTAAGCCTGGGAAGCTGCTTATTGGAAACTAAACACTTGCTAAGAGGAACTAGCAAGATCATAATCATTCTTAGGTGAATTTTCCACAGTGGGAATCATTTCTTGTTTGAAATTTGTCTTAATGTGACTGTCAAGGCTGCAGGGATTAGAAAATTACTCAAATGACTTTAAGAGTCTTTTGAAAAGACCCTAGCCTCTTAAATTCACAACTGGGACACCATCAGGAAGCCAGGCAGCTATAACGGGGCATATGGGGTCTCGACACATAGCATGTTACCCTCTTTCTGCTTTTTCGGATTGCTCCCTCTGCCCCCTTCTGCTTCTGAAAATCAGCAACATGCTATTTACCTGAACTCTTATGTTTCTTCTTCTGCCTTAGAGCTTTTCCTTGTTCATGCGATACCATTTGATACGTTCTCATAGCTTTAGTGGGCTGTGATCTGTCTTCACCCATGACTACCCATGATATCATGTTGCTTGCAGTTTCTACTGCTCAGCTGCCATAGCCATTTAGTAATTTTAATTAAAATTCTTGAGAAGGGAACCTGATGGATTTATTCTGACTTCTTAATGCCCTCCCAAGCTATGCCGTTTGGTTAGTTTTGAGTGAGTAGCCCATTGCTTTCGATCATTTGTGGTTTTGGGGTAGAGGGAATAGGGTCATGTGATCCACACAGAGCCTCCTTTTCTTTCCTTTTTTTAAAAAGTTTATTTTATTTATTTATTTATTTTGATATAATTTATTGTCAAATTGGCTAACATACAGTGTGTAAAGTATGCTTTTGGTTCTTGGGGTAGATTCCCATGGTTTATTGCTTATGTACAACACCCAGTGCTCATCCCAACAAGTGTCCCCCTCAATGCCCAACACTCATTTTCCCTTCTCCCCCATCCCCTATCAACCCTCAGTTTGTTTTCTGTATTTAAGAGTCTCTTATGGTTTGCCTCCCTCCCTTTCTGTTTGTAACTATTTTTTCCCCTTCCCTTCTCCCAGGGTCTTCTGTTAAGTTTCTCAAGATCCACATATGAGTGAAAACATATGATATCATTTATTTTATTTTAAGAGATAGAGTGAGAGAACATGAGTGGGGGAGGGGCAGAGAGCGAGGATCCCAACCAGGCTCCGCACTGTCAGCACGGAGCCCATTGCTCGGCTCAAACGCACAAACCACGAAATCATGACCTGAGCCAAAATCAAGAGCCAGGCACTTACCTGACTGAGCCACCCAGGTGTCCCAAACCTCCTTTTCAGTTGGTTTTAGACATATTAGTTATTTATTTTGAAGGTTAACTCGCTATTCTCCAAGGAAGGCAGTGAGTATACGTTAGAATTACAACAGTGATGTGAGTCTCCTCATTTGCCATCTCTGAGCTTCGGTTTCTCCTCTGCACCAATAAGATGATACTTCCTTCTCAGACCATTATTGGTATCTGTTGCTGAGTAACAAGCCATGTGATTGTTTAGTGGCTTAAAACAACCATAAATTCATTTTTTCTCATGAATCTGTCAGTGGACTGGGTCGTTCCACTTCATGGGGCTTCCCTGTGGAATGTGTGGAAGGTCCAAAATTCGTCACTTACATGGCTGGCAGTTGGCGCTCACTGCTTCTTGGGAGCTCTGCTGGACCAGGGCTTTAGACTCTCCTCACACAGGCCTCTTTATGTGACTGCTTGGGTTTTCTTGAAGCATGGTGGCTGGGCTCCATGGAGGAGGAGGCCAAGAGGACAAGCCCTGAAGTGCAAGCATGTATATCCAGCTTCCAGTGCTTTAGTCTTTCTAATGTCCTGTTGGTCAAAGATGATCACAAGGAGGCGAACATTAGGAGACATGGCTCACTGGCATCCCTAAAATCAGTCTTTTATGCAGGCTTCGTCACGTTAATTATCCATCTATTAGGGAGATAATAGATGGATAATGACTTTTAATGCACATAATTGACATTCAGTAACCACCCGGACACTATTTTTGTTGAAGGAAGTGTTGACAGTTTTGTACATATAGCATAGCTATGTTGCATTGCGCCCTTCTGTGTTGAAAACATGAATGTGTTCAATATAGGCATAATAGTATATCACATTTTTTGTCAACATATTTGGGAATTTCTTCCTTCTTAAAGGGTGTTTCAGGATTATCAAAAATTCCATGTGATCCAGGCTTATCTCCTTCTCTGAGAGCCACTGATTCCCTACAATAACTAAGAAAACTACTATAAAAGTAATATTTCAGCACTGGCAGAATGAGACAGGTTAGTCAGGGAAAGCATATCAGAAAGGGAGCCTTGAGGCGTTTGTAGGTGAATAGGAATAATCACTGTCCCAGTCCTGGAATCTTCTGATTTTGCAGAAGAGGAAAGTAAAGTTTAAAAGGAAAAGCACTCCGTCCAAGATCACTGTCCATGACCAAGTCAGAATTGGAGTCATTGTCATCCGATATGTTCATCCATCACCGAGTATTTATTCAATGCCAGGCACTATGTTAGCCTCCATACATATATGGGAGAGAACAAAGGAGATGTGTTCCTGACATTGTGGAGCTTATATTTTCCCCTGGGATAAAGATAGTCAACAAGTAAATAAACCCTCTAATTAATAACCTAAAATTGAGATAAAAACTCTGAACAAACCCAACAGAGTTGAGTGATTGAGGATATTGTTGGAAACGGGGATTGGTCAGGAAGGGCTTCTCTGATAGGGTAACATTTGAACCGCATCCTGAAGCAAGAGTGAGAAGGAACCAGAAGTGTGAAGGACGAGAGAACACTATAGACAGAGGGAGCTGTCTTTGTTGAGGTCCTGAGCCTGGGAAGACTTTGATATGTTAGAGGAAATAGAAGAAAAATCTGTGTGGCTGAGCACCAAGCAAGAAGAGGTGAAGGAATTGAGAGGCACCTGATTAATTTAGAGGGGTAGGAGGGGACAGGTCCACTAGGCCTTTTAGGTCATGAAAAAAAATTTAGATTTTGGTTTTAGTTATAATGGGAAGCCACTGAAGTATTTAAGCAAGGGAGTGACATAATCCCATATGTATTTTTTAAAAGCTTGCTCAACATTGATCGAAAGTCCATTTATTTGCCAGAGACGATGCCAAGTGATAACATAAGGAAGATTAACATATGGACCCAGAGAGGCATAAATAACATAATGGATCGGAGTATTTGGGGAGGGGGGAGACAGACACATCCATTAGTGACCACGAAAGCATGTTAAGTTACATAACAGACTGCTTTGCTGTGCTGCTCACAAACCTTCCATGAACCTGTCCATCAGTGACTACACTCTCTGTGTTCCTTAAATACTCAAGAAAGGATCTAATATATTTCTAGTCTATAGTGGACTGGCTCTCCCTGGGTCAGGTGACCCACCCTGGGTGAATCAGCTGTGTTTGGGAAACAGTATGCCATGGCAGTAGCCACCCAGGCCTATCATTTCAGTAAGGCTCATTATGATCCTTTGCACATGAGGTTGTCTACTGTATGCTTATGGGATTGTTGTCTCTCTCCCTACCTCCCATACTTGGGCTGGATCTTCAAAGACTTGTATGCTTTTCAAAATCAGAGAAGTAGGAGAAAAAGGTTTCAGGCAGAAACAATAGTTCGTTCAAAGGCACCAGAGCATAAACTTTCTGAGGGTGAGCTATTCAGAATATCTCAGCAAACACTGTAGGAAACCTTGGTAAGACCACGAATCTTTTTTTTTTCATTTTTTCATTTTTTTTTCAATTTTTTAGGTTTTTAATTTTTTTATAGTTTATTGTCAAGTTGGTTTCCATATAACACCCAGTGCTCATCCCAACAAGTGCCCTCCTCCATGCCCATCACCCATTTTCCCCTCCCCCCCACCCCCATCAACCCTCCGTTTGTTCTCAGTATTTAAAAGTCTCTTATGGTTTGCCTCCCTCCCTCTCCTTAACTGTTTTTCCCTTTCCCCTCCCCCATGGTCCTCTGTTAAGTTTCTACTGTTCCACGCATGAGTGAAAACATATGGTATCTGTGTTTCTCTGCCTGACTTATTTCACTTAGCAGGACACCCTCGAGTTCCATCTACGTCGCCACAAATGGCCAGATTTCATGCTTTCTCATTGCCATGTTGTATTCCATTGTATATATAAACCACATCTTCTTGATCCATTCGTCAGTTGGTGGACATTTAGGCTCTTTCCATGATTTGGCTATTGTTGAAAGCACTGCTATGAACATTGGGGTACGTGTGCCCCTATGCATCAGCACTCCTGTATCCCTTGGGTAAATTCCTAGCAGTGCTATTGCTGAGTAAGACCATGAATCTTGGTGATGGGAGCATAATGAAGAGAAATTGAGAGGATATTTGAAACTAAACCTCCACCGACAGGTCAGATAGTTGGTGGTGATGGCAAAAGTATATTTTATACTACTTTTATGAATTCCTTTAATGATTTAAAACTCCCATGTACAACAGCTAACATTCAACACACCACCTGGCATTTAATAGGTACTCAGTAAATATTTGAGATATGATATTGCCTTCCCCTTTTTACTCCTCCACCACTAGTCCACAGCCAGTAATAAACATGGGGTTGTTACAAATTGAGGTCCAAGTTGTGTACTTAAAAGGTAAGCACTGAAGCATGCAGGGGTATTTGCAATAAGAAGTTCAAGTTCTATTCCACCATGAATAATAAACTGGCTTCCAGTTGGCCAGTCGCCATTCTTTTCCAGAAGCCAACTGGCAAGTAGCTCACCCCTATCCCTCTTGGAATTTACAGATGTGTGCTGGACAGTGTGGGAAAGGGTGTTTTACAGCAGCAATTAGTTTATTCCTGGGGTAAACAGTAGAAATTTAAGGATAATTGCAGCAAGAAATTTGTTTCCTATTGCAGTGTGAATAACCTGCGGGCAGCCAATTGGCTGGTTGCCCTACAAATCCTAAAAAGGGCAATTGGTGACTGTTTTGCATGTGTGCCTAGTCGGGATTTGCAGATGCACATTGGAGAGGGCAGGAAAAATGGGGGGTGGGTGCTGTATTTGGACATATGTTTGCAAAGTCAAGGACGGTTTTCTAGGAGGGGTTAAAGCAGAAGGGGGAATTTGGGTCTATGTAAGGGGAGAGCTTGTTTCTCTTTAAGATGGGAGTTGCAGCTGGAGTGCCAGTTGGCTTCTTCTAGACTCTGCTATAGGGCCAACACCCATGCAGGCAGCAGAGTCACTGAATCCTTCTGCCTTTGCTGTTTGCTGCCTGTGACTGTACTGAGTTTGCTGGAGTCTGAAGCAACCCATACAACTTTGAGACTGTGATCAGCCAGGAGCCCATCTTCCAGAACCTTGGGTGAACTGACTGGTCACCCTGTCCACTTGGCTTCCCAGCCAATTTGGCTACCTCCCCACATTTCTTTTTCAGCTGTGGCATTCAGAGACCTTTATGATCATTGTTGTGTTTGTGTTTTCTGAGAACCCAGGCACAATAGTTTCCAGCCTGCTTTTGTACACAGTTTCCCTAAATATGCTACCTCCCACCCCACTGGTACAGGCTGCAGTTTGAAATGTCAACTCAGGCAGCAACAATATCATATATTTGGATAGCCTTTTCTTTTATGATTATTGTGTAATTATGTTTTAGTATTTATGTATGAATCTTAAGGAAGGCATTCCTTCTGCTCTACAGATGGGAAAATTTACTAGGAAAACACACAAGAGAGCTAAAGTTGGAGGTCTTGATTCCCATCATTAGAAACCCTTTCATCTTTCCATGTGAGGGGAGAGAAGTACAAAGTCTTGTTCGGCTAATTTGTAGTAATTTCTCCCACTTACTCTGAGCTCCTTAAATCTAATCATTGTGCTTTATGCACAGTTATCCTAACTGATTTCTCTGCACCTCCACCCAGCTTCCAATCTGTTCTGTGTACACAGCAACTCTGGTCACATCAAAATTAATTTAGTAATATCCTATTCTTTTGGGGATAGAGATCGATATTCACAACATGGTGTATAAGCCCCTCCCCCCCCCCCCCCGATTTGGCTCCAGTCTCACTTCCTGGGTTCTGCTAAATCCATTCTCTGTAACCAGTCATGATGGCCCATTCTTCAGATCCTCAAATGCATGATGATTCCTCTTGTCATAGGACCATGGCATGTTCCATGCTTGCCTCCTGCAATGCTCTTCCCACTGGCTTCCATAATAGTTAGCTGCTTCTTATCTTTCCAGTGTTGGCTTACAAATACTCTCCTCCCTGAATCTCCACACATGATGAGATTACCCTTTTACTCCCTCACATAGCATCCTTCATAATCCCAATCAGTCTGTAATTCTACAGAAATTTGTGAATTCTTGACCTTGCCCCTTCCATGAGAATAAAGGCTGGTTCAGGTGCCTTTTGCCCCTGGTGGATGATTGAATGAAAGTGGTGAACTGTGTGGAAAGAGGGCATGAGTACTGCCAAGTCAAAGGGGAGATGCCATATTTAAAGTTAAGAAGAAGTAGAAGGAAAAAAGACTGTGTCCAGAAATTTGAAAGGGGCTTTGATAGAAACAGATCAAGATCAGCATCAATCTTAGCTGTAGGAACTAAAGGATAGGGAGTAAATTTCAAGCGAACCAGGCTCTGAACTTTATTTAGAAGCCAAGCAGTGATTTTGGGGTATGAAGAGGCAGGTATGATCACTGATCTGCAAACAAAGGCATTTTCTCTTTCTCAAGGTTTGCCATATCCTAAGTGTGGGAAGGCCAGGATTTGTAGTCTTGGTGGCCAATGTAAAGAGGTCTCTACCACTGCCTAGAGCTGTGGATGGCTGGGGGCAAAGTTCCCTTAGGGAGTTCTAAGTGATCTTGCAGCAGAAGTGATGCTGAGGGTGTGAAAGTACAGAAAAGAAGGAGGAGGAGGAGGAGGAGGAGGAGTTGAGGAGGAGGAGGAGTTGAGGAAGAGGAGAAGGGGAAGGGGGAGGAGGAATAAGAGGAATAAGAAGCAGAAGCTAACACTCAAGGGGACAACCACAGCACAGAAATATCAGAAAAAAGGAAGGAATAAAGACAAAAATGTTGGCAGAAAGGTGGCACATCAAGAGAATAGAGCTCATAATCTGCAAGGGAAGACAAGAGAGACTTAAGAACAAGGGTGTGGTGAAGGAGGATGAGAACAGAGAAATTGTCCTGAGATTTATTCAGGGAGGTTGTTGATGACCTTGGAAAGAGCAGTGTTGTTGGAGTGTTGGGGGATGGAAACCAGAGATGAGGCTGCTGAGATCAGGGGTTCCAAGAAAGTGGGAAAGTCAGAGCGGTACACTTGGGTTGAAAAATCTTTAAATCTTTCAACCATCCAAGAAAGTCGCCAAAGGCAAAAACTCTTGCCTGCCATGGAACTATTGAACAACTTGTTCCCTTCTTCTGATCACTGTTCTCAGAAAGCCCAGGGCAATCAGAACACAGCCAGATGTATTGAGGGTCAGGACTGAGATAGACATCTTGGGAAATGAGGTAGAGGGGTCATGGGTGTTGTGTACTAATGCTCTTGGCAGCGCCAATGGGCAGGAGTCCATCCTCAGGGATGGTTCTCCTTGGCCTGACCTGCTGTTATTGTTGTTAGCTTCTCATTTCCAGGAGTACTAAATCTATCACAAAGTATTAAAACTGTTGTTTGGAATATGATCTAATTAATGCCTTTTGCTTTATCTGAATTCAATGGCCGAAGACATCTTGGCTTTGAACTTCTTTCTCTTGGGCTGTGAGGTAGTACCAGGACAGAAAACTGGAATTTAGGAGGGATGAGCCTACTGCCGGACACAGACAAAGGCCTGGTGGGGAAGTTAGGAATCAGCGTGAGCTGGGTCTCCTAGCAGTACTTGAGCCATTAATGCCATCACTGTAGGTATGGGTTATAGATGGGACAGGTTGGAATGAACCAGGTACTTTAGGGTCAGGGAGGCTGTGGATGAAAAAGCTACCTGAAAATCTCTATTAGAAGTCAGCAACACAGAGACATTGGGTGGAAGCAAGTTAGCATCTTTAATCTGGATGTAGCCCAGGTTTCCATGGCTAATTTAGTCCTGGGTGCAAAGACCGCCATGTTTTCCTCCACGATGTTACAATCATCCTCCATCCAGGAACACTAACTGTGCCGGTTCTCTTGGTAGAGTCCCTATTCCTCCAGTCTCTCTGGTGGCCTGCCAGAGAAGTGAGGCTCATTTTCCCAGAGTCCCAGGCTTCTGTTTATTAGAATCTTCCTTTTCTGGGGAAAACACACCAATTTGGAAGAATCATGACAGGTGAACAGAGACTACCATCTTGGGTTTTGATAGTATCCTGCTTTTAGCCTTGTTAGGGGAGCAGTGAGAGAATTCTCCTGAATGTCCTGTGGGGATTTCCAGGCCTGATGCTTTGCAACCCATGTCTTCTCGCTTGTCATAACTGTTTCTGTAATACTCTGTCACACTCTGACACTCTTCTGCTTTGCTGATGTGACTCAGGTCTCATTCTTGAGTGTTCAGAATAAGAATTAAATGTTGAAGCTCACCATGACTTGTAATATTAGGATACAGGAAGCAGGGAGTTGACCCTCACTTTCTTGGAAGGGTAAGATAGGTAGCCTTTCTCAAGGTCTTTCTCCAGAATCTGTCCCTCTTTTATAAATGCCCTTGTTCATCCTTGAACGACAATTTGCAAGTTTGTCTGGACCACTGATAGTACTGAGAATAATAAATGCTAGAAGAAGTGTGGATGGAATTTAAGGTTACACTAGAGGGGCTCTTCTGAATGAAGTATCCTGCTGGTCAGTAGAGTAACTAAAGGTAAAACTCTGGGCTGTTGGTTGTGTACCCCAGGTACCTGTTGGCTTGTGATTAATAGGTAGAGGTCAACTTCATTTCTCCTTTAAGTGCAGAGGTAGGACCTCATAAAATTGGAAATAAAGCGATAATGAGATTTGATTATATTAGATGTTTTACATATTAAAGATATAGCAGAAGAAAACTAGGACTTCCTGTAGCAGGAGGGTATTCTTAGATGGTTTGCTCACAGCACTAATTATAATGGACTATATTTATTTAGTGCTTACTGTGTCTCATACTACACTACCGATGGTGCATGCCATGTGTCCTTTGTTTCTTACAAGAATGTTTTTATCCCGTGCTCTAGATCAAGCAAATGAAGCTAGGAACTTAGCAGCAAATATCAGACACCTAGGAAGTAGAGAGTAGGAGTCAAACTTAGATCTTTCTGTTTCCAGATGTTCTTTCCCAGGCACAGCACATCTGGAAAGGAGGTTCACTTTGAGTAAAAGAGAAGACTCAGCTTAAATGCAGATGGGGATGGAGCCCAGGTATCGGTAAAGTTTTAGAGCTAAAGGAAACCTCAAATGTGATATGATTTTATGCCCTTGTATTTTGAGGATGTGAGGCCAAGAGACAGGATGCAGACAGTCTACAGCCATCCTACAGGAGGCTAGTGTGTAACTGGCCTACAGTCTTCCCACCGTCTTCAGATTCCCAGGCAACCTGTCCCCTGAGGACTCTCCAACTTTTGCATGGACGTTTACAAGTTTTCAAGCCACTTAAAGGGGCATGCGGACAAGAATTCAAGGCAAAGCTTCTTGGCAGTTAAGTAAGAATGTTGAGCTAGATGGTAACTAAAATTTTTTCACAACCTACCCTCCGGAGTCTGAAGTTTTGGCCAAGTGTGCACAGTCTCAGGAAGAGCGTAAAGTTGAGATCACAGCAGATGGAAGTCCTCCCCATGGTGTAAAGGTTTCTGACTCAACTATTTGATCTGCTCCTCCGGGAAGTTTTTCCGAGAGGCCTAAATAATAAGAAAATGTTGATCCAAGAATGTGTGGCTGAAGCTTTTATGCAAGTATCTGGGGCTGCATATAGGCTACAAGTACCTAATTACCTCCTAGATCTGTACTGTCTGGGCTGCCTAGGTGGCTCTGTTGGTTAAGTGCCTGACTCTTGGTTTCGGCTCAGGTCAGGATCTCACGGTTCCTGGGTTAGAGCCCCACATTAGGCTGAAATGACAGCACAGAACCTGCGTGGGATTCTCTTTCTCCCTTTCAGTCTGCCCCTCCCCTACTCATGCTCGCGCGCGCGTGCGCTCTCTCTCTCTCTCTCTCTCTCTCTCGTTCTCTCTCTCAAAATAAATACACAAAAAATTTACCTGCATTAATA
Source organism: Cryptoprocta ferox (assembly GCA_028646485.1). Taxonomy (NCBI): domain Eukaryota; kingdom Metazoa; phylum Chordata; class Mammalia; order Carnivora; family Eupleridae; genus Cryptoprocta; species Cryptoprocta ferox. Next base: position 46,831,063 of record CM053565.1, read on the forward strand.
CAAGTGGCTATTTAAATGTAAATTAATTAAATTAAGTTAAAATTTAGATTAGTAACACCAGTTGCATTTCAAATGCATTTCAAGTGCTCAGTAGTCCCATGGGGTTGGTGGCTGTTGTGTTAGATAGGGCAGGTATAGAACATTTTCATCATAGCAGAAAATTCTATTGGACAGCGCTGCTCTGGTCACAGACGTACATGGTTTAGCTGTGGGCTTTTATTCTTTATTCAAAGAAGGGACTTTTAACTCAATCTGGAATGGTTAGAAGAAGCTCCACAGAGGACATGAGATGACTTGGGGGGAAAAACACCATTCACAATTAGCCAGGTAGATGATAGGGAGGTTTGGGTAGGAGGAAGAAGGCGGGAAAGGCATTGCAGGCTGAGAAAACAACAGAATAGCTGTGTGGAATTTTAGTACAAGTTTTGTAGTTCTGACGAGTAAGTTGTATGAGGGAGGATGGTGGACAGCCTGATGAACTGCTGAGATAGTAAAGGACCTTCCAGATCACTACAGGGGATTCGGATTTTTATCTTGGGCATGAAGGGGAACCATTGAAGAATTCTATGTAGGAATAAATTAGGGATGGATTGGTTAAATTTGGATTTACAAATATTACTCTTGCCAGTGTGTGGGGAGGAGGGAAACAATATTCTAAGAGAGAATAGAGAAGAAGGTGCATTTAATTTTTTTAATGTTTTTTAAGAGAGAGAGAGAGAGAGAGAACACACACAAGTGGGGGAGGGTCAGAGAGAAAAAGGGAGACACAGAATTCGAAGCAGCCTCCAGGCTCTGACCTGTTAGCACAGAGCCCAATGTGGGGTTCGAACCCTTGAAGTGTGAGATAATGACCTGAAGTCTGAATGCTTAACTGACTGAGCCAACCAGGAGCCCCATAGAAGAAGGTTCACTTAAAAAGTGATTGCATTTTAAGAGAAACAATGAGTTCCTGAAAGAAAGCGTTGGCAATGACTCTAGAGAGGAACATATTGATGGCAACAATTGATAGGGTAATAGGAAGTGCTGGCTATTAGTTATGGAGGGTACAAAGGAGGGAGAAAGCTACAGTGACTGTGAAGATTCTGGTTTATATGACTGTGTGGAAGATGAAGTCAATAACCAAGATTTTAAAACAGGAAGATAGGTTTGGGAAAAAAATGAATGATTCATTCTGTCTTGGACAAGTTGAGTTTAGATACGTTGTGACTTCAGTTGGAGATGTCAGCTAGACAAAAAGGGTCTAGAGTGTGGGTGAGAGAATCAGGTCAGTAATGTAACTGTGGGGTCATCAGCATTGCTGTTGGTTGAAAGATTTTCTCCCTGAGGGGGTATGTAGATTGAGAAGAGATCATTGTCAAGTGTGGGACTGTGAGGAACGCCACATTAAGGGAATAAGCAGAGAAGGATGAACTAGATATTGAGAAGAGATCTCTAACAAAGTGGCAGTGAAGTGTGGATTAATGGTGTTACAGAATTCACAGAGTGGAGAATTTGTAGAGGAAGGAAGTGGTCAGCAGTGTAAGATGGCATGGATAAATTTAGAATGGAGAATTTTATTGACATAACTTCCGTGTCCCATGTTTCAGAGACTGAGTTCTAATGCCAGGCAGAGAGACTTTGGCCCAAGTCTTTAATCAGATACTTTAACCAGGGATATTGAAAGTATCCCTAAATCCAATGTAAATAGAACATCAGGTTTTTTTTATTCCACTTTTTCTCATTCATTAATATCTTGTGTCCACAATCCTCAGTTTTGGGTCTTTTAATATATATGTTCCTAAGTATCTTTGATTTGTATGGATTCTTTCTCCTTCAATAGATGATGTTCTCAAGGGCTATAGCCATGCATTTTTGTTAAGATCCCTATTGTAATATTCAGTAAAAAGATTTCACATCGTAGGAGGTCTACATAAGAAGACTTGAGACTGTATTGTTTTTTTAAAAAAATCTAAGAAATTCCTGCAAAGATCTCCATAAATACTTTTTGGGGGTTTCTTATTATGGGTAGTCAGTTGGAACATTTATCCCAAACATCCTCATCCTCAGTGACACAGAAAGAAAAGTTGTAGAGAGTTTGAAAGATGTACTTTCTCAAACCCGCATCTGGGCAGTATGAAGGTTTGGCCGTTTGACTATTCCAAATTGTAGTGAGAAAGAGATGAGTAACTTGATTTTTGTCCTCAAGATGATCACCAAGGACTGTCAGAACCTGCTTGTGTAATACTGTAATCACCAGAAATAACAAAACATTACAATTTACTGAGTACCTGTTATATTAGTTACCTTTTCTTCACCATGCTGGGAGCCTGGGCATTGTGCTAAACTGTGAAGTGCTTTATGGCATTTAATTTTTAGGTGCTGTTAACTCCATTATATATGGAAGAAGCTGAGACATAAAGGGTAAAAGCATCCTGACCTTATTTATATAATCGGTTTGAAGGGAACAGGCTCTGAGTCCCAGTTCTTTGATCCCGAGGCACCTGTGGGTGTGATCCCAAATTCTAAATCATTTAGTTTATTCTTCATGGCAATCCAGGAAGGTAAGAGTCATCAGCATCTTTGCAGATGATGAATCAAGGCTCTGATAAGTTAAATAAATTGTTCGAGATCACAGAGCCCATAAATAGTTGAGTTGGCTTTCCAATTTGGGTTGTTGATGCAAGGCCCTTTCTCTTTGCACTGTGTTTTCCTGGTTTTCAGTGCTCTATCTTCATGAAATGTCATACATTTCACTGACAGTAAGGAAAATTAGAGAACTCCAAGGCTGGCCAGGACCCAGGTGATGATGTCATCCTTCTCCCTGGTGCTTGGCAAGACTGGAGTTCTCCCTGCTTGGTGTCAAGCTGAAGGGGAAGGGTGTTTGTAGAAATAACACTGATATTATAGTAGTATTACATGTTCATTGAAGCAAAGCTGTAAAATATACAAAAAAGGAAAATACCCCCAATTTTATTTACTAGTATTCTTTATAAACAAGGAAATACATTCTTATTTGTAGCCTTTCTCATATAAAGTGACCTTTCCCATATCTTTAAAAATTTCTCTATAAGATGATTTTCCCTATATTTTGAATAGCACTCTAATAGCATTGAGTACTAGTAGATGACAATATTGTAATTCATTGAAACAATTAGGTTGTGGTCACTGAGGGTAGCCTCCTTTATGAATGTCTCTAGTGATGACCTTATGACCAACTCCCAGCCAACTAAATTTTTAGTCAGGGGTAATAACATTTTACGTTCTTTGGTATTCAGTGATGTATATTGGCCTGCAGTGATATATATATATCTATTGCCTTTCAGAAAATTGATGCCGGTTGGTACTGCAGCAGAGCATAAGTGTATCCATTTTCTGTACTCTTGCCAAATTAATGGATGAAAAATGGCGTTTCTTTGTGTTTTGAATAGAAATTTTGATGACAACGACAGCAGGCTGAATCATGCCCTCCCCACCAGTTGTCCATGCCCTAAGTCCCATGTCCTGACTCCCCCAAACCTATGAATATCTTGTCTTATATGGTAAAGCATGGACCGAATGTAATTCAAAAATCTTTGTAAGAGGGCTGCAGGAGGATCAACATTATAGAAAGAAAATGTGAGGATGGAAGCAGAGATCAGGGAGGAGAGAAGAGGCTATAAGGCTGGTTTGAACATGGAGGAAGGTGGCCATGAACCAAAGAAGTTGGGCGGCCTCAAGAAGCTGGGAAAGGCAAAGCATAGAATCTCATAGAGCCTCCAGAAGGAACACATTCGTGTGGACCCATTTTAGATCTCTGACCTCTAGAACTTCCACGAAAGACAATACATTCATGCTGTTTTAAGCTACTAAGTAATTTGTTATAGGAGAATTAGGAAACTAATAAAACAACAATTTTTTTCATATGTTTTTCTGATTTTTGTGTTTCATTTTTCCTTGGCCCTTAGCTTATTTATCATCTTGATGATTTTTTTTCTTTTCTTATTGTTTTTTAAAGACTGTTTTTATATTAAGGATATTAAGTATCCTTCTGTCACATATGTTGTCAATATTCTCTTTAAGTATCTTACAATTTTATTTTAATTTTTTTGTATGGTTTTTTTTTTTTGGTTTGTTTGTTTGTTTTGTTTTTCATAAGATATAGTAGTAAAGATCCTGGACTGTAGTCTTAGGAAAGCTTGGGCTTGAATTTCAGCTCTAATTTTTTGCACATTGTCTTACCTTCCTGAGCCTTAACTTTACTATCAATAGATTTGGAAGATCATTGTAATGATCGAATGAGATAGTGCACGTAAAGAATTATCATCATGTCTCATGTCTAGCAAGTGAGCAACACATTCAATATTCATCTTATTATTATCTTGCATGGTTTCTTCTTTTTTTTAAGATTTTTTTTTTATTTTTAAGTAATCTCTACACCCAACATGGTGCTCAAACTCACAACCCTGAGATCAAGAGTCACACGCTCCACTGACTGAGCCAGCCAGGTGCCCCATTACATGATTTCTTCTTTTGCTATATACTTGAGGTAGGAAATTTTGCATTTTACCTTTCATCAATTCAATGCCTCCAAATTTCATGTGATTAATAACTTGCCGCTTTTCAGTCTATATTAACTTATTCCCAGCACCAATTATGGCCATTTTCTCATGTCTTGGATATTGGAGAGGAATAGCAGGTCACTCCCACTTTATTCTGGCCTGTGGTGAATTTGACAATTTGTCATGATAGCCAGTTGGGAAGACTGGTTACTGGTGAATGCCTTGCTCTTTTACTCTTGAAGTGGTGGATGTGAAAGAAGAAAACAAAAAGAAGACTTTCCCATCATTCTTTCAACTGAGCCTGCAGAAGATCATCTTCATTTCAATCTGAGTAATGGCAGGTGATGAAACCACCAATAAGTTCCAGGCTTATCTAACAGCTGGCTCAGAGGGGATATGTATATAAAAATGAGCTGTAATCCAAGCCATTTGCAAAATAAAACTTTCTAGAAGTCAAACATCTGTCAAAAGAACGCAAAATTCTAGGCAATCTATATCCAGGAGCAATTTGTACAATCTGCCAGTGCCTTTTGTTCCCATGATTTTTCAAATGAATTTGCTTTTGGAGGTGGTAGGGGTGGGTAGAAATAAACAGAAATGCCTTTTAAAAATATTCCAAGTACATTGGGTTTTCTTCATCTCTTTGATTTTGGATCAACATCTTTGGCAGAATGTAGAAGCTGGTTTTCCTTTCCTTTCCTTTCCTTTCCTTTCCTTCCCTTCCCTTCCCTTTCCTTCCCTTCCCTTCCCTTCCCTTCCCTTCCCTTCCCTTCCCTTCCCTTCCCTTCCCTTCCCCTCCCCCTTCCCCTCCCCCTCCCCCTCCCCCTCTCCTTCCCCCTCCCCCTCTCCTTCCCCCTCCCCCTCTCCTTCCCCCTCCCCCTCCCCCTCTCCTTCCCCCTCCCCCTCTCCTTCCCTCTCCCCCTCCCCCTCCCCCTCCCCACCCTTCCCTTCCCTTCCTTTCCTTTTCTTAAGAGAAAAGGGAAAGAATTTTAGTCCAAAGTGTTTTAGTCTCTTTATCAGCAGAATCCTTAGGTCATGATTACAGAAAATGGTGATGTGGTTCATAATGTAGCAGGCCATTTAGTTCAAAGATCTATCAGTCTATTTTTTTAAAATCTCAGTCTTATTTGCCTTAGAATCATAGGAATTGTTAATCCGCTGTCTCAGTGTTTTAAAAAACAAATAAACAACCCAGAGCTTTACAAATGAGTTCCCCTATACCTGCTGTCCCTTTGATTTGCAATGACAATTATTGCATGAGTATTTCAGCTTCACATCAATATTTAGGAACATCTGTTGAATGTTTAATACCCTAAAAGTTGTGAGTAGGAGAGAGAAAATAAAGCAGGATTACTCTTCAGCATCGCAAAGCTAAGGATGCTGTATGTATAACGTAAGAGAGTGACTCTGGGCATTTATACACTCTTGTTTCATTTGGAATATCTTCCCTGTTCATTTTCTTACAATGTACATGCTAACCCATCTATGGAAATAGTAGATTATTCTACTGGAATGACTTTCATTTGCTCAGAATCCCAATTGCCTGCTGCTTCTCCTGCCCCGTGGTAGAAACGCCAAGCATCCAAGAGACACTTTCCCCTCTCTTGTCACCTCCTTCTCTCCCAAAAGTGCTGCCTTCTCAGTAGGACCGTCTCTGATTCTGCATACTTGCAAGCCCTCTTCATTTGAAAGCTCCAGTGTCAGAGCTCAAGTTTCCTTGGGTGTGGGACCTATTCTCTGTATTTCTCTGCTCAGGATGAGCCTTCTTCTTTCTATAGGTAAGCTTATCTGTTTTCCCCTATTGTTTAGATCCCATCACACTTGCCTCTATGTCACGGAGTTTTCATCTGATTGTTGCTGTAGCATGGGCTTTGGATCTTTCACTGCTGCCTTCAGTGTGTGATTACCTGCCTGTACAAAAATCAGACTCTGCAGTATTTCAGGTTTTCAAGTTTTACAAGAGGTGTGGGCTATGGAAAATTCTACTTGCTTTGCTTGTTGATGTGTATGGTGTTTGGGGGATATATGGACAGATGTGGATTGAAGTGTCCCGTGTTATCCTAGGGTATGGTTTTACTAATAAAAATAAAAGAAAACAGAGTCTCCCTTTTGCTACCCTTAAACTAGAACACATTACTATGCCCTTTTTTGCAAATCTCACAAAGGATCCTTATCTGAACTGTATTCAGAGGTTTTAGTTGTACAACCTGGTTGATAAATCGGATGCCTTGTGCAAACATTCACTTATAAGAAATAAAAACAAATCATTTCTTAAGATGTGGGTATTCCTTTCCCTCAGCTCCCAAAACATCCTCGGTTGTATTACTTGTGGCTCTTTAAAAAGCATCTTGAGGGGCACGTGGGTGGCTCAGTTGGTTAAGTGTCTGACTTCGGCTTAGATCATAATCTCATTGTTCATGATTTCAAGCCTCGTGTTGGGCTCTGTGCTGCTGGCGCAGAGCCTGCTTGGGATTCTCACTCTGTCCTCTCTCTCTGCTCTTCCCCCAATTGCACTTTCTCTCTCTTTCAAAATAAATAAATAAATAACCTTAAACAAATAAAAAATAAAAAGTGTCTTGAAAGTAGGCTTTCCAAGATCCTATAACCAATAACACCCTTAGACCCAGGTAAAGCACTCCTCTGGGCTCTGTGATCTAGAATGCCATAACACACACGCGCACACACACACACATACACACACAGTAAATTTATTAACGAACACACAGGCTTCTTCGTTATTTGGGATCTAGCACTTGGTATTGGCACAGTGTTACCAGTAACCCTAAACATCTGCTCTTGGGACCAGTGTTGGTCAAGCCCCATAGAATAGCTCCCCCTATATTTCCTACCATATGTCCTCAAAACAAAAGAAACTGTATCCAAAATCCATAAAGATTTGTAGATTGTATTCCTGCTGACAGCAGAGATAGACAGTGCTACATAGGGGAAAGGGAGGCATAAGAACAGCTTAATTTAGAGGAAAGACAAATTAGTTTGTCAAATAATAGGATATATTTTATATAGTATGAATGCAATAGATTCTGGTATAACAAAGTGTTATTTCCTAATGGGGCCAAACACTCATTTTCTTGCTTCTCATTATGTTTCAATCTGTGATTCACAAGGAATATTCACTGAATATGATTCACTGAGAAATATTTCCCAATATTAAACAATCTGTATTACTCTTACCTTTGTACATAAACAAATGACATGCATGCTATGTGGTACTGATTCTTTACAATGCCAGCTAAATATATCCTAGAATTATAAATAATTTTGTTTTTACAAAAATATTTTTAAAAACTGTATTTTCTTTTTACGTGTTAATAGATAATTCTGAATCCTTAGAATGAAAATAACTTTTTGGAAAGCAGTTTATTTTTTATGTTTTACATTTAATTCTTTTAAGGAAAATATACCCAAATTCATATATTTTGAGTGAAATTACATTTTGTGTTCTAAGTTCTTAGCCCCTCCTCTCCATGTATCATAAATTATGTGAAAATCATTATCATAATAACATAATTAATGACTTTGTCAAAATAAAGGCAAGTCTACCCGTAAACTCTCTTGGTAACTTATAAAGATTTTTTCTTCTGTATCCCAAAACTTTTCCTTATGTCAAACAAAAGTCATTTCCTTACTTTATCTTTAGCCATTTCTTTTTATATTTAAAAATACACAGATATACACACCATACACACATACCTATTTACATACATATGGGGAGCATTACCAGGTGCATTTTATAAAATGTATCTTACCAACAATCTTCTTTGAAGGCAAATTTGAGAATATGTTGGTGTTCTCACCTTTTCGTGACGAATTTCTCAAGTCTTATCTCCCTATCACATACAAAAGTATGTCTCTGTTTTTGAGAGGCAACGATGTGGGCTCCATATTGTTATTAGAATATCACCAAAAACCTATATCTCTGGGAAGGGCACTTAACAGAAACACACTGGAAATACATTTTGTAGGTTGATTAAAGTGCTCATTTCCCTGCAGTGATCTAAACTCAAATTTTGCTTGGCTTGTGTGCTACTAAGGGCTGTGTGGAAAGCATGTCAGCTCAGCTTGCTTGGAGGTTTCTGCCTGTGTCCCTGAAGGACTTTGTCATGTTGGCTGGAGGCTTAGCTGCTCATCTATAAAATATAGAGCTACTGATTCCAATCTACTACCTACCTCATAGACATGCTGTAATGTTTTAATGAAAAGTACTTTGGGCTCTTTGGAGGGGGTGGAAAGAGCCTCTCTATAAACAGAGAATTTTTACCAAAATGTTCTTTTCATTAGTTCTTTGGATCCCCTTATGAAAATCCCAGTCTACCTAATGGATGGGAATTTATAGATAGCCATTTGTAAAAGTACATCCAAGCACACTCAAACATTAAACAAACACAGATACCCAAATGAGTTTATGAAATTGCCTGACATCGGCACAGCGTGTACCTGAGAGTTGATGGGAGGGACTGATTTTTCATAACTATAATTATTCTCACTGTCTACCATACATTTGAGACTTAAACTGCCTGAGCTGGCCAGCATTGAAATTACAGTTCTTTTATAAAACTCTTAATAGTTCTCCAAGGGCAAAGCCAAATTAGGACCAGATTGTCTAAAACTGGGTCTACACTGGGCTTTAGAGTTTTTAGAGATTCGAAGATCTCATCTAGATTGTTGCATATACCAAGTAGTAACCCTAGAGGACACACAACTCATTACTTATGAGTCCACTATATCACCTTTGCAACGTTCCATAGATTTCAAGCCCTGCTCTAGAAACGGTTAAGCTTCTGGAGCATGTGGGAGCTGCCTAGGGTTTTGTGTAGACAAGTAAAGTCACTCCCTGTATGGCAACCCTATAATACAGACCAGAGGGCATTGATCAAAGGTCCTGACTTTTAGGCTTTTATGACTTCCTCTCTTATTAAGTCCGTGAATGACACAAACGAGAGGAAACTCTAATGATGACAAGAAAACATTGATTTGGATTATCCACACTGGTGGCCTCCTCTCCCCAAATGCACAAAATTGTTGCTCAACCCTCTGCTTGACTCTCGCGCACACTGGCCATCTTCTGTTACCATTTGGCAAAAGCTCTCTGCCCTAAATGTTCCTGTCTTGCACAATGGAAATGGTACCCATAAGGTCTCAATCAAATTGTCATGTGAATTATTTTACATTTCACAAGGAAGATAAAAATAAACTAGATTGGGATTGGAAAAACCATTTTATATCATCAACCTCAAGCAGTCTCCATTTGTAGTCCTTCCAGCTTGGTTTCATCCACTTTCTAACCTATTGTTGAATCCTCTCCTTGATGGTGACTCAGGCCACCCTCCTATTGCCCAATTCTTGTTACGACTTGGGAGGTTGCTGTGGTTGGTTTGTTTTTAATATCTTGCCCAATCTTTCCATTTTTAGTTCCAGACTGTTGCTTTTAACCACTTTCAACGACCCCATTCCTTACAGAGTGACACAGTACTGTATACAATCTAGCTCAAGTACTTTTTCTAATTCCAGGGTGGCGCATCATGCCCGTGGATGCTACAAGAATGTCGAGTGGGCGGTTGTCATACAATTTCTTTTTGTCCTCTGAGGGGTCCAGTGCAAGGGAGTTCACAATTATTGCATTGGTGTCTCATAATAGTCCTGTGATATAGTGGCATTAAATTCCCATATGGTGGTAGAAGAAGTGGAAGGTAAGAGAGACAAGGTCTCCCAGTTAGTAATCGATGGTGTTAGTAAACTTGAATGCAAGTCTGACTGACTCCAAAATTCATCTTTGTGTGTTGTTTACCTGCTTCCTCTTTAATATATATTTTTTTGTTTTTCTTTTGATCCTGGAGAGGAGCTTCACTTTATGGTACCCAACTTCAACACAAACATAACAAAGTTAAATTTGAAAGGAGCGGCCCTCCTCCCTGGGTCCAGGGAGCCGATCAACAGAAATGAGGGAATGAGGAATCTCTATGAAGAGGCAGGGACTACTCACTCTTCCTGAAGGAGGTGCCTAGAAGAAGGATCAAACCTGCTCTGGCAGTCAGAAAGGGACCTGACTCCTTTTTTTAAAAATTTTTTTAACATTTATTTATTTTTGAGAGACAGAGAGAGACAGAGCACAAGTGGGGGAAGGGGCAGAGAGAGAATGAGACACAGAATCTGAAGCAGGCTCCAGGCTCTGAGCTGTCAGCACAGAGCCCCACGCGGGGCTCGAACTCACGAACCGTGAGATCATGACCTGAGCCAAAGTCGGACTCTCAACCAACTGAGCCACCCAGGCACCCCGTAAAGGGACCTGACTCCTAATTGAACTTCTGGGCTGATAAAATGTAAAATAAGTGTGGAATTCCCAAGCAAAGTCATATTGCCGACATCGATAAGAGTTTTATGTTCTAAACACAATTTTGTTATGTTTTCATCAGCATTCCATTTTACTTAAAAGAAGTAAGTACCTGGGCCCTACTCATACCACATCTGCTCCATTCTGCTCCTGGGGATGTGCCCACACGAGAAAGGTGTGATAGTCATGTGTTGTCCATGGGAGCGGTGCAACCAAAATATCACTGAAAAGCAACAGTCAACAGAAACATAAAGGAGGACCCAGAAATCAGTGAGTGTGCTTATTCTGAGTTCCAAGAAAACAACTTTTGATCTTTCACCATCAATAAAAAAATGTTAATATAGGCAGAGAACATTTCCCCTGGGGTTGTGTTCCTATTTATAGCCTCTAGGGGCACCGGGGTGGCTCCATCAGTTAAGCGTTTGACTGGCTCAAGTCATGATCTCACGGTTCATGAGTTCAAGCCCAGCATTGGGCTCTATACTGACCATGCAGGTGGAGACTGCTTGGGATTTCCCACTCTCTCCCTCTCTCTCTCTCTGCCCTTCCCCCATTTGCGCTCTCTCTCTCTCTCTCTCTCTCTCTCTCAAAAAAGTCTCTGTAGAGTGTTATTTAATTATCATATATTTCTAGCTTCCTGGTTCGTTATCAAATATGCATTTCAACATTTGATTGGTCACAAATGGTTGCTCATTTGGTGAGAACCTCTCTATTACCGATATGGGCTGGGAGGAGTTATGTAAAGTGTTTGCTTTCGTTCAAACTCTACCACAATTCTTTGTTTGATAACCTACTGCCTATATGGGCAATCATAGAGATAAATATAAGCAATAGTAATTTTTTCCCAGTGAAAGTTTACTGTCAGCCTCAATCATGCAGAGTGACTGAGTGAATTAGAGTAAAACCTTGGTTTGTGAGCATAATTCATTCTGGAAGTGGGCTTGTAATCCAACACACTCATATATTAAAGCAGATTTCAAGAACATTGGCTCAGTGGTGATCATGTGACATTTAGCATCATGTATTACTCGTATTGCAAGACGTCGCTCTTTTTATCAGGTCAAGTCAAAATTTACTAGAAATGTTTGTTCATCTTGCGGAACACTTGCAGAACAAGTTACTCGCAACCCAGGGTTTTGCTGTATTTGTATTCTGCCATGTGTTTTACTTTAATAAAAATCAGGATATCATTTTGAATATTGCATTCATCCACATGAGCTAGGTTTTCATGCAGTAGCTTCACATGGTAGACACTTAGTTAACCCTGAGTGAACTGGTACTGTAACTGAGTCCAACAACAACGATGGCAGCAAAATCTGAAGGAGTGAACAGGAACTCAAATATAAAGCTCCTATCTCCACTTCCAGATTTCTTGTTTATTTAATTCATAACATTTACATTCTCAAATATATTCGTCTTATTCAATGAGCAGCTGTGTCAATCATTAGGAGATGGTCAGGTATGCAGAAATGTTTGCATTTCTTCTTTGTTGTCTCGATTTCATTTCAATGCACTAGAAACAGCACTGGTGTAGCCAGGGCTTTACCAGTGGTAGTTCTGGGCTCCAAGTAATTCTGTCTCAAAACACGGAGCATCGTGGAGCTTTAAACCAAGTGGATGGAACTTCAGGTCTTTAATCTCTCTAAGTTGATGGACTGATTTCCTCCTACTATAACAGGTAACTTCTCTAATGTTCCAGATTTTATATTATCCTTTTGTATGAGACCTAGACGTCAGTTAAGACTTGTAGTAGATTGCCTAACTGAAGGGCGAGGGAGGGAAGGAGGGAGAGAGAGAGAGAGAGAGAGAGGAATGGAGGGAGAGGGAGGAGGAGAGGGAAAGGAGGAGGGAGAGGGAGAGAAGGAGAGAAAATGGCAAGTGAGAGTCATTTGTCTTTTGGCTTTCAATGGCTCCACAACCCTTTTCATTTGAGCTTCAAAACAATCCAACTGGGCCCAAGGGCACATACTACTTTCTCCATTTTATAGGTTAAGAAATAAAAGCAGAAGGAACGACCCATGTACCCAAGTTACTATGAGTGTCACCTCTGGGTTTCTTGGTTCAGAGCTGGTCTTACTTATCTTCTTATGCATGGAACCAGTCTCCCACTATTCCCCTGACTAATCCTGACCTAAGAAGTTTTCAAATGAATGTCAGTTCCAATCCCATCCACCCAACATAACCTACGAGGCTTCCTTATTCCATTTTCCATTTTAGGTGACCTGGAATTTCCCCCGCATTGTACTTCTCCCAAGGGCAGTTCCTCTGTTCCATTAATAGGGCTTCCATGCCTAATGCCACACCAAGATTTCCTACATGTTAGAATACCCTCCTACTTCATCTCGAAACTCTAGGACAGATCCCTTGCCTAAGATGGGATGGGAAATTATGATAATTTTGGATTTACTCATTTTCCCATCAACTTGCTTTCCCCCTGTTTTCTTCTTTCTCCACTTGCCACCTCCCTTCCCCTGCCCCATCCACCGTTACCTGTCCAGCTTCAGGACACCTTTCCTAGTCTTCCCCAGGCTACTATACTGCCATGCCGTATTACATCAAACATGTTCATCAAGCATTGATCTTGGCGGCAGGACAAAACCAGAACACACGTTCAGTGTTCTCATTATCCTTCACCTGAGTGAAGATCACTGTTAATAAAATTGGCAACAGCAAGAACAAACATGATTTATTCATATATCAGGTCAGCAGGTTTGGGAAAACTGTACATAACAGGCAGCAGGTTATGCACGAGGCAACTAGTGATGAATGATGTACCAAAAATATAATAAGTGAAACAAAGCATTCCTCTAAGAATGGTTCTAGGTAAAAGTCAGAGTTGTTATTTACAGACATAGAGGCCAAATACTGAAGGCGAAGGGAAGGAGGCGTTTTAGAAAAATATTTTTTCTAGGAAAGAAAAGAGAAAGGAAACATGGAGAAGGTCAGCTGAGGTAGTGACATGCAAAGGAAGTAATAGAAGATGTGACATTAGGAGAGATTAAGGCAGGGTATAAAGAACTTTGAAAGGGTGGAAACTTGGACTTTCCAGAATGGGGAGGATTGGTAGAAAGATGCGATTAGAACTGAAGCTTGGAATCAACAAAGGCAAAGAATCTGCTCAGGTCATGTTGGGAAGGCTGGATAAAAGAATGAGTGAGATGAAAGCAAGGGAAATGGAGTCACAGTTCCCCTTTCCAAACATCCACTGCTGAGGGGCACTGAGCCAACAGCAAAACTTGAGAAGAACTCATGACTGGATATACTCTATGAGAGTGAAACCCTCTTCATCCAGTTCCTCTTTGAAAATATAAACAACATGCAAATTCAAACAAAAAATTTTTCCTGTGCCACATTGAGAAACTCTGCTTCCTTTGTTGTTGTGAGTCACGTTGGGACTATGCTTACAAGAATGCTATTTGTAGGGATGGGCAGACCTGTTGGGAGAAAAACAAGAACGTCTCTGGAATGTTTACCCATTCTTTTAAAAGACTCTCTATTGGTTTTGGTTTGAAGGGAAAAAGGTCTCAGCTATCATAGCACAACTGGGTGAGGTTCACAGAACATCTTGAAATAGGCCTTAGAGAAGCAACAGGTGATGTTCAAGGGCTTAAGACACTTTCCCTCAGGCAAACCTTACCCAAAAGGGTGCAGAGAGACAGCTAAACTTGAAGAAGGGTAAGGATAATGGATGGTCTCGGTCCGGGAGTGCTAGCACAGGAATTATACAAGAGTGGCCTGCTCCTGGTTTGTGTTCGCCTGCTGGTGGAAAGGAAGATGGCGAAGATGAGTGGTATGGGAAGTTCAAATCAAATCATAGACTCAGATCCTGTGGTTCCAATAAAATGCTTTCATGGTACACATCGTCTACTGGAGAGGCTTAGATGTTTAAGTCTGGGGCTACTGCCTCAAAATTGAGCTTTCTTTCACAAACCTAAAATCCACATGGACAGTTTGGGATTAGACAGATGAGAAAAACTTAAATTGTCTGATTCTTTTTCAGTTTACAGATGCTGATAAAGGACTGGTGATCTTTTTTACACCCTGTTTTGTTCTCTTCTTTCCTTCCTCATTCCCTCCCTCTCCATCTCTTTTTCCTTCTTTCTTTCTTTCTTTCTTTCTTTCTTTCTTTCTTTCTTTCTCTTTCTTTCTCTCTCTCTCCCTCCCTCCCTCTTTTTTTTCTTTTTTCTTTTCTTTCTTTCTTTCTTTCTTTCTTTCTTTCTTTCTCTCTCCCTCCCTTCCTCTCTTTTTTCTTTTCTTTTCTTTTTTTTTTCTTTTCTTTTCTTTCTTTCTTTTGTTCTTTCTTTCTTTCTTTCTTTCTTTTTTCATGGTCTTGGCTTTGGAACATTTAATCCTGATATCCTTTATAAGGAGTTGCATTAAAAATAAGGAAAAAAGTTCAGCAAAGTATATTGACATTTCTAACTTGTCTGTCTTCTGTCTCTAGATAGAAGGATCTGAGGTAATAGTGGTTCTTTAAAAAGAAAAAAATAGTTCAAAGGTAGAAGGTGTGTGTGTGTGTGTGTGTGTGTGTGGTGAGAGAAAGAGAGAGAGAGAAATAGAGAGAGAGAGAGAGATTGTGATTGAGAGAGAGAGAGAATGATGTATCAGGATCCAGTAGACTCCTAGCAGTTCTAGGAAATACACTGGTACTTTGGGAGCTGCGTGTGGGGCTCTCTGAGCCAAGGGGGTAAAGATAAACCAGATAGTATTTTGAAGAGCATCAAAGCAATACCACTTTATCAGTCTAATTTTGACCTCTGCTTAAGATTTTCTTTCTGGAAGCAGTCACACTTGAAAAAGGAAAACATTATTTGAGTAGATAATACACAGGCTCTCCTAATTCTTTTTGAGAGCCAACACTATTCAAATATGCTTAGCCTTTCCTAAGTACTTTCTCTCTCTTAATAAGTAAAATTGTGCTTGCCAGGGCTTTATGTGAAGATGACAATGAAGTGCTGGACTCCATATTTGTGATACTCTAAATACAGTTAACATGTTGTACAAATGATCAACTTTGGAGACTCACTGGGAAACATGTCAAAGGGACTTTGAGTCATCCTCTTGAAGAGATGAAATCAGATAGACAAGAGGTCCTAGTGACTGCTCAGAATAGACTTGAAATTTATACTGAGGACCATGGACAGAGAACATGGTGGGTCTGCACATGAGCCCCAAATCAAATATCACAAGAACTGAGTCTGAAAGATTGGAATTTCTGCCTAGCAGTTTCTCACATGAGCAATTCTATGATCAGATAACAGCAGGGAGGCACTTATTTAAAAATAGTTAGGGCTTCTTCTAAGCCTTGCAAGAAGGGCCAGGTAGTATTTGAATAGAACATGGGGAAAATTTGTGTGGCATTTAGTGGATTAGAAGATTGTTATCTGCATATCTGATTTTCTTCTTCCATTTGGTGAGTTATATTCCTGGAGGGAGGCAGACCTCTCTTTTATTAGCATTGAATTTGTTTATGTTCACAATTTTTATTTTCCAAACTAGATTTCAAGTTCCATGAACATGAGGAATGCCACAGAATTCTTTTATATTCCTTCATAGCACCTAGGGTAGGCGTGGGAGCTTAGTAGTTGTTAAATAATCTTTTCAGTTAATTTATTTAAATGGAAAAGTTGGGTGATTGAGTTGACAACTCAGTTAATTCACAATTCCAGAAGGTTAGACTTATATTTTGTAAAAAGTCTTTCAAATTGTTTTTATCATGCAATGAAAGTGAATTGCCTATTTTTTTTTTCGGCAGAGTTTGTTTTGCAATCTGAATTTTTTGGACTTTGCTTTGAAAAAGGTTGAAATGAAAGGCATGGCAGTGAATCAGCAAGTTAAGAAGGTTAACAATTAGTCATAACTTTAATAGATGAGACAATTACGCCATCTCTACCTTTTAAAAATAACCATATTTTTAATTAGATTTTAATCATAAAGGTCAGAGGTAGTGTAAGTTTAGAAAATCAGAAACACAGACTGTTGGCAAAACTGCTTCATGTCATATGTGTTAAGTTGGCCAAATTAACTCAAACAGACGATGAGAGACTTTTGTTGCTTTAATGATCGATTGCGGATTGCATGATTTGGATGATCTTTAACGTTTTCAAGAGTAGGTCTCAGAACTCAGGTTATATGTGTTGCTTCCATTTCTTTGTTTCTTAAAATATTCTGTGAAATACGGATTACATGCTCTCCTGCTTTAATAGAGCACAGTGTAGCAATTTAAAAAACCTGGTACCTCAGCTTTGACTTTGCTTCGGTGGAACATAAGAATATCCCACTTCCCGATGTAGAGTTTAGATCATAGTGAGCTGTTCATTTTGAACATACTAATCCAGACAAGAAATATTGACTTCAAATGAGAATTGTTCTGGCTACCTGTTGCTGCTTAATAAATGAACACTTAGTGGAATAGAACGACAATCATTTTTATCATGGTCAGGATTTTGCAGGTCAGGCATTTCAACAAGGCATAGCTTGGATTGCTGATCTGTGTTCATGATGATTGGGGCCTTAGGTGGTGTGGCTTTGATGGCTGGAGTTGGCTGGCTGAGATGTCTAGACTGGAGACTTAGCATGGGCTTTTGTTTGGGCTTACTTTCTTAGTTCATCTCTAAATACATCTGCTGGGATGGAATGTCAAGATGCCTTCTTCACTCACCTGTCTGGAACTTGGACTGGGATGGCTGGAATAGTTAAGACCAGTTAAGACCCTTCCCCTTCCCTCCCCTCCCCTCTCCTCCTTGCCCCTTCCCTCCCCTTCTCTGTTTCTTTCTTCCCTCATCCTCTCCCTTCATGTGACTTTTCCACATGACTCTCTTGGGTTTTCCTCATAGCATAGTGATCTCAGGATACTCAGACTTCTTATGTAGTGTGTGGCTTCTCTCAGAAGTACTCCACTTCTTCCAGTGGAGAGAGTACTAGAAACCCCAAGTGCAAACTGAGAGACTTCTTAGGACCTAGCCTCAGAAATCCTGGGATGTCACTTCAACCTTTCTCTATACCTCAGTCAAGTTGCTAAGGTCACGCAAAACAAAAAACAAACACACAAAACCCTTGATTTTTCAGGAACTCTGACATCTAAACTTGTTCAAATTATGCCATTGTTCTCAGTGATTTTTTTTCAGGATTAATACTGTTTATGATAGGATATTTTGAAGGCTAGTAAATTGAATTGTACCATACTTGGAAGCTTTAATTTGTCAAGTTCAGTGGTGTTCTGATAAACTAGGGAGTTGATCCAATTATCTGATTCATTTGGAGACTTTAAACCTATAGAACAGACATGACTAGATCTTATAATGTCACCCAGCCCCGATTTGATATTAAGAATATATATGTCACTTATGATGATCTCCCTTTGGCAATTTGAATTAAATCATCACACAGCTGGCTCCAGGGAAAACTTGCAGTCAGTCGAAATTGGTCTGTGATGCTTTTATATTTCCCTTTAAGGATTTTTCATTTCCAAAGGAATGAAAAGCTTACTTTTTTAGCTTTCCATAGCCCCTAATAGCATTTTCTCATCATCCCAGTACAGACCAATGAAGAAGGTGTCTGTACTCACTGTAACCATAAAGATACAGGGCCATCCATTAGGTCGATGATAATTTAGTGTCATCCTGGAAATTCTGGGAATAATTTGTCTTACAAGTGATAGAAAGCTCAACACAAGTGATAGAAAGCTTTGTCTTACAAGTGATAGAAAGCTCAACACAAATGAGCTTAAGCCAAAAAGGAGTATTTGTACGGGGCTAGGACTAGCCTTTTCTTTTTTTTTATGTTTATTTATTTTTGAAAGAGAGAGATAGAGTGCAAGCAGGGGAGGAGCAGAGGGAGAGGTAGACACGGAATCTGAAGCAGGCTCCAGGCTCCAAAGAAATGAAAAGCCTACTTTTTTGGCTCTCCAACCCATGAGACATGAGATCATGACCTAAGCTGAAGTCGAATGCTAAACTGACTGAGCCACCCAGGTGCCCCTAGGACTAGCTTACTGACCATCTGAACAAAGCTCAAAGAAAGGACCCATTTCTTGCTTCTGGTTTCTCTAAATGTCTCCATTGTCAAGCGCTTATGGTGGCCATTTTCTCAAAATGATATTCAGAGTAACGTTGAAAGGGAAGTCTTCTTCTCCAATAGCTTTAATAGAATTCCTCAAATTGAGCCCTCATGGCTCTGGTTGGTCCAATTTGGGTCAGGTTCTCACATCTTAACTTAGAGCCTTGGACATGGAAGGCACCAATGGCCCTATCTATCAACTCACCTTTGGAACTGAGCTGTGGTATAAACTTTCCTGGAAGCACAAAGGCTGAAAGTAGAGGAGTGCGTTCCCCTCAAAGAAAACACGGGGTGCTCCTGCCACCTGACGGGGTGTCGATGTGGGCAGCAGCACCATAAAGACATGGTCATGTCTTTTCCTCTTCCATTTAAAAATTTCTTTTGATAATACCTACCCTGCTCCTTCTGCCTGCCCTCAGCACCCCAGTTTTTCTGAGTTGTCAATAAAAAACAAAACCAGGGGCATCTGGGTATCTCAGTTGGTTAAGTGACTGACTCCTGATTTCAGCTCAGGTCATGATCCCAGGGTCGCAGGATCGAGCCCCACATCCTACTCTGTGCTGAGCATGGGGTCTACTTAGGATTCTTTCTCTCTCTCTCTCTCCCACTCCCCTGCTTGGACTCTCTTTCTCTCTAAAATAAAAACAATGATAAAAATAATTTAAAAATAAATTAAAAACGAACAAACACAAAAAAACCATGCAGTGGTGGTTGGTCTTTCCTCCAAATCTTCATCTCTCACATTCACACATGGGGCTCATGGAACACTGTGTTTTACAAACTCAAAAAACACTCTGACCAAAAATAGCCCCCTTTGTTCCTGTGCCATCTGCCTTTCTTCTTTTCAGTGTAGCCAAAACACAAAAGCTCTTGCACATATTCACTGACACAAATAGACTTCTGAGATTATTCTCATTATTATACACTAATTTCCCTTTATACGTCTTGGCCTGGAAAGTAGGGTTAGGGGAAGGAATCTGGGGAGGAGGAGAATAGCAGAAGTGATGTGTATTGGAGGGAAAGGGAAGCCAGCACTTCTGGAGGCTACTCATTGTGTGCCCCTGTCATGGGAATCATACGTGGCAATGTCTGTTCTATAGGCTGAAAGTCCACACTGATCAGATAATTGGATCAACTCCCTACTCCATGTATTGTTTTTATAAGTGACCAATCATGATTTTTTTTGGAGGGGACTAAGGTATATATTTTTTTGGAAAAAGAGGATGAGGTAATGTGCTGCCTTCATTAGCTTCATTATGGTAATTTGATGTTGTATCAGCCCTCACATTTGAAATTTGTACTTTTAATTAGAAAGAAGAGTAATAAGTGAGGATTCCTGTCTAAAATTGAATATTTTTAATGTGAAATTCATCTGTCTTTGTACCTAATATAGACAATCCTTATGTATGCAAAAAGTAGAATGCCATCATAACTGCTGATTATTCTGGGGGCAGTTACCACATTTGTTTTTATCTTGTTTGACTTAACATCTGGAAAACCAGTATTTCCCAGGAAATGTATTCCTAGATAAACTAGTAACCATAATGTTCTTGTATTCTTTAAAAAAAAATTTTTTTTACAGTGCTTATTTTTGAGAAAGAGACAGAGCATGAGCTGGGGAGGGGAAGAGAGAGAGAGGGAGACACAGAATAGGAAGCAGGCTCCAGGCTCCGAGCTGTCAGCACAGAGCCTGATGCGGGGCTCGAACCCATAGACCGTGAGATCATGACCTGAGCCAAAGTCAGATGTTTAGCCAACTGAACCACCCAGGCGCCCCATAATGTTCTTGTATTCTTAATTTGGCATAGTAGAAAAGAGACTTAAGTAGGAAATATAAAAGTCCACAAACACTGCATATTGCCCGCGACATGTCACAGGAAACAAACACTTTGTAGTACGTCATAAGTTATGTGGTCCAACATCTATGCAAATGTTGCTAGCTGGAAGAAAAGAATGCCCTAGAGTCCCTGCAATGACAGCCGTTTTGTATGGCATCACTGCTGTCTGAACTTTGGTATAAACTCTGGGGTAGGGAGGTGAGGTGTGGTTGGCAAAGAGAGGGGTGTGAAGCAGAAGGGTGGTTTCATTCATCGAACACCCAGAATGTTGTAGATACTGTGTAGGTAGCATTCCCGAAATCTCATATATGTATCACAACAACCCTGAGAAATAGATATAACTGTTATAAACATTTTCCGGTTGGAAATCCATGGCCCAGATAAGTGAAAAACCTTGCCCAGGGCAGGTTAGTAGCAGAGGTAGGATTTGAAGTGAGGCTTCTAATTCTGACACCTCTATCTCTAACTCACATTTCTGGTTGCATGGCCAACATTGTGCCTTTAAACCTTGACATCCTTTTGTTTTTTAAATATCACCAGTGGCTTGCTTTCTCTGACTCAGGCTGACTTAGTGTTGTCTCTTTCCAGGATCCAAAGCATTTCCATTTTTTGTGTTGTTTTAAGTTTATTTATTTATTTTGAAGGGGAGAGGGGCAAAGAGAGAGGGTGAGAGAGAAGCCCAAGCAGGCTCTGCACTATCAGTGCAGAGCTCGATGTGGGGCTTGAACTCACAAACTGTGAGATAGTGACCTGAGCCCAAAGCAAGAATTGAGCGCTTAACCGACTGAGCCACCCAGGCGCCCCTTGAGCTAATTTTAAACTTAGAGAAAATTTCTGAAAACAGTGCAGAGGTGTCCCTACATCCTTTCTTCCACTTCCCTAACGTTAACATCTTACACGGGTTTAGTGCAATGATCATGAACAAATTAACATTGCTATAATATTATTAACTAAGCTGCAGATCTTATTCACATTTCACCAGTTTTGCACTAGTGTCGTTTGATTTTTCCAGGATCCTACTTTATTTTTGCCATAGCAATTATTGCTATCTGGAGTGATATTATTCGTTTTGATCTGCTGTCCATCTTCCCACCAGACTGTAAGCTTTAAGGATAATGAACTTGTCTCTCGTTATTGCCGGGTCCTCAATGTTTAAGAAATTGCTTGACATGTAGAAGGTGCTAAATATCTGTTGAACAAAGGAATGGATAAGTGCTACTGGGAGGCAGAGTGGATATGGCCTGCGTGTAGTGTTGTTATTTCATGGTGCATTTTAATAAGAAACCAATGTCCATGGTGTTGAAAAGGAAGTGATGCAAGGAAGGACAAATCTTCTGCCTTTCTTAGAAGCTGCTTACTTCTCCACTGTTTTTGAATGCTTTTATGTCCCGTCAAATATTCAGCAACTGATGATGAAGGGTTAGAATGTTCTAGTAATTTCGGGATTCCTGGATTCTACCAGGATAGAACGCTAACTGCGACATTGATCATAGTTTACAGCATTTGCTAAAAAATCCAAAAGAAGTTGCCAACACAGTGGGAAAAAAAAATTGCTTCTTGGGAATGAAGTCTTGTGTACCTGTCTATAGCTAATCCTGTGATCAGTGAAAACTTGGATTTCTATAAGCAGTGATACAAAACTATGATCCCCTTGTAACCTAGTTGTAACCTAGTGTCACCGAACATTTTCGGAGGATTCTTCGGTTTAAATTTGGCATTTGATTATTATGGAGTGCAGAAAGTCATCTAAAACTTGATCATGATTTCTGGCAAATGAAGTGTTTTAGCTTTTTGTCTTATTTGCCAAAAGTTAAATAAAACAAAATGTTCTATGTATAAATTATATCATTAAATGGGACTTACCTTCAGCAAGTCAGTTCCTAATGATAAAAAAAAATGCATTGGCTTTTGTACAAAAAGACACAAAGGAACAAAACAAGAAACGCCTCTTTGTAAAGAAGACGCTCCAAAGTTATAGTGACATTTACTTTGCTTCACGAGAAAAACATGAATCACTTCACAAAATCTGCTATTTAAATCATATCAAATTTAAGATTGCTTTATTTTGGGCTAGAAGAAGAATTTTAGACATTTCCTATGAGAACAAGGATTATTTGTTTAACTCTGTTAGTTTGTCCAGTCAGGCTTTTGTTACATAAAGAAGGTTAACCAAAGGTAAACTGTGGAGCAACTTGTGCTAATTGCTGTTTCAACACGTACTGACTCTCAAGTATAAAGGAGAGTCAACATTTTAAAAGAAACTGGTACATTTTTTCTATGAACATCTCTTAATTTGGTAATTTTTGCTTTGCCTAAAGAATGTAAACCAGTTACTGTAAATTATTTAGATGATTTCCACCCCCTCCTTCAAGCTCCTCAGCCTCTCATTTCCCCATGCTTCCACTAGGGCTCATAAACAGGGTAGGTTTTGATGGGTGTGGTGGAGAAGAAGTCCCTTCAAATGACTGGGTCTAGAAGTCCAAGGCCACGGTGTCTGCTGGGTTGGTGTCTTCTGAGGCCTCTCGCCTTGGCTTATAGACAGCTGCCTTTTTCTGTCTTCATGTGGTCTTGCCTCTATGTAACTTGGTCTGTTTAGACTCACTCACATGCATACACAGGCAGGTATGTATAATACCTACAATAGGAGCGAATTACCAGCATGTTTCTCCTGATAAACAAAGTGCCTCTATTAAATTTCTTCAATATTTACAAAATCTCAGACTTGCTTCCCTCTTTCTTTTCTCCAGTTACTCTATTTGTATTTGCATGTACTAGTACATGTACCAGCACTTCTAATGAATTAGTTGAGATGGACCCGTGTTAATGTATGTTAACAGATTTGTATAAATACTGTTCAAACAACGATGAGTACAATTGAATTATTATAAAATGTGGGGTGTAACTATTTAGTATTTCTGAAATTTACCCACTCTTTCTCATACTGGGAAACCAGTGAAGGCCTTAATTAAGCCTGGTCAAATGCAGTGGGACGGTTCTCAAAGAGTGTTCTCTGGAGCACGGGAGGGGTTGTATGCATGTATTCCCAACACCTTTGCAGGGTGAATAGGGGTCAAAACTCTTTTAAGACTACTTGCCTTTTTTAGTCTGTTGACATTTTTCCTCTGGGTGTGTAAGCAATGGTGGCTCAAGGCAGTGGCGCCCAACTGGACCAACGATCCTTAAAACCTCTATACTGTGCATTTGAGGTTAAAAGCTGAAAACAAATGCCATTTTTACTTAAGGATGTCTTTGATAACATGGTGATCATTATTCATTTTGTTAAGCCTCAATTTTGACTTTTTAAAAATATTTTGCATGATTAAATGGGAAATTCACATAAAGCATCTCTGCTTCATTCCCAAGTATGATAGTTATTTCAAGGAAAAGCACTTGAGCTGTCAGCTGGAATACTCACTTTTTTTCACGGAACAGACTTTTTACTCCAAAGAACAACTGATAAATAAACTAGATATTCAGATTTGGATATGTGGGAGACATCTTTGTGTGTGTGTGTGTGTGTGTGTGTGTGTGTGTGTGTGTGAAAATAAACAAAATGAGCCTGGCACTGCAAAGGAAACAAGTGACAGTATTTGATGTTAATGATAAAATATGAATATTCAAGCAAAAACCCATACCTGTTTCGATGACCTGACACCTTCTTAGTATGTAAAGACTTAACTGATGAGATTGGAGGTGATCTTAACAATGCAATTGTTGATATTGAGTAATAAAATATATCAATATTTGGAGCATCCATATAACTCAATAAGCTAGTATTTTCTAAAATGACCAATGCATGATGTTGCAAAGTCATGGGTGACTAAAGATGCATTCAAAGTGCAGGACAGACCATTGGAGGGTACAAGTTCATTAACATTGTTTTAGTTTTCACATATCAACTAACCTTCAAGAAACCACCTCTTGTTGAGTTTTGGTGAAGTATCAAAGGTAAGTATTCACAATTATTTGTAAAAAGCTGTTAAAATATTCTGCTCTTTTCCTAGTAAATATCTGTGTGTGGATGGATTTTATTCATACACTTTAGCCAAAACAGTACATCACAACGGATTGAAGGCAGAAGCACATATGAGAATTCAGCTGTCGTCAGCCAGACATTAAAGACATTTACAAAATTATAAAACAATGCCACTCTTCTCACTAAATTATTTTCAGGAGAATATAGTTTTTCATAAAAATATGTTATTTACACTAACATAATTGGTACATTACTGGTATTTGAAAATGAACAAATAAGTATATTTTAAAATTCTCAGTGCTAATTTTTAATATGGTAAATAGTAATAAATGTAACCCACATAAACAAAAGCTCTTTGGGACCCTCAGTGATTTTTAAAGGCATTAAATGCCTTGCAGCCAGTTTAAGAATTCCTCATATAGAGTGTCTCTTTTGTGGCTCAGGTCTGAACGCTTTGATTCTTCCATTGTCTGGATTCTGTGCTTTCTCAGAAATGGTCATTTTAGCATTCCTTCCTCCTCCACATCTCTGACTTTGGTGTGAGTCTTAATGTCTGTTTGCTGAGAGCTTACAGTCTCTCTATTAAAAACACCACCACCAAGAAAAGCCCAGCCTGCTAGTTTTCTACCTCAACTCTCTTATTTAACCAACTATGCTATTTTATACTTTTTTTGCTTTATATTTATTGTCTCATTTTTTTCAACACATTTACTTATTCTCTTTCAACTACATTATGCTAAGTATATAAGACATAAGATAAGTAAGGCAGATACTGTTATGAAGACCTTTACTTTGGGTGCTTGGTTAAAAGTCTGATTCTTGATTTCAGCTCAGGTCATGATCTCACAGTTTGGGAGATCGAGCCCTGTGTTGGGCTCTGCACTGGCAGCCTGGAGCCTGCTTGCAATTATCTCTCTCTCAATCTCTCTGCCCATCCCCTGCTCTCTCTCTATCTCTCAAAATAAATAAATAAACATTAAAAAAGACCTTTACTTCTTTTTTTAATGTTTATTTTTGAGAGAGAGAGAGAGAGAGAGTGAGAGAGAATAGGTGGGGGAGGGTCAGAGAGACAGGGAGACAGATTCTGAAGCAGCTCTAGGTTCTGAACTGTGAGCACAGAGCCCAACATGGGGCTCAAACCCACAAGCTGTGAGACCATGACCTGAGCCAAAGTTGGACACTTAACCGACTGAGCCACCCAAGTGCCCCCAAAGATCTTTGCTTCTAATGAAGGAGAAGGATGATCAACTATCAGTGTATGTTATGATTCACACTATGAGAAATGGGACAGGATGCTAGGGGCACAGAGGAGTGGAAGCCATACCAGAGTGTGGTGGTTGGAGAAAGCTTTCCAAAGGTAGTAATGCCAGTGATGAGTCTTTAAGGGCAATTAGAAGTTGTTGGATGGGGGCTTGCTCATTCATATATCTGGAAGTTGAGGCTAGCGGTCAACCTAGAACTTAGGTAAGACTGTTGACAAAACACCTTAATGGAGCCTCTCCATGTGGCCTGGGCTTCCTCATAGCCTGGTGGCTGGGTTGTAGGGTCAGTGTCCTGAGAGAAAGTAAGTCAGAGGGAAACTATGTGCCCTTTTATGAACTAGCCTTGGGCATCATGCAGCATTTCTTTCTTTCAAATTCTTTGTGTTTTTAAAATTTTTTTTTCTATGTTTTATTTATTTTTTGAGAGAGAGAGAGACAGTGCGAGCAGGGGAGGGACGGAGAGAGAGGGAGAGACAGAATCCGAAGACAGGCTTTAGGCTCTGAGCTAGCTATAAGCACAGAGCCCGATGCAGGGCTCGAACCCACGAATTGTGAGATCATGACCTGAGCCGAAGTCGGACACTCAACCGACTGAGCCACCCAGGCGCCCCTCAAATTCTTTGTTTTTTGAGGCTGTCGCGAAGGCCATTTGATTTCAAGGGGAGGGATAATAACATTCCACTTCTTTCTGGTGGAATGGCAAGATTACAGACTGGAAGTATTGCTATGGACCTTTTTTGAAAAAATAGTCTGTCCTCCATCCACACAGTTCACAACCCTCTCACAGGCAAAAGAGACCTACACCCTCCTGGAGACTCCTCAAATCTCATCCTATTATAGTGTCAGTCTCAGGTTTGTGATTCAGGATCCCATAATCTAAATCAGGTCCAAGGGAAGGATGCTCCTCAGTTATAGTTCCTTGAATACAATTCTCTAGTACAGGTTTTCTCAATCTGAAGACCTGTGAACAAAGGAGGTGAGTTATCTAAAGACCTATGAACAAAGGAGATGAGTTATCTGCTCCCCACACACACAACAACGATGGTGGGATAAGCATAGCATAATTTCTGTAGACCTTTCCATTCAACAAGAAAGAAAATGAAGGATACTCTAGATCAATTCTGAAATTCTTTTAGGCACATTTACTATTTCCTTCATTAGGGCTTAGTCATCCACCTTAGAAATGGTTCTTTATGGCTCTTGGCTCTGCCCTCTGAGTAATTTCCCCTTTCAATAAGAATCTCCAGTTTGTAGCTGAGTGGTATTCTCAGCCTGTTACCTGAACTAATATTCAGAGCTCAAAAGCCTTCTTTAAAACTTTTTTGCCATGCGTCTGGTCTTTTAGTCCAAGCTTTGAGTCCAAAACGATATCAGTGTGAAAAGAAGACCACAAGCTGGTAAAGATAGAATGAAGGGTGGAGTGGTGAATTTGTAGAAGATGGTGACACAAGAGAGAGACTCTGACAAGTTCATCTGCTGAGCTGGAGTCTGAACCTTTTCTAATCAGTGCAATACAGAAATGTCCATTTCTGCTACTTACTCTCTTTTGCTATAACTTTCCTAAAACTACACTTACTGTTTAAAATGTGTATTGCTGAGGGCACCTGGGAGACTCAGTTAGTTAAGCATCTGACTCTTGACTTCAGTTCAGGTCATGATCTCACGCTTTGTGAGATTGAGCCCATTGTCGGGCTCTGCACTGAAGGATTCTCTGTCTCCCTCTCTCTCTGCCCCTTCCCCACTCATGTGCACATGCTCTCTTTCTCTCCCTATCTCTCTCTCAAATAAACTTAAAAAATAAAATATATATTGCTGGGCTTGGGAGACGTATGTTTATAGTCAATGATAGTTTTAAAGTTCATCTTGGTTGAGTTTTGATTGCAAGATGCTATCATATGTGTGCTCTCTTAGTATTCTTGAAGTGTCCTGTGGGCACAGAACATTTCCCAGTGAACTGCTTCATGTCCATCACATGTGTGTGTTTCATGACCCAGACTGTGAAGTACTCTTTCTGTCTGAGAACTGCAATGTTTGAATTCTAGTACAGCTTTGACTAACAACCTATGTTTTCTGGGAGAGTACAAATTCTGTTAGTAGACTATAATAAGAGAAACAAGGCCAATATGACTTTAGATGACTAAGAATACATAAAAGTTTTCTATTTTAAGTTTTCATGGATGGATAGCTTTGAGTATGCCAATATTTAGGACTATCGGTGTTATTGGTTTTTAAATCAATAACATGGTCTGGTTCAGGAAAGTTATTTAAAAAAATACCTTTTCTAAGACATTTTAGAATATAAGTTCACAGCATATTATTATTTAAACAATTTTTTAATGTTTATTTTTGAGAGAGAGAGAGAGAGAGAGAGGAGGGGGGTGGGTGAGGGAGAGAGGGAGGGGCAGAGAGAGGGAGACACAGAATCTGAAGCAGGCTCCAGGCTCTGAGCTGGCAGCACAGAGCCCTACACAGGGCTCGAACCCATGAACCGTGAGATCATGGCCTGAGCCAAAGTCGGACACTTCACTGACTAAGCTACCCAGGTGCCCCAGTTCACAGCATATTATTACCTTTAAGGATTCCTTCTGTTACTAACTATCCAATATTTTTAGTCAAAATGTTGAGCAAAAGAGAAAAAGCTAAAAACTGCCATATATTTTATACCCCCAAATCAATCATTTCATGTACAAGCTCTGGGATACAAATAACACATTACCACTGCAACAGATAACTTCACATAATGTCCACCAGAATGTGAATAAAGAAAAAAAATTAGGAGAGATGAAAGGATGTTCGAGACAACTGGGTAAATTAGCACTGAAGTATCTTCCATTTAGTTTGATGTAACCAGTATTTTTATTGAACATTTCCCTGTTTGTTGGACTCTTTGAGGAAAGCACAACTGAATAGGTCCGTTGCCTTTTAGTTGTGAACTATTGTGTTGGTGTGGGGTGAGCGTTATAATTCTGTGTAATTAGGGCAGTAATCATATACACCATGACTGAACTTGATGACAAATAATGTGTGCAATCTTGGCAATCTGTGCAAGAAAAGGTAGGAGGATAGAAGAATACAGGATGTCTTCTGGAAAGGCCAGATACCTTATTTTGTTGAAATGGGAAAATAGCAAGGAATGACTTAGAATGATGGATTGTACCTACACCCTACAAGATCTGCAATACCAAAGAAATGTTACCTTTTTTTTTTTCGTGTGGGATCAGAAATATTATGGAAGATTTTAGGGAAGCCGTGTTTCATAATTAGGTGGTGATTTTTTAGAAATATATATCTGACAGCTCTGTGAGTGATGGTTTAGAATTGATAACATGGGGGCGCCTGGGTGGCTCAGTTGGTTGAGCATCCGACTTTGGCTCCGGTCATGATCTCACCGCTTGTGGGTTCGAGCCTCGCATCAGGCTCTGTGCTGACAGCTCAGAGCCTGGAGCCTGCTTCGGATTCTGTGTCTCCCCCTCTCTCTGCCCCTCCCATGCTCATGCTCTGTCTCTCTGTGTTTCTAAATAATAAATAAACGTTAAAAAAATTAAAAAAAAGAATTGATAACACGGAGTTAAATTTTCTACAATCAGAGAATTAATCTGATTCCTGTGTATGTTTTTAGAATGCCAAGAAGATTGCTCTGTGCATAGTTTTGGTGAGTGCTGATAAATTTATTTTGAATAAATAATGAAGAAAAAGGCTAAGTTCTATTTAGCAGCTTTATTTCAATATCAGTTTACTTATGAATGTAATTACATAGGTTGTAGAGTATCTACAAATTATGAAAATACACTGTCTTAAACTTGGGAAGTGTTACTATGCCACAACAAACACAGTAAACTGTGTTTTATTGTCTTTGTTAAGCTATACCAGGGTGGGAAAACTTTTTTTTAAAGAGTCAGAATAAATATTTTAGACTTTGTGGGCCATGTGGTCAAGACTACCCAACTGTGTTGTTGTAGCATAAAGGTAACCATAGACCATATGTAAATGAATGAGCATGGTTGTTTCTATAAAACTTTATTTACAGAAATAGTCTGTGGGCAGTGTTTGTCTCAAGTGCTATGGTTTTCCAACCCTTGATCTTCAATCCAGAAATATTTTTTTCTTAAAGGACTTATGTTGACCTATGAATATGTAAACACTAAGTGAGATAAAAGGCATCGAGAATAGCTGAGAAATGAAATCTCAATTTTTCAAGATGAGTATGTTCTAGAGATCTACTGTGAAACATTGTACACTTAAAACTTTGTTAAGAGGATAGATCTCACATTAAATGTTCTTATCACAATAAAATAAAATAAAATAAAATAAAATAAAATAAAAGTAGCTAAGAAAGGTGAAGCAACTATTTTATTTTGTTTCTAGTGTATTTTTCATTTTATTTTTAACACTTTAACCTTACTCATTTATAATTTTTACATGTGCATATTACTAAGTCGAGATATAATACCTACTCTAAATGGATAGATAAGTGTGGCACTAATATCTACTTCAAAATCCACTTTTCCCCTACTTATTTGTCCCCCCCATACTTATTTGTATTCCACATTTATCAGATATAGATTTTCCTTTATTTATCGGTAGTTCAAGTTGTAAAAGTGCGCATGAGTCCAGAATGACACAATACTAATGACCATTAATGACATTTGTTGTCATGGTTTTGCTGTGGCATTTAGCTTTGCTTATGTCTAAACATTTTTTTAAAGGTCAAAATTCATAAGTGGAGGATTCTGTCCATCAAATTTTCATGTGTACCTAGGCCTTTCACACCAAATACCAAAACAATTTTCAGAAAAATTTATATAATTATTTAAAAATAGAACTGTAAGTAATTCTGTGGCAAGGATGGTCTTCCTAAGCCTAATACAAAGGAAAGCAAATATAAGAAGTGATTATATTTAACTATATAATTATAAGAAATTTCTACATGGTAAAAAAACCAAAAACCAAAAAACAAACGAAAAGAAAAAACAAAAAAAAAACTCAAATGCTACAAAAACACCCATAACAAAGTTAAAGGACAACTCCCCCAAATATCTGCAGCTGATGTGATCAATGGAGGGTTAGTACTTTTATGAGAGTTTAAGAGGCAAGAGTAGCGTCAAGCCTAAGAAGAAGGATTTTGTAAGCCAAGCTGGCCTCAGGATCTTGTAAGTGCCTTGTCCCTCTGTTTTCTTATTCATGAGGTGGAATGTTAACTGCTCACAGAACTGTTGTGAGGTTTAACATGAATGAATGTATGTAAAGTGCCTACATTGGTATTGTTTTGTTTTATTCACACTTACTATTGTTTATATGCGGTAAGTATGGATAAGAGAAATTGTTTTTTAATTCCCAAGTCTGTGGATCAAGAAAAGACACATTTAGGGGCGCCTGGGTGGCTCAGTCGGTTAAGCGGCCGACTTCAGCTCAGGTCATGATCTCACAGTTCGTGGGTTAGAGCCCCGCGTCGGGCTCTGTGCTGACAGCTCAGAGCCTGGAGCCTGCTTCAGACTCTGTGTGTGTGTCTCTCTCTCTCAAAAATAAATAAAATGTTAAAAAAAATTAAAAAAAGAAAGAAAAGACACATTTAGGATCAGATGTGGAGAAGACTGTGTGTCACCTGTGGCCTTAGACCATGCTTACCATTTTATTAGGAATAAGAACAAGTAATTAAGAGAAAAGTATTCACTGAAATCATGAAGTGCAAAGAAATAATTCTCATCAATTCACATTAGGAGAAATGCAAATGGTTACTAAATATATACAATATTCAATTTTACTGTTAATTACAGAAATAAAGATGAAAATAACAATGAGCTACCATGTCATTAAAAACAAGTGAGACTAGTATTCGGCTAGAATTTGAGAGGAGCTTGGTTTAGCATTTTTTAAAACATTTTTTAATATACGATTTATTTATTTATTTAGAGAGTTGGGAAGGGGCAGAGAGAGAGAGGGGGGAAAGAGAGAGAATCCCAAGCAGGCTCTGTGCTCAGCGCCTGATGCGGGTCTCAAACTCATGAACCATGAGATAGTGACCTGAACTGAAATCAAGAGTCAGATGCTTAACCAGCTGAGCCACTCAGGAGCCCCTTGGTTTAGCTTTTAATCCCAATCCTAATGGGAATGTAAACAGACAGTCTATCCAGGGACAATTGGAAAATTGAAATTTAGACAATTTGAAAATATATATCAAAAACCTTAGAACATGAATAATCTTTGTAATATTGAATATTATATAACCATGAAATCTTAGAAAAGGAGAAATATGTATTTGATACTGCTAACAGGACTCAATTTATGAAAAATAGTATGTCTAATATGAGTCAATTATTATAAGCATTAATATGAATGTGTATACCCATAAGGAGCATAGAAAGATTTATTGGGGTTATTGGTTATTGGTAGGTGAAATGTTGTGTTTATGTTTTTTAAAATTTTCTCTGCTTATCTATCTATTCTTCTCTATTCAATGTATAAGCAGTATCAACTTTCGGAGACTGCTGCTGTAGTCTAGAATAGGGATTATAAACTTTTTCTGTAAAGGGCCAGACAGTAAATAGTTTAGGGTTCATGTATCATACAATGCCTAGTGACTCCTCAAGTCTGATTTTGTAGTGCATAAACAGCCACAGATGACAATCCAAAGGTTGTCCTATTTACAAAGGACACAGATTGTACCTATTTACAAAGACAGGCAGTGAGCAGTTTTGACCTGTGGGCCGTGATTTGACAAGGCATCATCCAGACTAGAGATATCTGAACTGACTTTGAAAGTGACACTTAGGTTAGGAAAGTGGGAATAGATTCCGGAGACATTGCCGAGATGCAATTTACTGGTCTAGAGACAGTCTGTAATGTAGAAGGAAAGGGGAAGAGTTAACCATGCCTCTTGAGTTTGAATTTTAGACAGCATTGAAGGATGAGTGATGGCTGTCAGTCAGTGTGGAGAGCTCAAGAAAAAGATCAGATCTGTGAAGAACGTGATAGAATCAATTTGTGATGTGGCGAGTGTCATGCTGAGTTTGCAGAAGGCCATTTACACACGTGGGCCTGGTGTTTGGGGAGGTAGTGTGGTGTGGAGTTGAGAATTTACATGTGTTAGTGCAGCAGTGATAATTTGATAATCAACACCATGGGGATTGATGAGATTTTGGCCTAAAAAAAAAACAACAGCAGCAGTGGGACTCACAGGGGCTTTAGGAAACCCATCTTCAATCTCTGAAGATGCACCAAAGTATCTAAAATGATTAGGATCATTCACCATAGCCTACCCCCTCTCTCTGCACTCTGGCAGTGGGAAAGATAGTTCTGGAAAGAGTTGACATCCTCCCAAATGCATAGCCAGCTTCCTTCTGTGTTTCATTAGCAGAGAATGCAGATGTGGGAACACTACCTTATCAGTCCACAAATGCGAAGGGCTACATGCACATCTGACATCCAAGCTGCCTACTTAGCAGATTTTGTCCTAGGAAGCCAACCTACTGCTGAATGATGGAAGCAGACAGAATCTGTTCCCATAGATTTCCATAGATATATATCTTGCCTTGTTAAGGAATTATTTAAAAGTTATTAAAATTAAAAAGGAAATAATTAAAAATTTTAATTTTCTTCCATTAAAAAATAGTAATAATGTACGCAGTTTTAGGTATCTTGCGAATGTCACGCAGGCAGTTGAAGAGAAATGGATATCCTCTGTGATAGTATAGCGGTTTAAAAACAAACAAAGCAACAACAACAACAAAAAAATAGAAACAAAAGAAAAATCTGGGTGGACTTTAGGCATCTCTTCGTCCTGTAGCTGCTTCTCAATAATACAATAATAATATTATCATTATCATTATTAGTCAGAGATGCGGTCATTTAAATAAATACTTTTGATGCTGAATTTAAATGTTTCCATAGGAAAATTATCCTGATGTTTTGGCATCAATGAAAAAAAATAGGAAATGGGAAAGAGATTGAGGGCAACTTTTTAATAATATGGATTTTTCCCCCTTTCACATAGTGCGAAAGTTACAGTGGTTGCCAGAGGCATTAAAGCAATCAGACTGCTTTCAGAAATTCAGCCACCTCTTAAACACTTAGGGGCTGAATTGAGTGAAAACCCGTTTTCAGAAGAGTTTCCAAGGAAGTAGAAAGTTTCCACACCCTACATCTTGTACTAAAAGAAATGGAAACTGGGCTCCGTCTGCCAAAAAGTCTGAATTATTGGGTCACAGGCTGTTGAACATTATAATCAGTAATAAAAATGTGAACATGCTTGATGCTATATTAAAATGCACTTTGAAAAGTTTACCCTAATAATATTTTTGGATTTATTTTATTTCATTTTTTTGCAATGCTAACAGTGTTTCCACATTCCCCATAACAATAAGAAAAACATGACAGGGGGGAACAAATGAAATTGTGCTAGAGATCTTCAGGATCAGTATACTGAAAAACCGCTTCTTTTCCCCCCTCAAAAATCACTTGGAAAAATCCCAGTGTTGTCTATTTGTTGGGTCAAAGACTAGGAATAGAAATGTTAGTCTTTATTTTTCTGATTACGAACATAATGCATGCTCATATAAAAATATACATGATATAGAAAAGTATAGAAAGTAAAACTTATTGTCAGATTTATCAGTGATGAACACTGTTAATATTTCCAGATATAATTGCAAGCATCTGACTTCATACATGCGTGTGTAAGTACATAGTATATGTGTAATATTGTGTGTACGTAATTTTACATAAATGGGTGCACACTTTGGGTTTTGTTTACCCAGCTTTTCTCATTTAATAATATCTGGCTGATATTTTTCCAAGTCAGTAAGTATGTGTTTACTACTTGATTCGGGGTGTTATTCTTTTATGTATGATTCTGTTACATGGACATTTCATAATTTATTTAGTCAATTTGTTGGTCATTTTGGAATGATTCCAGTGTTTTGCTATTTGAATTGTCCTAGGATGGACATCTGGTAGTCTGTCTTACTAGCATAAATTCCTAGAATCAAAATTCATATGTTTATTCAACAAACATTTATGAAGTGCCTATGTTAGGGTGGGTATTGGCTTAAGCACAGGGGATTACATCTTCAGGAGCAATAAACATAATAAGTAAGCTAACATATGAGTAACTAGTTCAGAGTATGAGTGTTATGGCAAAACTATTCAGGGTAATGCTCTAAACAAGATTGGTGGGCCAAGAAAATATCAATGATGAGGAAGTATTTGAGATGAGATCTAAATGTCAAAATGTGTCCCAGTGTATGCAGATCTGGAGAAGAACATTGCAAGCAGATTGTTAAAGAAGTGCAAAGCTCTTGCAATAGGAAAGATCTTGGCATGTTCAGGGACAGAAGTAAAATCACAATGTCTGGGACTCTATGGGGTCATGGAGACAGTGGCAGATAATTAAGATGGAGATGCATGTCAGGGCCATTCATGTGAGGCCCTGCAGGCAATGTAAGGTGTTGGAACTAAAGTCACACTGTGTTGGGAAGTCATTGGAGGGTTTTATGAAAAAAGAAAAAAAGAGTGGTATCGTGGGATTCTGAGTTTAAAAAGATCACCCTGTGATCTGTGATCTATAGGCTGTGGCATGATGTCGGGGCAGACGTGAGAGAAGAGAGAGATCAATCAGAGTAAATTTCAGTCATCCAGGGAAAAGTCAGGGCAAGAAGGGATTTGCAGGGTAAAGATTATAGATAAAGAATTCTGTTTAAATCATGTTATACTTGAAGTTCCTCTTAGACACAATTGTAGATATACATTAAGTGGCTGGATATCTGATTTTGGAACTTAGAAAAAACTGTAAGCTTTAGAGAAATAAATTTGGAAATCAGCATATGGGTAGCATTAAAGGTTTGGAACTGGGGCTATAACTTAAGGAGAAAAGATAGAAAGAAAAAAGTAGAGGGCTCAGAACTAATTCCTGGAACACTCAGAGGTTTGAAGATGAAGCAGAATTGGGGAGCCAATAGAGGAGGCCAAACAGTAGCAGTCAGTGAGATAGAAAAGTCACAGAGGCCCAAAAGAGAAGGGATTTTAATAACTAAAGGTCAGTACACTGTGTGGAATCCTGCTGTGGTCTGAATAACATGAAGATGGCAAAGTGACCAATAGATTTGGGAACATAGATGTTACTGATGACGGTAGGGAGGACAATTTGAGTAGAGGGGTGGGAACAGAAGCCTGGTCAGAGGAGGGAATGGGTCACAAGGAAGTGAAGACCACGATGGACATTCTTTCCAGGAATTTTACTTTGAAGGGGAGAGAAAATGTGGCAGTGGCTAGAAGTAAGACGAGGACACTTTTAGATACAGAATTTTCTAAATGTGTTTAAATGGGAATGACCTTGTAGAGAAAAAGAAATTGATAATGCAAGAGGATGGGTTAAAACCAAGGACCCTCATTTTTGATTAGGTTGGAAAAATGGGATCAAGGAAATGGTGGCATGGTTTGGTCTAGGAGACCTCCATGATGCCAAGAAGTATGGTGGGCAATGTGATGCAGACATGCATAGGTAGATCATTAGACTCGTGGTGGTTCTCTAAGAGAGTCCTCAAGGAAGTAAAAGGAAAGATAAGGGGTGAAGAGTATGGTTAAGAGGACAAAGTGGTAGAACTTAGGACACTTAGAGAAAGTAGGAAAGAGTTGTTTCAGGAACTGCTAGGCATGTGTAGTGAGATTGATAATCAGTGTTTACTGCCTATATGAGATGTGGTTACTAATTTAAATGAAGCTTAGATAGCATTGCTATATGTAGTTTTTTCTTCTCCAGCACTATCTATGGGATAAAGAAATAGGTGATAGATGAGTATGGCAGAAGGAGAAAGAAGCCAGGGGCTGAAAGTGTTCGCAAAGATGATGGAAATGATAGAGCATGGAATCTAAGCTGAATACGGTGGGAAATGTGGAGATCGGAGTGTTATAGGCTGACCTATGTCCTCTCCAAATTCATACATTGTAGTCCTAAGAACCTCAGGATATGACTATTTTTTTAATGTTTATTTTTGAGAGACAGGGTGTGAGTGGGTGGGGTGGGGGGTAGAGAGGGGACAGAGAGAGAGGGAGACCCAGAATCCGAAGCAGGCTCCAGGCTCTGAACTGTCAACACAGAGCCCAACTTGGGGCTTGAACTCAAGAACCATGAGATCATGACCTAAGCTGAAGTCAGATGTTCAACTGACTGAGCCATTCAGGCACCCCCAATGTGATTTTATTTGGAGTTAGAGTCTTTAAAAAAGGAACTGAGTTGAAATGAGGTCATTAGAGTAACCCCAAATCTGAAAGGACTGATGTTCTTATAAGAGGAGGAGATTAGGACACGGACACACAGAGAAGCCCTCATGATGACAGAGGGGAAGACAACCATCTATAAGTCAAGGAGAGAGGCCTCAGTAAAAACCAATCCAGCCAGCAACGGATTCAGGACTTCTAGCTCTAGAACTGTGAGAAAACAAAATTCTGTTGTTTCAGCCGCCGAGTGGTATTCTATGGTACTTTGTCATGGTAGTGCTCTGTGGTATTTTGTCATGGCAGCACTAGCAAACTAATACAAAAAAGTATCATGAATATATTAAAAAAGAAGTTGGGTCAACAAATTATATGTTCAACTGACCACACGGAATAGTTGGCATAAGAAGATGAACACAAGTGAGCTTGGAAAACTCAAGCTCAAGGTGATTGTCAGGAAGCAGGGTGCTTAAATGCAAGATTATGCAGGTGGTGAGGTTCCTGGTAAGGACCAAGCCTAGGGTGAGCCTCTGGGAGTGCTTAACATGGGGCCAAGGAAAAGACGATTGGAAGAAAGGAATGACGATTGTGAGGACGGGGTATTTGGTGACTCATTCGTGTGAATGTTGAAATCACCCACAGGGGTGATAGGAACTGGAATGAAGTGGGAAATAGTGAATCAAATGAATAAAATACCCAATAAATGAAAGAGAGAAAAATCAGGATATCCTGGATGATAGTAGTGACAAAGGCAGGGTTAGGTGCCTTCTGGTAGCATTCAATTCAAGGAGGCATTCCAAGGAAGAAGAAGGGAAAAGAGGTTAGAAGAGACAATGGCAGGGAAAGAGAGAATGGTCACTTCACCCCTAGACCCTGGATTTTGAGCAAAAATCAGCCTTTCCTGGGATGACTGCCATGAAGACCAGTGTCTATAGTGTAAACCTTCCAAGTTTACATAGGAGAAAAAGGTGAAGGAGCAGCTCTGAATCAGGGTTGAGGATATAGAAGAGTTTGCTTATTCTGAGGCATGAGTTCATGGGGAAGACAGAGTGATACTGAAGAGGATTATGAGTGACTAATTTAGGAGCCCTGTTTTTGGCTTTGGATGCTGCTGGGTGGGAGAGCATAAATGGGTTGATACACGACTCAGAGCTCACTGGTCACATGTGACCCACACACATAGGAGATTATTCCCTGGGAACAACTAGTCTAGTGGATTGGATAAAGCTCTTGTGAGGACTGTTTACCCTGAGAAAGGGAACTGTCTCCACCTATAAATGCCAAATGGAGCACCCCAGATGAAGCAACTGATAATGTTTTGAATGCAAGCTGTGTGGGACCGGCTTCATAATGACTACGATAGATATTCACTTACTGAATGTGCCCCTTAGGTCATGCTAAATGCTGTAGATAAGGGGTTCCTTCCACAAAACCTTACTATTGTAAAACTCAAAAACAGTTGGGAAGCTTCATCAGGTTTGCTGTCTCAGCTACTTGTGATGGGTCTTAAAGATGTTAATAAAAACATTAGGTTTATTAACAAGAGAATGGAAGAGGTGAGGAGATGATTAAAGCACTCTTCCCAATAAGACAGAGATTTGTAAATGGTTATTAAGTGAAAAAAAGGTTAATAAAACAAATATTGATAGGAGTGAAACAAAGAGGAAGCAGAAATAGGAGAGTCAAGGGACTCCTCTCAATAGGATGGAAGTATTTGGATGGAGATTGAGAAATGGGATGGATAAAATGGCCAGTGATGAAATTAAAACAGAGGTTTTAATATACCGCTACCAAAGGTTTGGTTGGGCCAAAGCACCACTCCTCTGGTGGTCCCCCAACAAGTCTGCTCTATTCACCTCAATTTGGAGAAATTTGAAAAACTGGAGGGCAGAGATTACTACCCATACCACCCCGAGCAGCCATCTCACGGGGGAATTGGTTCGGCAAATCAACCAAGTTAAAGATTGATGAAAGGGCCAGGCTCCCTTGGCTTGACCCCTCACCTGGGCCCCAAAGCCTTTGGCACAAGAGAGGGTAAAATGGTCTGGGAGTGGAGAAAAGAAATCTCCAGGACTCCTTGACACAGAAGTCCCACAAATGGTTGTACCAAAACCCAGTGGTGGAGCCCTGACTCATGCTACTAGTAGATGGAGAGTGTCAAAATGTAATGGTTGATAGGATTATGAAAGTTGGAATGTTTAAGTAGATAATTATATAAAGTTGTGTCAACTTGTCCTGAATGTTTTGTGCAAATGGACATTATGTCTGGCTGGGGAATACTTCCCTTACCTAGTGTTGTCAAACCAGAGCCTTTTGATGAAGTCCTAATGGAGGCCACAGTTAGGAATGTAAGGAATTTAAGTGGTGACGGCCTTAAGGCAAAAGTTTGTGGGGGAGTTGGCATGTGCGAACAGGCTTTACGTGAAGTGGTTGTGTCTTTTATCTGATTGGGTTATGGGGATGGACGCTGTGTGTCACATGGAAATGTTTCTCCTACCTAGTACTATAAAACAGAAGTCATGTAAATCTGCCCTTGACGCAGTGTTGATTGGACACACTAAATAGGAACCAGTAAGACTGCCTGAGCCCGCACAGTGTGGAAGAGACTGGGGAGGGTGGTGGTGCTAGGGACAAACTCTCTGTGTGATGGACTCCTACACACTGGGTTCCAAGTGCAGGAGCTTCTGTCCCTGTGGGGTTAGGGTGCTGTATCCTCCTGATGTGAATGTGTTTGCCCACCCGGAAGTTCTCCCATACCAACTTTGAGGATTTTTATGGAGGCTTCTTCAGGTAGGCATGATCAATCATGAACTCCATTTTTAAAAATTTTAACTTTGTACTTTAATTCCGGTTAGCTAACATACACTGTTACACATCTAATGCATCCCTCCATCCCCTCCCCTCTGGTCACTATCACTTTGTTCTCTATAATGAAGAGTCTGTTTCTTGATTTGTCTCTCTTATTTTTTTCCCCTTTACTCATTTGTTTTGTTTCTTAAATTCCACATATGAGTGAAATCGTATGATAGTTGTCTTTCTCTGACTGACTTATTTTGCTTCATATTATAGTCTAGCTCCCTCCATGTTGTTGCAAATGGCAAGATTGCATTCTTTTTTATGGCTGAGTAATATTTCATTGTGTGTGTGTTTGTGTGTGTGTGTGTTTGTGTGTGTGTGTGATATCACATCTTTATCCATTCATCAGTCTCAGTGAACACTTGGGCTACTTCCATATCTTGGCTATTATAAATAATGCTGTTAGAAACATAGGAGTGCATGTATCCCTTCGAATTAATGTTCTTCTGTTCTTTGGGTAAATACTCAGTAATG
Source organism: Cryptoprocta ferox (assembly GCA_028646485.1). Lineage (NCBI taxonomy): Eukaryota > Metazoa > Chordata > Mammalia > Carnivora > Eupleridae > Cryptoprocta > Cryptoprocta ferox. The sequence goes on from CM053565.1 coordinate 46,871,601, forward strand.
CAATTGCTGGATCATAATGTAATTCTATTTTCAACTTTTTAAGGAATACCAGTTTGCATTTCAACAGTGCCCTGAGAGTGCATGAGTGTTCCTTTTTCTTCACACCTTTGCCAACACCTGTTGTCTCTTGTGTCGTTGATTTTAGCCATTCTGACAGATGTGAGGTGATATCTCATTGTGGTTTTGATTTTCATTTCCCGGATGATAAATGATGATGAGCATCAATTCATGTGTCTGTTGGCCATCAATATCATTATCTTTATAGCTGATAATGTCCAACAAGGAGCAGAGTGAAACATCTCCCTCAGACTACTAGTTTGATAGAGAATTGGAATAGACAATTCGAACATTGGTTGTCTAAAACAGGGAATTAAAAGCATGTAGGGCTGGTTACATATCTTTATGACTGTGTGCTCACACTCAACATAACCATGGCGGCTAAAGAAGGACCACCACTGGATAGATCTCTATTTTCCTGGTAGATCTGGGGAAGGGTGGTAGAGGAGGATTCTTTCTTCCTCATATCACCTCAACTTTTTTTCCTCCCTCCCCTCCCTACTTGATGCCATGGTCACAGGACCAGTGCTGCAACTACAAGGGTCAGAACAGGGATGATTGATTCCTAACAAGAAACTGTAACTGTGTTTTGAACCTTTATGTCACAATTCTTAAGGGCCTGATGAGACAGGATGTGCCTTCAGCTCTGCCAAATTGGGATCAACAGTGAATTCAGCTATATGACCTGATGTCAAAAATACCCCTCTTTTGCACCTAGGTACCCTCACTCCATTCGAACAGGAGTGGGCTGAGGGGGGAGACCTTGCTAAGATGCCTGCCATCTAGACCAGCACAGTGGCTGAACCTAATGCCCCTTCCAAAGATGGAAGAGTTTGGTATAAATGGAGAAAAGGGAAAATAGTAGCTGAGGGTAAGGGAATGATTCAGTGGATTATGTAATGCAATGGGGGAAAGCCAGTATTACATTAAGTCCTCAAAAGAGGTTTAGAGCAACGAATGGTATTGTCTCTTAACTCAATTATACCAGATCCCTAAAAAGGTGAAGCCCTCATTGCTGAAATTACTCCTGCTTTTGGAACCTGATACAATCTATGGAAGCCTGCAAACCTATGGAAGCCTGCAAACCTGAGTGGCCTCACCCTGGGAGACATGTCATACAATATGGATATAATAATTATTAATGACTGAATGGGATTCTACTAATGTGCTAGTATCTTTAGATTTTTTTCTTCTTTTATTTTACTTATTATTTTATTTTATTTAGAGAAAGACAGCATGAGCCAGGGAGAGGGGCGGGGGAGGGGGGAGAGAGAGAGAGAGAGAGAGAGAGAGAGAGAGAAAGAGAATCCTAAGTAGACTCCATGCTCAGTGCAGAGTCTGTTGCCGGGCTTGATCCCAGGACCCAGGGATCAGGACCTGAGCTGAAATCAAGAGTTGGGCACCCAACCAACTGAGCCACCCAGACACCCATCTTTTGACTTTTATGATTGTTTTGCTGTAAGAGATCCATGTTCAAAGACCAGCAGGTGATATTGTGATTCATAATAAGAAATATACACTTGATCTTTGTCCCATTTCTAGCACAGAGCTCTTAAAACCCTTGGAATTCCCTAGTTGATAAAAGCCACAAAAGTGTCCTTTGTTATGCTAACAAGGTGACCTTTGGACTGCACTAAAGGCTGGGTGCTGGTTGCCAGGAGACCCAACCAAGTGTTTAGAGGGCTGGAACTTTCAGTCCCTCTGGGGAGTGGCGGGGAGAGGCTGTAGGTTGAATCAATCACCCATGGCCAGTGGCTTAATCAGTCATGCCTATGTAATGAAGCCTCCATAAAACCCCAAAAGGACTGGGTTCGGAGAGCTTCCAGGTTGGTGAACATGTGGACATGTGGAGAGAGCAGTGACCCCTTCCCAAGAACCTTGCCCCATGCATCCCTTCCATCTGGCTGTCCTGAGTTGTACCCTTTTATAATAAAAAGTACACTAGAGAATAAACAGCTTTCCTGAGTTCTCTGAGCAGCTATAGCGAATTAATCAAATCCAAGGAGGGGATTGTGGGAACCTCTGATTTATAGCCAGTTGGTCAGAAGCACAGGTGACAACGTGGACTTGTAATTGATATCTGAAGTAGAAGGGAGGGGCTGTCTTGTGGGACTGAACCCTTAATCTGTGGGATCTGAAGCCATCTCCGGGTAGATAGTGTCAGAATTGAGTTGAATTGGGAGACACCTGCTGGTGTCTGAGAATTGTTTATTGGTGTGGGGGGAGCCCACATCCTCATCCCACACCATGCACACACCCACGCATTGGTATTGGTGACCAGAACCTTTCTGGAGGGAAAGAAGTGGGGCCAGAAAGGGCGATAATGGATTGAATGAAGCTTGTGATGTTATGAATCTGGACGTGGGTGGGGGGTTGGAGGGGTGGGAGGTGGGTGTGGGGATCTCAGTCTGAAGTGTCGTAGGAGTAAGGAAGTAAAAAGCCTGGAGAATCTGAAGAGGCAGGGGATTGTAGTCAGAGAGGGAGTGAAATACTGGAAATTAAAATTTCAGAAGTAAGGAAATTGGGGGTAGTGATTACACATAAAATATGGTCTTGGATAGTAGATATGAATGTCGTAAATGAGGAGATCAAAACAGTTTGCAAATGCTGATACCTTGAGGTACCAGTCAGTTCTTACCGTGGTAGCAAACAACCCCAATATCTCAAAGACTTATAAAAAATGAAAACCTCTTTTGCTCTTGTCAGGATGAGGTTGATTGTGACCTGGCTCTGCTGGGCTTGGCTGCATGTCCAAGCTGACCAAACAGCCTTTATTTGGGATTTGATGGTGGAGGACAAAGGAAAATAAACAGAATCAAATAAGGGAAGCATACTTAAAGGTTCAGCCTACATGTGGTGTACCTCCTGTTCAGTTATGTTTCACTGGCCAGAGCAAGTGGCATGGCCTTTCCCAAAATCCATGGTGCAGGAGAAGTATATTTTCCTTGCAGGGAAACATGCCAACAAACAATAGTCTACCATCATAGATAGCATGGATATTGAGGTTGTCACAAATGTTATGGGCTCTTACTAGGAAGAAGTAGATGGTAGGACTGTTGCAAAAGCTTAAAAAGATAATCACTGTAATAGCTAGAAATGTACAGCTAATTAACATCAAAAAACTGTCAAAAAGATCGCATTAGTATTAAAACTGAGAGGGGCATCGATCCAGCTTTGGAATTTGCTTTGTATCCTCTTGTAAAACTATATCGTCCAACTAAAAACCAACCACATAGTGAAGCAAAGCAAAGTAAATGTAGCAAACTAGATAATAGATCTGTAAAAACTCATTACAATTTACTGGTTTCCTTTTTCAGCAATTTCTTTTTTAAAAGTCATCATAATCCCACTACCTTTTCCTGTTGATAAATGTGCAGGAGTCAAATGCCAGCCTATTGAGTGAGTTGGAAACTCTTCATGTCTACAATCAAAAGCTTGGCTAACTTCTTGCATTTCTTTTTGTATTTAATTAGACGCTAAAGATATAGAGACATTATTTTCTTGGAAAGTCCGACTAGTTGCATGACTAAGCCTTAATTAAAACAAGGACCTGGTTCTGCTTCTGCTATGTCTTGGGAGGAAGTACCCATGGGAGTCCCCGAGAAGCCTTCCTACAGAACTTTGGATCTCCAGCTTGTTACAAAGGAGTCAGAAGTGAAAACTTGGGCCCTGCAGTATAGTTTTCCCTAGGAATCTCTGATGCCTTCTAGATTTATCAAAATCATAGGAAAGGGAATACTGTATGAGGTGTCATGCTTGACCATGATAAAAAGAGCTAGCATTTATTGAGCTAAATACCGGGCACTTTCTTTGTCCATAGATTACCTTAATTTGGACCCTCATAATGACAACTCTATAAAGTGTTATTATCAGATCGATTTTTTTTCAGACCCATGTTTTAGTTGAGTAAAGCATGAAAAGGTGAAGTGCAAGTTACATATGTATTGCATATTTCAAAACCTGTATGAATTAATAAAATATACCAGTGGTTCCCAAACGGTGCACTGAGACATTCTGGGGTACTAAACTAACTCATGTGCTTCCTTGGGATACTTTAATTTTGCTGGAAAAACATCTCTAAGGTATCGTGTAGGTCTCTGTATGTAAGTGATTTGGACCTAGCAACTCAATAAATGGCATCACTAGGTACATCATTTAGCCCAACGGCATCATGAAAACATTCCTGAGACACTGAGAGTATTGTGCGCTGAGAAAGTTTGGGAACCTGTCTGTTTCCATATAGCAACTTAAGTACATAGCACGATTCCAGATTTCTGTAACATGGGCCACTGGCACCTTTTGCATCTGAATCACCAGCATTGTTGTTTCTAACGATTTTTTATTCTTCAAATTGTTAGCATTTTTTTCATCTCTGCTCTGTCATCGTTACTATAAGCATTATTATTTTTAGTAGTTATTATCATATTTAGAAATAAGCTTGGCTAAAAAGAGATGTATAAGGAGGTTTGTCTGCCTTGTTTCACCCACTCTGGAGACTTGAATATTAAATCTGCTAGAAGAGGCCCACCTTATCCAAGCATTCATTCAAATATTCATTCATTCATTCGTTCAAGTATTCATTCAAGTATCAAGTATTCATTAAGTATCCATCCCTTATTCAAGATGAAAAAGACTCTATTGACATAACCTAACCACATAGCCTGTAATGAGAACTATATGCAGTGTAATATACAAGTTTTTATATGACAAATGTTCTTGAGTGTCTCAAAAAACTTGTGGTATTAAATTTGGTTTCTGGAATGAGTCTTCAGTCCCTCCTCCATAAAAATTCTTTAGGTGATCATTCTTAAAAACTATAGTTATATCAACAGTTCAGCTCTGGACTGAAATTCGCTTCTAGTTTTCTGGAATCCACTGTGGTGGTCCATTTCATCTTGTACAATACCTGTTTGTTGCATCAGGGCACTTATTAGCCACAAAAGCATTCTTAATCTTTGCTTCTACACTTAGTCAAGATTTATACTGAATTCCTAGTGTTGATTAACAATGTTCTTTGAAAGGCTTTGCTTTCATCTGCATTTCTCTGCTGATTGCTGGCTACTTCTTCCTATTGCAGAAAATGACAGGACCTAGCTCTACTTTTCTGCTTCTCTGAACTATTCACTCTGGGCTTGCCTTTTTTCTGCAGTAATAATAATTAGCCAGCTAAGAAAACAAGTGGCATGTTTAAAATCTTTTAAGATAAATCTTTCTGCTTGGCATCTGTCGATCGCGTGGATTCCTCATTTCTCAGCAACATGGCTTCACTTAGCTAAAGCCATAAAATACGAATCTTCACTTCCCTCTCCACTGGGTAATAGTAGCTGGAGTCTTCCTGCCCAGTTTCCTGTCTACAATTAATTTGTGACCATGTTGACAGACCGTAGTAGGCTGAGTGTTATATGCCCTCAAAATCCATAAGTTGGAGCCCTAAGCCCCAGTGTGACTGGCATTTGGAGACAAGGCCTTTTGGAAGTAATTAGGGTTAGATGAGGTCCTAAAGGTGGGGTCCTCATGACGGGATTAGTGACTTTATAAGAAGAGACACCAGAGTTTCCCCTCTGAGCCCCCCTGCTTCTCCACTCCATGTGAGGACCAGCAAGGAGGTGGAAATATGAAAAACAGGAAGAGGGCTCTTACCAGAACCTGACCATACCGGCACCCTGACCTTGGACTTCCAACCTCCAGAACTGTGAGAAAATTAATTTCTGTTATTTAAGCCACCTAGGCTGTGGTCTTTCATAATGACAGATCTGACTGACTAATAAAAGTAGGTACTCAACATTTTTTTGGAGTTTATTTGTTTATTTTGAGAGAGAGAGAGAGCATGAGTTTAATGGGGGAGGGGTAGAAAGAAAGGGAGAGAAAGAATCCCAAGCAGGCTCCAAGTTGTTAGCAAGTAGCCTGATGTGGGGCTCAAACTCAGGAACTGCAAGATCAAGACCTGAGCTGAAGTCAGACCCTTAATGGACTGAGCCACCCAAACAGCCCTGTACTCAACATTTTTGATTGCTTATTTCATTGATGATCAGCATCTAAATGTCTTGTCAACTAATTTCTTTTAACTCAGCCCAACAACCTCTGGGCACGATAGATTGAATAAAATAATGTTATAAAAGTTTTCAGCAAAGCATCAATCTATTTTTACCTGAAATGAACAGACAGATAGGTCCTCCAACTTCTTTTTATCGAGCTGAAGAGACTCCATACAATAAAAAGAGACTAATTGACCTTTGTAGAGTGAATTCATGGATGAAAGTAGAGAAGCAACATGGACTTCTACTGCCCAGAAAGCGGATCCCCTTTGCTGCCAGAGAACGTAACTCAGCCACGAGTGAGGCTGTAGCCAGTCGGTAGTGGCCTAGGAAAGATTCAGACATTGCTTCAAACGTTAGACTGTGCCTGAATAGTGTTAATGATTGTAGTAACAAGAGCTGTAAACAAGTATAGTCATACAAAGCCTAAAAAGCACGATGTGCGGGCATGACAGATGATTCATCGCATTTTATCCCGAAATGAATATAATCTTAGTAATTTGGGGAAATGACTCTCTGTATGACTGAAGTTTCCACTTTTTTTTGATTTGTTGAGAACTTTTCTTTTTTTTTTTAAATTTTTTCAAAAATTATTCATTTTTGAGAGACAGAGGGTGAGTGGGGGAGGAGCAGAGAGAGGGAGACACAGAATCCGAAGCAGGCTCCAGGCTCTGACCTGTCAGCACAGAGCCCGACATGGGGCTGGAACTCATGAACTGCTAGATCATGACTTGAGCTGAAGTCAGCCGCTTAACTGACTGAACCACTCAGGTGCCCCTGTTGAGAGCTTTTCTGAAGATGAGCTTGTTTATAGTTGCTTTGGTGAGTATTAATTGAGAATTGGAGGCAAACCTTAGCATGCCAATAATCCTGCTTTTTCTGTACAAAGTGGAAAAAATAAGCACTGTGCTTCCTTTCACCCCATTGTACTTGTGAGTTGAAACAAATTTAGCATCTGAATGTTTGTATAACTTCCTATATACTATAATATATACATGGATATCTTATTCGTGTATATATGTGTGTGGATATCACATATATAATAAGGTTGACCTGGGGGAAAAGTCACTTTAATAAGTCACTCCCCTGTACTTTCTGAGGTATGTAGATACCTGGTAAAAAGGCGTAGGGGCAGAAAGAGAGACAAAGAGATGCAAATAAAATAAGCTGCTATTGATATTAGATAATTTTCAATTATTTTATGTTAGAAACCACAATCATCTACAAAATGGGGTGCTGTGAAGAATTGCACCTCTCATAAGAACCATCAGAAGAATGGCCCCACAAGGTAGAAGCATACTACTAGCTTAGATGAATATAATTACAGAAAATCAAAAGGCCCCAAAGAGTCCCAATTTCCTCTCTGAGTTCTTTCATAACAACTGTGAAACATCTACGCTGTCAGTTCAGATTTATTGGTTATTCAAACATGGCATTCTATTTGCTTTCTTCTCTCTGAGGTCTGCTGACCTCTCACCCCATTCTTTATTTCTGTCAGAGTTTTTTTTGGGAATATATATAACATGAACCATTTTTTTTAAACATGAGCCATTTGTAAGCAAGAAGGCGATAATAATACCAACTAAGATGATGATACAGCCATTCATGCTGATGTGGAGAAACCCCAAATTTTAAATGCCAAGAATCTTGCCTGATTGTGCCGAAAAATTCAAAACAAGCCTTAGATATTTGGGAATCGTTTGATTAGAAACAGGTGAACGAGTTTGGTTCATCTAGATGCTTTGTGGCTTTAAGGTTGAGTCCCTGATAGCCTGTGCAGAAACAGGGTGCTCCCAGGCCAAGTCTGTGCTTCATCTCAGCAGAGACATGGCTTCAGACTTTGGGAATGAACACGTGTATAAGGTCATGCAATGTGCTCTCCAAGTGCAAAGATGCTAATTTGATTAGGAGTTCCTGACCGTTTCATAGATTCACTTCATTTTGCTCAGCTACAAGACAGAGACAATTAAAATGATCAGTCTGCCATTATGTTTGGGTCATCTCTCTCTCTCCCTTTTTGCTCTTTCAAGGAAATGATCTTCGTCTATATTCTCTGCTGACTTTCATTCTATCCCATTTCCCTTAATTTGCACAATAAGCTTAAAACACTTTGGGATATAGCACACTCTCCAATTTTATTTTGTTGCCTGAGGTTTTAGATATAGTCTACCTACCCTACAACATCCCAGTTTCATCAAAATAAAACAAAATTTGAAGTCTTTAGAAAAAAGTGGACTTTGTCATTATGGCTATGGGACAGAGGAAAGTCATGGGCTCTTTGAAAGGGACTCACAATTTCAATGCAGATAAAGTGGGAAATGGAACTGGCAAACTATGAATCAGCACTGATGTCTGAGAACCTCTTCAGCAACGTGTTTGGTTATGACTTCTCTCAGCTACTCTTGATTCTTTCCTAATCCCCACATGTTCTTTTCTTAGCTATGTGAAAATAACAATAGGTGATTTCTTTCGCTTTAGCAAAAATTGTCTTCTCAATACTCAGGGACTGGTGTGCCCCCAATTTGTTTTAATTCTAACCATCAGTTTTCATTGGGATAAAATAATTTGGTTGGTGATGCAAAGATGATACTCATTTTAACACTTCACAGAAATAAACTGGTCAGAAGTTTACTGAAAGGAAAATTGTGGAAATTTAGTGTTGATAGATATTTCTCTCTCTCTCTCTCTCTCTCTCTCTCTCTCTCTCTCTCTCTCATCTATACACACACACACACACACTAGATTTTTTCCCATTGAATCTGTGAGTCTGTGACCTGAGACATTGTTTGAGACTTAGTGATTCTTGGGCTTTTACCTTTGGTGACCTGACGATCTGCTGTTTCAAGTCAACTGACATTCAAAGAGTGCATGAACCCACTGAAGGAAAGTATCCGTAGCCTCGTTTCTCATTTCCCGCTGGTTTTCCTTGATTTGTTTACACTCTTGTGATTACTGTCATTTGATTGTCCAACTACGTCCCACTGATAACTGTTCATGTTGCAACGATTATGAAGAGAACAGGAAAGTGAACACAATGTACTCAGTTCTGTCTACAATCAGAACTATAATCTTGCGGCTGCCTTTGGAGACTATAGCAAAGAATAAGATGCACTTTCTTCTAAATTTGGCAGAGCGCTAATGTTTGGATGGGAAAATATGTTCAAATTTAACTGAGATCCACATTTCACATGTTTTTGCTAATATAAAGTGAGCTGGGGAATGAGCAGTTGATGGATGCAGAAAAAAATTAGCTTCACATTCGATTGTTCTTTTGCGCTGTTAATGAGACCTAAACTTTATAATAATTATTTTAAAAAGGCATATCTAGGAATCATCCATTGCTGTGCTAGAAATCTGGAAATATACTTGATGAGTCAAGAGAGGTGAATATTTTTGGAAAGTGGATATGTAAGCAGAATGTTTGCAGTGATCTCTCAGTTCGGTGACTTAAAGAAATTAGGTGAACTAAGATGTTCATTTTAGTTTTTTTAAATGTTTATTTAGTTTTGAGAGAAAGAGAGAGAGTGTGAGCAGGGGAGGGGCAAAGAGAGGGAGGAGGACACAGAATCCAAAGCAGGCTCCAGGCTTCTGAGCTGTCAGTGCAGAGCCCAATGCGGGGCTTGAACCCACGAACCGTTAGATGATGACCTGAGCCGAAGTCGGACGCCTAACTGGCTGAGCCATTCAGGCGCCCCTAACTAGGATTGATTTCGTAACTGGAGGGCAGTCTTTATCTGTGGTTTAGTGTGCTGTTTCTAAGACACAGCCAGTGATATTATATTTTGATACCCTCTCTCACTTTCCCTTTTGAGTCACAGTTAATTTCCTAAGGTTTATAAGGACCTAGGTTGACAGGGAGTTATAAAAGATGGATGCCATATGTCTCACTGAGAAAACTGACATTGGATACATTCTGAGCCCTTTCATGTCTTGAATAGACATGCAAGTCTTTACTGAGAGGACTTTTTACAATGTTTAAAACTTGTCTATTGCTCGTGATAAGTTGTGCTCATTCATAGAAACATCGGGAATCTCAAAGAGCCTTTGATGTAATTAAAACTGATTGACATCCGGCTTCTGAAGGGAAAAATTGGTTGTCCTGCCTGTGACATTTCCCTCACATACTCTTTATGAAGTCAGTGTTTCCAAGAACTACCTTCTCTTATGATCCTCAGTCCGCCTGCTCATCTGGTTCCCATAGATAAATGTTACATAACGTACATGGGCAGTGACTCTCCCATTTACCCACAGCGCCCAGCCCATGTCTTAGGCATTTGTTCAAAGGAGAGACGCTTTCACTCAGAGACACTCAGGTCGGAAACAAATCCCTGGGGTGTTTCTAATCATTTCCAAATGTACCCATTTGGAGTGGGATAAAGGAGGAGAGAGAGTCATGCCTGAGAATTTCTTATCTCTCTGGAAGGATAGTGCCTAAAACGGTTTCCACGAAGATACTGGGCACTCCTCCCGGGATTTGGGGGGTGACTAGCAGAGATGGAATAGTAGCCTGACACTTGTATGCCCTTGCCTGCAGATATCTTATCAAGGGAGTGAGCCCAGTTGCTTATGGAAGATTCTGCAATTGTAGAGGTGGGGACATGGGGTGGACCCCCTCAAGCCTCTTTTGAAACTGTATCAAAAAAACTTCTTAAAAAGCTAGCTGAGTGCACTCAGCCCTTCCCTTTTCCAGGACGTTTGAAAATTTCTTCCAGTTTTGCTTTTTCTTCATTTCCATGTAATGATTTAAATCCAACATTTTTACAGTAGCTGTCTTCCCCATCCAGGTCCTGCCGTGTGAGTGAGGGTGTGTGCCAGGTCAACCCCCGTGTTAACTGCTTAGAGACGGCAAACAGGGAAGGCGGCAAGATCTTTTGCATGTCATCCTCTATGCAGTAGGTCATTGCTCCTGAAGGATCCATAAGTTCAACTTAGTGCAGATTTCCTCGAATTTTCTGAAAGTATAGCTCATTGTAAGTTGGACCTCATAGACAATCATGGTCCCTGGACACTTTAACAAAAAAGAAAAACTAATGCTATTAAAAACACCACATTAAGCCCTCACAAGAGTTGTTTTTTGTTTTTGTTTTTGTTTTTTTACACGGGAACCTTTAAGTATTTCTGAAACGCTATCAACAGATTTTGGGCGAATTGGCAAAGACATTTTCTTTTATTTAATTTTTTAAAAAATTTTAATGTTTATTTTTGAGAGAGAGAGAGAGAGAGAGAAAGAGAGAGAGAGACAGAACATGAGTGGGGGAGGGACAGAGAGAGAGAGACAGACAGACAGACAGACAGAACCTAAAAGAGGCTCCAGGCTCTGAGCTGTCAGCCCAGAGCCCGGCGCGGGGCTCGAACTCCAGAACAGCGAGATCATGACCTGAGCTGAAGTCGGACGCTCAACCGACTGAGCCACTCTGATGCCCCTTTTTTATTTGCCTTTTAAATCATTTATTTATTTATTTTGAGAGAGAGACAGAGAGAGCAGAGGAGGGGCAGAAAGAGAGAGGGAGAGAGAGAATCCCAAGAGGCACGGGCCTCGAACTCACCAACTGTGAGATGGTGCCCAGAGCTGAAAAATCAAGAGTCAGGTGCTTGAATCCACTGAGCCACCCAGGCACCCCTATTATTTAATTTATCTTAGAGTAGTTCAAGAACTGGACTGCTTTACGGTCCTAAAGCCTCCCTCAGCTACAGATACCAAAATAGCCCCGCGGCTCCTTTTTATCTGCTGCTTCTGAAAACCAAGCTCTGAATCATTTGTGGGAATCTGAACTTTCTCTGGGAGTCCACCCACATCTAATTTCTGTATATGGATAAATAAAAAGGATAATTAGATTCAGTTCTTATTTCAACTCATTTCCTTCTTTTCCACATTTCCTAAATTTCAGCAAAGTTCCATGCTTCTGGATCTGTTTATGTTTGGTTTCCATCGTCTTCAATGGCTGGGTATATTTTCCCTTTAAGAGACTTTCACAGTATTTTTTTCCATGCCCAGGAATTGCTGAGTTTTGAATGATGGCGGCCTGCCCGCTCTGTGTCATGACTGCTGCTTGATATAGCGAAGCCTGAGCAGTCTGGCTCACATCACAGGAGTACCATTATAGATATATTTTTTCTCCTACTAACTAACCTTTGCGCATGTGTGGAAAGGAAAATCAGTACATATTTTTTCTCCACCTCATTTGCTAAACGTCCTGCTCCTAATGTATGTTAGGCAATTACATTACAGAGAAATCTACCGGCTACCAAGTTAATAGTTATTTTATAGAACACACTGATCTTTATCCACTCACTCCATCCCCATTTTTTTTTTTTCTTTTCCCCGGTAAGATAGTACGTGAAACTATTTAGAATAGTATCTGGAACATCAATTTAGATATAATCAACATTATGGAATATCTATGGTATTTCTGGGTGACATTTTACTGAATATTTTATACCATGTGTTGGGGGGATTCTTATTTCTTATTTATATGACCAAATGGCACTCCTTCAAAAGCCTGACCACTTGACTTGTTAATTTCTACTTTTTTGCTTTCAAGTCACTGCGACCGCTGGTGACTTACCTCTATTGGCCATTTACCTTGAAGTGTTGTAATTATTTATATATGTGTTTTGTTTTTCTTAATGAATTATAAGGACTTGATCTTATCTTTGTATCCTTCTTCTCTCGCCAGTGGTATTGGTCATAATAGCTAACGTATATTGAACAGCCTCTTTGGGGGGAAGCCTTTGTTCTATCAACGATGCCATTTAATCCTCACACGAACCCTACTGGGACAGCATTATTGTCCTCATTTCCTTGATGAGAAAAATGGAAGCTCAGAGAGCTTAGAGAAATTTTCTGAGGTCACGCTGCTAGCGAGCTGTAGAGCGAGGATTGGGCTCAAGGAAATTTGATCGCAGTGGCTTTACCATGAGCCCCTCCATCATATTGCCCACAGTAGACGGTCTGGCACATCTTGTATGAATCTAACCTCATACCTTTCATTTCTTTTCTCTTCATATTGCTCATTCATCTGCAGATTTTGTGAAGAGCAGGCTGGGCACAGAGCATGTTTGGGGCTGCTTTGATGCACCAGCTGGGACTGTGAAAAGCTGAAGGAACCCTGGTCTCTGGCTCTCCGATGGGAATGTCATCTTCCCAGGGAACCCCTGCAGTAAACCACAGCCTTGCAAGTGCCATCACATCAAACTCTTAAGTGCAGAGTTAGTCTTCAATTTCATACTTTAATGCTTATTTATTTTGAGCGGGGAGGGTCAGAGAGAGAGGGGGACAGAGGATCTGAAGCAGGCTCTGCACTGACAGCAGAGAGAGCCTGAGGTGGGATTCGAACTCATGAACCATGAGATCATGACAGGAGCTGAAGTCAGACACCCAACTGAGTGAGCCACACAGGCGCCCCTATTTCATACTTTTTGTTGCCTTGAAGCCACTTTTTTTCTACATACATTTATAGGGTGTCCTTTCATTAAAAACATATTTATCTTTTTTTTTAATGAGGAGGAAATAGTCATGAACACGTAAGCTGTGAGGAGAACTTATGCTTTCACTCTTCTTGCTCCTCCCTCTAGTAACCTATCACGCACAGAGAAGATGACTTTATTTCCCCATAAGCTTCTGGACGACAGGAATCGTGTTTGGTTGTAAAGTCTCTCTTAGGGCCACCTATAATAAATCCTAAAAAAAAATCTAGTCCTAAAAAAAAAAAAAAAAAAAAGTGGGAGTCGGGGGTGCAGAACTGAACTGAGCCTGTAGTAGAGCAAGCCAAAGCATTTTCCTTCTTGGCCCAGAGTTTCTGACTCTCAAAAAATTCAGTCAGTCTCACTGAAGATATTGCTTCCTCGTCGTTACTAGCCTAGTCTCTTCATGAGGAAATAAATACATGACGTAAAATTCTTGGCCAGCATTGCCAAGAGGTCTTCCCTAATCTCCAATGGAAGTAAGGTTCTCTGTTCCATTCTCTAATCCTATCTGAATTTGACCTAAGCACTTATCACAGTTTGGGGTCATACTTTGTAGTGGATGCTGCCTAGATCCCCCCTTTAGGACCCAAACACTCATTCTTCCAGCTGTGGTGGTGGGGAGGGTGTCGTCCCAGGATCACTACCATCTTAGTCTCTCTCCAGTAACTGTCCTCAGTTTGGAGCAACTGCCTAATTTCAGGTGATGCTCCTTCCTTGTGATAGGCCCATATCACATTGAGATAGGAGTAAAAAGGACTCGTTCCCTTACTTAATGGGGATCACTCTGAAGAACGCTCCAAGTTCCAGAACTTCCCATTGGGTTGGTTGAAGACTCCCTCGAATTGCATAACTGTTAAAGTCCTTCTTCTCCTCAGTGCTGCTTTCCTTACCCTTAAGAGACTTTCCCAATGAATCTGCAGCACACAAAACTGAGAATCTCAAGTTTTATTTCCCAGGGAACCTGATTTTTAGCTGTACTGGAAGCTGCACTAAAAGTGGTACTGGGAAGCAGACTCTAAAATGAGATTTTAGAATTGCCTCACGTGTTGGCAGATGATTGTTAAAACTTTCAATGCTGGCAGATGGTGATGGGAAATCAGTGAGAGAATGTATGCGAATGGATCACTGATACACACAATAACTTGTATTCATCTCAAATGCGTTATAGTAAGTGAAAGAATCCAGTCTCAAAAAAATTGCACATGTATGATTATATTTATATGACAATCTGGAAAAGGAAAAAAAGGAAACACATTATTAGTTGCCAGGGTTAAACATTGGGTGGAGGTTCGTGTACAAAGGGACAGCACAGGGAATTCTTTGGAGTGTTGTTCTGTATTCTGTCTCTGATGGTGGTTACAAGAATCTCTATGTATGTAAAAACTCAGAACTATCCACAAAAATGTTGAATTTTCCTGTATGTAAATTCTAAAAAATGCTCTTGCATCTAGCGATAATGACAGAGATTAATGCCACTTCTAAAGACCTAAAAGATGCAGGGTTGATGAACTCTATCATATTTTAATTTCATTCACTAGTCTTGGCCGTCTAACAACTAGCCAGATGCTGAAGGATGACAATGGAATATCACAAACTCAACTAAGTAGTAGCCCCAATTTTAGCAGTGGTACCAGATATGGTATTTTTGCTGGAGCCAATTAACATGTCCTCAGGTCCTTGGTATGTGACCACTGACTTACTGAATAAATTGTTTTCATCCCTCTTAGGAAGGACAACCAGAAGTGGTTGAAATTTGCGTGGGATGGAAAATAGTATAGATTTATAGTCTTGCCTTGTCTATATTTGTCTCCGCCCCTCTCTTGTTGGTTCTGTTTCTCTGGAGAACGCTGATGAATACACCATCAGGTTATATTCTGTTGAGGGAAGGAAAATTAACATGGCCTTGGGGCGAGACCATAAATACATGCTCTTTTCTATCCTATGCAAATCTCTGTACTCAGGAAAGTTGCAGATGAAATTCCTGTCCCAATCTGAAGGCCCAGAGACCAGGAGAACCTATGGGATTAAATCACAGAGGTGTGTGGGTCAGTGGGACATTTCGTAGACCATCATACTGGTTCCCTATATGGCTGATATTGTGTGGTTGGATTGGATGAATAGGAAATGGGAAATCTATTGAGGGTCTTTGTAAGACACAGGTACTCAAGAAGGTAGAAGATAAACCCTGTGAAGCTTCAAGATCCCATTATATTATTAAAATTTTTAGGAGTCTGGGGGTTGGGGACATGCCAGAATAACCCCTCCAAAGTACAGCTGCTCCAACACTAAGGAGAAAACACATCAGGCACGTCTCTTTGGGTTCTGGAGACCACACATTTGTTGAGTATTAGACTTCTGTTTTTCTTCCTGTGTGCTTCAAAAATACCGAATGCTTCAGCAGCTACAAATTATAAAATAAAATAATAATAATAATTAAGGAATAGCAGTTTATGCCAGAGCTTTCCTACCTTCATTGGTGATTGGTATTAGGAAGTGAATCTCTATTTTCCTCAGCCCAGTCATCCTCAGAAGATATTTCAGTGGACCATTGTAACCACAGGGGACATAAGATGTATGACAAAGCTAAAAGTTAAAAATAGAATTCCTTTCCTATCTACTGGTTCTATGCAATGGTTTTCATCTGGGGTTACCCTTCACGTGATCACTCAGTCACATAGACTAATCTGGTTTCTCAAACATCAAGAGGATTTCCAAAACAGTTAACTATAGCAAATGGGATTCTACTTTAACACAAAAAATGTTAATCATGTTTGAAAAGTTACACTAGAAATTTTTTACTGCTGTTTTGGTCAACTATCGAGCAACTAATGTGTTTGGTTCTCAAGTCTTATGCACTGTGTTCTCTTTGCTGAGTTCATGGGATCTTTGTTTTTTTAAATGTTTGTTTATTTTTGAGAGAGAGAGTGTGAGTAGGGGAGAAGCACAGAGAGAGGGGAATAGAGGATCCAATGCAGGCTCCGTGCTGACAGCAGTGAGCCCAATGAGAGACTCGAACTCACAAACCATGAGATCATGACCTGAGCTGAAGTCAGAAGCTCAACTGACTAAGCAACCCTAGCGTCCCTCATGGGCTCTCTGAAGGTCTGGCTTATAGTCACTTCCTCAGAATATGTTCATAAACACATTTGCTTCTAATTTGCATACAGTTTTAGAGAATTAATAGGCCTTCCAAAGACCCTAGGTGTCCTCGGACTCCCTCTGGTTATGAAACATTGCCTTGGACAGTATTTTTCCAGGTCTCTTATCTAATTGAACTCTAAGTCGGAAGCATTAATACAATGATTTGAGAAATAGCCTAGAGATACTCTGTAGCTCTTGAGGTTCTGGGAATGCCAGATAGCCATAGATAGAGACACTCTCTGAGGGAGTTGGTGTACTCAGGACTTCTCTATTTTATGATACTGAGCGGTGGAGCAATTCTTATAAATTTGCAAATCAAAACGTGTGCTCATCCTGCATGAATTCTAATTTCAGTGGGGCAAATAAGTGCCATTAATACTGTGAGCTGTTGCTTAGGCTTCAAGTTATTTCCATGGTTCTAGGTTCAAATCAGTATCTATTGTGTTACTTCGGCTTCATAAATATACGTGATGCATATGTTCATTTATAAATAAGCCTCTCCTGAAATTATGCTATAGCGAAGTTATTAATGATGATAGTTTACATGATGACAGCTAACAGGTAATAAGCATTTGGTTTACATAAGCATGTGCCCAGTGTTTTGCAGACCCTATCAGTGCTTTTTCACAATACCTCTTTGGAGGCGGTACTGCCATCCACATTTTACAGATGAGAAAACAGACGCTAGCGGAGGTAAAATAACTTGACCAAAGCGCTGCATCTAGTAAGAGGTAAGGCTGGGATTTCACCTCAAATCTTTCGAACTGCTAAGTCCTTGCCTTTAATTGCTATGACACAGTGTCTCCCTACATGGAAAAAAAAGTAAACTTAGCATTATTTTATATTATTTCTTTATTCACCCAAGAGGATTATCTTCATAGGGAGTTAAAGTTTTAATATGGTTGAACTACAACTTATATGCAATCAAAGACAGTATACAATATACAATGACATGTTAAGTGTTTAGTTCAACTTGACAAGTGTATACACCCGTGTGACCACTATCCAAATCAAGATACCGGATATTTCCATCACCCTAAATAGTTTCCTTACACCTCTTTGCAATTAGTCCCCTGGCCTATACTCTAGGCAACTACCAGTTTGATTTGTGTATTACAGAGTAGTTTTGCTTGTTCCAGAATATCACGTAAGGTCGTAGAATCATATGGTATATACACCTTTGTATGTGACTTCTTTTGCTCAGCAAAATGTTTTTGAGATTCTTCCATGTACATGATATATTTATGTATCAGTAGCGTGTTGCTTTCTTTTTCTTTTTTTCTTTTCTTTTCTTTCTTTCTTTTTTTTTTTGCTGACTAGTATTTCATTGTATGAATGACAACAATTTACCATATATTGTGGAAAGATGTGTGGTCTGTTTCTAGATTTTTAAATTATTATGTTTAACCTGCTGTAAACATTGATATACAAGTCTTTCTGTAGACAGGTTTTTATTTCTCTAGAAGTGAAATCACCTAGTCCTGTGTAAATGTCCGTCTTTATAAGAAATTGCCAAACTTTTCCAAACGTTTTTTTTTTTTAACATTCCTCTAGCAATATATGGGAGTTTGGGCTCCTTCATCTCCTTGTCAACATTCAGTATTCTAATTTTAGAAATTTTAGAAATGTATATTCAAACTATTGCTTGAATTTATATTTTCCTGATATTGGTTAATGATATGGAACTTGTGTTTATTGGCTATTCCTATTTTTTTGCAAATTGTCTGTTCCAAATCTTTGACCTGTTTTTTAATTGAGTCATATTCATTTATCCTTTTACGATAGAGTACTAATATATGCATCCTGGATATGAATCCTTTGAAGAATATCTGTGTGTGTGTGTATCTATCCATCCATCCGTCCATCCATCCATCCATCTAATCTCTCTGTATTTGAGGAAGAATTCATTCAGTTTGGGGAATCACATAAAGGTCCCTGAGGGAAGTCGCCCCTTCACTGGGAACAGAATAAGCAGCTGGCCCATTGCACATGAAAGAATCAGAACCTCTAGTTTCTCTTCCGGCTCCATCAATTGTATTGTATTATGATCTATGGAAAACAAAGTACTTGCATTTATCATATTTGGTTTGAGGGGATCTGGCTTTTTGCCCTTGTTGTGAGTTGTCCAAAGATGGACGTGTTCTGTTTCCTAAGCTGTTTTAAAAGTGGTTGGTATTATGTAAGTTGAGATTTTTGAATAATTTAAGGCATTTTTTTGTAAAAATGGGCCCATTCCTAGACATCATGTTTATATCTTAAGTGGTGGCACTATTTTTAAAAATAAAGGACTTCAAAACTTTCAGCCACATTTTTCAGCCATTACACAATGTGTTCCTTAAGCATATGCAAAACAATGATGGAGGGAAATCCTTCCGCTAAGAGGGGGAAAACAGCAGCTCGATTTAAAAGTTTGTTAACAAATATTGTGATTTGTTATCTAACAGTTGGCTTCATTTGGCATTTGGAGATTTTCTCAAATGCAAGAGTGTATAGTATATTAAGATTTATTTGTGTATTAAGCAAACATCTTTGGTTGAAATGTAGCTGGCATATTTAATTGAATCAAAAATGAGGAGGTGACACATCCTGGAGATTGATAATATTCTGGGAAATACTTAGAAACTTACAAAACATTTTGTTGATTCCCCAGAATTTTCTGTGCCTCTTCCTGTCTGTAATTTTTTAAAATGAGGAACATTTGAAATAATTACTCAGATATCTTTCTTTTTCCTTATGATTCAGCATGGACCATACTGGTAATATTTTCATACACTGTCAAATCCTGTTGAGGTTGACACCTCATTGGACCAGTGTTAACATCTTTGTCCTCCCACTATATTTGGATGAGTTAATTTGTCTGTGAACATTTTTTTTCACATGCATCATTTGTTCCTTTCTCCTATCAAGCATGGACTTCTGGATTCTTAGAAGGATGAGTTGCTGAATGTATGGTTTGCAATGGGATGAATGCAGGATGTTTGTGAAGTAGAACTCAACACCTTCTGAATGCAGGGTAAAATTTTAAGCATCTGCAGGATTTAAGATTAGTAGAGTTTCTGCAAGTAATGAAGGAACTCAGATATAGTGAGAACTGTTGTTGACTTTTCATTACTTTATAATTATTTACATAGATGTTCATTTGTATACCTTTGTTAGAGATTTCTCCAATTCTCTCTTTATCTGTGATTGGAGGCAAAGAAACTTATTGATATATGTTATGGCATAGTAAAACAAATAATTAAAGGGATTCATTGGCTTTTGGGAGACACCTAATATTTACTCTTTAGTAATCATGGAGACATAAGGGTTACATTAGGGTTAGGAGTTAGAGTCACAGCCTCCTTGATTGGAGGTCAAGTGTAATAGAAGATCAATGCTTATCAGAGACTTTTCCTCTGAAACAAACAGGAAGTGTTGATGTTAATATTATTCAAGAACTGAAAAGAAAACATGGAAAGGTCTGGATGAGTGTATCTCCACAGCCCTTTGGGAAAGAGACTCTTTTTTAACTGGTTTCATGAGTCGGGCTGTGCGTAGACTCCTTCCCAGTTCTTACTCACCAGGCAACTTGATCTTCATTTGATTTCCTGAATAGATTTCTGTACTAAGAAGAGAATGTGTTGAACAGCCAACATGAATATCAGTCTGCTTGGCAGTCAGAGCCCCATAAATTATTCTGTTGATTCTTTGACACAAATCAGTCTCACATGAGTTTGAGTTGCATAAACTGTATTATGTTTCTTTGTGCCTGATAACCACTGGCAAAGCCGATCACTAAATATCATCTTGGTGTATATATCTATACCAAGAAGACAACATTCTGGGTAAAGAAAGATCATTGAAATATATTGCAGTGTACCCACCCATCTACCTCACCCCAATTATTAAAGTAACATGGGCTCACGGTATAAACAATTGTGCAAAGCTATTGAATAAACAATTTTAGCTCATTGTATAAACCATTGCAGATAATCGTTATAGACCTCACAGCACATTATAGACAGGTTTAGATGTCTTCCTTCTTGTCTTTTTTCTAAGCATAAGGTACATGGTTAAAATTATATAAGCATAGCTTACACTTATTGAACACATGATATACTAGGCCCTGTTGAAGTACTTTATATGTATTTATTCATTTTAATCCTTAAAATATCATGAGGTAGGTAACATTATTCACCCATTTTGTAGGCAAGAATACTGAACACTGAAAATTTAAATAACCTGTTCAATGTCACAGAGTAAGTAGTGGGACTAGGATTTAAATTGAGATGGTGGCTTTATATACAAATTCTTAACCATCATTATGCTGTCATACTTTTTTTAATACTCTGTGGCCTGCTGTGTTCAATTCGTATAAATCAATGCACTACTTATATAATTATAAAGCTTTGAAAGCCTTCTTGACCATCAACCAACTGCTCATGTCCACAAAACACTCGACTTGACTTTGCCCAGAAAAGACTCAAAGGTAAATTTCTCATCTAGGTAATCCTCTCATCCCTACTCATCCTTACCTCCTACTGGTAGCAAAGTTAAGCTGTTTAAGAATTAAATGGAGAACTAGATATGGTATAAGACCTAAATGTTCTGTTCTATGTCTCCTTAATATTCTTAAATTGTAACGTGTTATATTAAATCTTTGAAATGTAGCATGAGTAATAAAGTTACAAATATCCTCTAACATCAGCGCTTGGGTTAAGGATTGGTTCAGATTGTCCCAAGATGAGGAATGACAACTAAAAGGGGTCTAATGAAAGGATGTGATACTGTGACTTGTTCTTTTTCAAAAATGTTATTCAGACTACAAACTAATGAGCTGTATGTAATGTGAAAATGTTCTTTTTTTATCTATTTCTGACTCATGTGATTTTAGTAATTCCTTTATTTCCTTTCTAAAAATGGTGGTTAAAAGAGTGTTGGGGGCTTGGCTCTCTCTTTCAAGTGGTAATCCTGGGAGACCATGCCTGTCTGTGATTTTTGTCTTCTGTGTAAGAAAGGCTATACTTGAGAACAAAAATTGAAGATAAACAACAACAACAACAAAAACCATTGTAAAAATAATAAAACTATTTTTGCAAGATCTTAAAAAAGAAAAGAAATAAATAAAAATGAAAAGTTTTGGGGCTCCTGGGTGGCTCAGTTAAGTGATTTACTTGATTTCAGCTCAGATCATGATATCACAGTTTGTGGGATTGAGCCCTGTGTTGAGCTCTGTGCTGACAGGAATTCTCTCTCTCTGTCTCTTGCCTCTCTCTACCTCTCCCCTGTGCACACGTCTCTCTCTCTCTCTTTTTCTGTCTCTCTCTCTCTCTCTCTTTTTCTCAGAAATAAATAAATAAATTTAATGAAGAAAAGAATGTAAAGTTTTGACCAAGGCGTATGGACCTGAAAGCTTGATGCTATGTAAAAATTCTAGCTTTTTGTTTGTTTTCCTTTAAATTTTTAATTGTTTATTGGCATTTGATTAATAAGCACTTAGAAAGCAAGGATCTTTAGGGGTTATCATAGGTTCACGGAGATCAATTCTTTTAAAACTTGTCACATTTCCTGTTCTTTCCTTCCTCTCATCCACCATCCCTCCCATCTTTCTTTCCAGCCCTCTTTCTTCCAAGTAATAATATACTGATAGATTAAGTGCTTTCACTTAATGTACTTTATTTACACAATTAAAAAAACCCCTCATGATATCTTCGTAGACAAGGTGATGTACTGTGTATGAAATATTTATATGGAAGAAAAAATAAGTCCATGCACAGTGCCTCCCTTCCAAGAGGGTAAAGGGGAGAAGAATCATGACAAAATAAGGTTCTAATGAACCACTTCCAACTTTTTTTTTTTTTTTGGAAGGGGTGAAGAGGCAGTCCCAATATCCCTAGTAGCATTAAAAACTGCTATTAACTTACAAAGAATCGGAAAGTTAATAGTTTTGTTATTATAATAATTTAGTAATAATCCTGGAGATTTTAGATAACTATAAGCCACAGTATTTGAGGGAATCCCACAGTATAAGTTCAACAAAAAATAGCTAATACGAAACTAAACAGCCTTGATGGAAGTTCACTGTCTGTAAGAAGAGAGGTAATACAATCTTTGTACTCCCCCCATCCGAATGATCGCATCTTCAGTTTTCTGTTTATTTCTAGGGGACACATTTTTAGAAGTACATTGATTTATACATTGGAGGACATTCAGAGAAGGTCTAGCAAGTGGTGATGGCAGGACATGATTTTTAATAAAAAAAAAAAGAAAAGACAAAATTGGTGGTGGTTCCTTGAAAAATTTGAAGGCTGAGGGATCTAACATTAATTATCTCAAATATTTAAAACAGCAATCTATGGAAGAAGAATCAGATTTAGTTTGTAATGTTATAGACCGTTAATGCTAGCATTAATGATTGGAAGTTATGCGGAATTGTATTTTGATTTAATGAAAGGAAGAACTTGCTAAGAAATAAAGTTTCCCCCAAATAGATTTTTTCCTCACCAAAAATTAGTTCCAATGTATGTGTTCAACAGGAAGCAAGGTGACTGTGTATCAGAAGTGCCTTGAAAGAGAATGAATCCTCAAGAATGTCCAACTAGAGGACCCACAGGGTTGTTTCTAATGCTAAGATTTCTTCATTGCAGGAATCTGTGAAGTTCTCTCTTCTGGATTCAGTTACATTTATTAAGATTTATGGTCCTTTCACATTTTGAGTAAAATATTATGATACATACTTTATACATTTAACCAGCATGGACAGCTAATTAAATCTAAAAAGAATGCCAACTCCCAAATGTATTCACTACTGGGTCGTCATGTCCTCCCAGAGGGACAGATGATACTAATAAGATTTATTTTCAGTGTTTTGCTGAACAATGTGAGGGAAAAGCCAAGTGGCTATTCGCAAGGCTTCAGTAAGATGGGAAAAATATAAATATGATATGCATTTTCTTTGAATGTTGCAACCTAATTGTAAGTGATTGTGTTGGCTGAGAGAGTGGAAACGTGGAGGGGCTTACATCATTGGATGATGCATTTTTCCAGTGGACTAAACAGCATGGAATTCAATATTTCCTATTTAAAAAGTCTGTAGGGATAATTGAAAAATGTATATTTAAAACTTTTGTAAACACAGATCCAGGAAAAAAAAGTAGTTTGTTTATTTACATTGAGGAGATAGATGTTAGAATCTGGCCAGAAACAAGTGACTTTTTGAAGAAATGTAGCCTTTATTTTCTGATGGGTAAGACCCACATGGCTAGTTGTTGCCTTTGAATGATTTTGAATAATTCAAATATAATATTAAATATAATTTTTTATTTTCTTTCTTTTTTTTTGAGAGAGAGAGAAAGCAAGGGACAGAGGGAGAAGGATTTCTTAATTCCATGAATCTGTGAAGTTCTCTCTTCTGGATTCAGTTAGATTTATTAAGGAGAGAATCTTTTTTTAAAATTTTTTTAATGTTTATTTATTTTTGAGAGAGAGAGAGACAGAGACAGAGCATGAGCAGGGGAGGGGGCAGAAAGAGAGAGAGTCACAGACTCCGAAGCAGGCTCCAGGCCCTGAGCTGTCAGCACAGAGCTTGATGTGGGGCTTAAACTTACGAACCATGAGATCATGACCTGAGCTGAAGTTGGAGGCTTACCTGACTGAGCCACCCAGGCGCCCCAGGAGAGAGAAAGAATCTTAAGCAGACCCCAAAAGAATCTTAAGCAGACCCCACACCCAGTGCGAAGCCTGACGCAGGGTTCAATCCCACGACTGTGAGACCGTGACCTGAGCCAAAATCAAGAGTTGCACTCTTGACTGACTAAGCCACCCAAGCTCCTCTCATTTCCACTTTGATTTTAATTACATTTTTGTTTAAATCATATTTTCTTTTAACCTGAATTGCTCAAATTGTAAAACCTCATTATATCAATTTTTTATACTAAATGTATTTTCAGTGGCATTTGGCACATTTGCCAACATCTAGGTGAAAAAAATATCTAGGTATTTCTAAGTGTCTCTAAATTTAAAATACCAAGTTGACTTTTAAACTTCTCATTCTGATGGTATAAACTTTGGACCAAAGCTCCAAAGTTATTATCAGGTAAGCTGTTTATGTATATGTATTCAGTTGGACTATAAAATTTAGTTCAATTAATTAATTAGTCACTTAGGGAAACTATGAACTTTCTAGGTGACTATTTAGAAAAAATAAGATCATCTAATTTTTTTTTTATCGAAGTAGTGTATTGTGATAGACTGATTTCCACACACATCACAAAATTACAGGAAATTCTTCCATAACATGGTAAACATATTCCTTAAAAGTAGTAAAAACTTGTTTTGGAAAGTTGTATACCAGAAACAACAAGGCTTTGGGGGGAAATTGGGCTGGAGCAGAACACACAAAATCTATGCCATTTTATAACCAAAGCACTAATAAAAACAAGTACTGGTACTTAAGGAGTTAACCCGGGCAGAGGCAGGCAGACAGCTTCATCTGCCTAGAGCTGCTTCAGCAGACATTAAAAATGCAGGTAAAGGGGCGCCAGGGTGGCTCAGGTTATGATCTCATGGTTCGTGAGATCAAGCCCTGCATCGGGCTCTGCACTGACATTGTGGAGCCTGCTTGTGATTCTCTCTCTCTCTCTCTCTCTCTCTCTCTCTCTCTCTGCCCCCCCCATAAATAAATAAACATTTTTTTTAATGCAGAAAAAATAAAAATGTTGACTTACAGGCACAGAGACAGGCAAAATGGCAGAGGAACTCTGATCAGGGTAGGTCTCGAAGGTGAGCAAGTGCTGAGTAAGAAACATGCAAAGCCTGTGCACACCCTTTTTTGGAAGGAAGCCCTAGGTGCGGTGTTCATTTTAATTTTTTTGAAAAGAGTTCTTTGATAAGCTAGCAGAGGGATTCCCCCCTTTCTGCTAATGTTTATGATTCTGATTTTACTCTTTTTTCCTCTACTGCCTAGAAAAAAGTACAAACGGAGCAACAAAACTCCATGTATATGAACTAAGGGACACTATAAAACTTGCTTTGTCATATAATGTTCCTGAAACTTGAACGTGTATAAGAACTTCCTTGAAACAGATTTCTAGGCCCCATTTCTGATAGATGCCCAGGTGAGGCTGACATCGCTGGTTGCAGACATCACCTTTATGAGGCTGTCACAGAACAGATGCACAAAGCCTTCTCATTCTTCATACACGAACTTCAAATTTGGTGGAAATCACATTGAATCCTGGATCCGTGCTTTCCGAAAATGAGGCCAAATAAGAATATCTCACCAGAGCATTTTCAGTGATGTACCCATTGTCCTTCAAATGACTTAATCTTTCTTCTCAGGTAGCTCAGGACAGTGGCAGACGCTGATGTACAATGATGCAGAATTATAAAATTACTAAAGATGGTCCCCCTTTGTAAATTTAATTAATGGTTAGAGATATGGCAAAGCAACACTTTGAACTAATAGGCATGTGTGTTTGCTTATGTCTGTCACTACCAAATTAAACATGTTACTACATAAAACACAAAGCTTTCAGGGAAACTGACATGGTTTTAGAAGGCCCAGTTCAGTCCACATGCTGAATATGGTGACTCTCCTGGGTTTATTTTCCTTCCCTTTTGAAAGGATTATTTCTGATCGGGAACATTTTCATCTTTGTTTTTGGAGATAAATTTTTGATAAAGTATAAGCTCATATCATGTTTCCATTACATACACGTTACCTTCTGGAATGTGCTGGTGCACCGAATTGCTTAGTGTCTCTTGGCTTCGTGTGTCAAGTTTGGAAATGAAGGGGTCAGGTGCACAACTGCTAAAATCTACTTCAATTGTAATGTCTGTGGGTCTGAAACCTGTTAAGTTGGCCAGGTAGGAATCCTTCAATAACAGGCCAAATGACTTATTTTTTTCCATTTTCTAGATAGGTTAAGTGAACCACTGCTTTCATCTTATTTTCTCTTCTTTCCATGTACCATCAATGTCACTGAAGAGCAGGGCATTATTAATGTCAATAAAAAATTGTTTATTTTAAAAAGTAAATATTGAGAATTTATAGTGTACACAGCACTACCTTTAAGAAGTTTAATACCTAGTTAGGAAGACAATAAGTACAGCAGATTTAATGTGAGAACACAGCAATAGAGGGCTGTGTCTTACACAGAGTAGTAGAAACAGGTGCAGGAGTGCAGCAAATAGGAGGGTGGCCTCTGTGACGCCATAGACACTTCTTCAATCCAAGGCACATTTGCTCATTAGTTCATTCAACAATTGTTTATTGAGTAACTATTTTGTGCCAGACATTCTTCTAGCCAATAGAATACCTTGTTGAGCAAAAATGGAAACAGGTCCTTACTGTCTTAGAATATATAATCTAGCCTTTGCAGTAGGTATGTGAGGATAAACATTAATTTAAGAATCACACAAATACATGTAAGAGTATAATGATGATAAATCTTACAGAAAAGGAGTACAGGTACTCTTGATGATTAAAAGTAGGGAGATTTGACTGAGTCTTGAACTTCAGGAAAAACTTTTATGAGAAAGATGAGATCTAGGAAGATAGGCATCCCGTGGGTAAGGAGAAGTGGGAAGAAGAGAGTGTTGGTGGAAAGTTTTCCAGGTGAAGCCATGCATCTGAAATGCCTTGGAATGGAAGATTTAAAGAATGAAAAAGATCAGTGTGGTTTGGATTTTGTAATAGTTGAAATGCCTGGTGATGGTAACCCAGGGTATGGTGGTTAACCATACTGATATCGATAGAAGTGAGTTTGAAGATATTTAGGACGTAATGGTGGAATTATTGGGGGAGGTAAGCAAGAGGCTTTTATCAAGTGTGTTTTCTAGGTTTCAGGTTTAACTAGACAGATAGATAGATAGGTAGGTAGATGGATGGATAGATAGATAGACAGACAGATGATAGAGTGAGAGTGACTAGTAACTAGAAACCAAGAATGTTCTTCCATAGAAGTCAAGGAAAGAGTGTTATTAAGGAAGGAAAGGTTAACAGTGTCAAAATGTTGGTCAGATGTCAAGTAAGACAAGAACTAAAAAAACACCCATTGGATTTTGTGACATGGAGGTCACCAGCAGACTTTCACAGCTCTTTTCATGGACTAAGTGGAACCAGACAGAAGTTTGCTTTAGAGCAGTTTTAGGTGAAGAAATCTTGACTAAATTGCCTATAAATGACAGAATAGAAAGGACCATGGCTCAAGGGAATGTGTAGTTATAGGTATTTTTCCTTTTTGCTCATTCATTGAAAGGTTGAGCATGATTTGTTATCTATGGAAAGAATGCTCTTGAGAAAGATTTTTGACTGTATAAGAGTGAAGGATAATAGATGATACAGTGTAGTATCATCAGCTTTTAAACTTTTACGTGCATATGAATCAGCTGAGGATCTTATTTAAAATTTCAATTCTGATTCACTGCATCTGAGATTGGAGCCAAGATTCTTGATTTTTATGAGCACCTAAGTGATGTTGATGCTGTTGGTCTGTGGACACACTTTGAGTAGCAAGGTTGTAGTAGAATTATAGGACATTGTTGTGAGCCCATTTAAATTAGATGACCATATAATTTACAATGGCTCACACTTACTCTGTTGTGTGTGTGTGTGGTGTGTGTGTGTGTGTGCGCACGCGCGCGCTTTTCTCCCCCCTACCACTTCTTGGTTGCTTGGGAGTAGACAAGAAGAAAACAGAAAGTTAGGAGTTTAAGTTGAATGTAGAAGGAACTAAGGGAAGGGATGGATGAATTTGGAAAAAAGCAGGAAGTTCAGAATACTCAAGGTCCTGCTGAAGTTGAAAAGCTATCATAGTAGAAATGGCTGGAAAAGCAAGCCAGAAGAACTTATGGTTGAGGATTTTAAAAGAGAAAGAATTACAGATGATGATAAGATTCAAGATGTAGCTCTGGAAGGATATTACTGGCATGACATGAGTTGGCAATGGCCTCATTGCTATTTTATATCCAAGGAAGAGGGAGAGGGCTGATGAGGATGGTTAAGTTTAGAGCATTCATGGCCAAGGGCTGGGAGAGAGAAATTAGAT
This sequence comes from Cryptoprocta ferox, assembly GCA_028646485.1. Taxonomy (NCBI): domain Eukaryota; kingdom Metazoa; phylum Chordata; class Mammalia; order Carnivora; family Eupleridae; genus Cryptoprocta; species Cryptoprocta ferox. The sequence continues at coordinate 46,900,330 of CM053565.1, forward strand.
GAAAGAAAATGTTTAATCTCTAAACTCATGTGGAACTGGCTTTTTGATCTCTTTGAAAGTTCTCTTAGGATGAATTCATTTATGCAACACAAATTTATTGAGTGTTTACTCAGAGCTAGGCACTGTTATAGATACTGTAGATATCATATTGAACAAAATAAACAGGGCTTGCATTCTGGGGAATTCATACCTCTGGAGTTCTGGTTTCTATATCCAGGGATAAAAAGATTAGATTAGGGCTCCTGTAGCCCTTGTGGGAAAACTTCTGTCCCCATCTTTTTCTTCATATGAAACTTTGGGTTTAGTTTTCCTCACCATTGGGGTGAACAACATTAGTTTGTGGGAAAAACAGCAAAGAAAGTTGTCACCAGCTTTGAACAAGACCCATTTGTAAAAGCCAAAAGAACCCTTTTATCCCATGTTATTGAGAGTTACCTGAAGATGTGACATAGGACCTTGTATAAAATATGACATCTACAGATAGCAAAAGGTAGCAATTGATGATTAGAGACTAATGTGAATTCTGAGAATACAGAACTAAGAGCATTGTCTGTCATTGAAATGGTAATATAAAAGGAGAACATTCAAGAAGTTTATCACTATTGATTGTGTCCACCCATTATGCTTTTCTAGCTTTTAGTGAATATCATAAGGTGAACCAGTAATATAAGTGAATTCATAATAAATATTTTGATTTATTTTTCAGTAGCATATAGTGAACAGGAAAATCAGGTATTTAGCATCTCATGACCTAAGTTTGCTGCCTGGTTGTGCCATTGTTCTCTTATTTTCTTTAATATTTCTAGCTGTATAGTAATTTCTATTCTGACTTTGTGTTTCCCTAAAAATCTTCCCAAGATGTGCTGTCAGGAGAAACCATTCACCTCACTGATTGAGGCTGCAGATCAGTTACATAAAACAAAGGAAAAGCTTCTCTTAGTCTTTTGATAAATGTGGATTTGGGTTTGGCATTCAGTCTGGACCCTGAAGTGTAATGAGAAGTCCAGCTATTCCTTTTGAGTTTTGATGAATAGGAGACTGTACTCTTTATCTTTGAAATCTGACTACAGAATCACACTGCACTTCAAAACATTTGTGTTCCTCTAAAGTTTCCTGGAACTCTTTGCCCAAAGTCTATTCTCTACTTTTCTGGATCCTTTCTGAGACTTTGATCCTTTTATATTTGGTTTGTCCTTATCAGTGAGAGCGTTGATATTAATGTGAATGGTGAAAATGGGCTCAGCCCATACAGGTAGGATTGGAATATTGTGATAAATTACAGGAGAGAAGCCAGTTTAAGAAGAGAGGCTTTCCGAACTTATAATCCCCTCCACCCTTGAGATAATAAATCTTAGGAATATTCTTCAATCTTCTTTTGCATTTATACAACCTAATGATAAACTGCAATTTTTCTGTTTCAGAGGAAAAGGACCACAAAACATCTTTGGGCACCAAAGAGCTCAGCTCTTACAAAATATTTTGATGAGCTAAGTGTAAATGAATCAGAAAACATATGGATTGAATTTCCACCACTATACTCATGGGAGGCCTTTTATTATTATTTTTTTTATTTTAATGAGAAGAAGAATGCAGTTGACAAACAGCATTTAGGTTTTTCTGAATCAAATATTTAGAAACCAGTTCAAGAGATTCTTCTGAAATCTGAATGAGCAAAAGGTCATTTGCCCATTCCTCATTTTATCATTTATTTTAACTTCTTTAGCACTTAATTTGTCCAGGTGCCTCAAAGGGAAAGGGAATAAATGTGAGAAAACCTACTTTAAAGGTGAGCATCCATTTTTAGAAACTTCCCCAATAAAATTCAGCTGTTGAAGAGTTAACTATATATTTTCTCATAGAAATATTTTCTATGAGAATGTCATTGGTACTTCCAGGTTTCACAGACAATTTGTTTGACAGCTTTAGGACTGTCTTGGGCCAAATTTAGACATAGGTGAAATTTTTCTTTATTGCCCATTTACTTCTCATTTTTTGGACATTTCTTCATCTTCCTTTGGTGCTCTAGCCTGATGACCAGTTCCTTGGGCCTTTCCATGTTCTTCTAGCTCCCTGACTGTCTGCCAGCAGGCATCCCACTGGCATCAAAGCTTATAATTCCCCATGACCAATTCCACAGTGTCCAAATAGTACATGTAAGTTCAATTATATAAATTGCTCTTAACTATGTCCAAATCTTTTTTAGCTAAGCTACCTTTTAGTAGAGTTAAACCTTATCAATATGTGTAACCCAGTGAAATATAGAAATGCCTACAGCAGAGGTGGGTGTTTCCAAGTCTGGCCAATCCCCCTGTTCTGCTGAGATACATCGCATTAATGACCTCAATTCTTCCTTTGAATCCCTGCCCTTTGCCATGTGACTTTGAAGTTGCTCCCACTGAAGGAAGTAGAGTGTGTTTTTCAACTTCACTTTTGAGTTTGTCCATGTGACTGCTTGGACCAATGATATATTAGTGGACATAAAATGACCAAAGGTTTAAAAAGGTCTTAAACAACTGGGCTTGTTCAAGTGTCTTCTGTCATCATGAGAAAAACATGCCCAGGCTAGCCCAGGAGAAATATGAGGCACCAATGGAATGATGCTGCCCCAGCCACACTCATTGCCCCAGACAAGCCCGGCTTAGAACATCTGACCCCTGGAAGCATGAGTGACACCATTCAAGATCAGTAGAACCCTTGAGCTGAGCCCAGCTGAGATCAGCCAATCTCCAGTTGATTACTGACGCATGCACTAGCTAATGCTTATTATTGGATGCATTTATGTTTGTTGTTACAGCGAATGTGGTTAACTGACAACACCCCACTATATTCTCTTCTTGGGCAGTTCCTGAGGGAGTTCCTCTAAGAGCAATTAAAAACATCTATATCTGTAAATCCTCACTGATAAGACTTTTAAAACTTATTTAGTTATCATGAAAGACTTTCATTAAGTAATGGGAATACAAAGCACCTGTTAAGAGCCTCAAAACAGACACTGTAGTTAGTCTTTGTATGTTTCTCTGAATTTTTAAGTAACCTTAAAGCTATATGTTATCTCATCTGTGTCTTGTCCCCACCTTGTATTATCCTATTTATCCAACACCTTCCATGTGTTCCACACTCTTCCAGCTGCTTTACATATGTTAACATGCTCATTTTCATAGCTATTCCATGTAAAATGGAAAAACTCAATCTTTCCCTCCTGTTGTAGGGAAAAAAACCCAGTTCAACTGATCTCCTATCTGTCTTTTTTGCTACTCACATGAAACACTTCACTTCTGACATTCCTAGTCACTAAATGTGTGTGGGGTTTTACCCACACCAAACAATTCTTTGTGACAACAGCTGGGTGCCCTAAAATTTAGCTCAATTCTGACACTAACTACCTGGAGATAATGTCAGATCCCATAGGTTAATTGCTCTGTCCCACAAGACTGTCCCCTGCGTCTACCACTTCAGATGCCAATCATGAGTCCAGTTTGTCACCTGTGTTTCTGGCCAACTGCCTCCAAATCAGAGGTTCCCATGACCCCCTCTTTCGGTTTGATTAATTAACTAGAGAGGCTCACAGAACTCAGGGAAACACAATTGCCAGTTTACTAACGGGTAAGATGAAGGGTACAGATGAACAAGCAGATGATGAGATATGTAGGGCAAGGTCTGGGAGGCTCTCCATCTCAGGAGCTTTTGTCCCAGTGGAGTTGGGGTATGTCACCCTCCCAGCACATGGATGTGTTCACCAACCCAGAGGGTGTCCGAATTCTGTACTTCTAGGATTTTCATAGATGTTTCATCATGTAGGAAGGATCAATCATTAACTCCATTTTCAGCCCTTCTCTCTTCTCAAGACAATGGGGGCGTGGTGGAATTGAATATTCCAAGCTTCTAATCATGGGTTGGTCTTTCTGATGACTGGCTCTCCTCCTGGAGCCATCAGGGAATCCACCCCAGAGTCACCTCAGTGGAACAAAAGACACTCCAATCACCCAGGAAATTATGGCATTTAGGGGCTCTGTGCCAAGAACTGGGGGCAGAGAGCAACATCTATTTTTTTCTATTTTCTCCCACTATTTTATAAAGAATGCCAAAACTCATTTGAGCCTTATACCAGCAATGTTATATGGATAAGTCAAGTATTATTATGCCCATTAACTAAGCACTTTCTACCAGCTTTACATATTTTACCTCATTTAACTTTCATATCAATCATATGAACTAGGAACCCTATACGAGTGTCCCCATTTTAAAGGTGGGGAAAACTGAAGGTCAGAAACATTAAGAATTTGGCCAACATCACACAGCTTGTATGACCACGCTGAGGAATCCATAGCTTGGAGACTCTACGGTATTTGGCCCTCATTGCATAGACAACCATGTCGGGCAGCTAGGCTTAATACAGCTCCGTGGGCTAGTCAGCTTCATCCTTGATATTCTGCTCAGAGAGGCTGTCAGAGGTGATCTTATATAATACTGGGCTGAGTTGCTTCCTTGGCAACACCAAGGGAAGTAAATTCCAGCGCCTAGTTCAAAAAGGCCTTAAGGCTGACCGGCTATGTTTCTGGCCAGCTATTTCTGCACCAGGTCAATCCACTTTCATAGCAGCTGTCTTCCTCATGGTGGATCCAGGTGTCATCTCAGAAAGACCTTCACAATACTTAATAATAATAATAAAATATTACTAACACTGAGTTTATCTCAAGTGTTTCTTATAATTCCCTTGGGGCAACATTTTTCCCACAAAGCCAGAGAAACTAGGGATAAAGAAAAATGTACTTTCTTTTTTCTCCTTAACCATTCTACCAGAATATTTTCTGCTACTACTTCCCAAGTTCAAGTATTAAATTGTTCTTGCCTGTAGGACAGGTTAATGAGGTTAGCCTCCTAAATGCCGCCTTTCCCCCTACTTTATTCCCCTCTGGTCTCCAAGGTAGATAGATCTCTGATATAAACTCAGAGGAAGTTGCTGGAACATAACACTCTGGCTTCCTGAAGCAGTCTTCCTTGAGCCTGAGGGCCTGAGCTAGGGGTTTCCTATCAGCCAGGAGTTTAAGAAATAATTTAGCTGGTGCCCTTAGTATGAGGAGAAGGCATGAATTAGGTAGCCATGTGTTTGAACTGAAGAGGATGGCACAGAGCTTGGTGAACTGAAAGGAGACAAGGCTGTCTTAGGAATTATAAATGCAAAATTCACTGGTGCATTTCAATTAGCTGCTTAAGATAATTGAGTGTGATAATTAAGTACCTATATGGAGAGGTCTTTTATTAAACACGTCAGCAAGTGTGCTTTCTGAGTGATTATGTAAAGATCTGGATAATTACCATATAACTTGTAAAAGTCTTAATAACCTTCTAATTATCCGGTAAGCAAGGTGCAGTGTACCCTAGGAAGCCAAGAGCTTTACTAGTTAAAGCATGACCTATACCTAGTAGATTTTAGTGAGACACTAGACTTCAGACTAAGATATTTGGAGAAATTAGGAGAGACTATTATCCTTGAGAATGAATGAATGAACACGTGATCCTGGATATGTCCAAAGAAGACTTCAGATGAAAGCCAATATGGAATATCATAGATGACTCTTTTTTTTTTTAATTTTTTTTAACACTTATTTATTTTTGAGAGATAGGGAGAGACAGATCATGAGCAGGGGAGGGGCAGAGAGAGGGACACACAGAATCGGAAGCAGGCTCCAGGCTCTGAGCCGTCAGCACAGAGCCTGACACGGGGCTCGAACCCATGAGCTGTGAGATCATGACCTAAGCCGAAGTCAGACGCTCAACCGACTGAGCCACCCAGGTACCCCATAGATGACTCTTAAGAGCCTGCACATTTAGCCTTGATTTTAGAAAGGAGATGGAGATAAGAAGTCCAGAGGCCCTGAGTTGAAGCCAAATCTTTGCAACTTATTCTCTAAGGCAAACCCAATATAAGGGCAAGGCATTACTTAAAGAGATTTGATGAATCTAGGACACGTATACAGAGTGATTTGCCCAAAAGGATTGGGATCAAAGATGGACCTAACAGGGGTGAGGATTAGAAGAGCAAAGATTCATGTTTTGGATCAAGTTCTGAATCCTGGCTCTGCTTCTTACTAGTTTTGAGAGCCGAACAAATTACTTGACTTCCCTACCTTCAGTTTCATGGCCCAAAGTGTGTAATAATCTCTCTCTCAGTATAAGTGCTTAGGAGAACCAAATGAAATAATATATATCAGTGGCCAGCAGTGAGTGTGACTCTGTACATATTAATAACTTTCTTCATTTCCTTTTTCACTTTCTCTTGTTATTGCAGACTGCGTCTTAATCAAATTTGTAGTCCCTTTTTGTACCTAGCTCTGTTCTGATCCTTAATAAAGTGTCCAATACATACTGTCCTGTGAATAAATGAGTCAATGGAACCATGTGAAATGCCTTCAAGAGTGCTTTCTAAAGTGTGACACAGCTTTTTGGTAAAGTGCCATTTAGAAAGCCTCGTTCCTTTAAAAATAATCTATTTTTGATTGTAAAATATGCAGAAAATGAAATTTTTCATCTTAACAATTTTTAAGTATATGCTTCAGTGGCATTAAGTGTATTCATTGTTGTGCAATCATTACCACCACTGTCTCCAGAACTTTTTTCATCCCGCAAAACTGAATTTCTGTACTCATTAAGCAATAACTCCTCCTTCCCCCCACCCCACCCCCATCTCTTGGAAATCACCATTCTACTTTCTGTCTTCATGAATTTGATCACTCGAAGTACTTCATATGCATAGAATCATATAATAATTGTTCTTCTGTGGCTGGCTAATTTCACTTAGCATAATAGCTCCAAGATTCATCTATGGGGTAGCATGTCAAAATTTCCTTCCTTTTTAAGGCTCAGTAATATCCATTAATGAATATACCACATTTTGTTTATCCATTCATCCACCATCCATCCACCGATGGACACTTGCGTTGCTCCCAGTTTTTGACTATTGTGAACAATGCTTCTATGAACATGGGTGCACAAATGCCTCTTCAAGACCCTGTTTTCACTTCTTTTGGCTATAGGTGGAATTGGCTACATCATATGACAATTTTTTTTTTAGATTTTTGAGGAATCATCATACTCCTTTCTATATTGCCTGTACCTTGTTACATTCCCACCAGCAGCATGCAAGGGCTCCAGTTTCTTATCCTCACGGGCACTTATTTTTTTGTTTGTTCTGTTTTTCAATGAGAGCCCTCCTAATGGATATGAAGTGGTATCTTATTGTGGCTTTGATTTGCATTTTCTTAATGACTTGTGATGTTGGGTGTCTTTTCATGGGCTGTTGGCCATTTGTACATATTCTTTCTGGTTCACCTTTCAAAATTCAGCAATTCAAGTAGAATTTTCTCTCTTTTCCCCACCTACTCTTATTTTCCCCAGAGAAAGTAAAGACCACCTGCCTTCAAAGTTCTTCTGAGTATGTGGAATGTAGCCATGAGAACTACCAGTCTCTGTCCTTGTTATGCTGTGCCAACATAAGGAAGTTCACATGGTTGGCAGTCAGAATGTTGGATGAATATTCAGACAGCTACTTTTCCAAATCTACATGGCTCTCCCAAGCTTTCATGTAGCTCGAGCAGCTTCCTCAAAGGATCCTGATTTCATACCTTATGAACCACTATCAGTTCATAGATTTTCATATTTCCTTTCTGCCTTTGTAATTAACACTCAGTATTTTGACCTAAGATCCCTTTTCATTGAAGTCCAAAAATTCATCTCAGTGGAGGAGGGTGTATCTTAGGTATGTGAATTCTTTTTCTGATAAGGGCTGTGTATAACAACAACAACAACAAAAACCTATGCTGAAGAAAATGGATTCACAATGTAGCTTGAGAGATTTAAGCTTGATATGAGAAATTCTCTCCTCCAGCAAATGTTAAATACTGAAACAACTTGAAGAGAAAAGTTATAGGCTCTTTTCCGTGGCAAATATCATATCACTTTAAAGTCTATCAAAATGTCGGATTTCTATGACCCCCCAAACATGGTCTCCAATAATTTTGATTGAGCACCCGTGTTTTAGTATGTGTTCCCAGTACAGGAAGCATAACACTGCTGGTCACTTGCCATTTGAGGAGATTGTGGGTATAAATAATAAATATACATAATGAAAGAACAAATATAAACAATAAAAGATAAAAATTCCACAACAAAAATTTAAATTTGGCAATTATTTTAAATGGGCTAAAAACAATTAGAAAGACTGTGTGGTACAATATTTTAGAAGCATTATTTTTGTAAAAACAAACCCATTGATGACATTTGGTAGCACTTTGTACATTTTGACTCCAATTTCTTTGCTGTGAATCTATTTTAGGTATCATTTTGTCTTTGTAAATTTACTCTGGGATCTCTTGTTCCATTGAAAATATCTTCTTCAATGTTTCCTTTGTAGCATTCTTAAAAAAAAAGTAGGTATTTATTACTGAGAATATACTTTCTCTGTTACATTTTGCCTATATTGGTTTAAAAAGCGTGTTTCATTATTGCAACATAATCTATCAAGTACATGATTAGCTAAGATCTGTTAGAAGTGTTTTTTTTTAAAATTCAACTTCTGGCAGATCTCTCTAAGTCATATAATACCTATTTCTTCCAAACCTTTAGCAAATTTCTGTTCATATCAAAAGTATTTTCTGATGAAAAATGGCTTTCCATGTATCATTTTAGCTGTTTCTACCCTGTTAGGGACAACGTCTGTATGCCCACGGAATACGACTGTTTTATTATTTGTTATTAGTTGAAAAGGCCCAAATGGGCGCTCTGAACTTAAATCAAGTTTAGTGAGGTTTTTGTAGGGTTTGTTATTGTGTGCTACAGGACTTCAGCAGTGCTGAGAAAATTGCAGGTTTGCCTTCTTGCCCCAAATGCTTAAAATAATCTCTCTCTCTCTGCCTCCCCCTCATACACATATGTGTATGTTAATGAGGTCTATGTGGCTCAATAACCTTCGTAAGAGATTTATGGGTGAGAACCCACATTACAACTAGTCTTGATAGTTTTAGATGATCAAATCTGGTTAATCATCACTGCTTTTGCCTTTATTAGAAGGATACTAATAAAAGCTATTTTTTTAAAAACCATTATGCACAGCAGGCTTTATTCATTTTATTTGCCCAACAGACCACTGCAGTAGGGATGAGAGTTTCATATTACATTCTGTGTGACAGGGAGAGATGATACTCAGTGAGATCAAGTAACTTCCCAAAGTCACTGATTTAGTACATCGTAGTGTCAGGAATTTGAGCCCAGGGAGTCTGACTTCAGAACTACGTTCTTATCCCATGCTATTGTGTTTTTGTTTTTGTTTTTCCCTTTTCCCCCCCCTTGTGTTTGCATTAGCCATACCTTTTCAAACCATGGCTTCATTGTTTGGATCATATAAGCCACTTGTCCATTTTGTGAAAGTTAGTTGAGTTAAAACTAGAGAATGGAATCCATAATTCTCTAGTTTTAACTCAACTAACTTTCACAAGGTTAACCTGGATGCAGGTTAGCTGTGGTCTGTTGCAATAAGATGAAAGGGAATGAGAAGAGGAGAGACTACCACTGCTCCCCGCCTTCCAGTGCTATCAGATGCCTACGTGTTCTCTGGGAAACCTCACATTTCCTAGTCGCGCACAGCACTTTTTAATACAAGGCATCATTGAGAGTACCAATGTCCACTCTATATCCCAAGTTTTACTAAAATTTAATGTCCTTTGAATTTTTAGATTAAAAAGAAACATAACTACAAGTTCTACCATTTTCTTTCAACACCCACAATGAATCATCTTGGACACCTTCCGGGGGATAAGTAGCCTCCTTGGGAGACCACCTCAAGACTGCAAGATGAAAATTTAATTGAGACTAGAGAACAAATAAGCTGCACAGAAATTTTAGGGAAAGAGGCAAAATAAAAATGAACAAGAGAGGTCAACTGAGATTAACACTTTCAAATCTCTGGTTTCCATAGAAACAGTAAATCTAAGCAAGCATTTCTGCTCTCCAAGAGTTTTGAAGGATAAAATGTCTCTAAATGTCAAAAACTATTATCAGGCTTAACTGGAATTGGCTTTTGAGCCTCAGTCTGTGGTTATACAACACTCATCCTTCAAATACCCTTTCCGCAAGTGGTGGCTGACACTTGAGCCTGTGAGAAATCCAGCATGGTGTGTCCTGACTGCCAGCAGGCACTGCTGAAAATTCAAAGCTCCAGTGGCTCTTTGAGGGGGTCAGTATTTGCTGGTAATGGAAGGCCTGTGCATAGAATGACATTAGGCCAAGTTGTTTATTTTAAAAAGTTCACGGTTAACCTCCACGTTTTTCCACTGGTGAACTTTTGCTGCTTTTGGATATGGAAATAGCCGATAATTTTATTGACCTGCACATTTTCGCCCATCTTGTATTAAACAGCCGAGAGATTTAAGGGGTGTTCAAAGAATTACAGTGTCTCAGCGTAATGAATGTCTTATGTTACTGGGTCTGAGCCAATATGCCCACTACCTTATAATTTTCCCCCCCTGATTACTTTGCTTCAGGCCCTTTGTGTGTTGCTAACAACAACTGGATTTCACTGCTTGCTCCAGTATGTTTCACAAATTCCTGGAGGCCATTTGGGCTTACTCTTTCAAGTAAATCTCCCCTTTCATAATTTATAACTGTCTGTAGGACTTCTGGTCTTACTGATGACCCACTGATCTGCCCTTACCAGGGAAACGGGTGCTAACAACCATCTAGAGACTAGCTGGAGAGAAGTTTGGTGATGTTTGGACACCCTTCCTAGAGGGTTGCCTTTGGTAAGTCCAGCTGACATTTCCATCCTATTCCACTGCAACCCTCACTACTAATTAACTCCATTTGGAATTGTGAAACCTGTTTTTTTCCCCCTTCTCTCTCCTTCTTGGTCATCCACAGCATAATCAGCCAGTAGAACTGAGCTCTCTGAGGTGTTGGTTTTTCTTTTTAAAAGTTTTCATTATTTATTGTGTTCATAGGCAGGCAGTAATATCATTAAACTGTGAGTGTCAGAAGAGTCACAGAAAAGTAATAGTGATCATGAGATACGATTTTGGGAAAATCTGAAGTCACAAAGTAATGAGATCGATCTCCATGATTTATGTAAAACATCAGCTTTGATCCTAAGAATGATTCATAAATCACAGGGCAAGTGAAGAGCACACTGAATTTTAAGGAGTTTGGTTTATACAGAGACATTTTATTGGTCATATCTGATAATCTAAATATATGAGCATGCCTGAAGTTTGTACATTACTGCTATTGTCAGCAAGGAATGTCAAAGATTTTCCAATGAGTATTTTAATTGGGTGAAGACCTAAGTGTCTGAGGGAAGCTCAACACCATGCTAAGAGAAACAAAGTCTCCACTATGAAGATTCAAGAATAAGTATATATTTTTGTTAAAATGCATTTTTACCAGGTGATTCAAAACATGTTGGAGTGTATATAAAAAGAATAATACAACAATGGGTGGAGTAACTATTACTTAGTAAGTACTTAAAATACTCAGTAGGGACACCTGGGTGGCTCAGTTGGTTAAGCATCAAACTCTTGACTTCAGCTCAGGTCATGATCTCATGGTTGTGAGACTGAGCCCCATGTGGGGCTCCATGTTGAATCCAGAGCCTGCTTGGGGTTCTCTCTTTCATGATTTCTCTGCCCCTCCTCCGCTTGTGTGCACTCTCTGTCTTTCTCGCTCTCTCTCTCTCTCTCTCTCAAATAAACAAAGAAATATTAAAAATACTCAGTATATAATTGTTGGCAAGGATGCAGAGAAAAAGGAACCCTCCTGTACTGTTGGTGGGAATGCAAAGTGGCGCAACCACTGAGGAAAGCAGTATGGAGGTTCCTCAAAAAATTAAAAATAGAATTGCCATATAATCCAGTAATTCCACTACTGGGTATTTACCCAAAGAAAACGAAAACACAAATTTGAAAAGAAATATACACCCCTATGTTTATTGCAGCATTATTTACAATAGCCAATAAATGGAAGCAACATAAGTGTTGGTTGATAGATGAATGGATAAGGAAGATGTGGTATGTATATACAATGGAATATTACTCAGCCATAAAAGAGAATGAAATCCTACCATTTGCAACATCATGGATGGACCTAGAGGCTCTAATGCAAAGTAAAATAAGTAAAAGAAGGACATATGATTTTACTCATATGTGAAATTTAAGAAATAAACCAAAGGAAAAAAAAAGAGACTAAACCCTGCCCCCCCACCCAGACTTTTAAATACAGAGAACAAACTGGTGGTTGCTGGGGGGGGAGATGCGGTGAGGGGATGGGTGAAATAGATAAAGATTAAGAGTACACTCATCTTGATGAACACTGAAAAATATATACAGTTGTTGAATCATTATGTTATATAATTGAAACTAATATAACACTATGTGTTAATTATACTTCAATTAGAAAAACTCAGTAAATAATTTAGGTACATTATCTCATTTAATCCTCCTGGCCATCTTATGAAAATGATGCCATCACATTCCCGTTTTAAAGATAAGAAGAGGAATTAAATCACTCATTTCAATGTTGCGTAGCTGGAAACTGGCAGAGGAGGAGTTTCAAACAAAGGCCATGAACTTCAAAACCCCAGCTCTTTACTGCTGCTCAAACACCTCTTCCCATGAGGTTTCTCATGGAAAAACAGCAAGCCATGTTTGCCTTCTAGCAACAGGAAAATGAGTGATTTATTCCAAACTATCACAATTTCTGGAAAGCCCAGGTTAATATGCAATTAACAAAAGCCCTTGTAGTTTAGAAGGCAAGAATTTTCTGTATTGTTCTTACAGATGAAAAATAGTAACTAATACTTTTATGGCAATAATATATATCAGACACTGTATGTTAAGTAACTTACTCTTTAAGTCTTTTAATCCTTTCAAAAACCTAATAGAGTAAGTACTATTGTTCAGTCCATTTTACAGACAAGAAAACTGAGGCATAAGGAGGGGAAGTAACTTGCCCAAGATCACACTGCTAGGAAGTTAGGGGACTTTACAACCTAGTAGCCTTGTTCCAGACTCTGTACTTCATTGCACCCTACATTCACCTTTTCCCTGACACCTTTGTAACTGAGAACCAAAAATTCCAGAGCATTAGATGAAGTGCCTTATCTTTTGAGTGATAACAGACCAAATAAATAATGTGTGAGATCAGCTAATAAGAGATCATGGAAATACTGAGTAGCAGGCAAAACTGAAGACAAAATTAGTAATTTTATCATGAGAATATGACCTAATCTGGAGCTACATATGGTTCAGATTGAATCCAAGCTCATGGAATTTCAACAAATTCTGCGCGCGTGCGCACACACACACACACATACACACACACACACACACACACCCTCCCCGGATTTGCTTTCCTTGTGAAGTCCATGTTGGCTAGACAAATATTACTCACTTTGTGTGTATGTGTGTGATGCTATTCCTTCCCTTTTATTCTTCCATGCCAAATGCATAGTAGAATACTGCAGGTACTCAGGCAATGTCTTTGATAATTCTGAGTAATTCTGTGGCTGACTTGCTTCTATGTGGTCAAATTTGGAATTCCAGATTAAGAGTAGAGAAAAGACCACCATATGTTCACCATGATTAAAAAAAAATGAATGTTTTAATAACCTTGGATCATCTATGCTGGAGACACTGGGCGGCTGACTGTGCAATAAATTTGGCTGGTATAATAAGATCAAGGCAGGTCATAGCAGCCCCAAGCTTTGTTACTTGTGGAGTGATTCATTTTGCCCATATGACTCTCCAATTGACCCAACATCATTTGGTGATACGGTTACTTTTCTCTCTCTGCACTGTAGTGTTGCCTTTGTTGTAAATCAGAGAGCATATATGTGAGGGTCTGAATCACTACTATTCTGTACTATTTAGTCATTTTGGACTATTTTTGTGCCAATACTACACTATATTAATTACTATGGCTTTATAGTAGGTTCTTCAAATCTTTCTTTTATTGTATAGCTTTCTTGAAATGGCCATGACCACCATTTCAGTGTTGACTATGAATAGGTTAGGTATTGTTTCATTTTTGCTATTGAGCAAAATACTCTATATCTACCAATAAATATGAGGTTTGTTTTTTTGGTAGGCATTTTATCAGCTTAAACAAGCTTCCTACTATTCCTAGTTTTCTAAGAGTTTTGGAAATTCTAAATATTTGTGGTAAATTTTGTCAAAGTTTTTTTCTGCATCTATTAGCATGATTACATACATGATTTCCTTTGCCTAATGTGGTGAATTACCTTGAGTTTTGAATATTAACACATTCTTGCCTATCTGGAAAAACCTTATTTGAATGTGGCTTATTATTTATTTTCTATATTCCTGGATTCAATTTGCTTGTATTTTCATAGGAATTTTATGTCTAATTTTGTGAGAGATCAGCCTATAATTTTCCTTTTTTTTTTTTTTTTTTTTGGTAATTTTCTTGTCAGGTTATGGAATCAGTTTTGCTGCCTCCTCTCCTCCCCCACTTGAAAACAGAGTTAGGAAGTGTTTTCTTTTCTTCCAAGTCTCTGAAAGAGTTTGTGTGAAATTGGTATTATTTTGTCTATAAATATCTGGATGAACTCACTACTGAAATGCTCAGGGCCTCGATCCTTCTTCTGGGAAAGTTTTATAATTGCACATTTAATACATATTTTTTATTTCTTCCTTTTACAGGTTTGGTAGGTTGTGATTGTAAGAATTTTTCAAATTTCAGTTTGTTGCTAATTTTATTGGCATAACGTTATTCACAATTATCTTCTTTTTATTATTTTTCAAAATATCTATAAGATCTGTAGTGATGTCCCCTTTTTCATTCCTGATATTGGTAGCTTGTGTTTTCTGTTTTACCCCCTTGGGCAGTCTTAATAACTGTTTTATTAATTTTATTAATTTTTCCAAAGGGAAACCCTTGGCTTTTAAAATTTTCTCTATTGTATGATTGTTTTCCACCTAATCAATCTCTGCTTTTATTTCCTTCCTTCCACTTTCTTTGTATTTATGAGGCTATGCTTTTTCTAGCTTCATGGGATCTTAAGTCATTGATTTTGGTAATTTTTTTTGGTATATTCATTTAAAGCTGCAAATTTACCTCATAAAATTCCTTTTGCTCTACCTCATAAGTTTTGTTATGTCATATTTTCATTATCATTTGGTTAAATATTTTCTAATTTCCACTGTTCATTCTTTTTTGATTCATGAGTTATTTAGAAATTTGATGCTTATTTCCCAAATACTTGGGGATTTTCAAAACATTTTTCTGTTATTAATGACTATTTTAATTTCACTATTTAGAAATATGTCATTTGATGGTTGATCTTTTGAGATTTGTTGAGACTTGCTTCACTGCTCAGAGTTTGATCTGTTATATTAAATATTCTGATGTGCACATAAAAAACCCTATAATTTAATGCTTTTATCACTTCTCAAATAATGCAAGAGCTCCATTTATCCTATCCTCTTCTGGCTGTGGTGCTATTTTGTCATTTTACTTCCACTTATGTATCTCACAAGATATTACTGCTGTTTTAAGTGGTGGTCAATATTCTTTTATACTTACCTACACAATCATGCTTCTTTGTGCTCTTCATTCTTTCTTGCTCTTCTGTGCTTTTGTCTTGGATTATTTTTCTTAAAATTTTTTTCAGGGGCGCATGGGTGGCTCAGTCGGTTAAGCATCCAACTTCGGCTCAGGTCATGATCTCACGGTTCATGGGTTCGAGCCCCATGTCCGGCTCTGTGCTGACAGCTAGTTTAGAGCCTGGAGCCTGTCTTCAGATTCTGTATCTCCCTCTCTCTCTGCCCTCCCCTCCTCGTGCTCTCTCTGTCTCTCAAAAATAAATTTAAAAAAAATTAAAAAATAATTTAAAAAAATAAAAAATTTTTTTTCAATGTTTATTTATTTTTGAGAGACACAGAGAGACAGAGCGTGAGCAGGGGAGGGGCAGAGAGAGAGGGAGATACAGAATCCAAAGCAGGCTCCAGGCTCTGAGCTGTCACCACAGAGCCCGATGTGGTGTACACTTAACTGTACACTTAACTGTAACGAGTCGTACACTTAACTGATTGAGCCACCTAGGTGCCCCATTGTCTTTGAGCTTTAACAGAAATTTACCTATGTGTGTGTGTGTAGATATACACATACATATATAGAAAATGCTGATTCTGCTTAGAGGTTGCTGATCTTTTGGATCTATCTTTAATCCTTCTAATCAGTTTCAGATTTTTTTTCAGCATTATTTCTTCAAATATTTCCCCATTCCATCTCTACCCCTCCTGGACATTCAAATACAATGTTACAGTTTTCTGCATGTATTTTCTTCTCTTTTTGGTTGTTTTTCTCCTTTTTCTTTCTGTTCCTTAGTTTAAATATTTTTCTATTGGTTTGTCTTTGAGTTTACTAATTTTTTGTTTGTTTTTGCATTTTCTAGACTGCTTTAATATGTTATTCCAGATATTGTATTTTTCATTTCTAGAAGGCACATTTGGTTCCTTTTTATATTCAAATTATTTATTAAATTTTCCATATTTGTATCCATGTATTTATTTTGTCCATCTTTTCCTCCATTCTATTTAACATATTTATATTGTTATTTTATATCTAGATAATCTGAGGGTCTACTTCTGTTGCTTAATTTTTCTCTTGATTATCAGATACATTATCTGCTTCTTTACCTTTAAAATTTTAATTTTAATCCAGTCTTTTCATAAAAAAATGAATTATAGATATTTAATATAATGTTATTTCCCTCCAAAGAAAGATTGTGTTTTCTATAATTAGGCAGATAATATGAGAGAAAGAACATCTCGATCAAATCAGTAATTGAGCCCGATCAGGGGTGCACTGCACTTTTAGTTAGATTCAGTCTATCTCTGATGCATCACTAATTTTCTTCTGGAAATATTGATAGGTATCTGTTTTCATAGTCTTCAAGCACTCCAACTCAATCCTTCTGAGTTTTGAACTCAGCTGCTTAGCCTCCATCTCTGCATAGCTTCACCATCTGGAAACCATCTTGAGGAGGAGATTGAGCCACAATTTGATGTAGAACCTTTTATTCTAAGTACCAGGGAATTGAGGAAAAATTTTACTCTACCTCTATCTTTATTCCTCCTCTTAAAATTAAACTCTTTAAACTTTCATCTCAACTAGTTCAAAATCTAGCAAATATTTTGTGTTTATCAAAGGATTTGGTCTCACAGATACCGTGAGCAAGTAAATACATCACCACCGGCATTGCCTCGGTGCCTGGCAAAAATCCTACAGGATCATGTGTTTGATTCCTTAAGTTTCCATCCATCAGCCAGCCTGTGTGGCTTCCTGAGGCACTATTAGACTCAGTTTTCAACTGTGGAGTCTCTCTGTCTATTCCAAGTCTGGTTCTCAGAGTTTTCCAGAAGTGGCTAGTGGCTTTATGGTCATGGGGGAAACCACCATTGTTTGACAGCTCTCTTGGGAAGGACTCTTCTGTCTTTGGAATTTTAGTTCATCTGGTCATCATTCCTTCCACAGCATTTCCTGATGCCTCTAAATATATAAATTTGTAATTTATTCTTTTTGCACAGCAGGAGTTAGGACCTGCCACTCCACACAACATCCTATCTGGAAGACAAACTTATACTATTATTATTTTTATTATTATTAATTATTTTAGAAGTTCCCTCCAGCTTTCTAACTATTAACTGGTAATGCACATACATTTTCAAATGTGTAATATTGAGAAAAAAACCCTCCTATCAAGTTTCTTTCATATATGAGCTATAAGAATTGGAAGGAATTTCCACAGACTATCTTCTGGCGCTATTCCCTTTAAATATTTGCTCCAAATCTTGGTGTGATAATGTCACATCAGCAGAACACATTATAGGAATTTTTCTAGAAACCATTTCCACACTGGTATATCTAACAATAATTTAACTGTCTGTGAACAAGCCTATGAATCACCTACTTATAAGCTGGTAGCCTACATTAATTGTATTTTCATTTCAACTTCTCACTTGGATTACCAAAATGCCTACAACCACTCCAATGGCAACTATAATGAGAAGTCAGAATGTAAAGTCAGACTCAGTGGTCTTAACTGTTCACGGTTAAAACATCTCAATTTTACAAATTTTATGAAAATATATAACATGTGACCCCGTCACTAAGGACTTTCCCAAGACCAGAGAAAGGCCCAAACAAGTGAAAGGCCATGTATAAACTCTTTTAGCCTCACAGAAAATTCACCTTCATCAGTATATGCACACACAAATATCCCCACCACAATAAATAAATAAATCAGCACAACCAAACCAAAACCAATAACAAAAACAGGGTTAGCTGATGTCCACAAGTGGGTTTCTGCTGGTTTGACCTACTCCTATATGTGATAAAATTTCTAAGAAGCATAAAACTTAAAGAGATATTATATTTGCTTAAATATTCAAGGAAGCAGACTCTCCTAGAAGAAAGGCATCATATCATAGTGGCTCTGAAGCTTAAATTTAAATCCCAGCACCACAATGTACAAACCATAGGGCCCTGGACAAATTAGACTTTAAATACCTTTGTATCTTCATGTATAAAATGGAGATATGTGTTTGTATCTATTTGTATATTGATATGTAATTATATCTCTACATATTATCTATCAATCTATCTATTATTTATCTATCATCTATCTCTATATACATTGAGAGAGCACTTAGCCTATCCTAAGTGTTTTTTAATGTTTATAGTTATTATTTCATCTATTCTTAAGTGAAATAAAAAGATTATTCTCTGTCTACTATATTAGTATTGCTTATCATGTTTAATAGGGAATTCACAAAGCTTAAAACTTGGTTTACAGGGAAGGCTTGAGTCACTAACATATTCTGTAATATGGCCCTGAAATGCATCTTGAAGAAAGCCACCTGTGAGGACAGTTAACCTCCAGGCTGCCTTCCAGTTTAAGGACTTTGTTATTTAAGTGAACAGTATGTATGACACTAAAACAATATTTTTGCCTTTTGCATGGCTAAGAATGAGTGAAATTATGAATCCCTTTATGAAGTCTTAGGTCAAAGACATAAAAATGACAAAAATTGAAAGTTCATCCGTGGTGGCTTGCTTAGAGCTATGGTATGATTGACACTGGAGAAGAAATGCATGATAAACATTAAATATCAGGGGTTAAATGTTTAGATTTTTTTTTTCTGTATTTCCTTCATTTGGCATCTTTAGCAAAAATTATATTTTCCCCCTAAGGAATATAATTTGTAAAAACATTTAATGCTGTTCTTGGCATATACTGCTACTTGTTGATGGGGTAACTTAGATATGATTGAAATATGTTATAATTACTATAAGTTTGTAAATATAGAAAATAGATTAATTAATTTTAAAGCTAACCAGCTTCTAAATTTGTCTCAGTATATGGTTCTTTTTTTAAATATATATATATATTTTAAGTTTACTTATTTATTTCAAGAGAGAGAGAGAGCGCGCGTACTAGTACACCAATGAGGGAAGGGCAGAGAGAGGGAGAGAGGGAGAGAGAGAGAGAGAGAGAGAGAGAGAAAATCTCAGGCAGGTCCCTGTGCTGTAGCCTGAGGTGGGGCATAAACTCATGAACCATGAGATCATGACATGAGTCGAAACCAAGAGTTTGATGCTTAACCAACTGAGCCACCCAGGCACCTTTCAGTATCTGATTTTGATTTCAAAGTAGAAAGGTAAAATATTTGATAAAATGTAGAAGTTTTGAAAAGTATGCTGATTAATTTAAAACTAGCTATGGGGATATATATATATATATATATAATAGCTTTATATAAAATAAATTGTTTCTTTTTGCTATTGTGGTATTTGTAAGTAGGAATACATTTTAGAGACAAGAGTAGTGTTTTATTTGAATTGTTTCCTTGAGAAATTATATAAAAACCTATTTTGTTTTTTTCCAGTTTGGTAATTAGTTTTTTATTATTTTTATTATTTTTAAAATATAATTTATTGTCAAGTTGGCTAACATACAGTGCATTCAGTGTGCTCTTGGTTTTGGGAGTAGATTCCCGTGATTCATTGCTCACATACAACACCCAGTGCTCATCCCAACAAGTGCTCTGAAGGTTGATGAGGGGAGGGGGAGGGGAGAGGGGGAAATGAGTGATGGGCCTTGAGGAGGGCACTTGTTGGCATAAAAACCTATGTTGTAAATTGAGTGATTAAGAGGTGGCAACAAGATCACTTCATCTACATAATTACTCCTTAATTTAGTTGGATAGAAAGTTGCCCTCTTACCATACTGGGTGTACTCTAATTAAGAGTGTCTATTTTTGCCTCCTCCATTAGACCGCATTTTAAGAACAATGTCACGGTTTCTTTGTCTTTATATCCTGACTGCTTAATACAGTACCTGCCACTTGGAAAATGTTAATTGTAATGAGCTATGTATAAAAAAAAGAGAGGGATACTTTGGAACCATCCAGGTGACCCTGAGATTGTTGGTAGGATGCAAACAGATGCGATGTTCTGAGGTCCCACCATGAAGAAGATGAGCAGGGTCCATTAGACACCTGCATGGACACTGGGTGGACAAACCAGAGGAAGAGATGACAAACCAAGAGACTGTAAGGGAAGAGTTCCAAGAGGAAGAAGTGGCTAGAAGGTAAACAATGGATACTGGAAGCCTAGATGCTCTTTTTTAAAAATTTACTTAAATTCAAGTTAACTGACAAATAGGGTAGTCTTGGTTTCAGGAAGAGAACCTCGTGATTCAGCTCTTACATATGACACCCAGTGCTTGTCCCAAGAAGTGTCCTCCTTAATGCCCATCACCCATTTAACTCATCCCCCACCCACCTCTTCTCCAGCCACCCTCGGTTTGTCTCCGTGTTTTTATCTTATTTTTCCTTCCCTTCGCCTATGTTCATCTGCTGTGTTTTCTAAATTCCACGTTTAAATGAAATCATATGTTATTTGTCTTTCTCTGATTGACTTATTTCACTTAGCTTAATACACTCTAGTTCCATCCATATTGTTGCAAATGGAAAGATTTCATTCTTTTTCATTGCCGAGTAGTATATTGTATATAAATACCACATCTTTATCCATTCATCAGTTGATGGAAATTTGGGCTCCTTCCATAATTTGGCTATTGTTGATAGTGCTGCTATAAACATTGGGGTACTTGTGCCCCTTAGAATCAGCATTTTTGTATCCTTTGGATAAATACCTAGTAGTGCAATTACTGGATTGAAGGGTATTTCTATTTTTAACTTTTTGAGGAACCTCCATACTGTTTTCCAAAGTGGCTGCACCAGGTTGCATTCCCACTAACAGTGCAGAAAGGGTTCCCCTTTCTCTGCATTCTCGCCAACATCTATTGTTTCTTGAGTTGTTAATTTTAGCCATTCTGACAGGTGTGAGGTGGCATATCACTGTGCTTTTGATTTGTATTTCCCTGATGATGAGTGACGTTGAGCATCTTTTCATGCATCTGTTAGCCATCTGGTTGTCTTCTTTGGAAAAATATCCATTCATGCCTTCTGCCCATTTCTTCACTGGATTATTTGCTTTTTGAGTGTTGAATTTGGTAAGTTCTTTATAGATTTTGGATAACAGATACTCTTAAGAGCATACATCAGTAAAGAGAAGGGAGATCAGAGGTGGATGGTGGGAGACTTGGGTTTGAAGGAGTGTTTATTTTGTCTTGGGTGGGAACATCTTGACTATGTTTAAACACTATTGAAAAGGAGACAACATAGATGGAGAGGTTGATGGCTGAAGGAGAAATGAAAGTTGACCCAAAGTACAAAGAGAATGAGACAGAGGTGGGATATAGCATGCAGGTGGAGGGATGCCTCTTTCTTGGAATGGGAGGAAGAATTCCATCCAGGCTTGTTTGTAAGCCCACTTGAAGGAAGCTGATTGCTCCCACTTGCTGGCTGTAACCTGTACAAAACTGGAGGTATGGTCACCTGCAGAGTGTTGGGGGGGGGGGTTAAAAAGGTTTTAAATAGTTCCTTTAGAGAATGAGGGCTGAATGAAGAAATTCAAAAGAGAGCTGAACAGCATTAGTCAAACCTTGAGGGTAGGGGGTGTGTGCTGAGAAATGGATCTACAAGGTGGCGTGATTTTCCCCAACTGCACAGGGCAGGCAGTGAAGAGGGAGGGTACTAATGATCTAGAAATGTTCAAAGGGTTGGAGTTTTTGTATAAGAGAAGAGCAAGTAAGGACCGATGTTGCATTTGGGCAAGAGAGCTGAAAGTTGAGGAGGCTTTGGTGAGCAAAGATGTTTCACATTTCAAATGATGAGGGTTACACTGGAACAGCAGAATGAGCAGCTAATGAAGAGAACAGGGCATGAGATGTATCATCAACGTGTCTATGGAGGTCTCCCAGAATAATGGTAGGAACAGGGCAGAGAGGAGCACTGAAAAGCCCTGTATCCAAATCATTGATGAATGGAGAGGAGAGCCTGGAGGCTAAGTGATGAAAACAACACTTGGCTTGGAGCAAAGCCAAAGGGCAGAAACTTCAGAGAAAAGAGGACTTACCTTAGGTTGACCAACAAATGGATTTGCATAACAATGGGGGAACTTGGGTCCCTCCTTGATGCAGGGCAATTATGCACTCTTGTACTGCTGCAGAAGGACCCCAGGCTCACAGGGGATGATATATACAATAGTGAGGTTGGCCAGGTGCCATAAAATATACGCACTTAAGCGTAGCAAAGAGCGCTGAATCTGAAACAAGGAAAGATATTCTCACACAAGCTGGTAAGTCCAGTACAGGCTGTGAGGGGTCTTTATCTCTTGGTAAGGAAGTGCTCCAGGCCCAAAGCCCATTCTTATGTGGCTGAGTGGGAGTAGAGAGACTGCATGCATTGTGACTACCTTTCCCAACATATATGATGGGTGGGAATGAGGATCCTTGGACTAAGGTTGTGGTTGTGGTAGTGGAAATGGAAAGTGAATGAGAACCTTACAAAGATGCATCTTACAAGTTGAAGGAAGTGGTGCATTCCTCCAAAATTAACATCCCCAAGGAGTGTTGGTTTAGGCTAAGAGTCAGAGAAGCATTGACCTAGAACTTAAGGAGCATGTTGACCCAGGGGGCATCTTGGCCCCCATACTGCAGTCATAGTGCAGACATTTTATTGCAATATATGGTAGCTTCCCACTGTGAGTTCCTGAGGAGACCAGGAGGTAGGCGATCAAGATCACTTCCTGCAGTAGTCCTGACTCAGACTCCGGATCTCCTCTGACTAACGTTGGGCTCCTGACCCTCAGCTCAGAGCCTGAGCTCTAGCTTGTTCTCTAGCAGGTCATTCAATACAGGAATTGTAATTTCCTAGGACACAATGCTAGGTGAAAGGGTTCATTGTATCAACAAGAATGACACAGTAATTTAAGCCTGGGAATGCAATTTATTCAAACCTCCTCATTTCCTAAATGAGTTCAAATTATAACAATCCCTTAAAGACAGAGTTTTAGAATTGTTGATTCTTTCTTTTCTTTTCTTTTTTTTATTGGGGGACATGATGGTGGTGGCCTTGGCAAGGAAAAGGAGGAGGAGGCTTTCCACAGTGTTAATGACTGAAGCAGGAATTAGGACCAAGAAACATGAATTGCCTACAGTGGGATCCAAAGGGCCCTGTGTTTCTCAGACAAATCCTAGACTATACTTTCTTTAGTTTTTTTTAATTATTATTATTTATTTATTTTTGAGAGAGAGAGTGTGTGTGGGAGAGGTAGGAAGGGACAGAAAGAGAAAGAGAGAGAGAGACAGAATCCCAAGCAGGCTCCGTGCTATCAGTGCAGAGCCCTATGAGGGGCTCGATCCCAGGAACTGTGAGATCATGACCTGAGCCGAAATCAAGGTTTATATACTTAACTCACTGAGCCACCCAGGCATCCAAAACCTGCCCTTTCTTTAGACTTTCTCCCTTCCTTCTTTCCTTCCTTGCTCCCTCCTTTCTTTTCTTTTTTTCTTTCTCTTTTTTTTCTTTTCTCTTTCCTTTTTTCTTCCTTTCTACCTTTCTTTCTTTTCTTCTTTCTTTCTCTTCCTTCCCTCCCTTTGTCCTTCCTTCCTTTTCTTCCTTCCTTCCTTCTTTCCATTTCTTTTTGTTTCTTTCTCTTTATAAGGCACTGTTTGTGAAATCTAGCACACTTCCCAATTTCACTTTGGGGTTCATTAACCATCTTGAACTATTTTCCAAATGTTTTAGGTTCGAAAAAACCCAAACCACACTGGGCCAGACACTTTTTTTCTTCTTCACTGTTAAACCTATGTGTATTTTAAGGGAAATGCAATCCATATGTTTCTGATTCCTTTACACTTAACTCATCAAGCAGGATTTGTGAAAGCTATTTGATGTCCTGGATGCTTTTTGAGCCATTTCCTTGTGACTTTCAAAGCCTTTTATTCTCTAGAAATAGGAAGTTGCATTTTATGAAATGCAAATGAGTTTCAACCCCCAAAGGTCTGATTTGGGTCAGAATTCTGAATGATAGGAATTAAATGCATGCCGTCTTCCACTGTTTCAGTATTCCAGCTCAGGGAATAGCTCCACATTTTTCATAAAATTGGCTAAACCCTTAATTAGAATATACTTGGGAGAAAAAAAAGGACAAGAAACATTTCATTGCAAGAATATGTATCACTAATGAAAATGGATAAGTATTTTTGAATAAATGGGAATTACTTCAGCTAAATTAACCTTACAATAAAATAAAATAAAGTAAAAATAAAATAAAATAAAATAAATTCATCAAACTGAATCTCTGCCAATCATTACATTTGATCTTATTGGTAAATTGCTGTTTTTATTTTATGGCTCCCAAGTGAAACTCAAGTAAATTCTTTTCTCAGTACCTTTCACAAGAACAATTAAGAGAATTCTCCATCAACAAAACTATTTTCACGTGTTGGAGAAATATCCTGTTCTCTTAGAGCGTCTGTTCTAGCAGTAGGACATTTAAATTAAAACAATTAAAGAAATGTCTAATCTCAGGATCATCTGCTCTCCCCTATTTCTGGGAAGAGGTTCCATGTCGAGTGGGATGAAATAAAACAGGTTCAATTCTCGGGCCTTTGCAATCGTCTCTCCTTCTGCCTGGAGTAATCTTGCCCAAGACCATCATGAGTCTGGCTCCTCTGTTATCTCACAGAAGCTGGCTCTGACTCTCCTGTCTAAAGTAGCTCTCCCTTCCTCCTTCAGTAACTTTCTCTTCTATTTCCCTGTTTTGTATTTTTCACAGATATTAGCACTATCTGCAAATGCTTATTTATGTCATGTTTGCCCTTAATGTTTCCTCTTACCACTGGAAATCTAAACCTATCTAACAGGTATCCCAATACCTAGATTATTGGCTGGGTAATGGCAATGTTTACTGAATTTGACTATAACCATGTTTTCAAAAGCACCTATTGACATGTATTTTATCCTAGAAGAGGTCAGTTTATATCTAGTGGCTTTGATAATTAGGTTCTGAAATAATCTTCATCTTACTATGCAGCCTTCATATGAATTTTAGGGTTCACTTGTAAATTTACACAAAAATAGCAGCTGAGATTTTCATAGGGAATGTGTTTCATCTGTGGATCAATTTTGGGAGTATGGCCCTCTTAAAAACATTAAGTCTTTTAGGAATGCGGGATGTCTTTCTGTTTATTTAGGTATGATTTAACTTCTTTCAGTAGAGTTTTGTAATTCTCATGTGAAATGGAAGGGACTCGGGATAGCCAAAGAATCTTGAAAACGAAGTACAAATTTCAGGACTCAAATTTTCCAATTCTAAAACTTACTATAAATTACAATCAGCACAGTATAATATTAACATAAGGATAGACATATAGAACAATGAAACAGAACTTTAGAGTTCCGAAATAATCTCTTATATTTATGGTCAATGGACAAGAGTGTCAAGACAGTTCAGTGGGAGAAGAATAATCTTTTAAAAATGGTGTTAGAACAATTGGATGTGCCCATGAGAAAGAATGAGGTTGGACTCCTGCCTCAGGCCATTTATAAAAATTAACTGCAAATGAATCAAAGGCCTAATTATGAATTCTAAAAAAACAAAAAACAGTCGTAAATTATTTTGATCACTGGATTAAACAACCATTCCTTAAATATGACACCATGACATAGGCAACAACAACAACAAAATAGATAAATTGGACTTCGCTGAATTAAGATTGTTGTATTTCAAAGAGCACCATCAAAAAACTGAAAAGATAACCACAGACCAAGAGACAATATTTGCAAATCATATAAGAAGGGATTAGTATCCAGAATACATAAAGAATTCTAACAACTCAAGAACAAAAAGATAATTAACAAATTAAAAAATGAACAAATGGATAAAGGATTTGAACAGACATTTCTACAAAGAAGATATACAAAGAGCTAATGAGGACATTTAAAAATGTTCAACATTATTAGTCATCAGGGAGATACAAATTAAAATCACGATGAGATATCACTTCCATCTCACTAGGAGGGCTATAATAATAACTTTAAAGAAATAGAAAATAACAACTGTTGGTAGGATGTGGAGAGATTAGAATGCTTGTATATTGGTATTTGGAATGTAACATGACACAGCTGATGTGGAGAATGCTTTGGCGTTTCCTCAAAAAGTTAAACACAAAGTTACCATATGACACAGGAGTGTCACTCCTAGGTGTACACCCAAGAGAACTGAAAACATATGCCTATACAAACACTTGTACATTTTTATTTATAGCTGTGTTATTCATTATATAGCTAAAAAGTGGAAACAATCTAAATGTCCATCAATGTATAAATGAATAAACAAAATGTGGTGTGCCCGTACAATGGAATATTATTCAGTCATAAAAGGGATGAAAAACTGATACGTGGTGCAACATAGTTGGACCTTGAAAATACTATGGGATGTGAAAGAAGCCAGACACAAAACACTACATGTTGTATGATTTTACTAATATGAAATGTGCAGATTAAGCCAACCCATTGAGGTAGAATGTAGATTAGTGTTTGCAAAGTGCCTGGGATCAGGGAATGGGGAGTTACCAATTAAGTAACAGTGTTACTGTTCAAGTTACTGATCAAGTGTACAGTGTTTCTTTTGAGAGTAATGAAAATGGCCCTGGGATTTGGTATTGGTGATGACTGCACCATTTTGTGAAACTACTAAAAGCCGCTGAATTGTGTAGTTTAAAGAATGAATTTTATGGAATGAGAATTATGTCTAAAAATATAACTGGTTTCACAATTACTCAGTTCTTTTGTTAATGTCTCAGTTCCCATGGGACAAATCTTAAAGGGGACAAGAAAAATGATGTGTTTGATTTGAGAACGAACCCTACTCATTGTTCATTGTCTTTTTTCTGGGCTTTCTCAGTGCTTAGACATGAAAGATAGAGAATCACCTAGGACCAGTGCTTCCTTACCGTGGAGTGGTATTGGAGAAATGTGCAACAAAGATCCATGTATTGTGTTCTTTCAAGACTGATCCTTGTGTTTTGGGAAGCAGGTGTTTTGGGAAGAAAATGTATAGATAATTTTTTTATTTTCTTTGAAAATAAGAACTATTTTCCTTGTAAATATTTTCTTTGGTACCTTATCAGCAATATTTCTTTTTGGAACTAGAAGTCTATAGGTTGGTGTGTAACATTCTTTTGCTTTAAGATCATGGTGAATGATTAGCTACTGGGAAAGGTTTTGATATCAGCTCATTGGCAGACTAGGGAACCCTTAGCTCACAAAGGTGGAGTTAAGAGTTCTGAAAAAAGAATAAAGTAAATATGACCTCATCAAGGTTGGAACAGAGACAACTGCCTTTTTGATCTGTGTTTTCAAAGTAGGCATATGTCAAAATTATCCATGATAATAAAACATGAGTGGGAGGGGCATTGCCCATGGCACATATAATTTGGAATAGTATTTTTAATGCTACTATGCTATTTTATGTATGTATGTATGTATGTATGTATGCATTTAGAGAGGCAGGGGAAGAGAGAACACATGTGCATGTGTGTGAGCAGGATAGTGGCAGAGACAGAGGGAGAGAGAGAATCTCAAGCAGGCTCTGCACTGTCAGCACAGAACCTGATTCAGGGTTTGATCTCATGAACCGTGAGATCATGACCTGAGCCAAAATCAAGAGTTGGATGCTTAACTGACTGAGTCACCCAGGTGCCCATACTATGCTATTTTTAAATGCTGTTTAACTTTTAATGGAGAAAAAGAAAAATTTCCATTTGCCCTTAAAATGCATTAGGACATATAACAATTTCAGCAGTAGATTTTCTGTATTGCGTCTTCTTATGGTTATGTTACGTTGTGGTTCCTCATGGTTATATAGCATGAGGCCATACCTTTTAATGTTGGAAGGCTGAGTGGTGGGATATTCGTGATATTATCCTGCTGAGAAGATGTTACATGGAGATAAGCAAAAGATGACCATTTAATTTTCTATATGTTGGCGACCTAATGATGATGCTGAATGATGAGGAAAAGGAAAATTAAATAATGATGACATCTATTTTCACTTCGTGATGAGTTTGTTCACACTGACAGGGTATTTCCTGTGGTTTGCATTTGCCTGTTCACCACCCTCTGTAACCCCACTTTGACAAAATGAGGTCACATTGTGGATGCTGCAGTCTCTCATTTAACAGTACATGTTTGCAAAAAAGTATTCTTTTCTACTGTAACTACAATATTTGAGTCATTACTATGCACTGTGTACTGGGATGTACTGTGTGTGCTGTATTGATGAACAATTAGACATCATCACTGCATTCAGAGTTTAAACTCTATGGGGGTCAACAGAAAATTAACCAAGAAATTATAAGAAATTGATATGAGAATGATCACAGGGGGGAATACACAATCCTAGGACATAAGGCATCTGGAAGTCTTACCTAAGACAAGGCTAGCAGGTAACTCAGAACTCAGATTATGCAGGGTTTTTAAAACCAGATCAAATTGTTCAGACTTTACTTCAAGGGCTGGCAGAAACCATTATAGGGCTTTAGGCCAGAAGTGACATAATTAGATTTTGCAGTTTTGAAAGGAAATTCTTCTTATATGTTTAGTAATCACATACTTTATTATTCAAACAAGGAAACTCTGGAGAATCAAGAAGGATACTATTTCTAATTATGCTGGGACTACAGGCTATAAATTTGGGCTGTCCTGGACAAACTAGGAGGCATGGGAGGCATGGTTACCCCATGGTCTGCAGTGGAATAAGACTGCAGTTATGAGTTATGAGTTATGGGTTATGAGAGAAGGTGAGAGGGGGCGCCTGGGTGGCTCAGTTAGTTAAACATCTGACTTTAGCTCAGATCATGATCTCACAGTTCATGAGTTGGATCCCCGCATCAGGCTCTGTGCTGACAGCTCGGAGCCTGGAGCCTGCTTCAGATTCTGTGTGTGTCTCTCTCTGTGCCCCTCCCCTGCTCGCTCTCTCTCTCTCTCTCTCTCTCTCTCCCTCTCTGTCTCTCAAAAGTGAATAAACTTTGAAATAATTTTTTTAAATGGAGAGAAGAAGATAGTTTGGACTCGATAAGTATGAGTTATTTTGAAAAATAAACAAGAAAAGTTGGTGATTGAATGTAGAAGGGACAGAGAAGTTGAGTCTACCAAGTATCTGGCTTAGAAACTTGAACGGATATTGGAGGAGCTTTAGAGGGAAGATGTTAGACATTTGTGATAAGTTGAAGGTAGCCATTGGACAACCACAAGGAGCTGGTATCAAGATTTATGCAAACTGATTCTTCACATACGGAGCCATCATCCGAGCGGGTTGGCTGGCCTGCAGTAACAGTGTGGACTAAGGAGCACTGGCCATGGCCCGAGTCTCTCTAGCACACTACTGGTTCTGGAACTATCTGGTATTCAAGATATTCTCACTTTGCTGGCAATTCGTCCCGATTATTTGGCTCAAAGGTTGGAAATAGAGTATAATTCTGTATTTATATGTTGGTTCATCCTGTATTTACCCAGGCACCCCTCTGTTACATTTTTAGATGAAAGATGGACACAACTCAATTATACACATATACTTGAGGATGTTGTGAAATCCATCAAGAATGTTATACACACTTCCCTGTGAGAGATACTCAGTTTTGTTTTCTTTTTCATCCTCTTTGTATGTTGGTTGACCCAGCTTCCACTAGCCCCGATCTCTGCACTGATGGGCCATTGGAAACTTGAAAGAAGCTATATAAATATTATGGAAGTACCTATCAATTTATGGACCTTTGTGTTACAACAGCTTTATATGTAGAGAAAATATTATTCCTTGTGTTAAATCTTTTTTAATGTGGTAGAAGATTACATTTGAAGTCGTAAAATGAAGTGGACAAAGAACACCCAGAAGGGGCCACTGTCCTTACGTTTTCTGTTTGAGATGTGGCTTCCATGCCAGTTTTGCTGAGAGTGTGTCTCAAGATCCACTCAAGTGGATCTTGTTAACATGCATTTAACAAACCTGAATGGCTGAACTTGGAAATTGCAAGAGCTTGTCCTCCCACATCAGAATGTATATGGGTGTGTGTGTGTGTGTATAGTTGTGTGTGTGTGTGTGTGTGTGTGTGTGTGTGTGTATGGCTGTGTTTACCTTGTAGTCGAAACTGATATGGAGCTGATCATTTGGAGAAAAGTTCCCCAGCGTTCCAGAATTAGATTTGTCTCCTGTTACTTTAGCATAACATTTGCAGCTGTTTGTGAGACTATGGCTTCTTTTTGGTTTGATAGCAGAAAAACTCAGTTTTTACTATATTTAGTTACAGTGTAACCTGCTCTAGAGTAGTAGCAATATTCGCCATCCCTTAAAGAAAAAAATTGTATAGGATTATTTGTCTCTCACCTTCTCAAACAAAAATTTCTCATTTGTTTAACTATGATTCATGTCTCATATATCTTCAGAACTGTAGGGTAACTGACTCAGCGCTGTTTTAAAATGTCTGTATCTCCAACAATTTATATCAGTGGAGCATCTGTTGTATAATCTCTAACATGAAGATAATTTCCAAGGATCTCTCCAGCTCTGGAAAGATTCTATCAATATTCTAATTCCTTAGGATAAACCTTAACTAGGGTTTCACCTTAGAAGATTCTCTGAAGCCTGTTAAGAAGTCAACTTCTGTTTCTTTGTAAAAATGAATTATTTCATTGCTTGCATTGTATGTTAGGAATACAGTATTTTTGCCCCCTTAGTCTTGCAAAGTGAGATGTTTTAAAAATAATGATGTTAATGCCTCAAAAAGAGGGACTCTGAATGATCTAGTCTTGGAAATTATCATTGGTAAATTTAAAATTGGAAGGTGCTGTGTTTGGTCACTTGTCCCCGTAGAGTCACAGCCAAAGAAGCAAATGAAAAAAAAATTCTCTGGCTTCATACTAATGGTATTTCATTCATAAAAAGAAATTGTGCCCTGAGATTTAATTGAGTGGTTCCAGGGCTATGCCAGCAGAAAATCAGCTGGTTGGGCTCCTATATAAACATGATGACATGTCGAGGGTGGTGTTTACTTTTTTCTAATTAAAGCGAATTAGAAATTTCATTATATTTCTGCAGTGAGTTCTGACAGCAGCATGCCCTGGGAATTGCTCATGTACTTCGAGACAAAGGCTTTCCTTCACTCAACATTCATGTGTTCCCTTAAGTTTTAAATTCATTCCAGGCGCTAAGTGTTTAAGCCCGCTCCGAGACCTCAGTTTTTCAGGATCATTTACAAACAAGACCGGAGAAGGCAGTGGAATTCAGACCAACCACTTGTGATGACATTAGATGTTCTCCGCCTTGATGCTGGTTCTCTTTGGGCAGATATTCTGTTTTCTTCTCCTCCATCAGTTCTATCGGTTTTCATAATATTGAGGCAAACCTTCAATTGACTTCCCAGTTTGGCAGCAAGGGATCATTTGTAGGCACCCACACTATTAACCGGAACAACTAAAATGCCAATGAAAATATATCAACTACCCCAGCAAACATGGGTGCTTTTCTGGTACAAGTGAAAAAGGCTCTTTTGAGCTTTAATTTGTCACAGAGCCATACAACCTACGAGGACTTTGGTTTTCATTAATGAGACCCTTATCTCATAGTTTTAAACCAGATTTGTCTGAGTTTGGATGTTTCCTTAAGAAGTAATGGGCATCCTACCTTTACTTAATAGCTGTAAGATGTTTTCAAGATTCCATGCCACTTTATTAAAGTCCTGGCTAATGAGCAACATATTTAAGAAAGAAATGGAATATATAGAGCTCACTAGAACATTGTTCATTTCTGAAATCACAGCCACATTTTATTGTCTTGACCTTTTTTAACCTTACAAATTTCAAAGCTAAATTGTAAGTGCCAGAAACCTTCTTGCAAGGAAGGTTAGTCTTAAAAGATCTCTACCCCAGTGCTGCTGACAAAAGAGGTTCAGATAAAGACACAAAGTTCATAGATAAAGTCACATGAGGTTTAGAAAAGCATTAGATCCCCCCCTCCCCCACCATATTCCCCTGAATGAAGATTGAACTCTGGATCATGATGAGCTCATTTCTGGAGACAAATGTCAAGTTTACTAAAGAGAATGAAGGACACTTCTAAATGAATGAAACTTTTACAGGCAGAACATGAAGAAAACTATGATCCATTCTGAAGCTTTCTAAACTAAGAGAAAAGCACAGGTCTGTTACAGTAGCAAGAACTGCATTGTTTCAGTAAGTGTGGTGTATTATGGAAATGGAAGTCAAATGTTTCTGTGATTTGTGATTGTTCATACGTCTCAGAAAATTTAAAGCACAAATCGTATATTAAAAACAAACCAAAGGTGAATTCTAGGTTAATATGAGTAGGAGTGTTCTAAGAATCCTTAGATTCTTCTCTCAAACCGTTTTGTGTGTGTGTGTGTGTGTGTGTGTGTGTGTGTCTCAGCTTGTGCATTGGAGAGGGGAATAGGAAGAATTAGAAGGAGATGAGATTTTGCTTAATTAGATGTATAAATTGCTTTTAACCTTTGAGTAATTCTTGGAGGAAAATGGCAGGGAAAGAGACTGAATGGAATTTGGAGGACTTTAGTTTCTTCACTGTGCTCAGTTATTTTTTATTTAAAAATCTTTTTTCAACATTTTTATTTATTTTTGAGAGACAGAGAGAGACAGAGTGCAAGCAGGGAAGGGACAGAGTGAGAGGGAGACACAGAATCCAAAGCAGCCTCCAGGCTCTCAGCTGTGAGCACAGTGCCCAACACAGGGCTCGAATTCATGAACTGTGAGATGATGACCTGAGCAGAAGTCCAATGCTTCACCGACTAAGCCACCCAGGCACCCCATGCTCAGTTTTTTTTTAAATGTTTATTTATTTTTGAGAGGGGGGGGGGAGCGAGGGGCAGAGAGAGAGGGAGACACAGAATCTGAAGCAGGCTCCAGGCTCTGAGCTGTCAGCACAGAGCCCAACACGGGGCTCAAACCCATGAAGAGTGAGGTCATGACCTGAGCCAAAGTTCGACGCTTAACCGACTGAGCCACCCAGGCACCCCCATTGTTCTCAGCTTTGTCTTGCATCAAAGATAACCAAGATTTGTCTGTAAATAAGATTCAGCCTCAAGGAAAGATATCCCACCCCTCTCCAAAGGCCCCAGCCCACCTGCTCATGCAGTCATGGAATTTCTCCTTTGAGTCACATGAGCTATATATAGTCAAATATCTCATAAAATGGTGGAGGGGGGTTGTGAAATAACAAGAGAGAATATTTAAAGGGTCTGACTTAAAGAAATGTGCCCAGATGAGTTTGGCCAATTGGGGTCAGTTAAGCCTCCCCTGACACCAACCATTAGTAATATTTTCCATGCACTAAGTAAAACAATGGAAACTTCATCACATCTGGTTGAGCCTCCAATACCTATGCAGCTTGTAATGGGTTTTGAAACCTTGATATGAAACAGGACCGTGGCACTCAACAATAGATTGTTCACAAGCAAAGACGGCACACTTGTTCCAAAACAATGAAGACTGGTGTATTACCATTTCCCTTAGATGCTTCCCTCTGGTTCATATTGCTGGATCATTTCATCTTGATCCAAAGGGAGTGTGGGGTTAGTTTCTTCCCCTCGTTCTCCCCCCATCTATAGAGCAATCATCAGGAAGCCTCCAGAAGAAGTATCTTCTGTCTTATGGGGCACCACATTTTCCCATTGAAAAGTTTTGGGTAGTTGGATGAGTTCCTTTGAGGGTGGAGAAAAGAGCTTGGAAGACTGATAATTCCAAGAAATAGTTACCACCTTCAACGTCTTGTTCTCACCTCGTATTTTCTTTAAGTACTTCAGAGAGTTACCAAGAGGATGTCGAGTATCTCTGAATGTCCATACGTCACATATTTGTTGTTAACATTGAAGAATAATATTATAAAGTCCCGACATGCCCACCATTGTTCTCTTTGAATAGAACCAAGAAATAAACTTCGGAGCAGGTTCTAGGAGCAGTAGCTCAGAGAGGGCAGAGTCTGTGCCATTCTTCTCCACTTTCCTGTATCCAACACTCAAGTAAGACCTGAAGAGACACTCAGTGCATGTGTTTTGAATAGCTGTTACCTAACTTTTCTTATTCTGAGAACAACTACATTTGCAGCCTGTAGTGTTAACCAAGACAGTACGTATCATATTGCTAATGGAAAAGATACAGGAGCAGGAATAAAAAGCCCCACTGCCAATCCCAAATCAGTGATAATTGCAGCAACAACAATGACAGCAATGATAGTAAATGTTTACTGAGGATTTACTCTGTGCTGGGTTCTGTTCTAGTCATTCGATATGCATTATCTCATTTTGTACCTACAATAATATCATACAGTAGGCACTCACACTGCCAACTCCAGTTTTGAGAAGAGGACGCTGAGACATGGGCAAGTGGTGAAGCCAAGATTGGGACCCAGAGCCCCTTCTCTTAAATAGTTGCAAACAAAATAAGTTGTGTCTTATTAGAAAATCTCTTTTTTCAAATGTTTATTTTATTTTATTTTTGAGAGAGAGAGCATGTGCATGAGCAGGGGAGTGGCAGAGAAAGAGGGAGAGAGAATCTTAAGCAGTCTCCATGCTCAACACCAGCTCAGAGCCCAATGTGTCGGGCTTGATCTCACCACCGTGAGATCATGACCTGAGCTGAAATCAAAAGTCAGATGCTTAACCAACTGAGCCACCCAGGCGCCCCTAGACAAATCTCTTTTTACCCTAGTTATCACTATTCTAAGATTAGCATAATGATACCTACTGCACAGATTAGTAGGGGGTTAGTGGAAACGTTCAGGTGGCAATATTTGTGGGTAGACTTTTCAATATGAATATACATGAGATAGTTTATATTCCCAAGACACTAACATAATCATCTGATGCCACAGGAGTCGGTGGTCAGGATAGAAAGGATAGACATTTCCCTTTGTACCACAGTTCAAACTCACATAGTACTGGGGACAAACAATATTCTTTAAAACAACTGAAGAAACTTAAGGCAAAAACTCTTTGGAACAAAATAACATGTAGTAAAATGTTTCTGTTTGTAAAAAAAAATCTTTCCATGTTACATTTTTATTTTTAGTTCCATCTATGCCAGTGATTTTCCATTTCCTTCATAAGATTTCCTTTAATGCAAACACAGGCTCACACTCACAAACACCCCCCCCCAATGTGCACACATGTTCATTCACACGCACATGTATTCATTCACATGCACACACACTCACAGACACATACACCCACGTTTCTCTCACAGGGCCACCAAATGCCTGACTGCTTATTGGTGGCAGAAGGTGGCAGAAGGCAGAATAATTGAAATGATGGCATTCAGGACAGTATCGATGTCCATGTCACACTTGCAGTGAGAATCTTTTACACGGATTTCACTAGTGATTTATTTAGACGGTGTAGTAGCTGTGTGTGCATGTTCTAACCCACTTTGAATCTCTCGAATTGGTGAGGCATCCTTGGTGATGAGCATTCTGTCACACAGATGATGGGTTAAGTCGCATAGTTTACTGAAAATATTAAAATAGGTCTGTGTCAAACATTAAGCATGCAAAAGGGACAGACTGATCTCAGAAATCCCTTTTGATGTGGATTTTAAAGCACAGCTAGCGTGTTGGACCTCACTTTTTTTCCCTCTGAAACTAGCAAGCAAGAACATAAGGACTTCTCCATTTGGGCCACAGTGTCCCAGATTTCCACGCCATTCCCCCCTTTCCCTGGAATAGATGACTTTTTTCTTCTCCAGGACTGGAGGTCTTGTCTAGCAGGCACTGAATTGGTTGTGTGCGGATGTAACTGAGTTGGACAAAATCTCTACTGTCAAATGACACAGTATCCTCTTTCCTTGGTACCAGATCAAAATTTAGGACTACAGATTTTTCTTCATCAGCTAAACTTGATCTCTGATCAAGGCTACACATGGCCTAAATCAGTGTGTGTGTGTGTAGAAGTCATGTGAGCAGGACCGTGGATATATAAAGTGAAGGTGGCCATTAATAATTCATTTCCATGGTGGGCGTCCTTTTGTTCTGATTGTCTTTCAAGTATTTTTCTTCGGCTTTTCAGAGACTCATGTTCATACACATCACCTTCCTATATCTCGGATGCCAGAGTCATTCCCCCCCCAGAGCTTACTTGAATGTCAGTTTTTTGGGTTCCACCAATATACCCTGACATACAGGCTTGTTAAGGATTCAAATGGTGTTTCTTGGAGTTTGGAGGGCCCTGGAGTAGCACAGAGAGAGTGTGAGCTCTGGGCTGGGAAAGGAGGGTCATGCCCTCCTTTGCATATTCTCAAGTGTCACAACTGTTAAAACCCTCCGTAAAATCAGGGGGCGGGAAGACATGCTTTGAGGACCACTGCTAGTTTTAACAATCTGTGAGTCTAAGTTCTAAAGCAGTATACTCAGAAAGGGAGGTGTTTTGTTTTCCATCAACTTTGTTCTGTTCCTCTGTGTTTGAGGTGGGTTGAAACCTAGAAGTAAGAGGTGTGCCCACACACTGACAAATATAAACAGTCTGATGAGATAAGTTAATCAATCATGCAGATAGGAACAGGCTAGTTGACAAGTTGAGTGTGGTTAAGCTTTTATGAATTTACATGTTTCACCCTCCCTTTTCTAAAGTTTATTTATTTATTTTGAGACAGGGAGAGCGAGTGTGAGCAGGGGAAGGACAGAGAGAGAGGGAGAGAGAGAATCCCAAGCAGCCTCCGCACTGTCAGTGCAGAGCCTGACGTGGGGCTTTGAACTCAGAAAAATGCGAGATGGTGACCTGAGCCAAAACCAAGAGTCAGACGCTTAACTGACTGAGCCACTCAGGGGTCCCCAGCTACTTCTTGGTCTTGTTCTGGCATTAATTTAGTAATTGCATTTCTTGTGCTTCCTATAAAGTTGTCATTAGTCTCAGGATGCTTGGGAAAGTAAGTTCTATTTGTTAGAGACTCACACATATTTACTTAGCAACCAGGAAATGAATATGGAGAATGGAGAAATTAAATGTTTACTAAATCAGTGAAAAATATAAATGCAGCACCCCTTTAATCGAGTAAATAACAATTTCTTTGTGGCAGGAATAGATGAATATTTGAATAATAATTGTAACACATGAATATGTGAAGTACATTATGATGCAAGAGGGAAATCATAGTTGCCTACAACAGCAGAAGAAAGGGCCAAGGGAAGATGACAAGCAGGTGCCCTGTGCAAACTGACAGCACCATCTCCAGAGAAGGGATATGGTGTGAACTGCAATAACCTGGGAGAGGGCCACATCTGATCTACATCTAGACAGTTTGTGGGACATGTTTTTTTATGTGGGAAGAAAGAAGAGATAGAGTCCATGAGAGGTAAACAACGTGAGCGATGACACAGAAGAGCATTGGCAAAATTGAATGCTTCAAGGAAGTGAGTAACAGAGGACAGCGTTGGAAAGTCATGTGGGGGCTGGGCTCTCAAGCTGTGAACAGTGGGTTTAATCCTGCTGTGATGTGGCTCTGTCCATGTTTTTGGATGCGGAAGGGTGACTCTGTACCTCAGGAAGTCAAGAGACAGGAGGCCAGTGATTGCACAGTCTGGATGAGGTGACGGTTCAAGGAACTCTTGCCGTATATCAGATAGGCATGGAAAAGAGGTAAATGAATACAGTGTGAAACCCACGTTATGTCCAATCAGGCCATGAAAACATCACACTTTTTGCCTTCAGTTTCCAAACCCCTCTTCTTTGTTCTTCCTCAATCTCTCCCTCCTAGACAAGATTCTAAGTGCACTAGAGTAAGATGACTACAGAAAAAGGCAAGTGCAAATGCCAGCCTGAAATTAAGATCAAGAGGATTTGGGTTCACTGATTCTGCGTCCTCGCTGGGAACTGGGCCAGTTCAAGGACAAGTTAAGACAAACAGGTGGAACTTATGTGTCCAAGGGCAGAAATCAAGAACACACCCAGGAGGCACTGGCTTACTTTTCACTCTTCTGCTCTGCCTACTGGGTAAACATGTGCTATCTTTGTTAAAGTGGTACTGCTTTGCTGCTGCCTTAGAAAGCTCTAGAAGATAAGCAGAAATCAAAGCTGCCAGACTAGAGGGCCATATCTCAAAAAGCTAGACACAGTGGATTCCACCTTTATAAGCTATTTCAGAGATCTGAACTTTGCGTGATAAAACTCACTGCCCTGGGTCCATTCGACCTAGACAGTTTGAATGACAAAGCAAAGAGATCCTATAAATCTCAATCCCAGTTGCAAAGTAACCAGGAAGGATGAGTCCAGCCCCAGTGGTACTTGGCTACCTTCAAGAATAGGGTGATGGCCGGAGAGCAAGCAAATGAAATATTTGCACCGTAGTAAATGGCTAATGAGATATTCACTAAGGTTACATTTTTAAAGACAACTTCTACAAACGTATGTTTCATGAAAGATGCTGTATTAGTTTTCTATTGCTGCATAACAAATTATTCTAATATTTAGATGCTTAAAACAATAAATACTTGTTCTCTCCCAGTTTCTGTGTGTCAGAAATCTGGGCATGGCCCTAGTTTGGCGCCTCTGGCTCAAAGTTTCTCATGCAAACACAGTGTTGGCTAGTGCTGTGGTATCTCAAGGCTTGACCTGGAGGTGATCTACTTCTAAACTTGTTTCCTGGCTCTTGGCCAGAGACATCAATTCCTTGTCATGTGGCCTCTCCAAGAGCAGCTATCAATCTTCATGGCTGCTAGTCTCTCCCAGCATGAGGGTTCTGATAGAAAAAGAATGGGAGAGAGAGAGAGAGAGAGAGAGAGCTAGACTAACGCTACTTCTGTTTTCTTACCTGACCTCAGAAGAGACACTTTTTCCATGGTCCATTGTGAGAAGCGAGTCAGTAGATCCAACTTACACTTAACAGGAGGGAATTGCACAGGGGCCTGAGTACCAGGAGGGGAGATGATTGGGAGTCTTTTTAGAGACTGCCAACCACAGACAGGATAGGATTGCGAAGGCAAAAATTCTCTGCACTCTCGCTCTTTCAGTGGTAGTCCATGGACTGGCAACATCAGGACCATTTGAGAGCTTGATAGAGACACGGAATCTCAGACTCAATCCCACCCCACCCAGAACTACTGACTCCGAATCTGCATTTAACAAGATCCAGAGGTCTCTTGTGTACATTTCAAAATCGGAGGTGCTGTGGCCTACGGGATCTTCACTCACTGATTCTTCTAGGAAGCCAACTTTAAACTGATAATTACCCATCAGCGTCCCTATCTTGGAGCAGACGGTGATGAGTTAATGAGGTGCTGCTTCTATGTTCTTCAGAGAAGGGCATGGGAAGGCTAATCCATGGTCTTAAAATGCACACACAGTCACCGTTTAATGGCTTAAAGATGAAGTCTGAACTTTTGTTGGCTATCAGACATAACAATGACCACATGGACGTCTTCTATTCCTGCGTAGCATTTATAGGGAAAGCCAGATCCTTTGAACTCATGAGAAACCCCAAACCCATCATTCAATCATCTTTCATTCCTGGAGATTATCAGAGTTTTCATTACAGGTTAAATTCTTGGTAACTTTTTCATGTGGGAACTCTCCTGTTACCTCCTGTTAGTTCTTCCCCTGCTGAGTGCAAATGGAGAGTATACTCTACTTCCTCCAGCTGCTTTGGATTTTGTTACATTTTCCAGGTTTTGAAAAAAAATGTGCTGACAGAACGTGGCTTCATCTACAACTCTGAACTGCTTTTAAGAGTATAAACAGAAATATGTTTCCTGATTGTATGTACCAGTGAAATCAAAATATTATCCCTACATCCAAAGACACACTAGCCACTTTATTTTTAGAAACTGGGCACTAAAGAGAAACAGAAAAATATGTTGGGGAAAGGTCATTACGAGATAAAGACAGCAAATATGGCTAGACAAAAAGAAAAAAAAAGAGCATGCTTTTGGTTTGCGCTATTTTCAATGAAAGATATTTGCTTTTTAAATGGAAAAAAAACTTTCCATTCGCATCTGGGCAGAAAGTCAGATTCAAATAGATATAATTGGAAAAGCTTACCAAATGATGGATTTATGTTACATTTTCCCCCCTAACTGATCCTTTTTGTTTTATTTTACATAATGGAGCAAAATCCTCTTAAATAAATGTATTTGAAAGCAAAATGTTCAAAAGTCACACTTTATTGTAACAAGATGAAGCAAATAAAAACTCAAATTGGAGCCTCTAGGAGGTTAACACTTTTGCTTGGGCTACACAATTACACTTGGTAGGGAGGGCATCTCTCCCATTCTGGTTTTCAGGTATGAGCGTGTGAGTAATAAAATCACAATCAAATTTTGGGATCTCCCAACTGGTAAAAATTCTCAGAGTGTTTTTGGTCAGCCCAAGTAGACTGAGTACCCTTAGGTAGAAAAAATGGGTTGGAAGATAGTACATGTTGGGATTTGGGAGGTGAGGGGCAGGTTTGGGAGGGGGCGTTAGGACCATGGTAGGACTCATCAACAAAGGAAGGTCAGAATGAGCCAGTGCTAAGGGATTGCTGGGTAGACTGATCCTGGCAATGGCAGCTGGGAAACCCGGGGTCAGGCTTCAAAGGAGGAAGAAACTGAATTATGATCCAGCAAGTCACATTAGGAAGTCTACTCTGGATGACAAAGCAGGAGAGGTGGACAGTCTAGGCATACAGCTGGTATCGTCCTGGAAATGTGACCTTAGGTTAAGACCTTTATCCCATTTAAAGTGATTGACAATTGACAATTCCAGGTTATCAGTAGAGCCCCAGTTCTATGATTCAGGGATTGGAATGGAATGTCCAATCACAAAAGGCACACAAGAGTGTTGATCTGCTTGGTATGGACCCAAGGCAAAGCTCAGCAGCATGACTTGAAATAGGAAAGGAGTGAGGAGTTTTGTGAGTTGAGAGAGGGAAGAACTTCCAAAGAGAACCAGCTCATCCCTCCAGCACAGTGGATACGCGTTTGATAAAGGTTGACTCAGGTAGGAACATGGGGATTGGACAGCAACATGGGAGCCTTGATTTGGTAGCTGGGCCATCAGATTCTGGGTCTGAGAATGTCAGATTTGTTTTTAATCCCCTCTAGACACCCCCTAGCAAATAGTGGGAGCTTCTAGCTGACTTGAGCCCGTGAGGAACCACCCAGACCTGGAAGAGACCACATGAAGAGGATGAAGACAAGACCAGCATCATCTTGTTTCATGCTGGTTGCTCTCTTTTCTCTAGAAATTGGCTTCCACCCATGTGTATGCCCCTGGGCCAGGGCGATTAGCTAGGGACATACTTACAGGTTTCTGTTGTTTCATTTTATGTGGTTTCGTATGAGCAAGAGAGAAAGTGCTGATCCTTCTAGCTCTATAATCAAGAAGATGCCCCTTATTAGATCCCATTCCGGTAAATAGAAGCAGTATCTAATTTCCTTTGGAAGCAAGGCAGGAGAGGAGAAAGGGTATACCACCATGAAAGGCAATCTCGCCTGGAACCAATGTGTTTGAGTATTGAACTTTGGGTCACACTGAGTTTTTCCCAGCAATGATATTCGAATACATAATTATTCTGCTCTTCATGTGGTATTGGTAGTGCAAAGAGCAAGTGTGTGTTTTGTATTTATTTTCCAGAGTTCCCATTTATTGTTCCCCAAGCTGAATGACAGGGCAAGTTTTATTCTACCACATTGAAAGATAGTTGCTCCTGGCTTCAGGAAGCTTTTTGATTCCTTTCTTTTTATTCTTTTCGGATCCTTCTTTCCTTTGGTTTGTGACCAGGTGTCCTCTTATCTGCCATCTTGTTTCAATAGCATACTTGCCATCATGGGTCATATCCCAATCCAAATATTTAGCAACTAGTACGTCTCAGGTACCTACCATCAAGGGGAATGGACACTGGCCATAGTTCTTGAGCAGAGAGTTAGGGGCACTCTGCTCTGCCAGAAGTGAATAGCTTACTGTAGGATCGTGGTGAAGTCAAGGGGTCTGGGGAATAGAGGGTAGAAAGGGGGATTCAAGACAACAGCTAATATACCAACTGGCATAAAGGCATTCACATATTTTAATTATTGATACCCTCAGACCAGAGCATCGTGGCTGATGATCAGGACTGATATTTATTTTGGGGACATTGTTGCAGAAGCATGACATTTTAAACAATGAAGGAGCTCTGATGACTAACTCCTTGGGAGAGAAAGGAAAATAGATAGGGGGCTAGCTCACATAGGCTGTGGTAAGAGTTGGGATTTTGATCTGAGTATGCTAGGAAGCCATTGGGCATTAAATGATAGGAATTAGAGTTTAAGAGTATGACTCTGGCTGGTGTGTTGAGAAGATATTCTGGGAGGTATGAATAGAAACCAAGTTGGGGTTTTTTTTTTGTTTTATTTTGTTCTTGTTTTATTGTTTTTACATCAAACAAGAGGCAATTAAGGGAGATTACTGGAGCCTAGGAAGTTGGCATGGCTAGCTCCAGCTCACATTCTAGAAGTTTGGTCCCTGTTCCCAGGGTCTCAGTGCCTTGGTCAACGTTGGCTGCATAGAAGTGTAGGAAATATGGCATACTCCCCTAGAGGACCTGTCACTTGCCCAGACCTCACAGCTACTGTCCCATTGCAGCTGTCTCTTTGAACTGGGAAATTTCTAACATTGGATTATTGAGAAAAACATTGAATGGACATGTACAAATCATGGTGCTTAAAAGAATAAGCCCTGTTCTTTTATCATTTAGGCTCAAAGGTAACACCTTCATCTATTTTTCAGAAAACTGGGAATCATTGATAATATTCTAGAATGCAGCTACCCAGAAGAAACAGAGAATGGAGATGGAACGATCTTTCTTCCAAAAAGCATGCAGAGTAGACAGAAAAATGGTGGCTCCTGACTTTACACGCGTTGTCATTAAGTTCTGGTCATTAAGTTCCTTCTGCAGGAGGTCTGGTCATTAAGTTCCTTCTGCAGGAGGTCCATCCTTCTGCAGTCAGGGCCCCACAATAATCACAAAGTGTTGAATTGAGATATTTATCTTTCTCCAGATACTGTGCCTTTTATGTCTTAATGACTAATACGTAAGGTGATACGTAGCATTTTACCATTTTACGAACACACCACGACCATAGGTCACACAATGGCTGTCCCTAAGCCACCTTTCTCCCTTCGGGTTTGTTTGGCCTGCAAAGTACTTTTGAAAATGTGAAGAAGACATTGTATCCATTTTCTATTGCTGTCTAGCAAATTGCCATACACTTCCACGCTGAAAGCAACACAAACGTATGATCTCGCTGTTTCTATGGGTTAGGAGTCAAGACACGGCTAGCAGAGTCCTCTGCTTAGGGTCTCATCAGGCTGCATCCAAGGAGGTGGCTGGGCTATGTTCTCTTCTAGAGGCTTTGGTGGAGAAGAAGCCATTTTCAGACTTATTCGGGCTGTTGGTAGGTTACATTAGTTTACGGCTATAGCCCTAGCATTTTGCTGGCTGGAGGCTGACGGCAGTTCTCAGGTCCCAGAGGCACAATTCCCTTGTCTGTGGGCTTCTCCAACATGGCTGCCGCCTTCATTAAGCTCACAAGCAGAGTCTCTCACCTCAGGGAGGGATCCGTTCTTCTTCCAAGGACGTTCGCCTGATTAAGTCAGGCCCACCCATCACCATCTGCTTTTTGATAAGTATAAAAACAAGTGATCTGGGACCTTAATTACATCTGAAAAATACCTTCATCTTCATCATATTCTGTTGGCCAGAAGCACATCACAGGTTCTGCCCACAGCCAGGGGAAGGGGATCATCCAAGGCCACGAACACCAGGTGA
Source organism: Cryptoprocta ferox (assembly GCA_028646485.1). NCBI lineage: Eukaryota > Metazoa > Chordata > Mammalia > Carnivora > Eupleridae > Cryptoprocta > Cryptoprocta ferox. The sequence goes on from CM053565.1 coordinate 46,944,609, forward strand.
CAGGCATCACAGAGGGGGCTGTAGGGTCTGCCTACCACAGTTGTTCATATTTACAGCTTAGCAAAGTATGCATCAGAATTTAGCTTTTCAGTTTCTTTCAACAAAATCGGAATATCTGGTGGCACTGGGCCCACAGTCCTATCTGTCAGTCGCCAGCAGGTGTGAACTGTTCGTAGCCCCCTTCACTCAGGACATGCCTACCTGAGTCTCCATGATGCTGCCCTCTCCCTCTATCTATTTCCTTAATTTACTGTGGTCCTTGTTTCACCCGTGTGGCCATTTGTGGTTACACGTCTCCCGGGAAACATTTGCTAACATTTTTTCAACATAGCTGTTTTTAAAATACTTTCGTAGCTTCTGCTTATGTTTTCCAGAAGGGGTAATAGTATTCCAGACGAAAAGAACATTGGGGATCACTTGGTTTTACCTCTTTTATGGGGAACACTGAGGCCCTGAGAAGTGACTCGACCAGGTTCACACAAGTAGTTGGGACCCCCCAAGCTGGTGACTCTTTTTATTTAAGCCCCATGGTAGTTTTCAGAATGAAAGAAAAGAGGAATTGGCTGATTCATGTTAGAAGAGAATATGGAAATATTCGTTTGGAAAGCCACAAATACCTTCTCTAGGGACACTTAGCACATTTCCAATATTAGGAGCCACCGTGAAAACTGTGCATCGGCCCATGGAGAGCTTTTGCTTCCCCAGTTGAAGCCTTGCTGGCCTGTATCTATCAGCTGTCACATTGCCTTTACTAACAAGGCTTCTGTCTCCCAACAACTCGCTGCAAAAGCTCAAAAAGAGCAAGTGCATGTGCTTAACAATCACACCTGCACCTCTAGCTTCCAGGTCCAGAAGTCAGGAGAACCATACTCAAATGGAATATGCCATCGACTGCCTGTGTGACTGGCCTGGGGCAAGTTATTGAAACTTTCTGTGCCTCAGTTTCCTCATCTGTAAAATGAGTATTAGAAGAGAATAGTTTTGGAGATGACATGAAGTAATGCGCATAAAGCACATAGAACCATTCCTGACTCAACAGCACACACCTACACTTGTTATTACTTTCGTGCGTGCTCCTGGGTAGACGTTTGGAGCTCTAAATCTACAACAGGCATTTTCTTTTATGTTTATTCATTTTTGAGACAGAGAGAGACAGAATGCGAGCAGGGGAGTGGCAGAGAGAGAGGGAGACACACAATCCGAAAGGCTCCAGGCTCTAGGCTGTCAGCACGGAGCCTGAGGTGGGGCTTGAACCCCCACGAACTGCGAGATCATGACCTGAGCCACAGTTGGATGCGTAACCGACTGCGTGACCCAGGCACTCCTACAACATGCATTTTTAATGGGGGCAACATCACCTCCAAGTGGGTAAAAACTTGGTCATGGTGGGGGGAGTCAAAAAGCTTTCTCTTTTAATGTATAGAACACAGATATGCATGAAGTACATTAACAAATGTACAGTGTAACTGTATTACAGCTTGGTGGCGGGGGGGGGGGGGCGTTGGGGCAGGGCCTGATTAGGGAAATAAATATCCTCGTTGGGAGGGCAAAAATGAAAAAAAGAAGGGTTGAGAAACACTATTTTAGAAGAAGAAGAGCAAACCAGCTACACAATTTGCTGGGCTCAGTGCAAAATGAAAATGTGGACCCCTTTGTTCAAAAAGTATTAAGAATTTCAAAACAGTCGGGGCGCCTGGGCGGCTCAGTCGGTTAAGGGTCTGACTTCGGCTCAGGTCATGATCTCGCGGTTCATGGGTTCGAGCGCTGCGTCAGGCTCTGTGCTGACAGCTCAGAGCCTGGAGCCTGCTTCGGATTCTGTGTCTCCCTCTCTCTCTGTCCCTCCCCCACTCGCACTCTGTCTCTCTCTCAAAAATAAGCAAACATTAAAAAAATTAAAAAAAAGAATTTCAGGACAATGACAACAGAGCATCAAGGAAACCTTCTGAGTTCGGGTTCTGTGTACCTGCTGCGTTCTTAGAGCGCCGAGCCAGCCCGAGGACGGGCCCTCCGTCGCAGCTTCTGCGACCTTCTGAGGAATGTGATAGCAGGATTCATGTGTACTGCTCTCCCCCACCCAGGGCCGCTTCATTAGATTGACTTGTATCTGTAGGGTTTGCTGCGTTGAGCCTATTGTTCATGATTGGAAGCAAACTCTGCTAGTGTCTGGTTAAAAGAAAATTGAAGGGAGTAGTGAAGCCCAGTGAGTATTTTCATGGTTTTTGCCCCTCCGGTTTTGTGTTTTTGTCTGTTAATGTTCATTTTCTCCTCCCCCGACATGTGCATGCTCTTTCAGAATTTCAGTTCACATCATTTGGGATGAAAGTGAGTGAAGCAAAAAACAAACAAACAAACCCAAAAAACAAACAAAACAAAAACAAAAACAAAACACCAAAATCATGTCTTTTTTTCTTTTTTTTTTAAATTTTCTTTTACATTTATTTATTTTTGAGAGACAGAGACAGAGCACAAGTGGGGAAGGGGCATAGAGAGAGGGAGATACAGAATCCGAAGCAGGCTCCAGGCTCTGAGCTGTCAGCACAGAGCCCGACGTGGGGCTCGAACTCACAACTGCGAGATCATGACCTGAGCTGAAGTTGGCAGCTCAACCGACTGAGCCACCCAGGCGCCCCCAAAACCATTTCTTGAAGGCAATAGGGGCAGCAGCTGCCTCTGTATCTGCCCCTTTGCCGAGTTTCTGGTGCTGCCTGGCTCTGAGATTTGTAAGAGGAAATGAGCTAAGTTTGCTGCAGGGCTTACGCAGAGGCCCACTCACCGCTGCCCAGCGGCACGCACTGTGACCTCTGTCTTCCCCTCCCATGTCAGCTCCTAAAAATAACCCAGTGGGAACAACCCGGCAGCCTCTCCCTCAAGGCCTGCAAATCAAAACCCTGATTAGGTCAAAGGATGGGAAATGTGGCCTCACTGCTGCTCCAGGGGCACTCCAATGCCAAGGGCGGAGAAGCCTTCCTGTCCCCTCCAAGGTTGGAACGTAGCCATGGGGCAGACTTCACTCTGGGGACCTCAACCCATCTCTTCAGGTCCTTGGAGCTGCCAGGGAGAAGCAGTTGCCGCCCCGGGATTACTGAAGTCCGGGGAGGATCACTGTCCAGTCTACACTGGCCAGGTGTCTGAGTGAGAAAAGCCGGACCTTGCCGGGGGTGCCTCATTCCCTGGGAAAATCATTCCTACTGGCCTTGCCTTGTGTTCAGTGGGACTACTGGAGAGGATCTGCCTTCTTTGTCATATCTGATGGGGCAGCAAGTGGTGTCACTGTGAGGTCACCTTACAGCTTAGATGAAAAGAATGTGACCTCGTCCTTATGTCATAACCAAAGACTTTTTATTTTGGTAGGCATCGAGGGGCAGGGATACAGCAAAATGGCAGGGCTGGGTAGTTAGGGGGCAACAGAATCACAGAACGGCAAGTTGCCAAACTGCAGCCCAAAGGCCAAATCCGGCCTCCCACCTCCATTTGTAAATACAATTTTATTGCAACTTTATTACCATGCGTATGCATTTGTGTCTTCTCAAGGGCTGCTGGTTCTACCACCACAGAGCTCAGTAGTCAGGACACAGCCCGTATGGCCTGCAAAGTCTAAAATATTAAACTATCTGGCCCTTTACAGGAAAAAAAAAAAAAGGTGTGAATTCCTGAGCTATAAAGTGGCCACATGTTGGGGTGCCTGGGTGGCTCAGTCAGTTACGCAGCTAACTCTTGATTTCAGTTCAGGTCTTGATCTCATGGTTCCTGAGATCGAGCCTTGCCCTGGGCTTTGCGCTCACAGTGTGGAGCCTGCTTGGGATTCTGGGTCTCCCTCTCTCTCTCTGCCCCTCCCCTTTCACTCTCTCTCTCTCTCTCTCTCTCTCAAAGATAAATAAACATTAAAAAAATTAAAATAGCCACGGCCACATGTTTAGCACTTAGCATGCTTGTGTATATCACGTGTCTTCTCTGACCCAGGTCTCACAAAAGTAGTTCAAAGTATTTGCTATTCTCCCTCCTTTACGGATATAGAAAGAGAGGTAGAGCTTGCTTAGGCTCACACAGATGGTAAATGATAGGGCTGGGAATGAAGTGACATCTGTGTGTCTCCACGGTCTTCTTTCTAGCACACTTGCCTTGCCCCAGAGCTAAATTCCCTTTGTCGTATTGGTTTGGATCACTGGTTGAAAAATCAAATAATCTTCAAGGGGCCAGGCAGGTAAGATCTGAAGGGCACTGCTTTAAGCAAGAGGGAGTGGTGTGTGCGTGGCTGGGCTGGAAAGGACAAGCCCAGCCTAAAGGCATGCAAACGCGAATTGTTTTTACAGAGCTCATGAGCGCCAAGCAAAACATGGCAGTGGGCCTTATTAGGCCAACAGGTCCCTGGTCTGTGACCCTTGGACAGAGCTTCCATCAGGTCGGGCAAGAGGAATCATGAGTGCTCGGAATGGAAAAGAGAGAGCCTGTTTGTCTCTCCCTCCCTCTCTGGTTCAGTTCTTTGGGAACATCACGGATGGTTGTATAGAGAGAAAAACTGTGGGCCTTTGGGCCAGCCAGACATGGTTTTTTTGTCCTGACTAGACTGCTCGTCGTGGTAGGACTTTGAGTAAGTGAATTAACTTCAGGCTTTTTATCTTTAAAACTAGGATTTATTTATTTCACATTTATTGGTCCATCATGCGTGCCAGGCACTGCCTTAGTCTCAGCGTATCTCAGGACATGGCAACTCTGTACGTGTGCTTGCGCGGGGCAAACGTGTTGGTGTTGTTTTTCGTTCCCTTTTCCTTCCTTCTTTTTTTTTTTTATGTTTATTTATTTATTTGGGGGGAGGGGCAGAGAGATGGGGACAGAGAATCCCAATGTGGGTCTCAATCTCAAAAACCACGGCCATGACCTGAGCTGAAGTCAAGAGTTGGTTGCTTAACTGACTGAGCCACCCGGGTGCCCCTTGACTCACCTTTTCTTATGCTCCATGGTCAGTCGACCAGTGTATTTCCAGGTAGCGATCGCTTCTCACCTCTATCATGACACCTCAGTCTGAGCCTCCCTCACTGTTTATCTGGATTACTGCAATCTCCTTTTCACCTGTCTCCGGGCCTTAGAATCTCTGCTCAACCCAGCAACTAGAGAGAGCCTCTCAATTCTTTTTCAAAAAAATTTTTTAAAGTTTACTTTTTAAATGTTTGTTTATTTTTATTAGGGAGAGAGAGAGTGCAAGCAGGAAGGGGCAGAGAGAGAGGGAGACACAGAATCCGAAGCGGGCTCCAGGCTCTGAGCTGTCAGCACCGAGCCTGACGCAGGGCTCGAACCCACAAACTGTGACCTGAGATGAAGTTGGACGCTTAACTGACTAAGCCACACAGACTCCCCTATTCATTTATTTTGACAGAGAGAGAGAGAGAGAGAGAGAGAGAGAGAGAGAGCAGGAGGGGCAGAGAGAGTGGGGGAGAGAGAATCCCAAGAAGGCTCCATGCTGTCAGCGCAGAGCCCAACATGGGGCTCAAACTCATGAACCGTGAGATCATGACCTGAGCTGAAATCAAGAGTCAGATGCTTAACCGACTAAGCCACCCAGGTGCCCCAGGCCACGAAATTCCTGGTACAACACACTAAAGGTATTTCTAAGAGTGTGTGCTCTGGAAGAGTAGTTCTTTGGCAAAACGCAATCATATTAATGTCTAATTGTAGATTTCCAATGAGATTTTTGGTACCATTCAGTATCTAAATCTGCATTGTTTCTGTTCTACCGGGAGAAACAGGGCTGACGCTGAGGTTAGGGATATGATTTTCTAAGCGGGCTCGCTGGCCTGCCCCCACGACACTGTCCTGGTTAGCTGATTATTATGCTATGGAAAGAGCAGAGGATTTTCGATGAAAAGTCAGACCCAGCGCTTGCTTCTCAACCGACACCGTTAATGAGAACCACTATGGGAGCTGCGAAGAAATGCATCTGGGAACGGCCTCAACTCGCTTATGTCACATGTAAAACCATCATTAGTGTCCCTGATGGAGTAGCTAGCAGAGCAGAAAGCATGTTGGCTTTTTATCATAATTGATTTTCTCCACACTTAACGTGCACCCACGTTTGCACGGACTTTTTGGCAGACACACAGTCCGCTGACCTAGGGTATGGAAGATCTCTCTTTTGTGTGTGTTCGTGTGATGCATCAACCGACAGAATGTGGTCACTTTCGTAGGCTCTGAGAGGCTGAAAAAAAAATCTGAGAAATCTGACTTTATAAGTTAGGTTTTCTGCCACTGAGAACTATCTTCATGTTAAAGGTTTGTTTACAAGGAATCGCTGTTTCCACTTGCTGGGGCGGCTCTTAAACATTAAAAAAAAAAGTTGTTTTTTTCCAACCACTAAGTGGATCTAAACATTAAGTGTTTCTGAAGTTGGTTTTCCAGCTCCTGGGCTGCTATTAACATTTGCTGGGACGAAACAGGTCTCTCCCTCCATTTAGCTTACCCGTAATGCAAGAGCGTAATATTCTGAAGCATTTTTTAAAATGGCTCGTTGTGCAATATTTATATTTCATTCACATCAGCACAGGACAGTGTTGACATAGAGTTCCGTTGTTGTTGTTGGCTCCCCCTTCCTGCTTCCATCCCACAAAGCCCGGCCCCCCCACTCCTACTGATCACAGCTCTATCTGCAACAGAAGGATGCTAACCCGACCTGATCAACCAACTGTCTCAGACAGAGCTGAGCACACAGAGCCCTTCTCCTTATCAGGAGACATACAGACAGAGGAAAGATCGACAGATACCTTTATAGGTGTGTTTGAAGGGAGAAAAGCGAGAAAACTTCTTCATAACCTTAAATTGAGGCACTTAGAGAGAGGGGGTTGAAACTCTCTGTCTCCCCCTGAAGAAGAAAAAGTGAAGTGTGCTGTGTCTGTATTTCACACTTCCTTGTGATGGCCTCTAGCAGGTATTCCCAAGAAGTTTCCACATTGCGGTCTCCGCAACTGGCTACAGTCAGAGCGTGTGTCAGTAGTGAGTAAGCGTGATGCATAAAGGGATGTGTGCAGAACAGAACTGCCCAAGGCTACACGTCTCTGTCAGACTGAATTCTTTAAATGAACACGAAGCATAGATCTCCCATGGACAAGAATATTTTTTTATGTCACTTTGTCCCCGGTCCCTCCGTGCACATGCTCTTCCACATGCATAAACACCCTTCTCTTGTCCGCTTCTCAGCCACTCTCTTTCCCAAATTCACAGCCAGCTCCTCTTGGCACAGGTTGTGATGTTTTTCACGCCATGAGAAATATTCCCCTATCATTATCAACGAAAAATAGATTTCCTCAAAATACTGTTGCCATTTGATTGCAGTGTTTAAATTCTGCTTAGCTCTGGGCATTCAGGAGAGAGAGAGGGAGACAGAGACAGGATAAATGAATGAGAGACGTTATGCATCCTTCCTGCGGGATGCTCTGAAACCAAGGTCAAGTGTTCAAACACTGAAGACAGGATAAAGGAAGCTGTGTGTGGCTGCCATGAGCCTAACCTGGATTTTCATGACTTCTTTCGTTCCCTGATCTTTTTTTTTTTTTTTTAAACTGGCAACAAAGCAACATAAATAACCCAAGTTTAGGGCTGATATCGGGTTGTTTTGATTGTAGGAATGTAACTTTGCCAGTAAGATACCACTCCATGTAGGCGTGTTGTTTTCTGGCTTGGCTGAGATATCACATTTAGAGATGAAAAAATGGAGGTCCATGGATCTGTGAGTCACTGGCTAATCCACCTTCCTCCCCAATACTCTTGCTATAGCCAGAATATTCCTTGTTGAGCCTTTGTCCCACGAGGGATATAAATTTAGAAGAGAAACCTGTAGGTAATTAACAGTCCAGCATGTCTGTCATTCCTTTGATAAAATGTGTTGGGTGTGGTTCCTCAACATGCAGTTGATAAAATGCATTGGTGGTGTTCCATTTCATTTGACTTTCCATTTGTTGTTTTTTTTTTTTTTCCAATGAGAATGTCTTAATGGCCAGCTTCTGTTTTCAATCATAGGGGACATTTCTATGGATTTATTTTTTTTACATTTTCCAATAAGAAACATATTCTGATCCTTTAAAGGTTAGAAGCAAAGTATGGAAGGGTTAGTGATTCTCAGAAGAAAAGCTTCCCTGCTGGCTTAAATTAGCGCAAGTACATGTGCGTGCGTGCATGCGTGTGTCTCTGTGTGCATGTGTGTGCGCGCACACATGTATGTGCATGTGTCTGCATGTATGTGTCTGCGTGCATGCACGTGCGTGTGTGTGCATGTGCCTGTACACATGTGAATCATTGGCTCTGCAACCCAGGGACAGAGAACCTTCCAGCTCCTTCCTTCTTTAGTTACTGTACAGCCTCGATTACCTATGACTGCAGAAAGAGGTATACCAGTTAAAGCTGAAGAAACCTCCCTGGGGCTTTGAACGTCGAATTGCAACTTGCAGAACAAAATAAGTTAGTGTGATTAGGTTTTATATATGACTGAGCTGGCGAGGGTGCAGATGAAAAGAGCAGTGGAGTGATTTCCAACTCGCAGCTTTGAGTCATCTGGATAAATCACCCCGCTGAAAGCCTCAGCAAGCAAATATGTGCAATGGCCACTGAACGTGAACTGTGAAGATTCGCCAAGGAGAAGCCTATTTTCAGGGTCCAGTCATGCTCTGGAAAGGAACCCACACTGACTAGCCTTCATCAGCCTTGAGGTACACGTCTCCTGCTCTCCAGGGTCATGTAGATAGACCTGTGTTTGAGCCTGAGATGCTGTCCCTCCTCTGAATTCTCTTCTCCTTCCTTCTATCCAATAAGGGTCCAAAGCTTTGACGCGTGCCTCGTATACTCGCATTGTCACCCTAGCTGCCTTAGATTCCTGAACCAAAGATTTGTACCTTTCCTCTTGCTCTCGGCCATGTTTAGGTTTTTGACTCTCCTTGAGCTTCTACATGGATTCTGATTTTTGGTTGTATCCTCAGCCTCCCGGACCACTTGGGAGATGTTGCCTGTGTCATGGCTTTAGTGCCCCATTTGTGATACTTGTACCATGTGCTTTTGGACCCCGTGTGTGAACTGATGTCATTTACCCCATGGCCTGCCCTGCCCCAGGCTCTCCACTCTGTGAGAGCCCCATTCCTTCTACTCGGGGACATTTGCAATGCAGAACGGAACTGGCTTGTCCCGAAAGACAAGTCCCACTTTCACTAATCCCGGGACTGGAACCAGAGCTCAGATACACTTTTCTCAAACTAGGAAACAATTACTTGGAATAGAGACTTCTGTTCATGTTTGGCACCACTGTCCGCCATGGCCGACGCTGTAATCCAGGTTGAATTGGACCTCCTGCTGCACGCCGTGAGCACAGGATCCCGGCATGGCAGACACCTTTAGTTGGTGACTCAACAGCGTCATTACCACCTCTGCTTCCTATCTGCAAATTGAACCCTGAATTTTACTGGGAGTGGCAGTGAGCTAAGTTCCAGGGGAAGATTCATCATTTTTTAAGCCATCATAGTAATCCTAACCCTTTTTGCCTTGTGTTTATTTGCTACACTTTTTAAGTTTATTTATTTTGAGAGAGAGAGAGAGAGAGAGAGAGATCAGAGGAGGGGCAGAGGGAGAGAGAGGAAGAGAGAGAATGCCAAGCAGGCTCCACATCCAGCATGGAGACCAACGTGGGCTCGATTCTACAATCATGAGATCATGACTTGAGCTGAAATCAAGAAGAGGATGCTCAACTGACGGAGCCACCCAGATTCCCCACCTGTGTTTATTTTCTAAGCCTCCCTTGCAGACTTGTAGCCATGGGACATTGCTAGTATAAGGGAAACTTAGCGGGGGACTATTTGAAATGTGTTTTGCTCGTACTATGAGATTTGTGAAGAGACCTTGCTTGCTGGAATGGACGTAGGAGGGGGACCCAAGTGCCATCATGTGGAAGTGAATGCTAGAGCCCAACTGCCTGGTCTGAATTCTAGTCCCCTTGCTCCTGGCTAAGTTAATTCATTGTTTCATGCCTTAGTTTCCCCATCAGTGAAATGGGAGCAATAATAATGGCACCTATATTATAGGGTTGTTAAGAGAATGAAATTAATTACTAGTTATTAAGTCTTTGTAACAGTTCCTGGCATGCAGTGAGGGCTATACAATTTATTGGTTAAACCTATGCCCATAGACATCTTTCAGGGTGAATTTGATTTCATAAACACTAAACATAGCATTTTTGTTCTCTGAAACTGATGATGATAAAAAGTAACTGTAAGGGCCAACATTGGCTGGTTCAGAGGAAATGGCCACTATCCCACAATGCTTTGGGTAAATTGCATACCTCTGACTCAGGAATTTTTTTTCCAGAAATGCAAAGAATACTCAAGGATGAACTAAGACATCATCAACAGTTTTGATGTTTTTTTCCGCCCACAGGAAAAACGTTCAGAGTTAATGAGGAAATCAAGTAACAGAATATCTCCTATACAATCATGACACTTATAAAAATTTGTATTCAATGTATAAAAGTGCATTGAAAATATCAGGAGGGGGTGCCTGGGTGGCTCAGTTGGTTAAGCATCTGACTTCGGCTCAGATCATGATCTCACAGTTAATGGGTTCGAGCCCTGCGCCAGGATCTGTCTTGACAGCTCAGAGCCTGGAGCCTGCTTCTGATTCTGTATCTCTTTCTCTCTCTGCTCCTCCCTGTTTCATGCTCTGTCTCTCTCTCTCTCTCAAAAATAAATCAACATTAAAAAAATAGGGAGAAAATATCAAGAGAGATAGATACCAAGTCTTAGGTAACCAGACGATAAGAAACTTTTCCCTTATTGTTTATTCGAATTTTCTGTTTTCTACAATGGTCTCAGGCAGCTTGTATTAAAAAAAAGTACATATATTGTGATTCTGTTTCTGTAAAACAAATATAGTGACTTATAGAAATAAACAAAATCCAGATATTTACGCATACAAAAGTGTGTGGAAGGATATATACCGAAATGTTAATAGTTCTCTGTAGTTTAATGGAATTACAGATTGGGGCACCTTGGTGGCTCGGTCAGTTAGGCATCTGACTCTTGATCTCAGCTCAGGTCATGATCTCACAATTCGTGGGTTCGAGCCCCCCATCAGGCTCTACAGTGACCGTACCGCGCCTGCTTGGGATTCTCTGTCTCCCTTGTTTTCTGCCTCGATCTCTCTCTCCCAGAATAAATGAACTTAAAAAAAAAAAAAGATTTAAAATGGAATTGCAGATTATTTTGTTCTCGTTTTGTTATATTTCCTGATTTTACTGTAATCATTACGTAACATTTTGATTTTTATGAAGTTAAAAAAAAAGAGCTAAGCAACATGTCCTTTTGGTACTATTGGTCCTACTAGTTTTGCTCCTCTGTAGATGGCCAAGTTGGAAAATTCTGTATGTGCCAGATATTTGAGCTAATAAAGATTCCAAGAGAATCTTCTCCACCCCCCTCCACCCCCACATGTTAGTCTGGAGATATTTCTATTTTCTGCCAAATGTCTTCCCCAAGTCACTCTGTATTGCTGATATTTTGTCAGATTAATAGATCCCGAGTGATGTGAACATGTTGATTTTATGGCAGACCTCCAGAAAAGGCTTTTTACAGATAAAAATGTATATGATAAATTACGTTTCTTGAGATCCTGGTGTTTCTATTTAAAGGTATGTGTAGGTACTCAGGCCTTTATGAAAGGCACCTTAAGATTATGCTTTAAAAGCCGTGTCCTATATCATTTCTTTCATATCTTGAGAACAAGGTCAAGGTTATCCTGAGGGTAGGTATTTTTGCCCCTGTCTGTGGTTTGTGAATTCCTTGGCCCACCTGTGAATGTAAAGACTTCTCTCCTAATTCAAGTTCATCTGTCAGTCGAGGAAAATGCTTTTCCTTTTCAGAGGTCCTGGATTGATTGGTTGGAAATATAATTTGGTTCCTGTGTTTGTACTGGATCAGAGATCAGAAAGCATTTTCAGACTGTACTGGCTCTGGGACTTTATTTTAGTGGTGGAGTTCAGAAGTGCAGCAAGAGACAGGAAAATGAGAGCTGTTTACACAGTCTCTTTTCTTTCTTTCCTTGAGTGTTTTAAAGGGGAAGAATGGTCCTCCAAACTTCTAGAGTTGGCAGCAATACTGTTGTGTGCTATCAATTCTTGTTCCTTTCCCGATTGTCCTGTTGGCTAGAAGGGAAAAGATAGCCAGCAAGAGCAAGTGTAAGTGGAAAGGATAGTTCTGTGGGCTTCTACTCTGTGTCAGGCAGAGTTCTCCACCTTGGACATTTATTATCTCAGTGCTCTTAGTTTTCAGGGGAAAAAGAAAAAGATGTTGTGAGACAGTATTTTTTTTTTCTGATGTACATATATTTTAATATAGTTTATTGTCAAGTTGGTTTCCATATAACACCCAGTGCTCATCCCAACAAGTGC
>CM053565.1:46957517-47253656 GCA_028646485.1 Cryptoprocta ferox
TGTCCTCCAGTTCTCCCAGAACCATCTGTTAGGGTGTCTTTTTTCCATCAGATACTCTTTCCTGCTTTGTCAAAGATTAATTGGCTACACATTTTTCCATTGGTCGATGTGTCTGTTTTGTGCCAATACCATACTGTCTTGATGATGACAGCTTTGTAGTAGAGGCTGAAGTCTGGGATTGTGATGCCTCCCGTTTTGGTTCTCTTCTTCAGTATTACTTCGACTATTTTTGTGGTTTCATACAAATTTTAGGATAGTTCTAGCTTTGAGAAGAATGCTGGTGCAATTTTGATTGGGATTGCACTGAACATGTAGATTGCTTTGGGTAGTATTGACATTTTAACAATATTTATTCTTCCAGTGCATGAGCATGGATGTGAGACAGTATTGAATGGAGTCACAAACATATAGACAAGTGGCAGAAGTGGGGTCACGTGCCAAATCTGGGTTCTCTAAACCAGGGGTGTCTGGACAGTGCCACGCAGCGGGACGAGCCTGTGGCTTGTGGGATCCTCAGGGATCACAGAGCACCGATAACTGTTCCCATCTCAGCTGATGGTAAAGGAGGACAGTGATGGTCATGAGCAGGAGAACAAAGGTGGTAAAGATGACGCCTCCCCCGTGTCACTATCTTGGTTGAGGGGGTGTGTGTGGGGAAGCCCCCTACCTGAAGGATTTCAAATGTGCTCCCCTTTTCCTCCTTCCTACGGGCCATAGAGGCCAGTGTTTCAGCTTCTTCAGGGGCTTCTTTCTTAAACATGGCAATCGGCATGAAAAGACACTCTTCTCATGTCATTGCAATGTCTGTCATGATTCTCACCTCCCAGACTGCAAAGCACACATAAAAAGCCAAGTTATCTCTTCATTCAGAAGCTTCCCCACGAATCTGGGCACTACCAGACACGTTCTGATCACAGTGGCATTAAGGACACTTGCCAGGTTCTGGAAGTTTTGAAGAGTTTGCTGAGGGGTCTCTGGGTCCATTGATGAGCTAGTGCGGGTGTCTGGCTGTTCACATTATAACCAGGCTCTTAGGCCAGCACCATGGGGAAAGATAGCTTCCGTTGAAACTCCCCACCCCCGCCCCCGGGGGACCGGGCAGCAAAAATGATTCTTTTCCTGAAGTGCGGTAGTTTCCATCTTCCTCTTCCTCATTAGTGGTAGCTGGAGCCTAAACTTTACAGCAGCGGAACAACTGCATCAGGCACTCCTCAGTGCGTTTGCTGTGATTTTTGTAGTCACTATGTTGCACTTTGATAGCCTCTGATTTGCTTTGTCTAAAAGCTCTGAGACACTGAATCTTCAGTCTTTCCTGCACCATGGGATTGGGGGCTGGTGTGGGTTCTGAGAGAGAGGAGGCACAACTGACCAAAGAACCCATCAGATGGATCAGAAGGAAATGGGCATTTGCACTCATGGATCACTTTAAACCACTTTTGCCTTCACATGGGTGCCTAGAGTGAGCAGGAAGTGTGCAAGGAAGGAATGGAGAGAAGTAAGCCCATTTCGTCTGTGGTGGTCGTGTGCTCGGCACGACATGGCTCATTCCCATTGCTTTATGCCATTTACTTTTTCACTGTTACGTGTAAGTTGGATATTTTATCTCTTTTTACTGGAAATTGACTGAGAGACAAAATAATTCACCTAAATTCCAACTGTATCAAAGGCTCATCCCAGATTGGAATCTTTGTCTCTCAGCCCACAGCTCAGTTTAAAACAAATGAAAACAAACAAAATCCATCATAAAAGGTATAACTTCTTTAAGGGCCACAAACCGTTCAATCCCAAAGATCTTCACAAGACATGACTTAAAAAAGCAGCATATACAATCAAGTGAATTTGTAAAACTCTCACCATCCGAAAATAATTGAAGAAAAGGCCAGCTTGTATTAAAGTAGGTGGGCTCTTTAATTTTTATTTTTTATAAGTTCTTGCACCTTTATAAGTTCTTGAACTAATATTTGAGCGCTACCAAGTTTTTTGGACCATCTGTGATCTCTTCATAAGAGATATTTGAAAACTAATCATTTATATGCAAACGTAGCTGCTAGGTTCTTAAGAATTGCTACGCTTTCTCAGGTAGATTAAACTCCAGGAAATTATTTTAATAGTGTTCACTTTTCTTTCTTTGAAGATAATAGAAAAGTTAACGTGAGCCCATGCAGTCTCATCCAATTATGACAAATGCCAAACAAGCCAGGTCTGAAGTAATAAGATTTCATTGCAATGCAGAATGGGTGTATTTACCCAAAGTGGAGACAGAATGGAGGGGCAATCAGACTCAGATGCAATTAAGGTGGGAAATGCTATGAGTTAAAAAATCCTTTGATTTTTCGTGGATAAAATGGAAATTCTATCTTGTGACATTTGATACTTTGTTTTAATCTAAACAGGCTGTTAGCCTCTACAAGGAGGAAGGATATATCAAGGTGATTTGAGTCTCTGCATTAAATTTCAGTGTCAGCATAGACTTTGGAATCAGAATGACTGAGGAGACAGGCTAGGCTTTGCTACTTTTTTTATGTGGTTGGATGAGCTGCTTAATCTCTCTAAAACTGTTTAATGCTCTTTCAATTGGGGTAGCGCTGGAGAAACAGAGCAAATATATGTAGAGTTGGTCCAGTTTCTAGAATAAAGTAGGAAGCAAAAAGCGGTTGTTGTTATTACATCATTATTTTAGTGCTACCCAAGTAGTTTATTTTATTTTATTTCATTGTGGCAAGAGCGTTTAACATGAGATCAACCCACTTGACAAAATGTTGAGTGTAGAATACAGTATTATTAGAGATCAACCCACGTGACAAAGTGTTAAGTGTAGAATACAGTATATTAACTCTAGGCACAATACTGTATGAAGATCTCTAGAACTTATGTATCTTACATAACAGAGTGTCTGTGCCCCTTGGTTATAACTTCCCCATTTCCCTCCCCCTGCAATGTTATCCAAATAATTTAACATTATTTATGATTGGGTGCCTGGGTGACTCAGTCAGGTACGCATCCAACTCTTGGTTTTGGCTCAGGTCATGATTTCCCCGTTTGTGAGTTTGAGCCCCACATCAGGCTCTGCAGCTCACAGCATGGAGCCTGCTTGGGATTCTCTCTCACCCTCTCTCTCTGCCCCTCTCCTGTTTGCACTATCTCTTTCTCAAAATAAATAAATAAACATAAAAAATAAAAAAAATAAAAATGCCATGTGATGAAAAGTCAGCTCAGTGGAACAATTTCCAATAACGATAGGCTCTCACTCGTTTCGTTGATGAACGAGAACCAAATTCCATTATTTTCTTCTGAAAAAAACCAAGAGAGGGGGTGGGATCTGAGAAGAGGGGAACAGGTGGTTTTGGTAGGTCCCTGGAGGGGCAGACACAGGCTGAGGTCTCGCTCCACTCTTACTGTCGCCGAAGCAAGTGTGACTCTTGACAAAGAGAAATCCTTGAAAGAGCTTTATGGCGCAGTTAAATCTGCTCAAATACTAGAAAGAAAGGCCTCACTAGCAACAACATAAAAAGGCACATCTGCAGTGCATTTTGGTTGCAGTAACATAAAAACTGGACAAGTCCCTGGCCCATTCAGTCACTGAAATGTACTTTCCCCTTGTGGAAGTTGAACATTTTCCATGAGCTCTTGTTTGGTGCTCGAATGGGACAGTAAGAAAGTTAAGCTTTCTGGCATGCAATTCCCACTTCTCCACAGCCACTTTAGACCTTTCTTCCGACGATCATTTAACGTAGTATTACTACGTTTATAGAATATCCTTTCCTTTCATCTCCTTCTGCGCTGTTTGGAAAGAGTCATTTTGTACCAAAAACAAAACAGCAAAACCACCCAACCCAGTGTAATTTTCCAGGTTTAACCAAAGAATCAACGTACAGTAGTGAATGTGCAAAACATATTTCTCACTGGTACATTCAGAAATAACGTGAAACATTTCGTTGGTTGTACCGTACTGCAGCTTTCAAAGGAAATCGGGCAGAGTGGCAAAGAAAGGAAATGCACAAAACTTATGACGAGAGCTCACGCCGAAGGGTACAGGCTACCTGTAGTTTGTAATATTTAGTCCCGGTTGAATTTCATGCCTCTGGCTGCCCTGTCTATCACAAAGTGTTCCATTTCTGAAAGTAGAAAGCACAGGAGGAAATATCCGAGCTATAAAATGTCAAATTGCTTTCCAAACTTGTTCCAATTTCCAACCACATCAAGAAGGGTGTCTGAAAAGACAATCAGCTTTTGCGCTAACCAAATACATATACAATTATTTGTTTTTTTAACTTTTCTTTTTGGGAATGCATCATCAAAGGAATGTTCAGGGTAATTCTGAGGCTATTTGCCTCTGATCCTTTAAAAACTAGTTTTGTTGCTACTGTATAGTTGTCTTTTTTTTTTTCCTTTAAAATATTTGTAAATCAAATAGGCCACAATTCAATTTATTTGGAAAAAAAATACTGAGAGTTGGGTATATTTTATCCATTTTCTTGGAATGAGATGCTAGTGCCCTCCCAAAGAGCAACTTAAGGGGAGATAATAAAAATCTTACCTCCCCCCCATATTAAATAGGAAGTGGGTGAAACCTTGATGAGTGATGTTTCACTGAAATATATTACTAAGAAGCTGTTTGAAGGAGTTGCTCATCTGTACTGTCACTTCTGTTTCGTAAGACGGAGTATAAAGTCAGAGTTCTGTTTGCATCTTTCAGAAGTCAGGTTTCATAAAGAGATATTAACCCATTATCTTTTGTACCTCAGAAAATTCAAGGAATTTTAAAGAACTTCATGGCTAACAGATTGCCAGATCATCAATATTTTTGATGAATCGAAGATAAATTTCAGTTACATAAAATGGTTCTAACTCTAAGAATGGTCAGAAATAAATGAGCTCGTGTCCTATATTTTGGATTGATCATGTGTTTCTGATTTCCATTCTATCTCCTTTATTGGATCGGTGCCTGCACTTGCTTGCTTTAAAATTTCGTGGTATCTTTTCCTTTTCTCCTCTCTCCTCCCTTGCCTGTGTCTTTCTTTTTTTCTCCTTCCCTCCCTCCCTTCCTCCCCCTTCCTCCCTTCTTCCCTTCTTCCCTTCCTTCCTTCCTTCCTTCCTTTCTCCCTTTCTTCCTTTCTCCATCTCTCCCTCCCCTTCTTCCTTCATCCCTTCCTTTCCTTTTCTTCTGTTTGGCATCAAAATTACCGTATGCGTAATTCATTAATCTTGGTCTCTTGTGAGTTATTACCACATCACTGTGTATTGCTGTTAACCTCTCTCTTGCCCCTTGAATTACTCTTGTCACCATTGCAGTTAATTTACTTACTCATTTGCCTAATGATCTTATTTAATTTACTTTGCTGAGTTCTAAATCCCACACTTGCATTGCTGCTATTTTTTCTGTATAACCATCATCTTTTAAAGAAATTGAGAAAGGATAAAACAGGTTTTCAAATAACTATCTACATATTTACTCTTCCCAGTGATTTTCCTCTCCCTTGAGCCTGAAGAAACTTACTTTATAGTGTTTTTCCTTGTGTAAGTCGACTGGTGCAAAGTTCACTTGGGTTTCCCTTAATGTGAGAGTCTTCATTTTGCCTTCCTTTTGGAAGGTTTCTCTGCTGGATATATTATTCTAGGAAGACAGAGTTTTCTTTTGTTTTTCTTCTTTTTTCCCTTTGGCATATTAAATTCGCTGTTTCATTATATCTTTTGCTTAGCCTAGCTTTGTTTCTGGGGAGGAAATATCATTTTGACACCACTGTCTGCATGTATTTGTTTTTTGTTTGTATGTTTTAAGTAGGCTTCATGTCCAGCGTGGAGACCAATGCAGGGCTTGAACTCATGACCTGAGATCAAGACCTGAGCTGAGATCAAGAGTCGGATGCTTAACCGACTGAGCCACCAGGTGCCCCAGCTCTGTGTTTTGTATAGATTTTCTGGCAGTCTCTGCTTTATTTTTTTTCATTTTCTTAATAGTGTCTTTCAAAAAGTAGAGTTTAAAATATTTTAATAAAGTCCAATTTACCCATTTTTTCCTTAATGTATCATACTGTTGGCGTTGTATCTAAGAAATCTTTTCTTTTCTTTTTTTAAAATTTTATTTATTATTGAGAGAGAGAGAGGGACAGAGCACAAGCCAGGGGGAGGGGTAGAGAGAGAGGGAGACACAGAATCTGAAGCAGGCTCCAGGCTCCGAGCTGTCAGCACAGAGCCCAACACGGGGCTTGAACCCACAAACTGTGAGATCATGACCTGAGCCGAAGTTGGATGCTTAATGGACTGAGCCATACAGGCGCCCCTAAGAAATCTTTTTTTGTTTTCTTTTTTTTGTTTGTTTTAGACATTTTTTATTTTTATTTATTTATTTATTTGCTGTTAATAAGGAACATGATTTATTTTTTCAATTATAGTTTATTGTCAAGTTGGTTTCCATATAACACCCAGTGCTCAACCCCACGAGTGCCCTCCTCCATGCCCATCACCCCCTTTCCCCTTTCCCCTTCCCCCATCAGCCCTCAGTTTGTTCTCAGTATTCAAGAGTCTCTCATGGTTTGCCTCCCTCCCTCTCCCCAACCATTTTCCCCCTTCCCCTCCCCCATGGTCCTCTGTTAAGTTTCTCCTGTTACACTTATGAGTGAAAACATATGGTATCTGTCCTTAAGAAATCTTTTTCTAACTGTGTTAGAAAAACCCAGTATTTCCTCCTGTGTGTCTCTTCTTTGACTCATCCAGAATACTTCACTTCTGACACCAGAAATGGGGGAGTTTTCCCCCAACAAGCAACTCTCTGGGACACCGGGTGGATGTCCTACAATTTAACTCCATTCTGACACTGTCTTCCTGGAGGTAGTGTCAGATCCCACAGGTTAAGATCTCAGTTCCATTAGACTATGCTCAACTTCAGACGTCGATCACAAATAGTAGGTCCCCAGATTCTTCACAACTCCTGTCTGACTTGGGCTACAAATTAGAGGTTCCCGTGATCTCCTTCCCCTTTGGATTCCATTGATTTGCTGGAGTGGCTCACAGAATTCAAGGAAACATTTACTTAAATGTTTGCCAGTTTATTCAGTGATATGAGAAAGGATAAAGATGAACAGTCAGGTGAAGAGATACACACGGTGAGGTCTAGGGGGTTCCTGAGCACAGGAGATTTTGTCCCCATGGAGTTGGGGTACAACACTCTCCCGGTATGTGTATGTGCTCACAAACCTGGAAGTTACCAGAACCTCATACTGTTGGGATTTTTATGGAGGTTTCATCATACAGGCAGAATGAATCATTGACTCCATTTTCAGCTCTTCTCATTTCTCAAGACAGTTGAAGACAGAGCTGAAAATTCTAAGCTTCTAATCATGGCTTGATCCTTCTGGTGACTGGCCCCCACCTAGGAGCCACCCAGACCCACCTTATTCAAACAGAAGACACTCCTATTGCTCCAGAAATTACCAGGTTTCACAAGTGTCAAAGACCAACTATTAGAATAAAAGGTGCTCATAATACCCTTCTCGCTTGGGAAATTCCAAGGGTTTTAGGAGTTGTGTTCCAGAAATGGGGACAGAGACTAAATACATATATTTCTTATTATAAATCATAATATGGCAATAGCCCAAGGTCTCAAAGACTTTCCACATTTTCTTCCAGAAGTTATGTAGTTTTATGTTTTACATGTAGGGTCTGATGATTAACTGTGTTGATTTCCTCAGTGTTTTAAATATGAAGCTGTAGGATTGGTGAGTCAAGCTAATGTTTTTCTTACTACCTTGAGCTGTCTCAGTGCACGAGGTGAAATCTCTGTGCTTAATATCATTTTCGACCTAGACCCTATGATGTTCTTGGAAAATTTCTCCCAAGGAGTTGCTGTTGTAGCCAATATCTGTGTCTGCCTGGGTGGATATGTTCTGTCACAATGTGTCATTTAGCTCCGTGGTTACAGAAATCTAAATGAGCTGGATAATAACATGATTTCCATTATTCCATTCTGGGAAGAATCTCACTCAGTTGCCTGGTGAAGTTAGAATTTGAATATCCAACAAACGTTAATGGGGAGGGTCCTGCTATCTTTGAGGATGGCTTGATTTTCTCTAAGAAGGGATCTTACATCTTCTCTTTGCTTTCAAAGACAGGAAGAGAAAGCTTCAAATTGCATATTGTCAGAGAATTCAAGTTTAACATGCATTGAAAACCCTTAAAAGAAAAAGTAGGTGTGCCCTTATAATTTCATAATTTACATTGCTGTAGGCTGAACACAGTCGTTCTAGAAGATGTGCCTGAACATCTTGAAAGCCAAAATAACCTAATCAAAGACACTGAGCTGAATTTTATATGACTTTATTTTACCAAATGTGAAATCTGCTCTCTCTTATGTAGAAATATGGAAATGCTAAAACAGACCTCTGTGATGGTGACTTCGAGTCTGGAAGCAGCGAGGGTGAGTGAGAGTACACAGTTGCCATCATTCACAGATTGGCATGCCTTCCCAAACTTGCTAGGACTCAAGAGGCAGGCATGTGCAAGTCAGATGATAGAAGAAGAGTCAAGGAGTGGTGTGATGTGTTACTAAAATAACTGCTTAGTAAGAAACATTATTTCAATTCATATTTTCACTCACACATTTATTCATTTTATTCAGTATTCATTGAATACTTAGGCTCATGGTCCTAGGCTCTACCTTGGAAGAGATAATCACAGGCACACCTGCATGGCTCAGTCTGTTAAGCATCGGACTTCGGGTCAGGTCATGATCTCATAGTTCGTGAGTTGGAGCCTGCTTTGGATTCTGTCTCTCCCTCTCTCTCTGCCCCATCCTCACTCATGCACTGTCTCTCTTTCTCACTCAAAAATATAATAAATAAACATAATTAAAAAAAGAGATAATCAATGTTCTCCAGGAGCTAGCAGACTAGTTTGAACGTTGAAACTACGTTAAAAAAAAAGGAAGAAGAAAGAAAGAAGAAGGAGAACCCAAGTGGAATTCAAAGGGTAGAAATACAATATGTGTCCTTTCAAAAGAGTCAGAGAGTTTTCAAATGAGGGAGTTTGAGTCTAGCTTAATGGAGAAATGAGTATATGAGGCAGAAATTTGAATAAGCAGATATATGAATGAACTAGCCAGAGATAGTGGGATAAAATGTTCTGAGCCATGAGAGGAGGGTCACTAAGAGTATATACGTAAGAAAGACTAAAGAATGTATGGGGAACATTGAATTATTCAAATTTAGTTTTACCTAAGATTAAGAGACAAAAGACAAGATGAGAAAAATCCATACATTTTATTTCTATATTCCGTGCTGCCTAATGGAAGATAAATGGACTAATTTGTTTTCTAGTATTTTCTAAATATTCAAATATTTTAAATAGTTTGAGGGGCTTCATAAATATGCATTGGCAACAAATCAAAGTTTTAGCCAAGGTCAACCAATTTGTATTGCATTGAGCCAAGAATATTTAGTTGGTGGTTCAATTGGAATTAACCCTGTGATGGTTAATTTCATGTGTCAGCTTGACGGGGCCACAAGGTGGCCAGATATTTGTTCAAACATTCTGGGTGTTTCTGTAAGGATTTTTCTTTTGGGGGGCGAGGGGCTAAGATATCATTTAAGTTGGTGGACAGTGGGACACCGAGGTGGCTCAGTCAGTTAAGTGCCAGACTTCAGCTCAGGTCATGATCTCACAGTTCGTGGGTTTGAGCCCCGGGTTGGGCTGTGTGCTGACAGCTCAGAGCCTGGAGCCTGCTTCGGATTCTGTGTCGCCCCCTCTCTCTGCCCCTCCCCCACTCACACGCTCTCTGTCTCTCTCAAAATAAATAAATAATCTTAAAAATTTTTTTAAAAATTAAAAAAAATAAATTGGTGGACTGTGAGTAGAGCAGATTGCCCTCCGTATGTGGGTGAGTCTCACCCAATCAGTTGAAAGCCTGAATAGAACAGAAGGCTGATTTTTCTCCAAGTAAGAGAGTGTTTTGTACCTGAAGGCATTCAAACATTAGTTGTTCCCGCTTGCTGACCTTAGAACTGGTACCTCTGCTCTTTCTGGGTCTCGAGTGGCTGAACTGGGACATTGGCTCCGCAGCTTTTGGACTTGCGAGCTTCAATGATTGTGTGAGCCAGTTAGTTCCTTATAACTTCTTATAATAAATCTCTTCCTATACACATACACATAAGATGTGTATTTCCACTCAGAGCTTGTGTACAGGATGAATAAAGCACAATCTGATACACACGTAGGAGATTCTATTCTAGCTACAATTCTACAAATAGGGTATTCTGTTTTTCTGGAGAATTCTACTACAAACTCTGTAGGATTCCCGATTAACCTACAGAAGCAAATAGAATCTCCATGAGTCCCTTGTGTACAAAATAGTAGTTAAGAACCACTGCCATTCCTCTGGCCCAGGTAAGAGCGCAACACTCCCTTCCTGCCAGCAAATGACCGTTTCTTAGAATCTGACAGTACAGCCTGGCAGAAGGAAGTGATGGCTTTTACAGGGCTGAGGAAAGAGCCTTGTTCTGCTTGTTCACCCTGACCATCTCCATCCTGAGGCCATATGGTTGGCTGTGAAAATGTTCACTGCACTTGCATTGGCAAATAATGTTGTTTCCCTTAATCGGATCGAGAGTCATAAATACCTGTATGTAGCTCAGCTCTTAAAAATAGCTAAGTAGCATCCCGCAAACAGTACACACTTCCTGTTGAATCAGACGGAGAAATCTACAGTGTATCAAGCCAACATGGAGAGAGCAGTGGCAGAGCCTGGACCCTAGTCACTTATGCCAGGGGACCCTGCCAAACAAATGAGCATAAAATGTAGTCTAGACCTGGTCAAGCCTTTAGCTCCCCTCCAGGAAACCGAGCTCCAAGTGAGGAATCTAGGCTTTTATTTTCCCTAGTGGGAAAATACTTAGAGATCATTCATATGATACTAGATGATTATGTGTAAGAATAATGTTTTTATTTTCCTTCTTTGAACTCCTAACATTGCTTTTCTCTTTGGAAGTTCCCCCAGCCCCCACCTTGCCCCACTCATCTTTGTTTTTCTAAGTGCATTCATTCAACAAGCATTGAGAATCTCTTGCATTTCTATACCATATAAGGCCCTCTTTCATAATCACTGAGTTCATAATGATCTATATCTTCTTGACCATTTCCTCCCTCAGGTCCTCCAAACTACATCCTTCTGGTCACTTGACTCTATCTTACTCATCTCCTTTTCTTTTCTCTGGCTTGGTGATTTGTCCCTTTTTTCCCTCTCCGGTCCAAAGGAGCTTGACCTAATGTGGCAACTATTTCCTTTACATAATGATGGGTTGGGAAGAAAGAGGTGGGTTAACTTTCCTAATAGTCAGCAATTGGAAGAAGTTACCTCCACCCATGTCAATTGGCTCTTCCCTCAATCTTGATACTTTTTAAAGTAAATGGCAACAGGAAAGTTCTGTGCCTTTACTAACTCTTTGTTTTTTCTTTCAAGTAAATAAGTTAAGAGGATTCTTAATGGATTCCTCAGATTTTTCTTTATTTATCTTACAACCTTGATGGGGAACACCTGCTTTTCTTGGTCATATGTTGGAGAACATTCTGATTCTTTTGCTTCTGAATTTGTGGCTAATCAGAAGGTAGGAAAAGAAGATAATGCAATTTATTTAAGCACTTGTTTGACTAGTGTGTCCCAAGACAACAATAATAAATGATATATTGTTATGAATAAAATGCATTTTTTCATACACTTACTGAATCCCAGAAGCTGAGCGACTCTGATGATGTTAGATATAGAAAAATATTTCTAAATTAATCAAGGGTCCACATTTTCCCCAAAATCTAGCGGTAGAGTCATTTGAGGACATGGGTTGGCAAAGTTTTCCTGTCAAGGGCCAGATAGTAAATATTTTCTGCTTTGGCCATACAGCATCTGTTGCAGATACTCTGCTGTTGTGAAAGCACACATAGATGATCCATAAGGAGGGGTGGGAGTGTTCGAATAAAACTTTATTTACAAAAAAACAGGTGGCTGGCAGGTTTTGGCTCAAGGCCTTCTGTTTGGGGATAGTAAGTTTAAACTAATAAAAAAGAAGTCGTAGATATTACTTAAAAACATATTTTTTGAAGGAAAACAGAAAAGTTGTATATTAGAGAAACTTGTAATGGCTGCTAAAAATGCAGATTCAGAGCCCCCATCTCAGACCTACAGTTTCTGAATCACTGGAAGATAAGTCCTGGAAACCTGCATATTAATCAGCATCTCAAAAGATTGTTTTGTGCAAATTTGAGAAGTATTACCCCTCCAAGAGCCATAGATGTGGAGATTAAGCTCACCCATGAAGTAACAAACTTAGGAGGTAAGAGGTTTTTGGGGGGCATTTTGATCATTTCTGTGTTGCGTTTTCTTTTATTTTTTATTTTTATTTTTTAAATGCTTATTTATTTTTGAAAGAGAGAGAGAAAGAGAGAGGCAGAGAGAGACACACACACACAGAATCCAAAGCAGGCTCCAGGCTCTGAGCTGTCAGCACAGAGCCCGACAACGGGGCTCGAACTCACCAGCTGTGAGATCATGACCTGAGGTGAAGTCGGATACTTAACCGACTGAGCCACCCAGGCACCCCTGTGCTGTGTTTTCTTTTAATTTCATACGATGGATTGGCTAAGAGAATGGGGTTTTGAATCAAATAAACATGGCTTCACCCGCAGGAAATGCCACCTACTAAGTGGGAGACCTTTGACATGCTATTTAATTTCAGTTTCTGTGTTGGTCAAGTTGAGATCATACCTATAATAGATGGCCCCTGCGAGCAGCAAATGAAATAATGCTGGTAAAGTGCTTAGCATCCTTCCTCGATATTCGTCAGCAGTTACTTTGAAGTAGATGTTTTGATGCAGTCATTACCCACTTCGGATCCTGTGGTCAGTGGAAGCCTGTTCTGTTCAAGATCCCAGAGAAAAAGCAGCACACGCAATGCTAAGGGAATGCTCAACCCTTCCAGCCTCTGGCCCAGAAAGTAGCTCCGTGCAATCAGACCTGGGTCCTTTCTTTGTGCTTCAATAGCAAGCCGCCTGACTGCCGCTCAGGTGACAGCAAGGCAGACTTCCTGATTGCTCACCCGGTTACATAAAGAAAAGGAAGATCAAGGTCTCTGAAGAATCTTCTGTTCACCCATCCCAGAACTAAACCCCTTGCCTTTTAAGAGAATGAATAGAATACTTGGATCTTTGAGTAGTGATAATATTGGCCTCCCTATTATGTGACGGATGCACTTCCTACCTTGCTTTAACCCTTGCAATGCCATTAAGTGGTAAGTACGGTGTCTACTGCATCACCGGTGGAAGAAAACGAAAGTCAGAGAACCCAGAGCTTTTGTGTTCTGTGCAGTCGGTAACATCAGGACTGAGATTCGCACACAAACTGTCTGTCTCAAACCTGCTCTCTGGCCATCGTTTGCAACACTTGCTCTCTGTTGTAATCAACCCTGGAGGTTTCAAAACAATAGCAACTTGCTCCCCGCCCTCCCTCCCACCTCCCCCCCCCCCCACCCAGAGATTCTGACTCAGTTGGTCTGGAATGGGACTCAGGCATTTGCATTTTTCAAAAGCACCTCTCCCCACTTTACAGCCTAAGAGCTTTCTGTTGTGTGTCAGGGTCGAGGAAGGCTACCGCTTTTCACACCAGCTTGTCACTTAAAACTGCGTGTTTTCTTCCTGCAAGTGACCCCCTTTCTTCCCATGTGTCAATATTATTAACTGCAATATCTATAAACATCTCAAATGCTAAATTGAGCACAAGCCAAATACTAGGATATTTTAAAACCTTGCCTTGACGTCAAGCATCGAAGATCAAATACACCAGCTTTGTGGTTGCTAGTAAGTGTTCCCAGTGTTTGTCTAGCTCCAAAAAAATCATTGTATTTGTTTTTTTGGCATCTAAAACCAGTCAGTTCCACAAACCACGTTTGCTTCTGATCAAAGGCAATTCTAGGTCACTGGCTGAGTGGGACTGGTCCAGCTAAGCTGTGCCTAATCTGATGGTGTCACCCCTTCTGAAGGAGGTAGACATAAAATTAAGCCGTGGTAGGTGAGTTAATATAACCGAACTTAATTCGGGACCTGGTCCTGGTAAACTTTTTATTTTTTCTGTTCTTCTGTTTTGCTATTAGTCTGCAGACTTTAGTGGGTGTGGGATATATAAGAAAAACCTGAGGGACTGAGGAAAAGTAAACAGATTGGGATGCATCTGTAAGGTATTGATGGCGGTGAATAATACTGCCTCACTTGCTAGGTTGGGGTTTCCTTTGATATGACCCAAAGCACATTAGTCAATCTCTTTAAGCTTTTTTAATTTTTAATAACTAATCTGGAGAAAGTAATACCTGCCTCTCAAGGTCTTGAGTCTTCATTTTGAAGACCGTGAAGCAGGACCCAATGGGAATTCAAGAAGGAATGGTTTGTGTGTGATGATTTGAACATAAATAGTTTGTGCTGATCAAGCTTTTAATCGTGTGAGCTGTGTATGGGTCCATTACTTACTGTCTCATCAGTTGTGTTAAAAAGAACTGATTTGACACAATTACCATTGGTGATGACCCATTCTGTGAATGTTGTCGTCCAAAAGGGAATTAAGGTTTTGTGGAGTAAAAAATCTAGGCTGGTGATATATAGAGCAATGCCTCTGTCTGCCACATCTTCTGGTATTGATTTAAATTCAGAATTTGGATGGATAATACTATTTTTTTTAAAGAAGATGATTGTATTTTTTCAGAGGGAATTCACAATTTTGTCATTTCTAGTTTCTTATGGAATTCTTTTCCAGGTTTGTGGGAAAAGTATTTTTGGTGTATTTTGATAGGAATTTTAACCTATAATTTATTTATCATTAAGTGTAACAGTAAATGCAGCTAATATGAATAGTGGCTTCATAGGTTATTGAAGACTACCAGCAAAGTTAATGATGGTCCCTGCACCACATATTCATGGTTGGGGTTCTTTATTTTCTACGAGCATTTATGTGAGTGGAATGGCATACTACAGAGTTCCTCATTAGGGATGAAAATCGAACTATCCAGGTGGTTTGGGATCCCTGTAAGAGTTTAAGTTTTGTTCTATTTAAAACAATTATCATACCAATTTATTGTGAGTAGATCTGAAGGGACAGTGGTGCTCCCTAGGTTATAGGTTACTTTTATATAGAGCCCTGGTGCTCCATGCAGAGTTTCTCTACTTGCATATGACAGACACTTTGGACTGCATAGTTTTTGTGGTGGGGAAGGGGACTGTCCTGTGCATGACAGGTTAGTTGGCAGCATCCCTGATCTCTCCCCACTAAATACCAGTAGCTTCCCTTCCCAGTTGTGACAACTCCAAATGTCTCCAGACATTGTTCAATGTCTCCTGGGAAGCCAGATCGCGCCCACCGAGAACCACTATATAAATAGAGCTGTATCTTCATCCCTGGAGAAAATGTTCTTAGCTGCTTTTCGTGATTGTTTAGCTTGGGGTTAGGGACTTCTTCTCTCGAATAAGTTCATACTCAGATGTGAAGGTTCAAGGAATGTTGACTAGGTTTACATGCTTCTCAGAAACTACACCAAAAGGGAGATTTGATTCAAGGTTAGAATCGGAAGTGAGAGAGGAAGTGTTAGGCTTTGGAGGGATAAACGTTCATGGAGTGGGGCCAACGTGTGGCAGTAAGAGGCCACAGTTCTGGGAGTGGACCCTTGTCTGTGCCGTAAGTGGTCCTAAGACTTCATTCTCCTCATTGTGCACCTCTGCTTTACTGTTGTGACTGAGCAGAGACGTTAATATGGTGGGCCAGGCTGAATTACATAGGGTGCACCTGCGTGAAGGCATGGATGACTTCTGCCTTCCTCTTTATTTCATACCAGTGGCTGGAAGAGTGTCCGTCACAAAGTAGAGCTTGAATAAAAATTTGTTCAAAATACAAATGGACATACAAATAAATTACAGGGGATGTAAGTAGGTAGGGGATCTGGGGAAAGTTCTCATTTGCTACCAATTTGTTGAGCAAATCACTTCACCTTCCAGAATACCCTTATCTGAGGAATGGGTAGTTGTGTTAGGTGATCTCCAAAGTTTCTTCTAGCTGTGTAATCTCATGGCTTCTAGCAAGGTCACGGGCAGTGTTGTAAAATTGCTGTTATTAATTATTTTGTTTGTAACTTGAGTTGTGAGTGCATCTGTGTAGGGCAAGCTGGCCTCACTAGTCAGGGTCTGTTTCACCAAAGGCAATCACGGAACTTGGGGTCGCATGCTCTGGGTGTAGATGAAATGAGGAGAAGACAAAGGCCAGATGCTAGAGTACATGATCTTTTCATTATTTACCTTAGATATTTCTTTCTCAAAAGAGGGTGAAAAATTGAACGTCTAGTGTGAAAAGACTATTTAATTAGGTTGCGTGGGATCAGGGGGGAATAATCACAAAAAACTAAAGAAAAGGTTCATACTCTCATACAGTTTAAACGTTAAAGTTATTTCTTTGCAGGTGTTTTGGAAATAGGGAAAAAATACATTTTCAGAGCATCTTTTACAATAAATCATGCAGTAGAAATAGATCAGTCCTAAAAGGTATTATTTGGCTATAACCCATGAGCTATGGGGTAACAATTTTAGAGAGTCATACCATAACAAGAATGTTGAGACAAATAATCAATATTGGAAACTCCATCTCCCAGTCTCAAAGCTGGAGAGATTACTTTCACAGGAAGCCTAATTACCACACACGTAAACTAGTCAGTAAAAGTGACCACAGTTTTACACCGCTGAAACTTGGAAAGGTAGAGTGAGAGCAGATTGAAAAAAATAAAATAAAAAGCTGCCCATAATCCCACAGCAAATCCGGATGTGACAACAACATGTTTCAATGTTTCAGGTGCTTTACCTGTACTGTTTTAGCCAAGGTTATGTCGATAATGCTAACCGTAATTTATGGCTGAGGCAGATTTATTTGGAAGTGCTAAGGGTTTTCTGTGGAAAGTTAGAAAAGGCAGAGCCTCTTGAAAGTTATCACAAAGTTTAAATTAAGAAAACTTTGGTCGATGACAGATACAGAAGATGGGGTCATTCATGTTGGTTGCTAAGGGTGCCTGATCAGGCATTTCGGCCAGGATTGGCTGCTGTAGTGTGGTGCCAGCCGTGGGGCACCCTGGGGGGGAGCGGAGCACCAAGTTGTGTGCAATGGGCAGCTGGTGAGCAGGGAAGTTACCAGGACAGCAGAAAAATGGGCATAAAATTTTGATAGTGTCGGAGATGGGGGAGCAAAAATGGCCGAGGCTTAGCAAGGATTAGGGAATCTAGTACCAGGGTGGATGTTGAGAAGAAAGGGACATCTAACCATGGTGCATGGTGCTGGAGTGACCTATTAACTGAGGACACGGTGGAATTTCCACCAAAATCAAAGCGCAGAGATTGAGAAACTTCCAGGCACTGGAAAATGGAGAAGAAAGAAGATCCTAGAATAGGATACAGGCAAAGACTCCTAGACCAAGCGGTATCACTATCAGGCTGGCAGGGGGTCTTAAATTCCACCTGGTTGTGTGGAATTAGGGCTGGGACACAGAACAAATATACCAGAAATAGACACAGAAGTATGGAGGCTGTTTCATTCAACATTTATGTGTTTACAAAAAAATTCTGCTGTGTTTCTACTGTAAGTACCTTGGTAGGCTTTTAGAATATAAGATTATTCTTGAGGAGTGCCTGGGTGGCTCAGTCACTTAAGCATCTGACTTCAGCTCAGGTCATGATCTTGCAGTTCAAGAGTTCAAGCCCTGCATTGGGCTCTGTGCTGACAGCTCAGAGCCTGGAGCCTGCTTCAGATTCTGTGTCTCCCTCTCTCTCTGCTCCTCCCCCCACACACACTTTCTCTCTTTCTCAAAAATAAATTATAAAAGCAAAAAAAAAAGGATTACTCTTGAGAAGTATGTTTAATCTAGAAATGGAGACAGAGACATAAATGTCAGCTATAGACATGCTTAACTTAATTAACTTAACTTAAAACAATCCACAAGGGCTTCCTAGAAGAAATGGCACCTGACCGAGTCTGGGAAGAGGGTGAATAATAGTGAATACATAGGAGAAGGGCTGTAGTTAAAAACGACATGATAAAAAAGGCAAAACTTTGTAAATCAGTGTGTGTGTGTGTGTGTGTGTGTGTGTGTTGAGGGAAGGGAAGGGCTGAAATTTGGTTAGTGTTTGGAATTCAAGACAGAAAGTAGCAGAGACATGAGTGGAATGTAAGTAGGGGAATAGCTAGAAAGCCATTGGTATGCCATGTTAAAAAGTGTGGATTTATCTTATAGTAGGTAATAGGGAAGGTTTATGATCAAGGTCATCCTCTGATGTGGCCTCTGAGGAGCATGGAAGACAATTATGAGATGAGAAGATTGGAGGCAAAGAGGCCATTTAGGTGGTGGTCGTCCAACTCAAACTTGGGCTAAAAGAACGGAAGAGGAGATGAAAATTCGTCAAATATTTAGGAGTTGGAAAAACCAAGACTATGATTCACTGAATGTGGGTGTTGAGGAACAAGGCTGACTCCACAATGTCTCTCTGATTTCCGGCTCAGGCAATGTTGATTCAAATGACTGAAATAGAAATATAGGAGAAGGAGGGTAGGAAGGATAATAGCTGAGATTTTCATAAAATAACTGACATATGGATCAGACAACTGGGTATAAGAGTATAAAACCCATAGGAAAGTTCAAATTTGGAAAAAGAGACTTACGTGTTAACAGGGAATAAGTGGTAGTTGTTTGGGCATCAAGTCTTTGTGATTTTTTCAAACTCAATGACTTAAGGACTTTGCTTATGCAGATCCCTAATTACCCCACATTCCACTGAGATCTTCAAGGATTATGTGGCGGTGATTTGGAAGGAAATGCACTTCTCAGTATGGAGGGGGGCTAAGAGTAAGCTGTACAATTCCTGGGCGTGGATATTATAATGGGAATCTCTACTCAAGAACAGAGTAGGTGGCTGAAAGGACCATCAAATAAGACTACCGTATTTTCTGGACAAAATTTTAGGAAATATTGTTTTCTGATTCATTGACTATATACAGTCAAAGGTGGACAATTAAGCCACACATTTAAAAAATTTAATACACGCCTTATATATATGAAAGTAAGACTATCTTTTCGGTAATTACTATAACTTTCAAGATAGTTTCCAACTTGAAGATTTGTTGTTATATGCTCTGTGATTAGGATAGCCTTTGGCACTTGGTTGGCACAATAAAAACGTGTTTAACAGGTGCATGGTTAATATCTACATCATGGCATTTTACTTAAATGCAAAATAATTGCCTTTTCTTCTGAAGAAGTGATAAGGAATATAAATAAGGAATAGTAAAACAATGCTAATGATCTAACAGAAGTCATTTCATGTATACTTTGAAATCACAGCTGCAAAAATATTTTGGAAACAGTTTTGATGTATGAGTGCTGAACTTTTGTTATGGCTATAGAAAATTTCTAGGCTAATAATAGGGAACATCACATTCTTAGCTAAAAGTATGTATTTTCACAATGAGGTTTTAATGGAATTTTTAAAGTAAAAAAATATGTAGTGCCGGGGTGCCTGGGTGGCTCAGTCAGTTAAGCAGCCGACTTCAGCTCAGGTCATGAGCTTGCAGTTCATGAGTTCAAGCCCCGCGTCGGGCTCTGTGCTGACAGCTCAGAGCCTGCAGCCTGCTTCAGATTCTGTGTCTCCCTCTCTCTCTGCTCCTCCCCCATTTACACTCTCTCTGTCTCTCAAAAATGAATAAATGTTAAAAAAATTTTTTTAAGTAAGTAGTGCTAATAGATTGAAAATAGTCTTATACTCTTCATTTTAGTGTAAAGCTATATCTTCACTTTACTATGACTGAAATATAATCTCACTGAAGACAATGATCTTTGATTTGTTTCACATGCTTAGTATCTCACATGCCTAGTATTTTGCAGTGCCAAATCCATTATTGTTGAATTCAGTTGATAATTTTAGTCCTATTAAAATGGGTGATATCCATATATTCCATAAAGTAGCATAATCTCTGATATGCGCTAGCAGGGTCTCAGGACAAAGTTGTGACACCCATATTAATCCAGGACTTACAGCTTACTGCTTGTGCTCCTTGCTGGTCATAAGTAGCAAAAACAGTAGCAAAAACATCTCTGGCTTCTGGTTATCAGTTGGGAATAAAGTAGGAAGAGCACAGTCCCTACCCTGAAACAACAACACAAAGTGCTGGACAAACTGATTTCGTGATTTTTCTCAAATTCATCAGAGAGCTGAGGTTACCCAGCAATGAGCTAGCCACAGATCTAAGGAGGTGAGGCACTTGCAGAGAGAGAAGAGATTTGCACATTTGTTTACTTGGGGGCAAACATAGCTGGAGAAGACAAGGTAAGAAGAATTCAGCTAGGGTTGTTCATGCTTTGGGGGAGGCCAGTGTGGGCTGGAGAGATCATGGAGGTCCTGGAGGCTGCCACTATAGGAACAGTTTACACCCACGGGCAGGCTCTTTATGGGCTTCAGTGGAGGCTCACAAAAGAGACTGGTGAGGATCCTGAGAAAATGCCCCTAACTGTGCAGCTCTGGGGGGAGGGGGCAGCCACTGTGGGAAGGCCACAAAGGCCCCCATTGCACCTTTGCAACAAGAGCCTTATTGTATGGGAAGCAGAGTGGGCCAGAAGTGTGCTAGACTTTAGGTCGTTGGTTAAAATCCATTGCAACTGGGGGAAGGGAACAAAAAAAGAAATCATCTAAGCCTGGGAGAAGGACAGGAATATACATTGGCAACAAAATCTGGGGGTGGAGCAAGTGCACAGAAGGGTAGATCCCCAAGACCTAGGGACATAGTGCATGCTTAAGCGCAAGGCTTATCCAAACTAATAGGAATTCCTACTCCCACCCCCAGCAGGCGAATAAACAGTGACTAACAAGTATAGTGGAATATGGGAGGATGAAGGACAAGAAGGAGAAAGACCCTTTCTGAGGCACAGTGCCAAGGGAGAGCTGGGAGTGGAACAGAAATTGAGGAGGGAAAAAAACCCTCTGACAAACCAGTCACCACTCTAAACACAAGGTAGCACTAGAGGAAGCCAACTTGGGGTGCACTGAAGATAAGCACAGCAACAGCAAACCCCAAACCCAGTTCACCTCTTGCCCTAGACTGATTCAAACCCTACCCTAAGCACTCAGTAGAAGGAAACACGAGCCCCTTTCCAAACATAAAAATCTACTTATCTCAGTCTTTGCTGTCCTGCACAAAATGTGTGGCTTGTAAGAAAAAAATTACAAGGCATACTAAAATAACAAAACAAACAAAAACTCCACATAACACACTGCCAGGACAGAGCACAGTGAACAGAACCAGACTCAGATATGACACAGATGGTGGAACTAGTTAATTCAATTTTCCATGGAGGACAAATGCAGGATTGGATGGGTGATTTCAGCAGAGATACAAGAGAACAAAATGGAAATACTAGAAAGATGACATAGTAACAGAGATAAAGAATGGCTTTCCCAGTGTATTATTTTCCTAGAGTTAGGGTAACAAACTATCACAAACTGGGTGACTTAAAACATAGAAGTTTATTCCCTCCCAGTTTTTAAAAAATGTTTTTTTAATGTTTTTATTTATTTTTGAGAGAGATAGAGCATGAGTGGTGGAGCGGTGGAGAGAGAGGGAGACACAGAATCTGAAGCAGGCTCCAGTCTCTGAGCTGTCAGCCCAGAGCCCAACATGGGGCTCGAAATCATGAACCATGAGATCATGAAGATCATGACCTGAGCCAAAGTTGGACATTTAACCAACTGAGCTACCCAGGTGCCCCTATTCCCTCCCAGTTTTGGAGGCTACATGTCAAGATTAAGGTATCAGAAGGGTTGGTTCCATCTTGGGGATTCACAGGGAGCCTGTGTCCCATGCCTATCCCCTAGTTTCTGGTGGTTGCTAGCAATTCTTGGTGGTTTTTGTTTGTTTATTTGTTTGTTTGTTTGTTTGTTTTGGTTTGTGGAAGCATAATTCCAATCTCTTCCTGTGCTGTCACATAGTAACCTTTCTGTGTGTCTTCCATATCCTCAGGTGGCAATCTCTTTGTGTGCCTGTCCCTTTGCCTCTTCTTATAAGCAGTCATAATGGATTAAGGGCCCAACTTACTTCAGTATGACCTCATCTTAACTAATTACATCTGTGACAACACTATTTCCAAACAAGGTCACATTCTGAGGCTCTGGGAAGGACATGAATTTGGGGGGAGGGGGCACTATTCAACCTAGTACAGACAGGCTT
Organism: Cryptoprocta ferox; assembly: GCA_028646485.1. Lineage (NCBI taxonomy): Eukaryota > Metazoa > Chordata > Mammalia > Carnivora > Eupleridae > Cryptoprocta > Cryptoprocta ferox. The sequence continues at coordinate 46,979,782 of CM053565.1, forward strand.
ACCAGTAGGCTCTACATAGGTAAAGGAAGAATTAGTGTATGTGAAGAGAGGTCAATCACAGTTTCCAAAATTGAAACACAAAGAGAAAAGATAGATTAGATAAGATTAGATAAATAGGTAAAAGAAAGCAGAATGAAGCATGAAGGAATCATGACACAATATCAAATAATGAAAGATATGCATAATTTAAATCCTAGAAGGAGAAGGCAGAGACGTGGCTATAAGAAATATGTGAAGAAGTCATGGCTGAGAATTTTCCAGAATAAATGACAGGCAGCAAAATGTGGATCCCTGAAGGTCAGAGAACAAGCAGATTAAATTAAACACACACACACACACACACACACACACACACACCCCACACACTTCTAGCATATTGTATTCGAACTGCAGAAAAGTAAATATAAAGGGAATACCTTAAAGACATTCAGAGTAAAATGAGATGTTACAAAGAAATGTAAGACAGTAGATTTCTCATCAGAAACTATGAAAGGTAGAAGATAATGAAGTGACATCTTTGTAGTCCTGCCAGGCAAAAATAACAAACCTGTCAGCCCAGAATTCTTTACTCAGAAAAAAATACCTTTCCCAAATTAAAGTCAACACCATGTTTAATGGTAAAAGCTGAACTACACACCACAAATAATGAATTTTTCCTTTTTGCCCTTTTAAAACAAGTTTTGGATTTTTTTTAAGTCAGCCCTCTGTCCAAAGTGGGGCTTGAACTCATGACCTTGAGATCAAGAGTCATATGCTCTACTGAACAAGCCAGGTACCCCTCACAAATAATGAATTTTACTATATGAAATCAAGACATACATTAAAAAATTTTTAAACTGCTAACAAAGCACAAATGATTTTCTTCAACAAAGTTCATAACATCAAGATCACTGGAGTCTCAAATGCCCTCAACTTCTCCCTTCTCTTGCAAGGACTTTCAAGTATGCACTGGAAGTGTGAACATCTTCCAAAATGTCTCGAAGCAACTCCTCTGTCATCCTGTTTGGGGCCAGCATCATGCATTACAGTCCCTGCACTTAGACAAGCTGTGTGCCTCATTTAACACCCTGTTGTTAATGTCTGATTTTTCTCTTTTTTGCATATTTATTGATTTTGGAGAGACCACAAGTGGGGGAGGGGCAGAGAGGGGGACAGAGGATCCAAAGCGGGCTCTGCACTGACAGCAGAGAGCCTGATGTGGGGCTTGAACTCATGAGCTGCAAAATCATTACCTGAGCTGAAGCTGGACGCTCAAACAACTGAACCACCCAGTGCCCCATAGTGGGCCCTCATTTAATTGTGAAAATTATTTAGCTCATCCTGCCTTTGACTGTCAACCAGCAGTCCCCAGTGTTAACGTGCATGCAACTCCTATTGGAATTCTCATACATCATCTGATTCACCACAATGAAATTTGGGAAAAGGACTCCTTATTTGTGTTCTGTTCTGTTACTAGGACACATAGTAACATCACCTTGTCTTTTCACTTTCTTACAACATCCTCAATGACCTGGCTCTTTCCTCAGCCATTTATTTCATTACAGCTGCTTTCTCTTCTGGAACGCTGTGCAATTCCCTGGGGAAACTGAGAGATCATTGGAGGGATATCATTCTGTGTCCCATTCGAAATTACTCCTCGCTTCTGACTTTATTAAAAGTCCTATAACAAGTGTGTCTTAGTCCTAGCTGCACGTTAGAATCACCTGGAAGCTTAAAAAAAAATAATACCAGGAACAGAGCAACTGAGTTCAAATTTCTGGAAATGGACTGGTTCTTTAGCAAACTCTTCCAAGTTTTTCTTGCAAACAGGACTGAGAACCACTGTCTCACATCTAGCTTTTACATGCCAACACGCTCTTCTGGTAGACTCCCGCCTCATTCATTATTTGACTGTGTGTGTGTGTGTGTGTGTGTGTGTGTGTGTGTGTGTGTGTGTGTCAGAGAGAGAGAGAGAGAGAGAGAGAGAGAGAGAGAGAGAGAGATTTTGTTAACATTTACACCCTTTGAGGTATATCCAGTCGTTTTGCAAATGCATAAAATTCAGACTGGATAGCTCCCATGTCCTGCAGGCTTACTCACCAAGAGGGGATTTGCACAGTCTGTGAGGTTTCCTTTAGGGTCACACTCTGACCATCTCACAGTTATTATGAGATTCCAACGAAATTAAATACTAGAAACAATGCCCAGTCAACAGCCGCCTGCTATTGTTTATTTCATTAGTCAGCTTGGGGTAGTTACTTTACTTTTTTCCTCTTCAGCAAAATGACCATAAAAGTAAAATTATTGACTTGACTTCTAGAATCCTCATGAAAAATGACTGAAGCTGACTGAGAGAACTGGAGGCATTCTGGAGAAGGCATGAATATTACATATAGGGTGATATATGTGTATGGATGTATAGAGATGGATACATATCCTATATATCCCTATACATTCATCTATGTCTACATATATATCTATATATACCTATGTAGCTGCATCTCTGTAAAACCATTTTAGGATTCATTATAGTGTCAATATAAGTATTTATAAGCCAAAGTAAAAGAAATATTATAATAAAAAATTACAAAAGAAGTATCCTGGTAAAACGTTGATCAGAGTTGCTAATATACTGGATAACACACATTGGAAAGAAAGACCAATCAATGCAAAGCAGCAGAATACATTGGCAATCAGTATGTTGGCAAATGATTATTAGAAACATATGTCTCAAGCTTAGTAGTTACATCAGAAATACATTTATTGAGAATCAGCCTCACTCCTGGCCGTAAGAAGGCCAAGAAAGAGATTTTTTTTGCAGGTCCCACTTAAGGTTATACTGTACTTAAAGGAACAGGAATGCCAAAAAGCTTGTGTCTTCATTTTAAGGACACAGTAATCAGAAGTTATTTGGTTTGGTTTAATTTGGGGAGAGTCATTACTTTTCAGCTCACCTGCCTTTACTTTTCTTGTGCAAAATATAGAAAAATGAAACAGACGTTGAAATTGTATCACCTGGATTTATAACCCACATCCACCATTTGCTATTTTAGAGCAACTACTTAAACGTTCTGATCTTTAGTTTCTCCTTGAGGATAATAGCTTGCAGGATTGTGCAAAGTATTGGACCATGTTAGATGCAGTGTGTAGGGAACCTAGCATGAGGCTAGATCACAGTCACTTCTTAATATACATTAATCCCATTTCACATGCCGTATTTAGTTCTTAAGCAGTGTCCTTCATTTATCATTCAAAGGTGCTCATGTGTGGATAAAGAGAACATGAATTGCAAGCATTTATCCTGGACTCTTGAAGAGAGTTTGAATGGCAAAAGTCAAGTCCAGCTCCTGGGAATGGAGAATTATAGTGGAATTGAGAAAGCTGTAATGAGGAATTGTGTGGCCTCATAATAGACACCTGGAACAAGTTTGAATTGCTACCTCTTAAAATAAGTATTTATTGTAAGGATAATAGTATGGTAAATTTAAATAAATCTACATGTATAGATCTTTATAGTTTTCAAATATATTTATAACCATTGTCTCATTGAAGCCTCCTTATACCCTGTAAGATAAGAATTAATATTCTCACTTTACAGGTGGAAAAGCTGGTCTTCAAGGATGTTAATTCAGGTGCCCAAGTCACACATTCTGTAGATTTGTCAGGAACAAACATAAAAGATGTTAAAATGGACAATGATTATCGGGTGTCCTTTCAATGAAATGTTAGATGGTTTTAGTGTAGGAATTGGAATCTTTTATTAAATGAGCCATTTTATAATTCTCTAAGTTGTAGAAGACTGAGAAGAACACCAATGATTCTTATCTGCTGAGTTGTAAATGAGTTTTGTCTGGTGGATTCGCAGTTGATTTCCAGCCTGTGGAAAAGATGATTCAAGTATTACATTTCATTCCTGGTGGATATTGACTCATTTTGCATCTTATTAGCAAATTTATTTCAGCATTCTTGATGCATTTGTGTCCGTGTTCTGATTTTTATTTTGAACTGGTTTTTACATCTTACAGTTTTCCTCATTAATTAAATAAGGTAAAAATTTACATGTTTATTGTAAATTTGTATGAAAGTCGTAATTTTATCCTTTGAAAATTATCTGTTAACAGACTTGAGTTCAGGTCTTCTGCTTCCAGTGTTCCAAGGACTATTAAGTATGTGAATTCAAAGGAGGTAAATCTTGCTTCTTGTCAATCATAAAACACACACACACACACACACACACACACACACAAACAGCCAAAACACATTGACCAGACATATCGCACTAAAAGAAAATGCTGCTTTGCTAGCAAAATGTATTTAAGCATATACACAATTTGGAAAGAAATCAAATGATCTTTATTTAGAAATGACATGATTGCATAAGGAGGCCATCCATAGGCATCTACAGATGAAAATTTGCATTAATAAGCCATTTTAGCAAGGTCTGTGGATACAATAAATATAAAATAGAATAAAAAAGTTATTTATAATTTAATCAAACACGTAAAATACGGAGGAATAAATCTGATGATAGGTGTGCAAAATATCTACACAGAAAACTATAAAGCATTGGTGAGAGAAATAAAAAAGACCTCAATAAGTATACATACATTTAGAAGATCCAATAGTTTATAAGTTTAAGATCCATCCATCCCAAACTGATCAACAGAGCAAATAGATTCCTTGGAGGTGCTTCCTGGAAACCAGAAAGATGATTCCAGAAATATGTAGTTGGAAATACGAAAGGCCAAAATGAGCCAAGAAGATCTCAAAGAACAACCAAGTTAAGAGGTGCAGAATCCCAGATATGAAGACTTACTATTATGCTGTAGTATTTACAAAAGTGAGGTATTGGCATGAGGTAGACAAATAGAACAGAATAGTAGGCATAAAAAAAGAACACACATGTATGGTTATTTGATTATAAGAAAGGTTAGATCAATGGGGAACAGAAAGGGTAGTCTTTTCCATAAATGGAGCTAAGTCAATTAGGTATCTCTAAGATGCTAAATATATCTTGCTTCTGCTGTCAACTCCTGAAAAGAACACCTTAGGGGCACCTGGGTGGCTCAGTTGGTTGAGCATCCAACCTGACTTCAGCTCAGGTCATGATCTCATGGTTTATGGGTTCGAGCCTCGCATCGGGCTCTGTGCTGACAGCTCAGAGCCTGGAACTGTTTCTGTCTCCCTCCCTCTCTCTCTGCCCCTCCCCTGCTCACATTCTGTCTCTGTCTGTCTCTCAAAAATAAGTAAAGATTAAAAAAATTAAAAGAAGAACACCCTAAAACCTGTTGATTAAGGAAACTGGGTTCATTAGATTTATGTTTGACAAAAGTCAGAGCAAGTACTTGGGACTTTGGGATTCGGACCTAAGTGGTTAAAGGTAGATCTTTCAAGTTTGGGAACTGATTGAGATTAGAACAATTCATGTCATGATAGTTTAGGATTGGTGGACAGAGAAAGTCTTAAAATTAGCCTACAAAAGTAAACTGATGTTTGATAAGTGAACTGCTTGCTCAGGTAAGAAATCTACTATCCTGACCGGAGAGGTACTTTCCTAGATAAGTAAAATATTTGCCTGGAGAAATTGGTTTGCAGGAATTTCTTGGAACAAATAGTTAAGTCCCAGGTGGCCTCAGTTCTCTCTCCTGCTAATTAACTATGTGAATGCAGTCGTTGTAACTCCTACCTCACACCACACAGAAAAGTCAGTTCCAGATGGTAAATTAAATAAAGCTTCTGGAAGACAACAAAGGAGAATATTTTCATGACCTTTAAGTAGGCCAAGATTTCTTAAATAGGATACAAAAAGCTTATTAGCCATAAAACATAAACAAGTAGATAATTGAACTACTTTAAATTAAGAACTTCTACTCATTCAAAATAAACCATTAAGGGAGTGAAAAAGGCAGAAAACCAATAGAAAAATATGCAAAAGGTTTGAATAGGAACTTGACAAAGAGGCTATCCAAGTGGTTGTTAAAGCTGAGATAATCATAGCTTATATCTCGGCAATTCCAATTCTCTAGGTAAATATCCAGAAGATGCATATACACATATTCACCAAAAGACATGTACAATAATTTCTATTAATAGAAGAGTCTATAAATAAAATTGTGGTGTATTCATACAATGAAGAATGAATGGGTATGAACAATCTATCATTTCATTGCAACAACATGGATAACTGTTACAATCACAACCTTAGCAAAAAGAAACCAAACACAAAAGAGAGTAGACTGCATCAATCTAATGATATAAAGTTAAAATACAGGTAAATTTAACCTGTGTTGTTATAAGTCATAACAATGTTTCTCTTTGCCAGTAACTTGAAGGGGGACATTCAGAGCTGATGCAATACTAGAAATTTTCTATTTTGTGATCTAAATGAAGCTTATGCTTACAGGGTAGGTTCATTTTGTGAATATTCAATAGAATTTGTCCTTTCAACTGAACATACAAGAAGACTGTAAGGAAGAGTGGGAGGAAGAGAAGAAAGGGGGAAGAAAAGATGGAAGGAAGAGTTACTTTCTAGAAATCTACAATGGAATAGTTATCATAAAGACATGAAAAGCATCATAGAAGAAGGATAGCATAAACCTAATTACTTTCCACAGTAACCAAAAACAAATGAAAGAATGAGAATGCGAATCTAAAGTTGAGTATAGCTTCTTTGCTTCTCCTTCAATTCTTAGAACTCTCCTCCACCGGGGTATTTTTCTTGGTGTCAAGCTCAGTCCTTCATACCTTATTAAAGAACCATTTACAGCTGGATGGGTGCTATTTCTCTTCACTTGGAGCCAGATTTAGAACTTAATTCACAGCCCAGCCCCTGTTCTCTCCATTTCCCATGTGCAATCAGAATGAAAGAGCATATGTTCTGAAGTTGAAGCTCAGGAATGGGATGTTTGGAGTTCCTGAAGTCATTCTTCACTCCATGAGACCTAAATTCATTCCACGCCCTCCTGACTACACATGTGCAGGGGAACATTTACTGCAAGGTGGTTCTAACATGGGTTTCAGCTGACATCCTTTCTGCTAGTTCCAGAAATACAAATTAGCCTGTGTTGGCAGAAGATTAGGGACTGCTCTTTTAAGCAATCTTTCATTCTGTAGTTTTATTTTCCATTCATCTTGCCAAGAGAGTATCTTTTTCCAGAAGTTTCTCCTCTGCTCTCTCTTTAGCTTTTTTTTTTTTCCCTCTGAGATCCAACTATATCTTCACTGGAACTGCTTGCTGTTTCTCATCCTCATTTATTCCTATGCTGCCCATTTCTTTCATCTCTGCATGTTAACCTCTGATTTAAAGATTCTTGGCCAGCAGAAAAGTGTTTACAAATTAAGTGCAACCCACGATATGGATCAGTTGCCTGTTTTGTTCAATAAAAATTCACTTACCGTTTAGATTCTTTTTGAATCCTGTAAGCTTGAGATGTAGACTCTCGGACCAACCGTTGTTCTTTACCAAACGATGAGTATTTATACACTGACCATAATGAGAGATTTATTTTCCCTTAAGTCATAGAAGTGTCAATAAAAGGACATGACCATCTTCCAGTTCCTCTGCCTTTGAAATCGACTCCCTCCAAGATTACACTGTTATACGCCCGTAATTAGAAAGCCTAACGACACGTAATAATGCACGACCCAATGTCCATGTGTCTAGAAGGAGCTCTCTTTGCCTTTAGTAGCAGTAAGATGGGATATGTCAGGACCAGTTACACTACTGACTCTCCATTCCCATTTCCTTCTTCTGATTCTGCCATAGTAGCTCTTGATTTATCTTGTTTACAATGTTCAAACTTTGGACGTCTCCTTATTATCAAAGGCCTTGCCACTTACGCACAGGAAGCATGACTGCACAGCCCTGGGGTCTGTGGTTAACCTGTACTATTTGGATATCTCCAGTGAGGGAGGAAAGGACAGCGGTTTGAGTTCCATGGAAATCCTGCCTGGTGACCTGGTACCCATGCATTGGTGGAGACGTTTTGTGGCATTAGCTCACGCCTCTCCAGCTTACACTTAAAAAAAAAACAAACAAACAATTTTTGTTGTTGTTTTTTGGTGTTCTGTGAGGTTGAAATACCCAAGCCTTGCTAACTAAGGCATATTGCTGTTTGGTCCTTTCTGAATACAGTATCTTAAATGTAACACTATTCCTGAGCAAAAATAAGCATCTTTATGAAGTCATGGGTAGGCTCAGCAAAATCCCTCCCCAAGTCTTGCTTTTATTTCTGCTTTGTTGGAAAACAGTAAGGTTTCTACAGGGTAAGAGACCTCAGATGAGTAACAATTGACAACTTTTTGTTTTTCATGTTTTACTTCTAGTACCACATGAACCTGATTCAATTATGATGTAAGAGAAGGGTTAGATTTTGGTGCTCCTAGCCAGAATTAGAGGTTCCAGATTTATAGTCTTTTATATTTTAAACACCAGTTAGTTATCAGTTTTTGTTTTTCATCTGGACAAGTGGCCTAGAAATTTGGGGAACTGATGAGCATTGAAATTTCAGCTCTCTAGCAGTCTCTATTTGTCTGGTAAGCAATTTCTATTCTCTGGGGGAGAGAAACCTTCACTGAGGCCATGGCACTAAGTAAAGTAATATCATTTGTGTTCCATGCCATGAAAATGACTTGTAGGAAAAGGATGAATGCGGTCAATTTTTCTGTATAGATTCTGTTCTTGCATTATGATAAAATGGCAAGGAGAAGGAGGAGGAGGAGGAGCTGAGCATGTGGAAAAAAGGAAAACTCTAATCATGCTTACTCTGCTCTAATAAAATATTACAGTAATCATCTAGGATCTTACTCCTCCCACAGTTGCTTTGAGAAAACACTGATATAAATAATCATAAAGCATTTCTGCAAACAGGAATAAAAGGATTCAAACCTTAAGTTAAAAGAAATAGGTTAAGAAAAATTAGTCCTTTTATGTGCATCTGCCCAGAGGTAGGCTCTGGGCAGAGAAGGGAACAGATGAAAATAACTACCTAGTTCAGAGGGGACAATTTCATGCTCAAGTGTATCACCTATCTTTTGATTTCCCGGTTTTTCTAGCTTTCATCTTCCAAAAGGATAAAAAAAATGTTCACTTAATGGAGCTTAGGAACATATACATCATTATAATTTTGATTAAGCTTTTACTTCTAATATGCTAAAGTTTTCATGAGAGTTATAGTTTTCACATTGTTATAATAATATTTTATGTGTAGGGCCTTGATATCACCTAAACACATTCCTACACAGTACATCATTTGAGTCTCAAAAATATCAAGTGAGGTGGACAAGGCAGGTACAATTATCTATATTTTGCATTCAGAAATGTGAAGCTTCCATTTTTAGATGTGACATTTTCATTGCCAAGGACATGTATCTATAAAATAAAGGTCTGCGTGTTAAAATTTTAGCATCTTTCCTATATACCTTGCTCTAGTATTATTAACTTTAGAAGTTTTTAAGTAAATTTTCCTTTAAGTTTTTCAAATATCCCCCCCCCATTTAAAAAAATGGAATTCTCTTTAACTAGTTGGTAATCAAGTTCATTTTGTGGAACTAACCAGGAAAAAAAAAAAACAGAAAGAAAAAAAACAGCAAAATGTTACCCTCTTTAACTGAATTGATTTAAGACATAACAAGGGAAATGGAAAAACTTGGACTATCCTGACAGATAACTTTGTTTGCCAAACTACAGGCAGATCAGGATTTAAGAAGCTTAGTCTTAAACTCCTGGAAAATAAGAGAATAATTCCAACTGGAAATTTAAAAAAAAATGACTTTCAAAACTAGGACACTACGGATCAGTGAGATGGTACAAATGCAAAAGTTAATAAAGAGATTGTAATTAACCCGATGCTAGGTGCACTAACCAACATATCTAAAACCTGTTTTCATGGGTTGGTAAATATCATTATTGTCAGGGGTGCAAAAACATATATGCCCTCAATGATTTCAAATGGTCTCTTCCAGCTTATGGCTATTAAACCCCCTGACATACATGGGGCTACAGTATAAACACAGATATATAAACATGCATGCATTAAATGTGTTCAACAGTGACCAAAATGTTAAATCGATTTTATGAGAAGTTGGTTTTCCAGCCACTGAGTGGCTGTAAATGTTAAGTGTTTTTACAGGTTGTTGCTTTCCCAGCTGCTCAGCTGCTTAAATGTTATCACACGCGCGTGCGCGCACACACACACGCGCGCACACACACGCACACACACGGCTTTTCCAGCTGTTAAGCCTCTCTGTACATTTTTTATAAAGTTTTTTTCCTCATTCTTTTACTTGCTAAATCTATTTATACTTTACTCACAAAAGCAAGTGCAAAATTGTCTTGGCATCATGCAACTTTTATTTTTATTGTATTTTTTTAACTACAAATAAAAATTCCATCCTCATTTCAGTGCTTTCCAGAAAGTAGGGGTTCGAGTTATAATGAATCCAAGATGAACATTACGAGTTCATCTCAGAATTTCGATACCACAAAAGCACTCTCCTTGTGGTACGCTCAGTGGAAACACTGTTCTTGCGGTATTTCCATTGGAAATATTGTACTTGTGGTATTTTTCAATGGAAAAACTATTACTGTGGCATTACTGAGTGCTGCAGGAAATGCTGGCTGGAGTCTTGGAATGGATGGCCAAGGGAAAGACAGAGATGCTGACCAAGGGAGTTAAATTAAGGTAGCAACAGATAGAAGCAAGGGGGTAAAAAGGGATGATGAAAATGGTATTTTATTTGAGAGCCCCAAATTAAGTCCCTATGATATTGTAGCTGAGGGAAAGGGAAAGATCTTTTAAAATTAGGAGTAGTTTTATAAAAAAAAAAAAACCTGACATAAAATGGGGGTTAGATAAGACTCACACATGACAGAAGAATGAAAATAATGAAAACAACAGAAAGTGAAACCATAAGCCATTGCAGCAGGGGGGGTGGGGGGTGGTGTCATGCTTTATAGTTCTATCCTCCTATCTGCTCACAAGCTCTAGAAATAAGTGCTCAAGGGAGAACATAATAAGGGTGAGTGAGGTACATGTTCAAAGAAAAAGAAGAGAGGATTTTCTGAAGGATTTTCCCAATCAAGTTTGGGGCTGGATGGCTGTACCTAAGTAAACCAGCTTAAAGCAATTACCTAGCTCCAAAGGCTTTTCTGGGTCTGGCATGGGCTTAGAGTTTTTCTTGATTACCTAGCTCTCCCCAGCAGGATCCTCTGCTTCTGTTGGGCAGAATTCTCACCATTTCTTACTTTATGCCTGGCTTCTTTTCACTTTTGATTTCCTGCCTGATCGTCCTTCTTCCTGGGATACCCTTCACGGATCTAAATTCCTCCCGGGCTTCCAGCCAAGGTCAACCAATGTCCAACTCATCAAATGAAGCCCTTCTGACTCTACCAGCCTTCCTGGATAAACCACTTTTTAAACTTTCACTTGGAGGTCTTTCCCTATGTTACAGCATTTAATAGCTGTTGATGTTAACAGCATTTGATGTTCTGTGCTGTATCAGCAATATCGAAGGTAAGCACCATGCCTTTTATTTCTTTGTGCCTCACAAGTACCTACCAAGGTTTTCAGCACCAAGTTGGTGCTGGTTGATTAGTAGCTGCAAACATGAATGCTATTTCAGTTTCTCTGAATCCTCATTGAATGGTGATTTTAGTGATAGCCTAACACAGTAATAGCTTATTTCTTATTCTCTTCACACTTTCTATGTGGGCATCTCTAATGGAGTGGCTCTTCTCTAAGTTGTGAATCAGGGACCCAAGCTCCTTTTACCTTGTGGACTGTTAGTATTCAATACATGGCTTTCAAAGTTGCCCATGGAGTGGTCTCTATTCCAGACAGCTGGAAGGGTAAAAGGGGTGAAGGACTGTGTGTGCAAGGTGTCTATAGAATTGACCTGAAAGTCACATCTATGACTCCTACCCATATTTTATTGGTTAAAACTTTATCACATGGTGTTATTGGCTGAATTATGTCCTCTCCCTCACTTCAAATTCATATGCTGAAATCTTAACACCCAGTACCTCAGTGTATTTGGAGATACTTTCTTTAAGAGGCAATTCAGTTAAAACGAGGTCATTTCATTAGGGTGGGCTCTAATTTAGTATGATGGTATTCTCCTAAGAAGAGGCAGTTTGCACAGGGACATATATAGAGTGAAAACCAAGTGAAGACCCAGGGGGAGAGAAGATGGCCATCTCCATGCCCAAACCCCTTAATCTTGGACTTCTAGCCTCCAGATCTGTGAGAAAAGAAAGTTCTGTTGTTTAAGCCACCTGGGCTGCAGAACATAGTTATGGCAGTTCTACCAAATTAATACATGTGACCATACCTGTTTGCAAGGGATGCTGGGAAATGTAGTCTTGTGTGTTAAGGAAGAAAAGGAAATCGGTTTTGTGAACACAGAGCAGTTTCTGCCACCGTAGTAGAACAGGATAGGATACTAGAGGATATCTACTCCAATTTTCTTTTCTTTTTTGAAGATCGAGGTAAAGCCTGCCAAGTGACTTGCTTAAGAATCCTCTGGATATTTAGTGATGTTTTCACTAATTGCTTCATTGTCATTTAGTTAATTAGATCTCAAAAATTTGCCAACAACGTTCCATACACATCCACTTACGCTTAATAAATGCCACCCTAGACGAGCTATGTAATTTGCTGGGGCTATACAAAATAAAAATGTGGCTCCCTTTTAGAAAAATTACTAAGAATGTAAGGGAGGTGGACAGCACCAAAGCAAACAGAATCCTTCTAACTGTCACCTGTGTGACTGTGTAGGTCATGTGCCCATGAAACTGGCCCTGGTGCCATCCACACCATCAAGGATACCACTACTAGGGGTGTTTATATCTTGCGGTGAATGTTAATAAGCAGAGAGAAATGTTAAGAGCTATATACTCCCCTACCACCACACACCCAATATTTAGTCTGGTGATGTGCATCCTAAAACATTGATTTGTAAAAGCAGATCTGCTTTCTGTTACCAAGCTGTTTCCATTAGAATCTTATGGGGGGAGGGAAGTGTATGTTGTTTTTATTTTTTTTAACCCCTGGAGATTCAGATGAAATTTAGGAGGGTTGGGGCACAGGTAAGATACATTTTCAAATGCCCCCCATGTGATTCTGTTGTCTGCCTAGGTTTGGACATAACAGATTACAATTTGAAATTTTATGGATCTGTTAACTTGGATCTACTTAATATTTTTGATCTGCCATCCTCTACCTCCCTTGTTCAAGGGAAGATTTTATTTGTAGAATATATTTCTTTTCTTTTTTAAAAATTAATTTATTTTCAAGTTAGTTAACATACAGTGTAGTCTTGGCTTCAGGAGTAGAGCCTGATGATTCATCTCATACATGTGACACTCAGTGCTCATCCCAACAAGTGCCCTCCTTAATGTCCATCGCCCATTTAACCCATCCCTCCACCCATCTCCCATCCAGCAACCCTCAGTTTGTACTCTGTATTTAAGGGTCTCTTATGGGTTGCCTCTCTCTCCCTCTGTTTTTATCTCATTTTTCCTTCCCTTCCCCTATGTTCATCTGTTGAGTTTCTCAAATTGTACATGAGTGAAATCATATGGTATGTCTTTCTCTGACTGACTTATTTTGCTTAGGATAATACCCTCCAGAAGAGCCAAATTATGGAGAGAGCCCAAATGTCCATCAACTGATGAATGGATAAAGAATATATGGTATATATACACAATGGAATACTACTTGGCAATGGAAAAGAATGAAATCTTTCCATTTGCAATGTGTAGAAGATATTTCTTTAGATAAGATTTGAGAATGTTAGTAAAGACCATGCCAGAAACAAAGGTCTAACCAGTCTACAAAAGTAGTTATTTAGGATTCTACCTCAGCTGTCCTCAACTTCCTTCAGAGATTATCTCCTGTGACTTTATCCAGGAATCATTGTCTTGTTCTATCTGTGCCTTGCTCCATCAAAACTACTTTTAGGGAAGGATCTAATAAGTGTGTTTATATTAAAACATAAAAGCCACATATGCATTAATATATCAATTCTTTCCAAGATCTTTTCATTTCAAGAAGTAAGAGGATTTAAGCCAAAATAATGAATCTCTAATTGCAGAATTTCAGGCATTGATGAAATTTTAATAGGCCAGTTGGTATATAGAGTTTTTCATTTATCCATCCATTGATTCATTTATATTTTTAAAATATATTTAATTAAATTATTTCATTATTAAGTAATCCTTACATTTAGGAAAATCATATTTTAAAGGGCAAATATACACATTAAAAGAGTATTAAAAGAAGATATGGAAAGAATATATATATTTATGAGAGAGAGAGAGCACCTGGAAGACCAGGGGGGGCAAGAACTAATTTTGTCTAAATCCAACAAAAAAAGGTGCATAGGGTAGGTATGGTTTGAACTGAATTGTAGGGCAGTATGGGATAAGTTAAAGAGCATAGGCCAAAGTATAGGACAGGAATGTCTACCATTTGCTTAGCAAGTTTGGAGAAATTATTAGTTCAGTGGTTAAGGCTATGGACTCTAGAGACAGATTACTGGGTTTTGAATCCCAGCTTCATCATTAACTGTCACTTTGGATAATTTATGTAACATCTCCATTCCTTATTTCTTCAATTATAAAAATGAGGATTAAACATAAATAGATGCTGCTACATAGATTTTATTAGAGGATTAATGGGTCAATGCAGGCAAAGCGCTGACAAGCGTGCTTATATTACGGAAACTCATTATGCCTCCATTTATTCTTGGTGAGATGGGGAGAATAGTATGAGCCTTTGGGACTGACCTGAGGACCAGTCTGAAGATTACATGTAAAACATCTGACCAGGGCACTTCAACTCGTGATGTGGGCTCCAAAAATACTATTCGTTCATTGATTCACACTCATTGATTCAAAAGACATTAATGCAGATTAACTCTCTGTAGATTGCCTTTGCCTGTATGTAGATTAAATTAACTTTATACAGCTTAGGATTTGAGTGGTAGATTTATAAGTGAGCATAGAACACATATTTAGTGTTTTCAAATTTTGTAATTAGTTATTTTGTTTTCCCTTTACATGATTCTGATCACATCAAACAATTTAAATTAGGGTGTGTGAATCAGCATGCTATGGCTAGATATGTATAAATATCTCCTCTCTAATTAAAATCCTTTGCAGTTTTTAGCTAAATGATATGCTGACACTTAAAAAATGTAATTGCTCCGAGTGAACAGTTTCAAAAATTCTACAGTTCTCTTTGCCCTACCTTCCTCAGAATTGTTTTTAGCGTTATCACTTATGTCCCACTTCACTTAAAATATATTTCTAGATGGCTTAAAGAGATACATAAAACAAAAACAGATATAAGAATATATTTTAAAAAAAGAGTAGTTGCAGGGAAGATAGAAGTGGTAAATGAGAAAAAGTCAGGGTTCCATAGATACATCGAATTTATACTATAAATTTGTAAGTAAGTCAAACTATAGTATGGCTAGAGATGGACCACAAAGCTTAGTTCTGAGCATCCCAGTAAATAGACCAAAAAGGGGGAAACGATCAGGTATGATATTCACAGGGCCTATCAGATAAAGACAAGCATGTCAAAAGACCACTTGTAACCAGTGTTTTAAACATCTTCCCATTCTCTGAACTCACTTCCTGCAAGCATCTTTTTTTTAAACATTTAAAAAAATTTTTAATGTTTATTTATTTTGAGAGAGATACAGAGAGTGAGAAGGGGAGGGACAGAGAGACAGAGGGAGACACAGAATCTGAAGCAGGCTCCAGGCTCTGAGCTGTCAGCACAGAGCCCAATGTGGGGCTCGAACCCATGAATTGTGAGATCATGACCTGAGCCGAAGTCAGACGCTCAACAGACTGAGCCATCCAGGTGCCCCTGCATGCATCTTATTAACTTGTGTTCAGCTTTCCTTATCCATTAGCCAACTATAAGATCCATGAAGACAGAGGCCTTAGTATATTTTTTGTATAACGTTGTACCTCAGTCATGATAGGACCTTCATAAAACGTTTGCACAATGAGTTGATTAATGAAACTTTAAGATGTATGTCAAAAGAAAGAAGGCTATTTGAGTGACACTTTCAAAGCAAATTGGCTGGGACAGCAGGAAGACTGGTAAACTGTGTTGGAAGAGATCAAGGTTATAAGTGGATCTCCCTGTGTGTCTAGAAATAATTACTCTGTGATTTGTACTACATGATTTATTATCATACATTCTTCACAGAGGGGGATAAGAATGGTGGTGCTGAAGATAATGGATTGCCAAGAAAAGAGAAATTATTGAATCCAAATTCCTCATTCCAAAGATCAATCAACATCTGAATATCAATAGAATAATAATCTGACTTAGCTCAACAAATGGTGTTCATTTGTTTCAAAACCAATGATTAGGGGCATTTGGGTAGCTAGTCGGTTGAATGCCTGACTCTTGATTTTGGCTCAGGTCATGATCCCAGTATCTAGGGATTGAGCCCCATGTTGGGCTTCACACTCAGTATGGAGACTTCTTGAGTTCCTCTCTCTCTCTCTCTCTCTCTCTCTGTCTCTGCCCCTGTCCCCCACTTGTGTTCTCCCTCTCTCAAAAAATAACATAAAATAAAACCAATTATTATATTCAACTTATAACTTCCTTATTAACTTAAGGGTCTAAAAGTATATTTTCAACAATTTATAGAACTCCCTAGCATGTATTATTGTATCCAAAGTTTAGAACTATCTAGTAAAATTATTACATTTATCATTTTGGTCTTTAATTCTGGAACTCTATGTAATGGCTATCAGAGTTGGAGTTACTTTGAGTACTTCATCCAATTTCCCTTTCACTCATATATATACATTCGGCAAGCACTGACTATGCACACGGTGTGCCAGACACCGTGGGTGACAAAGAGACAAGGTGCCATCAATCAGGGAGCTTGCAGTCAAGGGGGGATGGGGATAACCACCGCATACTGGTGAATACATGCTTGTAAGTGCCATGGAGTGGTGGAATATACCAGGAACTTGAGGGCATAAGAGGGAAAGATTTGACTTCTTAGATTGATCTAGGAAACACAATGGATAAGGTGGCATTGGATCTGGTCTTAAAGAATAGAAAGGTTTGGATTCTTATGAAAGGGTGCATATGAACAAAAATGTGGAGGTAAGAAATGCAAAATTATTGGGAGGATGGAATTTAGGCTAAAGGATCCTAAATGAAAGCATTTGGACTCCACTATGCAGACAGTTGTCAGAGGGAAGGGGGAAAGGAAGAGAAGAAGGCATAAAAATCTTGATAGAGAACAATAGCAAAATCAATGTAATGTGAGAATTAACTAGTGGTGATATACAGTAAGTTACATCCTCCATCAGTATCTTTAAGTACATCCAGCAAGACAATGCCAACCAGAGGCTGAAGCACATTGTCCATAACAGGCAAAACACAGAGATAGAAAGTAGATTAGTGGTTGCCAGGAGCTAGGGTCAGGAGGAATGAGGAGTGACTGCTAATGGGTACAGGGTTTCCTTTTGAGGTGATGAGAATGTTCTGGAATTAGAGAGTGCGGATGGTTGCACAACTTCATGAATATACTAAACACCCCTGAATCGTATGTTCTGAAATGTTGAATTTTATGGTATGTGAATTACATCTCAATTAAAAATTTATAATTTTGGGGTGCCTTTGTGGCTCAGTTGGTTAGGTGTCCAACTTTGGCTCTGGTCATGATCTCACGGTTTGTGGGTTCGAGCCCTGCGTCGGGCTCTGTGCTGACAGCTAGCTCAGAGCCTGGAGGCTGCTTCAGATTCTGTGTCTCCCTCTCTCTCTGACCCTCCCCTGCTCATGCTGTCTCTCTCTCTCTCTCTCTCTCCTCTAAAAAAATAAATAAAACATTTAAAAAAATTAAAAAATAATAATTTTAAAGAAGCCATATATCTGCCACTGTTTTGAAATAGTTCCAACTTAAACTTTTTCATGTATATTTAGATACTATTTGTTCCTTAGTCCTCCCTGTTTTGGCATTTTGCTTCAGTATCTCAGAGCTTGTTCTGCATTGTATGTCTTCTTCAGATGAACAGTCCTGTTTTTTTTTGTTTTTTGTTTTGGTTTGTTTTTTCTTTGTGTTTTTGTTTTTTGTTTGTATCATGCTCGGACAGTGGCAATGCTTCAGCACACCACTGCACATCTTGTTGACTCCACTATGGATAACAAGATCTCCATCCCGGCAGGTGCCACATCGTCATCACCTGAAGCCTTTCCTTTTCCTTACTCTGGCTCCATGCATCTTGGGCCTAACCAGGATGCAGTAGGTAAGAATGGAAAACAGAGGAGGGAAAGGAAAGAAGACCATGTACAAGAATGGACAGGGAGTGATTCCAGACTATATTTCTGGCATAAAGTAAGAGCAGAGAAGATGAATCACATTTTAGTACCAACTGTCACAACTTATCATTCAGTTCCTTGGAATTTCTACTGAAAGGTTACGCATTACGATAAAGCCCCTTGCATGGTACCTGGCATATAGTAAGCATTTGGTAAATTATAATGATTTTTGCTAGGATTTTGTGTTTGTATTTTGTTTTTACTTCTTCCCAGGAGACTCTTGCTTCCAAGCCAGCTCATTAATCATTATCATTATCTAAGAGAGGTAGAAATTAGGATCCTCATTTTACAAATAAAACTACTGAAAGATGAGCAGTGTTAAATGACTTGCCCTAGGTCACAGTTAATAATAAGTTACTGTGTCTTGGACCATGATTTTATACCAAGACAGAGCAAATCTTGTTAGCTGTAGATAGGAGCTGGGAGTCACGGACAGTGATAGAATCTAGGGAAGCAAAATGGAAATGAGAATTTTGAGGTAGACTTTGAGGCAACAAGAATGCTGGGAGAAGCAAGGTCAACTGAGGAAATCTCAGCGAAAACAAGACAGATAGGAACAAGAGCAAAACCTAGCTTTAGGGATTTGAATTGGCAAGACTGAGCCCGCAAACCAGCCCAGCAAGAAGGGCAGGGCGCCTTTTCTAGACGCCGATGCCTTGGAGCTTGGATGGGGAAAGCTGAGAAGCCTGGGAACCTAAGCAACCCAGAACAATGGGGCCAAGTAGGGCAAATCTTACAGCAAGAGTAGTTATGAAAGGTTTTTTTTTTTGTTTTTTGTTTTTTGTTTTTTTTTACCTGTTGCCATTGTAAATTGTCTGGTAGTTTCATCATGAGGCACGAAGAAGCAGAAAGACTATTTGGAATCAAGCTCATTTATAGGGTGAGGACTCTTCATACTGAGTTATTGACTTTCATAAAACAATAGCCTGCAGGTAATGGTGGATAACCATGACCCTGTTTCTCCCCAAACAACCAGCAACTATTTTGTCCTTAGAGCCAGTCTTTCCTTCTGATAAATCCCAGTGTCACACAATCCTTTGATAATTATCATTTATTATATAATATTATGGCTTATCTTTTTATATATTTATACTATCTCCCCAACTTGCCTATCAGCTCTTGCCAAGATGGGTGTGGACATTATTTTCTTATTTTCTTATGGATACTGCTTAAAATATCACACTCATTTATCAAACGATTGATTGAAAACTTGCATCAAACACAGAAATGATTCCCCCACATGGGCCATGTTGGAGCCTGTGTATCAAAACTCAGTTCTCTGGGAAGCAGATTTTAATGGAAATTAAAGATCAGGATGTTTATTAAGGTGTACCTTTGGGATTGATACTTATAAGGGGGGAAGAGAAGGCAAATGGGGAAGAGAGTTTCCATGGAGTTTCAATGGACTCCCCAAAACAGCCTTTTGGATCCCATAGGGAGTTCTGGAGCTAGAGTTCTCTCAAGTTGGGTTGATATGGGCAGGCCCATACACTTCCTCATGGATCAGTTATTGTATATGGCCCACCTAGAAAGGGATGTGACGTTGGACAAGGAAGCTATTTTTTTGAAGTTTATTTATTTTGAGAGAGACAGAGAAAGAGAGAGTAAGTGGGAGAGGGGCAGAGAGAGAGGGAGAAAGAGAGAACCAGGCAGGCTCTGCACTGTCAGCACAGAGCCCAACATGGGTCTCGAACTCATGAACCATGAGATCATGACTGAGCCAAATGCAGATGCTTAACTGACTGAGCCACCCAGGCACCCCAGATGAGGAAGCTGTTTGTAACTGAGGCAATCCTCAAATGGCTGACAGCTTATGGCCATCAACTGACAGACACTCAGCAGCTGAAGAGCAACCATTTCTTCCATGCAGGGGCATGTGGGTAGTGCAGCCCAGTGTCCACTCACACCAGAAGTGATGACCACTCACTACTTGGAGTTCCAAGTAGAAGGGAGTTTGTGCTTTAAAGGTGGGAGTTATTCACCCCACCTTCCCCCTCTGGTGGCCTGGCTCCTACTTCTCGGTGGCCCCATTCCACAGCCCCTCACAATATGGTTTTTATTTATGTAGATTTAGCAAAAACTTCACCAGTTAAAAAAAATAATAAAGGGGGGAGTTATCCATATCCGCTAGTTTGGATTACCTTTCTGAGTCCAAAGACAAGGCTATCAATTCCCAGAGTTATATTCTTTATCTCCTGGCGGAGTTCAATTAAACGGAATTTGTTATAGCAGTTGGAGAATTTGCCATCAGCAACTACAAAAGAAACAATTTTTACAAAGTAGAGCACTACTTTTGCCATTGTGTTGGGACACTTTCAGAGTTAAGTCCCCAAGATGCTACATAATCTAAACACTAACTAAATGCTGACAAAATAAGGCATCATACTCAATTGTGATTTTTGCTTTCTTTTTCCTTTTTTTCCCCATTTAAATTCAAGTTAGTTAACATACAGTGTAGGCTTGGCTGCAGGAGTAGAGCCCAGTGATTCATCTCTTACATATGACACCCAGTGTGCATCCCAAAAAGTGCTGTCCTTTAAAAAAAGTTTTTAATGTTAATTTATTTTAGAGAGAGAGAGAGAGGGAGAGAGAGGGAGAGAGCTCGAGTGGGGTAAGGACAGAGAGAGAGGAAGACACAGAATCTGAAGCAGGCTCCAGGCTCCGAGCTGTCAGCACAGATCCCAAAACGGGGCTCGAACTCAGAAGCCATGAGATCATGACTTGAGCCAAAGTTGGACGCCTAACCAACTGAGCCACCCAGGCACCTCAAAAAGTGCCCTCCTTAATGCCCATCACCCATTTAACCCATCCCCCCCAGCATCCCTCACTTTGTTCCTGTATTTAAGAGTCTCTTATGGTTTGCCACCCTCTCTGTTTTTCTTCGGATTGTATAAATCTTTCGCCCTTTGCTTTCTTTCTCTAAGAGAGCTCCAACCGTGATTGTTCGGGACTGAAAACACAATAGCACAGAATAAGAGAGAGAGAGGAAGAAAGTCTGCTAGTACTCTGCGAGGTTCTCTAGAAGAACCCACCTACCTTCCTGCACAGATGTAACTAGCCTACGTGAAGCCAAAAGCGAAGAAACTAGGAGACCGCCTTCCACAGTAAAAGCTAATGAAAGGAAACACAGGTTTCGCAGGGCAGGTGCTTGGCACCGTTCCGGGAATAGGTAAAAGGGAAATGGCAGATGTTCAAGGGAAGGCAGCAAACAGCAGGGACGGAGCATCGCCCCCCCCCCCATCTGTGGAAATCAGCAGATAAAACACCTGCCGCTGTAGGAGCCCCTCTGCAGTGCAGCTGAGAGACAGGGCTCCTGGCTGCCTCCTCTGAGCTTTGCCTGTCTTCAGGGATGGAGCCCCTCCCGGGCAGGGCAAGTTCAGCCGGGTTCTTTGGCAGCCAAAGTCTACACAGACCCTGCAGGGAGCGATGGAGAAAAGTGAGTTTGACGTGCTTGGAAATATTTAGATCTGGGATGTAAACGGCAAGGAAAATATTTACTGTTTGTTTGAATACCGCAGAGGTTTGGATCCAGGGAATCTTCAGAGATGTACCAAAGGCTCCTGCCAAGGCACCAATTTAACAATTTGGTCAGTGACAAAAGGGCATCCTGTTTAACTCGTCTGAATTTAAGTAGCATGTTTCCAATCAGTGTATTAACATGTCAGTCCCATCTGTTTACAGATTCACTTTAACCCGTGAATTTTGAGTTTGGTTTTTGAATTTGGACAGAAGCAAAATGCTTTCCTTTGGTGGGAAGTCAGCAAGCAGGTCAAAAATAGCTGGAGGGGTTCTACCTGAGCATGGGCTACAGACTTTCCCGTAAATGCCCACTGATTGGGACTGACGAGATATACCTGTATCCTCATGCTCATGGCCCTCGGTGAAAGATCTCTTGCATCCAGTTGTCTGGGGTTCAGATAAACTGTAGAGGGCTAAAGAACTGTCTAAGCATATTCTCGGTCTGCACATTTTAATCAGGAATTCTCTTAAAAGGGAAGTCTTTGTAAATGTGATTCGAAAGTTGCACATGTTGAGTCTTTTGTCTTTCCTGGAAACTTCCTTCATCAGGGGCAGAGCATTCAGGACGCGCAGTGTCTTCGCTCTAGCTTTCTATTCGTGTTGGCCTACTGCAGAGTGGGAAACCCTGTAAAGGGAAGTGTGAAGAAGAACATATCAGCCATGCACACAATACGTATGTGTATACATCTGGAGGAGAAACAGACAAGAAATGAGATTGGCCTCAGAACATTCCCCATAAGACTCTAAGAGATTGACTGGGACAGCTTTCTGCCTTCAGATAGCATACCAGGCAGAGAACATTGTAACCATTTTTCAACTTTCAGCAAAGCAGATTTTGTGATTTCTTCTAGTTATCTCTTCCGTTGTCTCCCCCCGCCTTTGGCAATTTTTCTTTGAATTAAACCCCTTTTGCTTTTCTGCCAAACCAATTCCTCCTGCATAATCGGCATGGGGAATGAACAGCTGCCTCTCAGTCATTGGCCAGAGCTGCATTTCAATTCTCTTTGTACAGCTGTGAAACCGAATTCCTATTCAGAATTTTATGACTGTCAACGAAGCAGAGAGACTGTTCTCATCTCCCTGGTATTGGAGATTTTGTGCTCCTCTTTCTTTTCAGAACGCTTCCCCTTTCTCCATCTTTCCTGACTATTGTCCCACATTTGTGGGATTCCAACTACATGTGATGTCTGCTGATGAAACTTTAAATATTTAAGATCCTTTGGTCAATTTCTCCCCGAGCCAAAAAAGAAAGTTGTACCACTTCTCCAAACCACTTCACAATTCGGTGGAGAAAGTGTCATAATTCCTAAGTGGTGATTCTGACATAACCACTCTTTTCACTTTTCTTCTCGTTAGTTGTACATGGGTCATAGGAACGACTACAGTGGGAAAGATTCAAACATGCAAAAATTTATATTTACTAATGAGCTAATTTGCATGGGGGCCATTAGAGAAATACTCATTTGATATATAACAGCTTAGAACTGAAAGAGATCTGAAACGTAATTAGCCCTACTGATTCCTTTCATTTTGGAGGAAGAAAACCAAGAGAGAGAGGTAAAGTAATTTTTTTGAAGTCCGATAACTAATCTCTGGTGTAGCTTAGAGTTCAATTCCCCATTTCAGTAGCTTTCTTGCTCTTTAACAAATGGTCAACTGAAATCAGGAAAAGGGACATTGGAAAGTGAACTAAGAGAGCTCCATGTTGTCATTCTGTGGGCGGTAATAATAATTATCCCAGTCCCTGGATCACACTGGTGTTCATCTGGTAGAGATTTATGCATTACCTATAACACTTTGTTCACCTCTGAAGTTCAAATCTTTCTGGGAGGTATGCATTTTATGCTATTTAGGCTCATGAACAATCTGAGAGTAGATTTGGGTAGGGTGATGGGAGGAGACGCATGAGGAATTGTTTCAGTGTCATCTAATTCAAACTTAATAATGCAATGTTAGTGACTCTGCATTAGTTTTCTATTGATCCTGTAGCAAATTACCACAAACTCAGTCCCTTAAATAATAGATTTATTATCTTATATAGATCTGTAGGTTAGAAGTCTGAAATGGGTTTCATTGGGCTAAAATCAAGATGTTGTCAGTGCTGCGTTTCCTTCTAGATGCTCTAGGGGAGAATCCATTTCCTTGTTTTTCTGTTTTTGTTTTTTTCCAGATTCTAGAGGCCACCTCCATCCCTTGGTTTAGATCCCTTCTTCCATGTTCAAAGCCAGAAACTGGGAGTTAGGTTTTAATACTGCATCCTTCTGACTTCTCCTCCTCCTCTCTCTTCCACATTTCAGGACTCCTGTGATTACACTGGGCCCACCCACATAATCCAGGATCATCACCCTATCTGAGGTCATCTGACAAGCCACCTAAATTTCATCTGCAACCTTAATTTCCCTCTGCCATGTATTCTAATATATTCACCCATTTCCAGGGATTAGGAGGTGGATGTCTTTGATTGGCATCGTCATCCTGCCTGGCAGAGGCTGTTACCAAAAACCCAAAGCAAAACAAACCTTAAAGGCTAAAGACAAGTTTATTTCTTACTCACATCAGGTATCACTGGTGGGACATTCTTCCAAGTGACTATTCAGGGACCCAGGCTTCTTCCATTTTCTAGATCTGCCCTCTTACAGGGTTTCATGGTCTTCTCCATTCAGTTGATAAGTGGGGAAAGAGAGGGAGTTTCTTGTATGTGCCATTTTATGGGTCAGGAAATGGCAAACGTTATTTCCACCCATATTCCATTAGCAGCACTCTGTTATGTGGCTACACCTAAGAACAATGGACATTGGGAAATGTAGCCTATCTATGTGACTGGGAAAGAAAGGAAATGTATTTGGTGAAGAGCTACTCAAACTCTGCCCAGTCCAACTCTAAGTCACCAAGCATTCATTTCATCTTCCCACTACACATGGAATAAATTTGTCCTTTCTGAAGGTAGAAGAGTCAAGATTACCACCAATGATTGCATCAAGCTCAATATCCAAATCTCTGAGTGATGTTCAGACCTCTAAATCAGGACTGAAGGAGGTTCCTTGAACTTATGAACTATCTTACATACACACTCAATATCCAGTGGTGATATATACGTACAGGAAAACCATATTTTAAACTCTTGTTTGAAAACAAAGAAAAACAAAACAAAACAATGAGATACACACAGCTGTTACCAGCCCACAGCAATTTTGACATACTTGGAGACACATGTTATGAAGGGCCTACTCTTTGGGTAAAGGAAATTCTTCATTTAGTCCTTAACTGTGCTTTCTAGAACCTTTCCTTTCTATTGTTCTTGATGATTCCTGCCTCAGGCCTCTGGGAGCTCCTTCTTCATTCACTATCCCCCATGACCTGAATGAAGTAGGTATTGTGGACTGTACTTGACCCTGGTGAGAGTTAGGGAACCCAGGACTAATCTTTTTAATTTATTTATTTTGTGAAGTTTATTTATTTTGAAAGAGAAAGAATATGAGAAGGGGAGGAACAGAGAGAGGGAGAGAGAGAATCCCAAGCAGGGCTCTGAATTGTCAGCACAGAACCCAATGCATGGTTTGATCTCATGAACCATGAGATCATGACCTGAGCAGAGATCAGGAGTCAGATGCTTAACTGACTGAGCTACCCTGGCACCCTGACCCAGCATTAATGTTAAAGCTCAAGAAATCAAGTCTTTTTAGCCTGGATTCATAGCATCTTTAGTGATACAATTTTATCCACAATTAATATGCCTCTTAACCTTTTGTTTCTAGACAGTTCCAATTGCTAGTAACTGCATTTGAAGTATCTTCATAGAAATTTTCTCCAAGTCTGATTTATTCATTTGTTTCCTTCTATGCTTCCCTTTAAGCCAGTCTTAGCCTTCTCCATGCCATCAGAAAGAATATGTTTGAAGACCATTCCCTTGATCTGATCTTTATCTTATGGTTGTGCAAGTGCGTTTTTCCCAAGAGTCTTGCTGTGTTTTCATCATTCAGAGCCTTCTTTAATTTATCTCTATTACCTGGTGTGCAGAAGCAAATTATCCAGCCCTAAATGTTGCTGATCTCTGTATACTCCATCCACCTCAAATTCTGCTTCAAAACAAGCTAGTTTTGATCTGTCCTCATCTCTTTCTTATTATAGATTGCTAAGAGAGCCAATAGTTGGAAACAGACACTGTTACTCTAATTCTTATCAATCTTTTGTGTAAGAACTACAAGCTCAATTAGTTGCATGAGGTCTAATCTGCCTTTCTAGGTGCTGCCATTCTACCATATGTTTTTGCCATGGAATACCATGGACTGGACTGCCATCTTTCCAGCTTCATCTATTGGTTTCTCTACTTTTTGCTGACTGGCCAGTAAGCCAAGGCCACAGATTTCAGCTTTATGCCATATTAGCATCCCACTTCAAAATACCAATTTCAAAAATAGTCAGGTAATATTAAGTACTATACTAAATAAACCCTGTAATCTCAGAGCTTTAGCACTATGATGATTTATTTCTAGCTCATATCATGGTCCCGTAGTGGCTACTTCTGGTCAGGAAGCTTTACATGTGGTCATTCAAGGACTCAAGTTCCTTCCATTTTGTAATTCTACCCTATTGTAGATTCTCAGACCCTTCTCATTTCAGGAACAGATGGGAAAAGAGAGCAAGGATCACTTGTTTGCTTTTTGTTATGAGCTGGGCTGCAAAATTGTCAACACCATTTTGGCCCTCATTCTATTGGCCAGAATTAAGTCATATGGCCACATCTGATTGCAAAGGGTGATAGGAAATATATTCTTGTTGTGTGTTTCCTGTGGGAGAAGGTAATGGATTTTGGTGCAGTCTCTGTCACACCAAAGAACACAGATTTCTGTATACGAGTACACCAAAAGCCAGGTAAACTATGTTATGTAGCATTGCTTAGGGCTCTATGAACTATTATTGACAGTTATTGAACATTTAGCAGCAAACGCACTGTTTGCAGCATAATATTGATGTGCAAATGATTTAAAAATAGTGATGGGTTTAAAGTATCATAGATAAGAAGTTAATAATGAGTACTCACCAAATATCAGACATTGTGTTAGGTGCCAGGCAAATGGAGATCAAAGGACAAATTCTTGTCCTTAAAAAGCTCTCAGTATCCTAGGGGAGACAAACATGTCTACATATACTTAAATACTATTTTTTTCTATAAGAATATAAACATGTTATAGGACCACAGAAAAGGGAACTATTATGTCCTGGTTTTATAAAAAAGTAAATAGAGACAGTGAGGAAAAAGTCATCAATTATTAAGAATGTCCTGTTATGGTTTTGTGCTTTGCTGTATAAATGTCCTATCTCATTAAGTAAGGAAGATTCCTAGTAGTGGGCTATCAAAATGTTAAACGTGCTTCACTGAAGAAGTAAAAGCCAAAGGTGTCAGTTAAAAAAGGTCAGCGGTTTTCCTAGTTCAATGTTTTGGAGAAGAAATCCTGAAATCTTAAAATCTAGAATAGTGTTCAAACTAAGAAAATCAGCAAAACCTTTCGGTGGTTGCCATTGTTGACGTTGAAGAGGGACTGGAATGAATAAATTAATGGTCCAAAGTTTGTTTTTGAGATGCCTGCAATATGGCACTTGGGCAGCCTCCCATGATGCTAGGTCCCTGTTGGGTCTGACGAAGGCAGACATTCATTAAGCCTTTCACCACCAATGGTTGGAAGCCATCCACTTCATGCGAGTAGACAACCACAAGCATTTCATTCCGTATATCAGTACCAGAAGCTAGAAGCATGGAATGCACACACTATGCTTTGAACCTCATAATTGTTCCTTGTAATAATAAATTTTACATTTGAACCTGTGAGTTATCAAGGAAAAAGAAACACAAAGCCACTTTGGTTAAAGGAATAGACTTAAAATAACAGGAATTATGGAGATGGAAAAATACCACTTTTCTTTGTTGGCCCAAGGATTTATGTTTGGGGAAAATATGATTCAGAGGTGATGGCCTTTCTTGGACCTTAACACACTGTAAGGCAGTTTGCGTCCCTGACAATGGATGGTGTGTAAATTCTGGGAGGGGAGTTTTGGGGCACACTGTGGCAGGAAAGAAAAGAGTTGAGCTCAGGCAGCTTGATATTTGCAAATGGGAAATTCTGGATTCTTTCTGTAAGAAAATTTATTATGAAGTTCTCTTCAGTTTTTACTAGAGAATGAGACCAATTGCCGTGCTTTAAACTAGAATATGAATATTGTTGAAAGTGATATATCCCTACAAACAACAGTTTTTTTCCCCAGCCAACTTGTTAGACTCAACTCATGCTTATCAGATTCTGAGCCTTATACAAATGAACTCCAGATGGGAGAAACAGTCAAATATTTAAACATTGGAGATCCCATGACAAAAGAATCAAGAAAAAAAAATATCCCCCCCTCTAAATTTCCAGAGGAGAGAAATTAAAAGGAAAATGTTGACAGTTGGAATTTCAATACATTTGAAAAATTTCATATGTAAAGAAGTTATTTTATATTCAAAAACAAATTACTGATTACCAAAACACTTGTATCAAACAGGGGAAAGAGTTTGTCTGTTTTCTTAGTGTTCCATGCAGGTTTATAAGAAAAGAATTAACTAATCATATATATCAGATAACCTGGTCAATGTTATAGCTAATTTGTACGTGAACAAACATACAAATGAAAAATGTTCAATTATGTTAATTAAATCATTACATTGAGGTCACATTTCCCCCATTGAATTATAATAAACATCAAAAGAAAATTGTGACAGCTAGCAAGAGCATTATGGAACTGATTTTCTTTCATTGCTGATGATATTATAAGTTTGTAAAAATGTTTTGGAATGCACCTTGACATTTTGTGTACTTGTTGATTGAATGAGCTGGATTCAGAGGTGTGAAATTATGAAATCATTGTATTTTTCTTCCACAACAGCCTGTTAAAGTTCTGTGCTGAACCTTCCTTCCTTGCTCCTGGACAGAAACTTCTTGTGAACTCATTCTCAGGCATACAAAAGTCCAAGTTGAACTTAAGAAATAAAAGAAAATGCAAAATCCTTCATTATGTTATCCTATTGTAAGCTTCTCTCCTGGCATGGAAACCTAGAGTAGAGAAGGTGGATACTCCATTATTTTCCATCTTATTCTTCCATTCTTTTTTTTGTTACTTATCATGTAGCTTCCTGGCCCCTCCTTGGTGATTTGGAGTCAGAGAGGAGAAATCAGGGCTTAAAAGTTATTTATCTGTTGGTAAAATTGTAATTTGGGACCAGTGCTCTATGGTGGAGGTAGATACCTAAATGCTGGTCTTTCTGCCATGGGTATGTTTTGAATTCTTCACATAACCTAGTGAAAACTACCTGTAATACTGTTCACTGGCTTGAGCAAGGTCCCAACTGTCTGACTGTGTGGGATACCTCTTGTGTTTATATTTTGCAGATGAGAGCCAGCCTCTTTGTTTTTCAAATTCCTCAAATATCAAGATCTGAGTTTCCTCACTTGGCCTGAAGTTGCTTAAGAATGCAGAGAGGAGGGAAGGAGAAATGCCAGACTTACAACTTCTCTCTTCTCTAAAACATTTATCAGTCTACCAAACGCATTCTTAACATTTGTTATTAAAGAGAAGGTAGGTAGGTGATAGGTTATTGGGAGCTGACCTGCTTTTGGCAACCCCTTTGTAGGTCATGAATAAATGATCATCTCTCTCTACAGAGAGTCCTTGCTCTCTACAAGGTAGTAGTATCTGCCATACAACTCTTCGGTTTTCGTGTCCCAACCCCAATGGGAAGAATGAAAGAAGTCCTGCTTAGACTCGACACATATAAATTGTTTTTTCCATGCATTTTAAAGCATAGCGGAAATAGGGGCACGTGGGTGGCTCTGTAAGCTAAGCATCTGACTCTTGGTTTTGGCTCATGTCATGACCTCGTGGTTCTTGGGATTGAGCCCCAGGTTGGGCTCTGCACTGACAGCACGGAGCTTCTTTGGGATTCTCTCTCTCTCTTTCTCTCTCTCTCTCTGTCCCTGCCCTGCTCTCTCTCTCTCTCTCTCTCTCTCTCTCTCACTGTCTCTCAAAATAAGTAAATAAACATTTTAAAAAGCATAGCAGAAATAAACCTCAATTATGTAAAAGCTATATGCATTAAGATAGCCATTATGATATGAATTATAAAACTATAAAACTCCAAAATGGAAATGTGGATATAATCCAATGTCCCATGATAGGAAAATGGTTAAGGAAGTTAAGGTAAAATATATCTATATTAAGAAAAGCCATGCTATGAAAATAATGGTAACAGACTATGTTCTCTTGTGGAAAAAGAAAACTCAACATGAAGTAGGAAATGCAGGACACAAAATTGCATTCATGCTACATTTACAACTATGTAAGTTACTTATTAAGGCATTTTGGCTCGTTTTAGTTTTGTAACCATGCCTCTATGACTTGTAGTTCGGTAACCTTGAGAAGGTTATTTAAAACCTCCAACTCTTCTCTCTAAAAAGAAGAAAGCATTTGCTATTGTTGTCACGAGACTTACCTGAGCTAATGCAAACCAAGTATTACCAGGCACTTAGTAATTACTCAAAAGGCTCTATTAAAATCCTGGAAAGGACACACATAAATGAAGACAGGAATTGGGTTAAAATGGTAAGATCTCTTTTACCTTATTTGTAATCTTCCTTTAGTGATGTTATATTACTTCCAGAATTAAAAATAGACTCAGAGAAACCGAGCAGTAGGAGGTCAATATATTGGTGATACCAGCCCACCAACTCCAAGGATCAACACCTAAACAGGAATTTGCACCAAATTGAGACTTCCTCACACTCCATGGACAAATCTCACCATATTGTGATAACCAGTTTGGAAAAGATTTTGCTCATTCCAATCAGTTGGCATTCTCTACTAATCTTTGATGGTCTAGGTATCATTTCATCAGACTTCAGATATATGCTGAAGTCTTAATCTTGCTTTCTCCCCAGTCCGTTTGTGTCAAAAAGCGATAAAACCCAAACAAAATATTTCAGAAACAAACCAAGGCTAATATCCACTTTGTGGTCATTTGATAAAAAAGGAAGATTACAATCTCCTGAAGTAGGGTTTAATTCAAACAAGAGAATATATCTTGGCAAATATTTCAGTGATTTTTATTACAGTTTTTTATCATGTGTCTTCATTGCTTGGGCTACAATCTCCAAAAATCTGAGATATTAAAGTAAACTACTTCTGAAAATTTGCAAATAAACTCTTGCCCTATACCTTACCATGCTTTTATTTACTGCTTTTGCTCTAATGAAAATACTGCATGCATTATTGCAGACTAAGAAGAAAGCCAACAATAAATAGCATTTTAAAAGGGATGAAAAGTTTGAAAATGCAAAAGGCCTTAGCTGAGTGGATCTTGGACTAGGACCTTGACCCAGAAACATATAATTGACTAAGCTAAGCTGGTCTCTTAAAGGCTAAATGAAACTGACTTTTCCATATTTATTTTTTACGTAGCTTTGTGCTGCTGCTTCTGGTGAAAACCAGTCAACTTGTCCAATCAATAATAAAAAAAATTCATATTCTCCTATTTGATGGGAAGTTTGAGCAATGACAACTATGTCTTGCTTCATAGTTACACAATGATAAATGATTAAGAATAAACCCTAAAATAAAAACATGTCACACAGCATATTTAAGAAATTTCTTCCATTGATCTTTTATTACTTAGAAAAGATGTTGAGCCTTGGCTGGAGCTTTTTGGTCAACTACTTTTTAAATGAACACATAGTTGGGGATAGTGATTTATTGATATTTCAGATGTTTAGAGATTTCAGAGCATTGGTGTATCAGTCAACTTTTGCTAGAAAATAACACAAGAACTCAGCAGCATGTATCTGTAAGCATTTGTGTCTCACATGTCTGCATGGCAGTTGGTGGGGTTGGGGGACTTCACTGGTCTTGGCTGGGATCAGCTAGACCTAGGGCACCAGCCACAGATTCAGATCAGGTTAGTTTCATATGTTCTTATCTTATGGGACCAGTAGAATGAATGGGGAATGCTCTCATGTAGGGAGATGGAAGGCCTCAAAGAGCACGAGAAAGAATAAAGGAAGCCTCTCAAGACCTAGGCTTAGAGCTTACACTCCTATTATTGTAAGTTACATGCTGATGGGGTGGAGAATTATACTCCTCCCATAGAGACTGGGGAAGAGTGGAGTGACTGTTTCTGAATAACAATCTAATCTAACACAAGCCAGTACACATCGTACTTTACATCCCTATAATGATGTCACAAATACATCAGCCTAATCACCAAATTCTCCTGCTTTTTCCTCAATATCACTTCTCTCTCTTCACTGCTCTCCATTTTTTTTCTTTTGGTTATGTGTGCAACAGATCTTCTTTGTAAATAATGGCCTCCTTCCGTGTTTCCCACAATTTAACTTTGTCTTCTATAATACTGTCCTTGTTAACTTTTTAACATAAAATTTGGGCATATTCCTATTCCCTTCATAATTAATGATTCATGACACGTGGGCAAATTTTCTTCACATGGAATTAATGACCCTGTCAAATTGTCTCCTTTATACTCAGCTTCTCTCCTAACCAATTTCCACATTACATTTTAGATATCCACAATCCTCCCATGATCTCTTACACCACTATGCCCCTGCTTCTGCCATATCATCTATCTGTAGCACTGTCTTCCATTGGCCCATGGGTCAGATTCCCCATTTCCTTCAACTCTCGCCCATGCCTGAAGCTGTATCAGTCAAGCAAAGCCAATTTATAAAGCGATTACAAACGATAGTGGCTTATAACCACAAAGGTTTATTTCTTGCTCACAATATACTTCCACTGCTGGTTGACTTTGGAACTCTTCATTGCAAGACCCAGACTGACAGGGTAGTTATCTGAGCTGGAAGTGATCCATGCCTCTACCGCTCCTAATTCATTGGCTAAAGCAAGTCACATATCCATGTCAGAGTTCAATAGAATGGAGAAGTAACACTCTGTCTCAGAGAGGAACACCTCAACGTGAGCTAGTGTGTATTTTGAAGAATATGAAAATATGCCACAGAAGTTGTATTTTCATCTTCCTCCTAGACTTACAGATTCCTTCCACTACGTAAAACAATTAGTATTTCTATTATTTATTTAAAGAAACACACATATATACAATATATATGTCCTTATTGATCACCCAGTTTATTGGATACATTTTCTGCTTTTCTTATGTTATTTCTGGTAACAGTGTTATTAGACTTTCAGCCATAATATAACAATGATCTTCTTCTAGTTTCTAATAATACTCACTTTCTTTGCCTGCCAGCCATCACCTGAAACTGTATGAATGACCACCAGACTTCTACTGGCAATTTCTTGAAGGCGCTCACCCTGTCACTAACACTTTTCTCAAAGCCCACTGCCTAGTTCCAAAGCTACTCCCAAATTCTGAGTTTGTATTTTGGCAATGTCCCACTCTTGATATTAATATATGTGTTGGTTATGTATTGCTGTGTAACAAATTACTACAAAACTTAGCAACCTAAAACAACAAACACATATTATCTCAGTTTCTGGATGATCTAGCTAAGGATATTTCCAACTGGGATCTTGAAAGTGCCGCCTGCTTTCTTCTTTCTGCTTTTATTTAGTAAGAAGCAAAAAAGAGAGAAAAAACTAGAAGAAAGGCTATTAGATTTTTAAAAAATGTATAGTTTTGAAGATTCTCAGGGTCTAGCAGACTGTTTAACATGTAGGAGCAGAAGACTTGCATAAAAAAGACTAACTAAATAAATCCATGAAGATTGAACCAGAATAGTTAGTTGAGGCACTGAAGCTATTTTGCATGATATTACAATGGTAGATACAAATTTGTCAAAACTAATAAAACATGCGTAACAAGAGTAGACCCTAATGTAAACTCTGGACTTTGGATAATGACTGTATCAGTGCAGATGCACTGATTATAAATGTACCACGCTGGTGGGGACATTGTGGTGGGGGAGGCTGTGCTTATGTGGGGACAGGTGATATAGAGGCACTCACCATGCTTTCCTCTCAGTTTTGCTGAGAATCTAAAACTGCTATAGAAAATAAAGCCTATTATTTTGAAAAAGAATACTACTTTGGGAAAAAATTTGGTTTTGTCAGTACAGGGGCACTTAAGTACTGAGCATTCAGTTATGATTATTATCACTGTCTCCTTTGTTCCTGAAAAAATTTAGGTGACTCTTGGAAGACTCTACCATGGACAAGTTTAATAATCAGAAGGATAGAAATGGGAGGGAGATGGGGCACCTGGGTGGCTCAGTCTGTTGAGTGTCCGACTTCAGCTCAGGTCATGGTCTCATGGTTCATGAGTTTGAGCCCTGCACTGGGCTCTGTGCTGACAGTGTGGAGCCTCCTTTGGATCTTCTGTCCACCTCGCTCTCTGCCCCTCCCCCGCTTATGCTCTTTCTCTCAAAAAATAAATAAAACATTGAAAATTTTAAAAAAAGAAATGAGAAGGTGGAGATAATGATATCTTCTGAAGCCCAGGGAATTTTTTTTTTATTATTATTCCAGATCCTGTGATCCTAGATTGAGTCTTGGGATTTGGTCATCATGTGGCCGTTCCTGGGACCTTTCTTATAAATTTATAACAGTGTAGGACTACTTAGTATCTCCCATGGGTTGGATTCATTTGGCCCCCACATGCTTTGAAAAAGAGATTATTTGGGATGTTCCTATGACAACTTTGTCAATCAATACCATTGAAGAGAAAGGAATCAACCATTCAGGAGATTTGACCACCCTTTCTCTTCCTTTCTGCCCTGTGAATTTCTGCTAGTGATTTCCAGATTTCCACTTGTCCTAACAGAGATGCAGGAGAGCAGTGAGCCTGCATGAAAAACCGAACAATGTGGTGACATGGGGAAGTGAGACTCTAGAACACAATAGGAATCAATATAAAGAGAAGTCTAATATTTTATTTAACTCTAGGAATATATGCAAGTAGGGAGATCTATTCCTTTAGCTATGTTTAAGATGGCCTAAATTCCCTAGAAGGTCAAAGTATAGTCTATACATTTGACTTAATGGAAGTGAACGGAACACAGGTCATTAAATGATAGAGAAAGAAGGACTTAGTAACATCTGGGTTGACTTCACTGAACCCTACAGTGGTCTACCTGTCTGCCTTTACCCCCAGGCACTTGTAGCTAAACTGGAAACTGGCCTGGAAACTGTGTTGATTCCCTGGTTGTGAAGAAAAGCCTCTGACTTCATCTCCATCTGATACCCTGTTAGTTGTGACAATGACATCAATTGCATGTGTGGGTGGAGGAGGGTGAAGGACAGTTTTAGAGATAGGGAATTCCATTTTGTATTTGGATGAACATTTCTTTTTTAAAATATTTATTTATTTTGAGAGAGAAAGGCAGACAGAGAGGGAGAGAGAGAGAGAATCGCAAGCAGGCTTCTGGCTGTTAACATAGAGCCTGATGCAGGGCTCGAATTGACAAACCATTGAGTTCTTGACTTGAGCCGAAATCAAGAGCCAGGTGCTTAACTGACTGAGCTACCCAGGCGTCCCTGAATGAGCCTTGCTTATTCTCAACATTTGAACTCACAAGAAAGACTCAAAGAGGAGCATTCTTTCTTCTTATAAAACAAATGCGTTTAATTCTCTGAAGAATACAAATGAGAAGGGAAATGATTTACTGCTTGAGCATTTATTCTTGTCAAGGTAACAGAGTCTAGATATGATTAAAATAATAGCCATACTAAAACTCTATTCTTTCTTATTAATGTATGACCTTTGTCATAAATACACAAACAAAACAAAATACTAGACACTGCAAAGCCATGGTAATCATTCATTCTGAATTCTGGTGGACCATCTCCCAGCACGACCTTGGTTATAAGGTCATGAAATGTGCTAGAATTGGTGGAGAAAAACTTGTGTCTTTGAAATTTAAGAGCCCTTTTTATTCCCTCTGGTAGTCTTTCTGAAATTCTGTGAATAGAACTTACCTAGTTTGGTTCTTCATTACTTGGAAATCCTGCATAGTTTTTCTTGGAAGTGACCCGATGGAAAAAATTAAAAATGTTTTAGGAGAGCTATTAATTCTGGGTGAATTTTTTTTCTAGAGCCCTTTTATTTTTATTTAGACATAGATCAAGAACATGTATGAGAGTAATATTAACTGATTCAATATGGTATTGCTTTTATTAGAATTTTAAACCATAGCTATATGCATTGATGAGCCTGACTCTGTTTCAATGATTGTCTTTCTATCTCCTTAACTTTCCGAAGACAACACATTGAAAGGTTTTCATGATATTTTGCTTCAAGTGCCATATTATTGCCTTTAAAAATACGAACCTGAGGATGCAGTGATACTGCCTCCAGAATTTTTCATAAAGGACATTGAGTCTCATCCTTATTACTCCTAATGGATGTTCCTTGGTAAAGAACAAGTATCAAAGTGAAGCTGAGGAAAAAAAAAAAAGAACAAGTATCAAATGTGTAATGGGGCTCCAGGGGGGGGGGGAGTTCTACAGGAGAATAATGAGTAAACCCAAAGAAATTCCTTTTCTTCTTAATATTTTGAAATCCCATGCCGTAATCCCATGTACAGTTAGATGAAGTGTAGGTGTTGAAATCCTCAACATTTCCACAAATGGGAAAACATTTTATAAGATTTTCATGGTGCTGACATCAAAACTATGGGTTGAACAAAGAAATAGCAGGTTTCTAAAATCCTCGGAGACAGCCAAATAATTGGATGCTCTATGAATATAAGTTAGTATCTCTACCAGAAAAGTACATCCAGGAGTTAGTGTGTCCATCCTGTAGTTTTACAAGGCAGATGTGGTAGAGGAGAAAAGATTTTGGAATAAGGGGGGCCTGGGTATAAATTATTAATAGCTTTCCCTTCAACAGATTTCTGAATCTCTCCAAACAGAAATTAAAAGGATCGCGGGAAGCAAAGTATCTAGTGGGGCTCACCAGGGTTAACTGTCTTCCTTTGCATCAGTGTCTGTGTGGGTGAGGTTTATATTTAATTTGTTAACGTCAGTCACCAGAAGATATTCATCTTGGGGGTCACAGTTTTATCCATGCACACACAAGCTCGGTAATGGTACAGAAACTATTATCCTCCAAGAAGACTACAAAGCACTTAACAAGGTAAATTTTAACCTGTTTGAAGGTAGCTGTGGAATGGTAGAAAGAAAAATAGTCATGCAGTTCTAACCCCAGACGTATCCTGATACCGGTACCCGGTGGGTCCTTAGCTTCCTTATTTGCATGATGATGCCTACCTGGCAGGGAGGACATGACAATTTAGTGAGATAGATTATTCAAGTGCCTAGAATATAGTAAGTGCTTAATAAAAGTCCATTATGGAAAATACAACAAAAACTAATTATCACTGAATGAAAATGAAGGACACCTATCCTCCTGATACATTTTTAGTGAGGCAAGGACACCGGAGCACTTTCGTGTGCCTGTGCTTGTTTCCCTTGATTATATGGATTCCCTGGTTTTAGTTTTCTTAGGATAGTATGTATTGACATTGCATTAATTCTTTCTCTTCTGCAGGATGACTTGTTACAAGCGTATTCACTGATTATCTCATTACAACCCTAAAAATGGGTGACTTCTGTCCAATGTCTCTGATACAAACAAGTATGTCCCAACATGTTTAATTTTTCTTTTTAAGTTGCTAAATGCAGGTTGTGACCTGTTCTCCTCTGGTTAGCATGTTCCTTCAAGAAAAGACTTTACTAGTATCATCTTGTTCAATATAAGATTGATGTGCTATTTTCCTTACACAGAGATGATGGCAGGTCCCCAAATAGCTCACGATGTGTGATTTTGATTGTTTTTCCAGGAGTGAAATGTGTTTTGGATGAATGATTCACATACATTCAACCTGGTACTCCTTGTGGCTGTTCCTTGAGACCAAACACACATTTTTGAGGGAGATGTTACAGGTCACATCTGGGGTGAGGGTCAAGTTGACATATGTTTGAACAGAGTTCATGGTAGAAAGTAGTTACTAGATTTTTTGCCTCCAATATGAAGGGTTCTTACAAAATTTATGCTAGTTTTTAGTTAGTTTAAAATCAGTAACCAGGATACAAATTATATAGGAAAGGTCCCATAGAAATAAATTAATGATAATAATTGAATATGGTCTTTCTGATTTTGAAAAATTCAAACACAAAGATTCATTTTCATATTCCTTTATGTTTCAGTCATGAAACAGTTTTATGATCCTTTAATAAACCTGGCTTTCCCCTGAACCTTGAAAGGATTTGGTTTGTTACCCTATTTTGAAACCTGAATGAAAAGAAACTAATCATTGTAAAATGCTTTTCACATACATAAGATGTCACATTATC
Source organism: Cryptoprocta ferox (assembly GCA_028646485.1). Taxonomy (NCBI): domain Eukaryota; kingdom Metazoa; phylum Chordata; class Mammalia; order Carnivora; family Eupleridae; genus Cryptoprocta; species Cryptoprocta ferox. The sequence goes on from CM053565.1 coordinate 47,018,016, forward strand.
TGTACTTCACATCACTTAGAAGGAAAACAAGGAACAGAGTATCAGTTTTAACAATAAAACAAAGGTAAAGAAATAAGTAACAATGCCAAAAATAGGCAATTATTTTTCTACTATATTTGTTGATGCCATTTTTTCTAGTAGTTTTTTTTAAATGAAAACAGAAAAGACATGAAAGCAGTATCATAGTTTTAGAACTGTGGATAGCTCCAATTTCCAATACCTTATGGCAGTAAAAGTTCTTATTTTTTGTACTTACACTTGAGTTCTTACTCCAATACTGCTATTATGGCTGTGGTGGCTGATAATGGAGCATTCATACAATTTCTATTGGTTTAGAGTCATCAAATAAAAAGTGAAGTGACTTCGTTAAAATTAAGTAAATTCAAATGTGACCTATACCTTTGGAGTGCCAAAAGTCTAAGTGGAATCAGGAGAACTAATTGTTAACAAGAAGCAGCCCAGCCAGAAGACTGTTTACAAAGTATTGTACACAGGAATATTTGGCTGAGCTTGGATTATGTTCAGCATCCCCAGATACTTAGTGTCGAGTAGCACCAGTTTTCTTTTTTTTATGCTAATTTATAGCGATTGGCATGTTCTGGTTTTTTTTTGTTGTTGTTGTTGTTATTATCCAAATTTTAATTTTGGAAAAGCAAATTGAATTGCATGAATTCTTGGAACTATTCTTTATGGAGCCTCAATGTTCAGATGTCCTGGATGTGGTGAGGTTAACGTTGACCTTCAGAGTTGGAGACTAGCTCTTCTGGTCGAATTGTCCACATGGATAATAATACCTGGAAGCAACAAAGTTACAAATGATACAAATGATCTGTTCCAAGGTTTCAAGACCATCTGGTACTTTTTAGTTTTTCTTCCTTTGTATTTCTCCACTAATATATTTTCTTTCAAAGCAGAAACACTTTAGGATATAGACTGATGACAGTATGAAAGCTGTTTGGAACTATAAATACTCACTTTCCTCACTGCTTTTTCCCCCTCTGCATATATGTGATAATACTGAGAGGAAACAGTTAAAAATAATGTCCAGTTTATTGCAACTGAGTTTACAACTTTTCAACACAGCAACTACAGCAAGACTTGGAGAGACTTGTCCAAAAGACTCATAAAATGCCCTTAAATATCGATTTGAAAGTGAATTTGTTTATAGCCTTTCACTTTTGCCAAAGAGGGGAAATTTCCTGAAATATTCGCTGACTTTTCTCAGACTCAGGGTATAATGTCCTAGTTACTGAGATCCTCTGGAAATTATTGAGACAACTTAAAACTCTCTTGTTCTTCCTCATCCAGAAGTGAAATAAACAAGCATATCTTTTATGATGTGGTTGTGGGAACACTTGAATGTATTGACTGATCTCTTAAAGAAGTGAGGTGGCAAGAATGTCCTTTTTTAGATGCTGATATCTGATATTTTCTCCCAAATAAACTCAATGATAGAGCTAAGACATCCTAAAAGTTCATTGGTGTGCCTGACCAATTTATTGTTCTAAATCAAGTTTTCTCAACCTCGGCCCTATTGACATGTTGGGTCAGATAAGTCTTTACTGAGGCGGTGGATGTCATGTGCATTATGGGATGTTTAGTAGCATCTTTGGCCTTTACCCACTAGATGCCAGTAGCCCCCTCCCCCACAAATATAATAACAAATGTCTCTTGACATTGCCAAGTGGTCCTTGGGGGGAAATTGCCCTTGGTTCAGAACCATTGCTTTAAGTCTTGAAAAAAAAACCAAGCCAAACAGAAAGACGTTAATACTTCCAAGGTTTAAGATGTTATCTAGGATATTACACCTCTCTCTCTCTCTCTCTCTCTCTCTCTCTCTCTCTCTCTCTCTATGTATCTGTTGACATATATAGATATAGATATAGATATAGATATAGATATAGATATAGATATCTTGTTCCCTTGATCAGGAACAAGGTAAGAATGTTTGTTCTAACCATTCTTATTCAATAGAACATATGACATCTATCTATCTATCTACTGATTATATATCTATATATAGATATAGATATGTGTATATATATCTATATATAGATATATATCTGTGTATTTCATATACAATTCTGTGAGCTCTTTGGCTTTCTGAAAGAAACTGAGGATTAGCATAAAAATAGTCTTATAATTCTTTCAGTATGCAAGATGTGTCTATTTTGAAAACTGATTTTAATGTCTGGGCTACCTGTTCATTATCGATAGGAATCATTTCTTGCTTCTACACATCACCCATGGGATCTCAGATCTTAGTTGGGGGAGAGTGTGTTGCTGGGCTGGTATCAGTGTTTTTCAGTGTATTTGCTGGTAGTACAATCTTATGTGCAGCTGTCTCCAGAGCTAGCCAACAAGTCCCTCCCTGGGACAAGTTTCCCATCTCCTTCCAACACCTTTTTTTCTCCCTTTCATGCTAAAGGCATACTGATCTTGGTGAGAGAGCTCACTCAGGAGTAGTCAAGAAAGCAATATATTGAAAACAAAGCTATGTATGTGCAAGAAAGGTATTCAAGGTAAGTAAGAAGATGGAGTTTCATTTTTATGATGTGTTAGAAAAAGTCATCCTTGAAAAATCTAGCTCTGGAGGCCAACCGTTATTCACTTTGGGGGAATGCATCATGAAAAAGCTCTGATTTTAGGAAATCTCACAATGACCTATGTTGCCTTGGGTGCGTTACTCAGAACGGGAACCAAGTTTCGATCTACGAAGGAATGTTGACTTAATGCAGCAGCTTTCTCTGAGCCAAGTTCCCTTCTTTGTAATCTCCCAAGTGTTATATTTAATCTACATTTGAAATAGAAAATATGTGAACATGGAATTTGGCCCATAGATTAATTATTTGGGTTTCCCAAATTCAGGAGAACTTACTTGCTGAGCAGTTGTCTCTGAATTTTATCTCTTTACTCAAATCTCCACATACTGAAATTCCTTTAAGACTGCATGATTGAAGAGTTTTGATAACCTGAAAATAACCATTGAATAAAATCACTGTACCTTTCCTCAGTGTTCCTGATCCCATGTTATTATGAATCAAAGTATTATGACTGAGATACAGGTCATTCCAATATTTAGAGTTCTCTCAAACAATTAAAGAAGAGTTAGTGTGATTTTTCCCAACCTTTCCCAAGAAACAAAAGATAAAGAAGAACGTTCTGACTCATTTAATGAAGCCAAAATTACCTTGATATCACAGCTAGCCACAGTACAAGTGAAAAAAAAAATACTATAGACAGTATCTCATGTGAGCTTAGACCTAAAATTCCTGAATAAAAATTTAGCAACGTGAATCCAGCAATATATAAAAATAATTATGCACCATGGCCTATTCAGGCTTATTCCAGTTATACTATGCTAATTAAATGTTCTCAAATCCATGCATTAAGCCTATAGATCATATTGGGGAGAATTGACATTTTTACTATGTTGAATCTTCCTGTTGTTGACATAGTTGTCTCTCCATTTATTTAGATGTTATTTTTTTTCAGTATTTTATGTTTTTTGGTGTACATTTAACATAACCATTTTTAGTGGTGTGTAAATTTTAGGTCCTATAGATATATTGTTAGATGTATACATAATAATTTTTTTGAGGATGTTTTCTAATTCTTGCTTTGGGAGAATATATATATTATATTTTTAATTAATGAGTATTTACATATAATATACATCTATAATAAATGAGTGTTAAATTTTGCCATATATTTGATCTCTATCAATAAGCTAAAGAAGAAAAGTTACATGATCATATCAATTGGGAGATTAAAAGAAAATATACATATATTCTCCAGAAACAAGAAATAGAGGGAGAATAACCTCAATTTGCCAGAAAGCGTGTACAAAACTACAAAGAGTTTTCATCATACTTAATGGTGAAAGATGAATGAGCTTTTCTAAGACCAGGAACAAGATAAGAATGTTTGCTCTAACCACTCTTATTCAACAGAATGCTGAAAGTTCTATCCAGTGCAATAAGACAAGAAAAATAAAAGGCATATAGATTGGAGAGGAAAAATTAAAACTGTTCCTATTTCCAAATGACAAGATTGTATACACAGAAAATACCAAAAGATCTGCAAAAACAAAAACAAAACAAACAAAAACCAAAACCAACCCACAAACCTCTTACAATTAATAATGAGTTTAGTAAGATCACAGGATACAAAATAACACAAAAAACTGTTTTTCTATATATTTACAGTGATTATATGAAAACCAAAATTAAATACAGGGCTACTTACAATCAGCCAAAAATAAAGAATTTTGAAAAATCTAGCAATATACGTATAGGACCTGAAAACTGTAAATCACTGAAAATGTTAAATGCACGCTGAAAATTATAAAACACTGATAAAAATCAAAGGACATCTAAATATATGGTGAAATAATCATGTCAAGGACATGTAATCTCCCAAGATTAGACCCAACATAGTAAAAATAAAAATACCAATTTTCTACAATTTGATCTATTAGGCTAATGCAACTCATGTCAAAACTCCAGTAATATTTATTTTTTGCAGATATGGAGAAGCTCAGTCTAAAATTTATATGGCAAAGCACAGACCCAAGAATGGCTAAAAATAATTTTGAAAAAGAATAAATTGGGAGGGATCATCCTACCCAAAATTACGACTTACTGTTTGTTTGCAACAATACTAGAATGTGGTCTTGTCAACAAATGGTGCTAAAACAATTAAATATTGAAAGGCAAATACATAAATGTCAATCGAAATCTCATACTTATAGAAAAATTAATTCAAAGTTCATGGATTGTAATGTAAAACTATAAAACTTTGAGAATAAAACACAGACAAATTTTAGAATCTAGGGCTAAATGAGTGGTTCTGAGACATGACACCAAAAGTATGATCCTTACAAGAAAATAATTATATTGGACTTCATCAAAATTAATGTTTTTGTTCTGTGAAAGACAATGTTATTTATTTTAAATACAGGGATTTTAAAAATTTTTTAATGTTTATTTTTTATTTTTGAGAGAGAGAGAGACAGAGTGTAAGTGGGGGAGGGGCAAAGAGAGAGGGAGACACAGAATCTGAAGCAGGCTCCAGGCTCTGAGCTGTCAGCACAGAGCCTGACACGGGGCTTGAACACATGAACCGCGAGATCATGACCTGAGCTGAAGTTGGACGCTTAATCAACTGAACCACTCAGGCTACCCAACAATGTTAAGAGGATGAAAATTTAATCTAAAGACTAGGAGAAAATATTTTCAAGTAACAACATCCAACATAGACTTGTATATAGAATATATAAAGAACTCTCAAACTCCAACATTGAAAAGGAAAAAAAAAACCAATTCAATTAGAAAATGTGCAAATAAAAATTAAAAAAGAGCAATTTTATCAAAAAGGAGTATAGATAGCAAATAAACACAGGAAAGGATGTTTGTCCTCATTAGCTATTAGTGAAATGCGGATTAAATCTCAATGAGATATCACTACACACCTATTAAAACAACTTTAAAAAAAAAAAAAGCCAATGATTAAATAGTTAACGGCCAAAGTTGGAATGATTTGAATCACAAAATCCGTAACATAGTGTTGAATTATAGCCCAGGGTATAAAATAAATGTACATGAGTCCATACTGATATAAATAAGTCATGGAAAAAATAAATGGAGAAAAGACAAAATTTTCCTTATAAAATAATTCCAGATATCACATGTAGATACTCACCACTCTGGGAGGTGAATCTTACAGACTCACTTTTTTTTTTCTTAAGTATTTATTTTGAGAGGTGGGGAGGGCTAGAGAGAAAGATAGAATCCCAAGCAGGCTCTGCCTGATAGCTGACGTGGGGCTCAAACCCACGAAGCTTGAGATCCTGACCTGAGCTGTCATCAAGCATTGAACTCAACCGACTTCAGGTGCCCCTAAGCTCATTTCTAGAGAATAGAGTCCAAGAGAGAAAAATATTAACTTTATACTTCCTTGCCAGATGATCAAGGTCAACATTACGGGTATGTTATATGGAATCCATAGCCCCAATAACAGTAAGTGATGATAAAGATACTTATTATCTCTGTGGTATTCTTTCTAAACCCCATAGCTCAGGTCCAGTTATGAAAACAAAATAAAACAAAACAAAGCCATTGGATAAACCTAAATTCTCGAATGCTCTACAAAATACTTGACACAATTCTCCTCAAAACTAACAAGGTCATAAAAAAAGAGGAAAAGCTGAGAAACTATCACAGACCAGAGGCGACATGACAAGCAGTGTGTTATCCTGGATGAGATTCTGGAACAGAACAGGAATGTTAATAGAATAAAAACAACTGCTGAAATCTGAATACAGTCTGGAGTTTAGTTAACAGTAATGTTCCCATGTTGATTTCTTATTTTTGACAAAGATACCACAGTAATGTAAGATGATAACATTAGGGGCAACCGAAACTCATGAGGGGTTTAGGAGAACTCTCTGTACTATCTTTGCAACTTTTCTGTAAATCTAAAATTATTCCAAGATCAAAAGTATGCTTAACATAGATTATCTTATGATTTAAGCAAAAAGTATAAAGGTCCTAAGAATAAATAAAATGATGTCTAATAGTAAAATTTTAAATTTTATTGAAAGATAATAAAGAAAATCTAAATGAATGGAAAAGTATAATAAGTTTATGCATTAGAAGAAACAATATGATAGAGATGTCACTTCTCCCCAAATTGCAATGGTGACAGCAAAAATGTCCTCATATTACCAACTTGTTGACCTTTGAATAATAAAAGTAGAAAGCTAAAGAACCTAATTTAAATGTACATGACTAATTGTTGTAAAATACTTTTAATGAAAGATGTAATGATTTAATGTGTTAGTCATCATAATGATTAATTAAATGTGACCATTTCAGTTATTTATTCAGTTCATGAACAAAAATGCACTGAATGCTTTATGTACCAGATGCTTTGTAGAAACACTCTTCAAGAATGAACAAAGCTAGGGCTTCCTGGCTGGCTCAGCTGAAAGAGCATGTGACTCTTGATCTTGGGGTGGTGAGTTTGAGGTCCACATTGGGTACAGGGATTACTTAAAAATAAAATAAAAATATTTAAATAAAAGAATGAACAAAGATGTTTACCAGCTTGTCACTCTACTCTGATAGCAGCCCTCAATGTTATTTTGAAGGTAAATATGGGGAGATCAATAAAGATAAGCCTACATTTCAAAGCAAATAGATGAGCAGAATAAACTGGTACTTTTTCAACTCGTTACATCTCCTTTCATACTTTGCAGACAGAATCCCCACATGTTTAGCATGGAGCTAGTCAAACAATAATGAGAGCTAATCAAAGAGAATTGATGGAAGAATTGACAAAGGCCATCAGGGGCACCCGGCTGGCTCAGCCGGTGGAGCATGTGACTCTTGATCTTGAGATTGTGAGTTCCGGCCCCACGGTGGGTGTGGAGATTACTTAAAATGAAATCTTAAGAAAAAGGCAATCGGAGGAAAGTATGCAGTTTTCAGTCTGGAAATAATAGCACTTTTAAATAACTTCTAATGTTCCAGATGGTGGGATAAGGCCTTGGATACTATTCTTCCAACACATTCATTGGTCTCAAGAAGCCATGATGTGTATGACTCTATTACAAATTAGGAAATAGACTTGAAAACGTTACTTGATATATTGAAACCCATAGAAGTGGTGGAGTAAGTGGTGGAGCCAGGATTAGAATCCAAGTCCAGACTGTCAATCTCTTGCTTTACCATTCTGAACTGACAGTCCCTAAGAAGCTTGCCTGTAGGACAACAAGCAAGGGCTAATGATTTCAAGGATTTTGGCACCCAGTGAGGCTGTTTGTTTAAGTTAAAGTGAAAATGGAACCATTCTCATTTTCTCTTGATAATAAATCCTTAAGTCATACAAACTCTAAATAGAAACGCTTTGGAATTAAGTGGAACTGTGTTTCCTTAGGGGGAAAAAAAAAGGATGGGGGGATATTGAATTTCAAGCCAAGTGATTTCTGGAAAGAGTCATGCATGTGAGGCAGCAGGAGTACTCTGGAGGTCCCGCCATATTGGGACAGGTCCTAATTGGCGGAAAGAAAGGGAAAGATTCATAATGAATATAATAACAGGGAGAAATGGAACAAAAAGACTCCTTTCTCTTCTCCTTCTAATCAAGGGCCCTGATAAAAGACACGCAGACACATAGCGAGAACATTCCAAGGTTGAATCACATTGATTTCCAAACCTGCTGTCATTTAAAATGTAGGTTCAGAAAAATAAGCAACCAACAATCATAGAAAACCCTCTCATCTTGGGCCAGATTCTGAGCTGAACTAACACAGGATATTTTCTAGAAGCTTATTAAATGTTTGGCAAACATTAAACAATCCTTTATTTGTTATAAAATTATTCTTAAGCTCCTACAGCTTCAATGATACTAATAGGTTTAAGTCAAGAGACAAATGTGGGGGAAAATGTTAATGACCACTGTTCAAACTAATATGAAACACAAGGGTGGGACCATTTTAATCATTCATTTATATTATTACAGGTGCCCCCTTTGATGACTTGTACTAGTGCCTTTGATCTCCACTGTAGAAAATGCTCTGCTCCATTTCAAAAGAGATTGCCTTATGCCGCATTTGTTGGCCGTTGGATCAAACCAGCAACAGACCTCACAGATAGAATTCCACCATTGGCCATTCACAAAGAGGTAAATTGTGAGTCCTTCGCTTCACTTCCAAGTATTTCTTTCAACAGAGAACAGTTTTTTAAATATCTATTTGTTAATATTACCATCTGCTTGGTTACTACTAAGGTTTAGAGTTTGAGGCTTATCATAAAATGTTTTGCCAAAAGCTTTTTATTTTCAGCTATTTAAAGAAAAAAAAATTGGGTGGCTCAGTTGGCTAAGCATCTGACTTTGGCTCAGGTCATGATCTTGCAGTTAATGGGTTCAAGCCCTGCATCAGGCTCTGGGCTGACAGTTGCAGAGCCTGAAGGCCTGCTTTGGATTCTGTGTGTGTGTGTGTCTCTCTCTGCCCCTTCCCTTCTCATGCTCTGTCTCTCTCTGTGTCTCAAAAATAAACAAACATTGAAAAAACTAAAAATAAAGAAATAAAAAAATTAAGCCTGGGTAGGCATTGTAAAATGTGTGTTTTAAAATGTTGGCCTTTTGCCTTTGCTGCTGATGATAATAACACTCCTATTTGCAATTTAAAACCTGATTTTAGATAAGGATGCTGCTGCAGATGCATGATTAGCAGAAGGAAGCCTTTGAATTTTCCATGGGCTTATTCCTGCTGGCATACCTTTTAACTCTCAGGCCCAGTGACACATGCATTTTTGAGGTAAAGGGAAGGAATTTTGCCATCATGGGGAACAGAATTAATATAACTGGTCCTTGTAAAGACAGCAAGTGTGGCTTATTGGTACTATGTTTTAATTATCTAAGACTAAATTAAGGAAGACGAAGTGGTAGAGTAGAATAATCTGGGATTTATAGTGAAGGCCCTGGAATCAAAATCAAAATTTGCCATTTCGCAGTTGGTTAACCTTGGGTAAGTCAACCCACACCTCACAGACTCCATTTCCTCATCTCTTATTTGAGACTAATAACATTGACTTATCTCAATGAATAGTTGGTTTGATACTTAAGAGAATACCTTATAAATGGTAAATCCTACGTACATGTTGACTAAAATAATGACTGAGCCAAAAGGCTCAAGTTCAGGGAATTTGGAAAAGTTTTAGAAGGGGTTACTAACACAATATAGAAAAATGAAATATTTATTTGTATTAGTTTTCTATCGCTGCATAACAAATTGCCGCAATCTTTGTGGCTTTAAACAACATACATTATCTCACAAGTTCCGTGGCTCAGGAGTGTGGGCATGAATTTCTTCACTGGGTTCTCTGGAAAGTTACAATCAAGGTGTCAGCCAGAGCTGAGTTCTCATCTGGAGGCTTGACTAGGGATGGGTCCACTATCAAACCCACTCAGGTTGTTGGCAGAATTTGTCTCTTTGTGCTTGGAAGACTGAGGTCCTCTGCTGTCCACTGGCTATATGCCAGGGCTGCTCTTAGCTCCAAGAGATCACCACTATCCCTTGCCATGTGGCCCTTTCACAAAACTCCTCCTTCAAAGCCAGCAAGAGAGAAAGTCTTTAGCATGGATCTGCTAGCAGGACAATTTTATAGAACATAATCGTGGGAGTGACATCATTGCCTTTGTCATGTAATTGACATAATCATAGGAGTGACAGCCATCCTCTGCATTTTCTGTGGTTGAAAGCAAGTCACAGTTCCTGCCCTTACTCAAGGGAAGCAGATTTTACAAAGGCATGAACACCTAAAAGCAAGGTTCATGAGGCTGCCTTAGAGTCTGTCCACTAAACTATTCCTTTTTAGGTCCCTAAAGGTTAAGTATGCACATCAGGGGAGCCTGGGTGGCTCTGTTGGTTAAGCATCCGACTTCATCCCAGGTCATGATCCCACACTTTGTGAGTTCCAGCCCCGCGTCAGGCTCTGTGCTGAGAGCTCAGAGCCTGGAGCCTGCTTCGGATTCTCTGTCTCCCTCTCTCTCTGCCCCTCCCCTGTTGCACTCTGTCTCTCTGTCTCCCCAAAATAAATAAACATTTAAAAAATTTAAAAAAAGTATGCATATCAGAGCATTTTGTTAGTTAATACAATACAGACTTTAGGCACTGTTCTCCCCCCTCCTTTTATTAGTTTGTTTGTTTGTTTGTTTGTTTGTTTATAGATCCTACCATAGAAACCAGCACATAATACAAAAATAGAATATGCCACAATTCTGAAAAATGCAAGATATACAGAGTACTCTATTGATAAGCCTAAACTGGGTGTCTGACTTTACTATTCTCCTTAAAGCAATATGAAACTTTAGTTCCCGTGAGATTGGGTAGACACAGTGAGTGTTGCCACTTGGGCCAATTATCTTGGGAATCACTTCTCTGAAATCATTTTCCATCCTTCTCCACATTGCTCTGTGCCCTGGGAGGCTGACCTGTATCAGTTCTACCAAGCCTTCCAAACTCCACTTGTGTTCAGCCATTGGAAGGCCACAGCAAGAGTGAAGAGAGAGGAGTGAGGTCACTTTATCTGTCCCTGAGTGTCCTCTTTATGGGATCGATTTAGGCTGCTTCCACCTCCCGCCCTCCACCTCCAAACATCATCCTCTACTTCTGGGCTGTCCTTCTACATGACACACCTACCAGGATTCAGTCACTTCCCTCATCCCTCTCATGGATGTTACTAGCCCTGGGGCACTACCGTGTGTGTGTGTGTGTGTGTGTGTGTGTGTGTGTGTGTGTGTGTTTTCTGTGAGCCTTCCCTACAACTTTGCTAATAATTTCTTCCTCAAATTACCATAAATTGAGTGTGGCTTTTTTTTTTCTTGCTGGGACTCTGGCAGATAAATCACCCAAAGCATGTAAATTTTATGAACATAGGGGTTTGTGCATAAAGGGTAATCAAAAAATTACTGAGGAAGGAATAAGAAAAAATTGACTCTTTGCCAGAGAAGGCAGCCTTTCTCCCATTGTCTTTTTTTTTTTTTTGAGAGAGAGAGAGAGAGCATGAGTTGGGGAGAGGCAGAGATAGAGGGGGAGAGAGAGAATCCCAAGCAGGCTCCTCATTGTCAGCACAGAGCCCAACACGGGCCCCTCACCCATGAACCGTGAAATCATGACCTGAGCTGAAATCAAGAGTCAGACATTTAACACAGTGAGCCAGCCAGGCGCCCCTTCCATTTGTGAATTAAGTGTTTCTTGACAGGATTCTTCTGCCTTCTAGATTTTCCCCAGCCAGTAGAGTCAAGATGATGATCCCTATTTGCTGAAAAACCTTCCCAGAGGCCTGAGATGATAAGAATTTCCTGTTCCAGAAGAGATAAGGGCATTAGTTCCCTGCTTTCTCTCTTTCCCTTTTCAAAGAGACAGGTGTGGGGAGGTGGTGGGAAGCAAGATGTGTATATTTGTAATAGAATCTCAGTGCTGATTGCTTTGTAACATGATGTCATAATCCACATCTGTCTTTGGTGAAAAAGGCAACCATGCAGAAACAAAGGTTGTAACGTTAAGTGAGAATATTATAACATCTTAGAAGAAGGTCAAATAAGTATGAATATTGGAGAAAGCTAAAATTTTTAAAAAGTAGTCACTCTACAAGGAAAATCTAAGTACCGGTATGAGCAATTGTGGGATAAACACTCAAGCAAGTATGAAGTATTTGATTTTTAAAGATAATGAAAAGGAACTTTGGCTGTATATCCAGTATTACATTGTGGAGGAAAATTGGGAAATACTGTGGGATTGAATTTTAAAGGCTTGTCATGGCTAGATCATGGGACTATTTCATCATGTTTTGGTGTCAATATTTGCTTAGTAGTGTCTGATCAATGAGATATCACTGAGAGTTCTAAAACATTTGTTTTAATCATGCAGATAGGAATGATCATAGCCTCAAATAGGAAGTAGGCAGCTGCCAGACTTCTGGGCTTTGTCTCCATTCTTTTCTCCTGTTAGTTTTGACATTACAGACACAAGATATCCTGGATGGACCAACGACTTTAGAGTTTGAAACCCATTTCTAGACATAGAGTCATTTTGTTTGTTTATTTGCCAGCTCATGGGCCCCGTAGAGTTTCTTTTTCTGATTCCACTTCCTGTACTACTAGAAAAGTAGGACACAGCATGTCAAGGCTAAAAGTCTGCTACTCCATTGACAAAGCAGTCTGAGTTTTAAAGGAATAAGGACCTGGCTCTAGGAGTCCTTAAAACGTCCTTCGTTTTAAGCCGTAATCTGTATGCTTGGCTTTATGTAACTTTCCATAAAGGCAGTTTATAGGGATCCCGTGTGTCTGCACACCACTATCAGAGCTCAGTTAGTTGCCCAGAATAGTAAATGTGCACATTCTCTTCTATGTAGGAACATCTTTAGAGGACACTTACAAATTTTTCAATCTGACTTTTGGTCTCGGCTAGAAAGGCACTGCTAACAGTTGGGGCAGAGATACCGGGACCAGAGTCTAGGGACTTGTGTTTCAGTCCCAGCTCTGCCACCAACTGACCGGAGGAAAACTGTGTTACTATCACAGTAATGGTGATCATACAGTTTTAAGAGTCTCTAATGTGCACTTGTATTTTAACTTGCTCAGAATACACTTAGGTCCAGTAGCGTAGCTCATTTTCACAAAGCTTCTGAATGAATCCATACAGAATATTTATGGAATATTTGCTCTATTCAGAGAGTTAATACATGTGTACTATAAGCAGAATCAAGTAACATCATTACTGAGCTATCCCCCCCTTGTTTACTCTATAAATATAATCACTGCTTCTTTTTTAAATATTTTTTTCTTTATGTTTGAAAGAGAGAGAGACAGTGTGAGCAGGGGAGGGTCAGAGAGAGAGGGAGACAAAGAATCTGAAGACAGGCTCTGGCTCTGAGTTGTCAGCACAAAGCCCGATGAGGGGCTCGAACCCATGAACCGCGAGATCATGACCTGAGCCGAAGGCAGACACTCAACCGACTGAGCCACCCAGGCGCCCCAATCACTGCTTTTTAAAAAAATGTGTATTTCTTTATTTTGAGAGAGAGCATGAGCAGAAGAGAGAGAGGAAGAGAGAAAGAATCCCAAGCAGGCTCTGCGCTGTCAGCAGGGAGCCTGACACGGGGCTCAATGTCACAAAGGGCAAGATCATGACCTGAGCCAAAATCCAGAGTCAGACACTTAACTGACTCAGCCACCCAGGTGCCCCTGTAATCACTGCTTTTAAGGAACTTCTGATCTATTAAAGAGAAAGGCCTGAAAAAAAAAATAAAAATAAAAAATAAAGAGAAAAGCCTGATTCACATTAAACCTAATGGTTGGCAGTGGGTGAAAAGGGAGGCTGGGACCAGCCATAAAAAGCCATTGTGATCATTTTTTGTCATTTTTAAAGCCATAAAAAGTCATTATGATCTAGGAACCATGGTAGAAATCCAATACTAGCTAATATGTAATTATGTACTCTATGTCAGAACCTGGGCCCACTGCTTCTCATAAGTCAAAGCAATGTTATTAGGTGGATGCTATTATTTGACTCATTCTGTATATGAGAAAGGGGTGTCTGAGACATTAAGTTGCCCGAAGCCAGAACTAGTAATGGAATAAGGATGCTAATTCAGGTTGCTGTGTGACAAAAGACCCACCATTCTACAGATAAATCAAGATGCTTGATGTATTCCAATGAAAATAAAATATTTTCAACAAGTGCCCCCAGAGAAGTCTTTATATATTCTTTTATTTTTTTAACAGGGTTTTATAATGCTTCTCAGGGTTTTTGGTCCCAGGGTTATCTGTATGAGAGTAAGTCAGGTGAACTTGTTAAAAATATAGATTCCTAGGTTCTGTCATAGATCTATTCAGTCAAAATTCTGATATTGGACAAGGAAATAAAGTTTTGTAATCATCATTTTGGTTTATCCTGATGTAATGTTGAGAACACACTCAAAAAAGAAAGATTAGATTTCAATAGGTGAATATGCTGAATAACAATTTGAGATGGAGAGAATATGGACAAAGGTGTGGTATCCAAAGATGAGCCATTCCAGGGCTTTGAGAGCAAACATTTAGTAGGATGTAGGGTGTATATAAGGAAATGGCCAGATACAAGTACAGGTCTTGATAAATACAAGTTAGGGGATAAAAAGTATAGTTTAGAGAATATAGTCAATGGTATTGTAATAATGTTGTATGCTGACAGATGGTAGCCACATGTATGATGAGCATAGCATAACATATAGAGTTGTTGAATCACTAGGCTGTACACCCCCAAAAAAGTTGTAACATCGTGTTCCAACTATACCTCAATTAAAAAAAGAAGTACAGGTCAATCTTCACTGAGCCTTGAGGAAAACATCTTAGGACATTGGAGTTTACTGGACATTCACATGGAGACATTTGGTTTATTGGATGGGAAAGTAGCCTGTTTAAGTAAAATTTTAGGCAAGTTAGTCTGGTAACTTGTGGATGGGTCTGTAGTCTGGCTGGGATGTGGATAGACAAGAGCTTTGGTTTATTGGATGGGAAAGTAGCCTGTTTAAGTAAAATTTTAGGCAAGTTAGTCTGGTAACTTGTGGATGGGTCTTGTAGTCTGGCTGGGATGTGGATAGACAAGAGCTTACTTAAGGGAGGCTCTTGATGCCCCAATGTGTGAAATACCACTTGATGATGCTGAGTGCTCAGAAAGGAAAGGAGTAAAGGAAAATAAATTGTGTGCGAAGGTACATAGCATAAAGACGTTTCTTGGGTTAGAAAGTAAGAGAAGTTCAAAGATAGGAGGTTGCCTGGGTCTTTGAGTATCTAAAACAATGGAGCATCCTGAACAGGAAGAGGTGAATCAGAAGGAAGCAATGGTTTGATGGCAGATGATGGAGAGTGCAGTTTTACACATATCTGTGGTGCTGGCAAGACACAGATCTTTAGGTCTAATGGGCAGATAGAAATTCAAGATGGAATCAAAGGTAATATGCCTAGTTTGAGGCATAGATCTAGATAAATGTTGGGCATTACTAGAAGGAGAACCTTAAGAGTGAGGGGGTAAATGAGAACATTTGGAGGATTACGGAAACAAGCACAGGTCAGCACCTGGGAAATACCTTCACAAATACTGTGAAGAAGAGGTTGAGGAGGAAAAAATGAACTTTATTCTCAAGAGACATTGGACAAAAATATAGCCTGAAGTTAATCTTAGAGATAATCTCTTCTTAAGCAGAGGTGAGAGAAACACACACATAAATATCTCAAAATATGACTGGAGGCCACTACTATAAACCTGCATTTCTGGAGAACTGACAGTTAAAATGAAGATCAAACAATTTCCTGCTGTGATGACCGTGAAGGTGGAAATGGATTTTATTTTTCTTAATAATCACAATAATAAATCACATAGCAATTGAAAATATCTAGGGAGCAAAGCATACATCTGATCACAGCTATTATTTTTTCCCAGGGTGCACTCTTGACTGAAAAGTTTCTCTCTCGCTCCGCCGCACATTCTTGCTGTTGGAGATGAGCTCCACATGCATCAGCTACTGCTCAGAACCAACCATGAAAGAGTCAAAAGGAGAGTCTAGTCTTTCTGAATCACGAGCCTCCCTCCACAACTACCTCATCATCAAGAACTTTCCTAACATTTATTTTCAAGTCCAACTGGAAGCAGAACAAGTAAGGCAAGTTAATATCAAGAGCACTGGGGAGCTCGTCTATCCACAGGAGAGCAGGGTCTGTCCATATTGATAGCAATGTCGCAAACACCAAGTTCAGATGGATCCAGTTTTGGGGGGAGGATGCAGGGAGGTCTTTTTCACCAGAACCAGCTTCCCTTTCTTGGTTTCCCCCCTTTCACTGACTGTGCCTCTGGGCATGCAAAAGTGTCCTGTGCAGTGGACAGTTAGCTTACTTGTGCGTGGGGGTAAAGCGGCCTTTGATAAATATAAAACCCCATCATTATCTCATTTTGGTATATTCTGAGATTTTCCTAAACAGATGTCATGGAAAATTCATTGAGAAAGAACATAACTTGTTACAAAAGTAACCCACAGATTTTTATCTTCCTCTTTTGCCTTAAAAGTTCAAAGCTGGGGGAAAACGACTTAATTGAGATAGGCCTTAGAAGAGAAAGAACTGAAGGGTAATTCATGTGGCATTGACTGTGTAGTATTAAGTGAATTGTGTTGGATGGAAATTTAAATGCCCTAAATGCCTAGTGATGAGGCTTGGCACTTAAAAATGTTCCATTTTCTTAAAGCCTTCAACCATTCTCATTTTGAACGTTGCTGTTCTTCATATATTAAGAGAATGCCATAATGAATGGAAAGGTAACTTTGAGTTTATTTTTCCAAATAATGGATTTGTTTCCCCCAGGAGAGTTGACAGGCCTTCCTGATATCCCTGATAACAAAAGGATGCAGAGAAGACTGGGCTCAGGGCTATGCCAAAGGGCAGAGAGATGGTCCTTGACCATTCAAGAATTAAATCCTTGATTTTGATCATCGGTTAAGTGCTCTTTGAACTGGTCACTAAAATAAGGAAGTATTTCTAAAAGTCTGTATCCTAGGATATAGTTTAGGGTAAAACTACAACCATAATCAGGGAGTTAGAGCTAGTCCTTTGAGGCACGTCTTTGAGAAATGCTTTCAGAATCCACGCCTGGATGATCTTGCAAAGGTATGTCAGAATTGGCTAAACTGTGTTTTATTTGGAATTCCTGAAAGAAATAACCTCCCCACTTTGCCTATTAGAATGGTGAAAACAAAGAAACAGACACACAAACAAAAACTGATATTATCAAGGCACATCGAGGCTGTGTAACAGTAGCAACGCACCTCTATTGCCGGTGGGAACACAAAATGCTACGGTCACTTTGGGGAAAAGCTTGGCAGTCTCTTAGAAAGTTAAGCATCCACTCCCTGTATGACCCAGCCATTTTGCTCCCTCTTTTCCCAAGAAAAATGAAAACTTAGGTTTCCATAAAAACCTATACATGAACAGTGATAGCAGCCTTATTCACAATCGCCATAACCTGGATGGAGTCCAGAGGTTTCCCATTTAGTGACTGGATAAGCAAACTGGGGCATTCATGGAATTAAGTTAATTTACTAAACAACAGGGATAAATCTCAAATCCAGTTTCTGAGGTGAAAGGAGCAAGACCCAAAAGGTTTCTTACATACGGCATGATTCGATTGAGACAACATTCTGGAAAAAGGCAAAATTATAAGGAAGAAGAACAGATCAATGATTGCTGGGGTGGTGAGTGGCAAGGAAATGACAATAAAGGGGTGGTGTGAGGGAATTTGAGGGGGACTGAAATTGCTGTGCATCAAATCCCAGAGAACTGTGTGCCACAGAGAGCGAATTGTACTGTATGGAAATTCCACTACAGACTTAGGCCACAGTATCTCTTTTCCAATGTGGAAAGTTTTGGAATTCCAGTCAAACAGGGTCTGCTAACATGTGCCCCAAAGAGACGTTAATACTAGGAAGGGCAGGAGAGTACCATGCTTTCTTCCTCATTAAATATATCAGTGTTAGATAAAGTACCCTTCCGGGGATGCGGGGGGATTCTTCTGTGTGCTTGTATTGGACTCTGGTTCTTAGACCTATTTTCTGTGGCTTCTGACTTAAGTACCTCCAACTGTTTTATCTCTTCAGTGATAATCAATGAATCACCAGATCTCCAGAGACAAAGGATCATCCTTCATTTATTTAGCTCAGCAAATACTTATTCAGTGTCTGCCATGTCCCTAACACGCTTGGAGGCACTGGGGATTCATCAGCTCAACTGTGTAGAATTTATCCTCCACTTGGTAATTTCAATTTGGTGTCAATAGTCAAAAAATACTCACCTTTGACTTGTTTATTTACCAGTTACCAAAAACTTTCAAATTCAGCTGAGTTTCAGCTAGTAATTAAAATTGATATTGAAAGCATAAAAAGAGAGTATGAAAACAGTATCAATTCAGTGGCCTCAGTCATTTCCAGTATTGTTTTCTGATTCATAATTCAAAAGAATTGTGTCTTCTGCAAGTTGAGATTCTGGAAACTAATTGGCTATTTTCACTTAGCTGTAAAATTTTAGGTAACAAATGATAATTTGTTCATTTGAAAGTAACACAGAGAAATGAGAAGTAACTCTTGGTAAGAACATCTTATCTTTCAGGAATGGGCTATGCAGATAGGGAGTGCTCTGGAATGAGGAGTTTTCTAGAACTTTTTTATAAGTTTATTTCTTTATTTTGAGAGAGAGAGAGAGAGAGAGAACACATGAATGAGCACAAGTAAGGGAGAGGCAGAAAGAGAATCCAAAGCAGGCTCCATACTGTCAGCACAGAGCCCGATCCAAGGCTCGAACTCATGAACCATGAAATCATGACCTGAGTTGAAATCAAGAGTTGGATGCTTAACTAACTGACCCACCCAGGCACCCTGAGTTTTCTAGAACATTGAGAAAGGACCTGCAGTAACAAGAAGGAATCTTTCCATCCTACATGAGAGTGTGTCCAAGGATTGATAAAAACACTAAGGGGATTTATTAATTTCCTATTGCTGCTGTAACAAATTACCACAAACTCAGTGGCCTAAAATAACACAAATTTATTATCTTACAGTTCTGGAGGTCAAAAGTCTGAAATGGATTCCACTGAGCTAAAATCAAGTTGTTGGCAGGTCTGAGTTCTTTTCTGGAGGCTGTGGGGGATCATCTGACTTCTTGCCTTTTTAGCTTCTAGAGGCCATCTACATCTCTAAACTCATGGTTTCCTTCCATTTTTCAAAGCCAGCAATGGTGGGTCAAGTGTCTTTCACATCATATCACTCTGATGCTGACTCTTCTGCCTTCTACTTCCGTATTTAAGGACATTTGGATCATATTAACCACACCTGGATAACCTGGGATGATGAACTGTTGAACAACCTTAATTCCATTTGCTATCTTAATTTTCCTTTGCCGTTAATTTAACCTATTTACCAATTCTGGGGATTAGCACATAGTCATATTGAAAGTACATTGTTCTGAGGACAACAGGGGTAAACAATTAAAAATCATAAGTCCCTGAGATAGCCTGTAGAATTGGTCAAAATCGTAATCTTAACCACAGGTAAAGTTCAAAATGGTGTCCGCATGTTGACTGGCTTCTTGAGCTCCTTTTGTTTTCTTTTACACTGTACGGGATATTACAATACTTCTCATGTGGGTCACCCCTCAAAGAAGTAAACAAGCCAACAGATAGAAAGATATATACAACCTAGAGCTGGTTATCTATTCTATCATCCTTCCCAGAGAGTTCATCCTAACTAACATCACACCAAAACAAGATCATTGGCCACAAGCTCCATTTTGTTCGCAATCTAAGCCATGTCAGTGGGTCTGTTCACATGTGTGACCACTATTTCTTTGTGTTGACACATAAACTGGTCTAACATCTTTCCTGCAACATTTTCAAGGACCTCTACATTCATGAGTCTGTTCACATGTGGGACCACTATTTCTTTGTGTCGACACTGATAAACTGGTCTAACACCTTTTCTGCAAGAACTTCAAGGACCTCTACATCTAAGAGAAAACATAGTTTTGCAGGATTTATGTGTTTTAACCATGAATGGATTTCCTGGTTTGGGGGAATTTTGACCAGATTTTGCTTTTTTGATCTTAATTTTTCTAACTAGTGATTTAGAGCAGCACAGATGAGAACCATGAGCATCTCACTATTTTAGTTTGCATTGAGGAATTCACAAAAAGATGAAAGTTTCACAATAAAATCTGAATTACTTAAGTTTCATTTAGATTTCTTAGCCAATTACCAGTTTCTCTCATCCTCAGGGAGACCACTTGTTGTATGGGCCTTTAAACTGTCGGATTCTTTAATTTTGTGACTTTCAAAAATTTAGCAAAGGGAGATCTCATGCTTTAAAGAGGAAAAATGTTTATAAAATTAACTCAAGGTTTTTCAGACATCAAACAGTTTGGGCTTTCCACATCTGTGACCTCATAAATATTCTCATGTGCTAAGTGTACATGGATATGAAACATACAGATTAAAATAAATATTCACTATTCAACAAAAAAAGAAAGGGCTTGGCAAAATGAGATGACTTTGAGTAGATGAGACTTGTGAAGACCACCGAGGACAGCCAGCTTTGAAGCATGTGTTCTTGGGTCTGACAGATAATGTGTTTGAACCCTGGCTTTATCAGGACAGGTACTATAATTTAACCACTAAAAATTGTGTGTGTTTTTTCTTCTTCTATACAAATGTCTAGGCATATACCGATTGTTTTTTCTAGGCTCACGCACATCTAGGAAAACTCTACCTTTCCAAGATTTCCTTGCAGTTAATGTGTCCCAGTGGGCACAATTAATGTGGCCTCTGGAAGGAGGGACCTATTTTTTTTTTTACTTTTGAAGTCACTTGCTATTTCAGCATTTATTTATTTTTAAATTCAGGTTAGTTAACATATGGTGTAATAATGATTTCAGGTATAGAATTTAGTGATTCATCACTTACATATAACACCTGGTGCTCATCCCAACAAGTGCCCTCCTTAATGTCTCTTGCCCATTTAGCCCATCCCCCACCCAACACCCCACCAGCAACCCCTAGTTTGTTCTCTGTATTTAAGAATCTCTTAGAGTTTGTCTCCTTCTCTGTTTTTATATTAGTTTTGTTTCCCTTCCCTATATTCATCTGTTTTATATCTTAAATTCCACATATGAGTGAAATCATATATTTATCTTTCTCTGACTAACTTATTTCACTTAGCATAAATGCTCTTGTTCCATCCACAATATTGCAAATGGTATGATTTCATTCTTTTTGATTGCCAAGTAATATTCCATTGTATATAAATACCACATTTTCTTTAACTATTCATCTGTTGATGGACATTTGGGCTCTTTCCATACTTTGGCTATTGTCGATAGTACTGCTATGAACATTGGGGTCCATATGCCCCTTCGAATCAGCACTCCTGTATCCTTTGGATAAATACCTAGTAGTGCAATTGCTGGGTCATAGGGTAGTTCTATTTTTAATTTCTTGAGGAACCTCCATACTGTTTTCCAGAGTGGCTGCACCAGTTTGCATTCCCAAAGAAGGGCCCTATTCTTTTTATCTTCTCTTTTCCTTCCTTCTGGACTGGACCAATTACCTTGGACGAAGGTATAGAGAATGGTAGTGTAGCAAGACTGAAGGATCTTGAGCTGATGATTATTCAAGCCACTATTTCATCTGCTGTTACTCAAGGCCAAAACTAATCTGATTCGTTCAATTATTTTGAAATATCTGAACCAGTGGCTAAGGATTAAATGAGATTAATGTATGTCAGTCATCTAGCACAATGGCATGCCTATAGAAGGTAAAATAAATGTTAATTACCTTCTCCTTTCCATGATAACTAAACTTCTAAAAACCTTCATCCATGAAAACATCTCAGTGAGTTTGATCTTCAAAGTTAATGGTAAAGAAACATTTTTGACTGATGAGGTCAAACAAACATTTTGACTGTTGAGGATGAGATGCCTCTAGAAGGACCATTAAAGGATTTCTGTTTCCTAATTCATTCATTTGTAATTAATTTGTGCAACATGCTTTGGGTACTTACTGATTATGCCCCCTGTACTGTACTCAGGATTGTCATTGTAAGTAAGATTTAGAGTTTGCCTGTGGTAAGCTCAAATTCTATCAGAAAAGAGAGGCAGAGAAGTAGTGATTAAGATAGAGTGTGGTGAGTACTACAGTTTGAAATATTCACAAAAATACTATGGGACTAGAGAAGGTTGCTTGGTCTGCCTAAGGAACTTGGAAGATAGTGAAGGGAAGGAAAGGTCTTTAAATAGAGCAGCGTGTCAAGGCAAGAAATGCATAGTGTATCTAGTGGGTAATAGAATAGTTTTACAAGGCGTGAAATGTCATGAGAGAGATGAATAGTAGATTAGCATTAGAATGTGACAAAAGACAGTGTTTGTGGAGGTCGTAACCATAAGACCATATGTGATCAATTTAGAGTTATTTTTGTATCTGATGTGAAGGAAGGCTTGGGCTTTCTCTCTCTCTCTCTCTCTCTCTCTCTCATTCTCTTTTTACATAGATAGTTGATTATTTCAGCATAATTCATGGGAAAGAGCATTTTTTGCTCCAATGAATTACCTGAGCTTTTTTGTAGAAAATCAATCAACTGTGTATATGGATCTGTTTGGACTTTCTGTTCTGTTAATTGATTTGTCCGTATGCCAATAACACATTGTCTGAATCATTGTAGCTTTAAAGAAAGATGTAAAATCAGGTAATTTAAATATATGAGCTTACTTTTTTTTTCTCTTTTTATCCTCACCACCCCCCCTTTTTTGTGTATTATTCTAGGTTCTTTTCATGCCCACATAACTTTTGGAATCAGTTTTTCAGTTTCTCAGAAAAATCTACTGGGATTTTTGTTGGGATAGCTTTGAAATCTGTGAATCAAGTGAGTGGAAAATTGACATCTTAACAATCTTGAGTCTTCCCATGAATGAACTTAGAATAATTCTCCATTCGAAATTGATAAGTAAAATGACTGAAGCCTGGAGATTTCTTTATGGGAATATTTTTGGTTAGGAACTCAATTTTTTCATAGATATATGGTTAGTAGAGGTTTATTAATTTTATTACAGTTTTCAAAGAGCCAAGTTTTGGATTTGTCTACTTTTTCTCTCTTTTTCTATTTTATTGATCTTTATCCTCATATTAGTTATTTCTTTTCTTCTACTTACCTTGTGTTATATTTGTTCTTGTTTTTCTAGATTCTTTTTTTCTTTAAGATTGTATTTTTAAGTAATCTTTACAGCCAATGTGGGGCTCAAACTCAACCCCAAGATCAAGAGTTGTATGCTATACTGCCTGAACCAGGCAGGTGCCCCTTGTTTTTCTAGATCCTCAAGCTAGAAGCCAGATGATTGATTTTAAACATTTTAATGTTTATGCATTGATTTTAAGTATTAAGTGCTTAGCCATTGATTTTAAGCATTTCAAAGTATGCATTCCTTTCCAAGAACTTCTTAGCTGCACCTGTCAATTTTTGTTACATTAGGCTTTCTTGATGATCAGTTCAAGATATTTTCTAATGTCCTTTTTCTTTATTGGATTCATGGGCTACCTAGAAGACTGTTGATTAATTACCAAATATTTTGATTTTTCTGAATCTCTACATATTTTATTATTGCTTTCTTTTGCTTTAATTGTGGTCACAGAACATGTAATGTATGGTTTCAAACCTTTGAAAGTTATTAAAACTAATTTTATGACACTATACATAATATTTCGTTTGGGTGGGTCCAGCATATAGTTTATCCTCACGTGCTTTAGAAAATACTGTGATGCAGTTGTTGGATGCAAAGGAAAATCATGGACACCTTATGGCAATAAATCTGACAACTTGGATGAAATGAGAAAATTTCTTGAAAGATACAGATCACTAGTACTAATATAAGACTGAATAGAAAAAAATCTGTATAGATGTCAACTGTTCTTTCTATATTCTGCGTGTAGTGTGTTCTGTCATATAAGTGAATTATAAATGTTTTCTCTTGAGCTGTGGCTTGCCTTTTCATTTTTTTCCCCCTGGTGTTGTTTAAAGAGACATGTCTTTCTTTTGGTGAAGTCCACTTGGTCAATTTTTTTTTTTCATGGTAAATGTTTTTGCATCCTGGGTTGTCTATTCCAAGGTAGAGAGGATAATTTCCTATGCCTCCTTCTGAGCTGTTTGGGATTAGGCTTTTACATTCATGTCCATACTTTACCTTGAATTAATTCTTGCACAGTGTGATGAGTCCTAGCTTTTTTGGACTCCTGCAATGGCGAACGTCCTTGTGGACAGGTGCTCTGTCAATGGGGGTCTTACCCCATGTTGTTTCCTTCTTTCAAAGATCTAATGCCTCTGACTTTCTACCCTTTTCCATCAGTCTGCAATGTCTTCAAAGTTCTTTTTATGTTTTGCTCAATTTGTAATCGTGTCTGCACAATTGGACTCAGAACTCTTTGAATCTCTTTTAAAATGTAAGGATTCAATCAGCAATTCTCAGAAATTCTGGAAATTTTTCAAACTACTCATTTTGTATGTCTTTTATTTTCTATTATCTCTAGTGTCTCCTTTTGTAATTCCTATTAGACATTTTTATACTTTCTTATTCTATCCCTATTTTCTCCCTTGATGTCTTATATTCTAATTTCCCTTTCTCTTTGTGCTACATTCCGGATAATTTTCTCATCTACCTTCCATATTACTAATTCTCATTTCAACAACAGCTTCATTTGTCCAATGATATTTTTTCTGTCTTTGATTGCACATTTTAATTGTGATCTTTCCCCTCCCTCCCTAATTCTGCCTATTTATGCTCATATTTTCATTTTATGTCCTTAATTACTCGACACATACTTACGTTATTGTCTTTTTACATTCTGTCATTTCAAGTCTTCAATACTAACCCTTCTGTCTGCTGATCCTACCTGAAAATTTGTGCAGTATACCATTTGTGATTGTGAGGGCATTTTTGACAGAGGTGGACGTCCTTTTTCTCAGTGAAACTGTGTCCTTTGAGATTGCTCTGCACTTTGTTCCCAGGTTTTCAAGGACCAGTGGCCAGTGATCTGCTTTCACATTGATTTCTCATCTTGGGGATATAAGCATCATGTAGGTAACATACATTTTGCTCCATGTCAGTATGTGGTGTTAGCCTGAGATGTTTGATTTCCAACGGAAGACTTTATTGTCTCCTTCCATGGGCAGAGATGTACATTCTTATTACCACATAGACATGCCAGTGAATGGACTTACCCTAGCCCACCCTTTGTAGGAGGGTCAAAGTTACACCAGTCTCTACCCCATGTAAGGACCTCGGTTCTAAATCTCAATCTAACTGAAGCTCAATGCAGCCCCTTCTGTTCCTGAATGTGAATGAAAATATCAGTCCCTAGTCTCTACAGTCTAGCTCTGTTCTGACAGTTCCTGAGGTTCCTGGGTCATTCATTTATAAGCTTAGCTATCTAACTTGAGTTGTTTCTTTATTTCTGGAACCTGGGGATTTTCCTTTCTTTCCTTAGGGTTCAACTATATGATGAATCAAATATTTCTGTTGCAGTGAAAAGAGAGTTCCTAATCCCCATTATAGTTTAAAGTTTCTATTAGATTTTTTTTATTCTCAAAGGCATGTAGAGGGTGTGTTTTATTTATATGTTTATCCTTTGTAGTACTCAGCACAGTGCTATACAACTCCATTAGCGCTTAATACGAATAGACAAAATGAATTTAAAAATGAATGAAAGGAAGCGACTTTAGATAAAAGTTAAAAGGGAGAAGACTTTAATACTTTATTTATTTATTTAACTTTTAAGTAGGCTCCACGCCCAACACAGAGCCCAGTGTGGGACTTGAACTCATGACCCTGAGATCAAGATCTGAGCTGAGATCAAGAGTCAGATGCTTAACCGACTGAGCCACCCAGGCACCTGGTGACATTAATATTTTAAATAGATGAATTCTCTCTCCCCATCCCAAGTGGCTAGAGGAGTTAGGTAGGGGGCAGAATATGATGGAAGGCATTATCTTCCTCACTAATGTATCAACCAGCACAATGTCCTGCTTCATTTCAGAAAGAAAAAAAGTACCGTGCTGTTTGCTGTCCACGGAAATTCTGCCAACATCCTGGTGGTTGCTGGTTTATAATTTTATGGGTTTACAGAGGATCAAACACTGTATTATTATGTTTGGCTACCAACTCAGGTCAGCAGTTCAAAAGAAGAAAGGGGAGCTGAGTGGGTAGGAGGGAAGGAGGGAGCATGCGTAAACTGGTGTATGTAAGACAATAGAGTTAACTTACTGAGTGTGAAGCCGTCTTTAGCGAATCTCAGTAAATTTCCTTGCCACAGAAGATAATTAGTATATATTTGGAGCTCTGTTTTATAAGAATTGAAGATTTGGCAATTATGTACTACTTTAATTTTGACTATAGAATACATTAATAAGTCATTTGCTCCATGTATTTTCTTCTACAGAGATTTGAAATGGAAGATTTTTATATCAACAATGACAAAAACAGATTATCAAACATATCCCAAATCCCAGATCTCTCTCCCTTCAAAAGATATGTATTTAACAAAATATAATTCATAGGAATATCGATATTAAATCTTACAAGTATAATTTTAGGCACTTAAAAGCAACATCCAATAATTATGGAGTTATTACAACTATTTTAAGACCTCAAACAATGTATATACTGTCTCAGAAAAGGAACTTTAAATTATTAACGTAAGAAACTCTGCACCTTGACCATAACATCATCTAGTGGGACCAAGAGGAAATTAAGTTTGACTTCTTTGCCACAGTTTCCTTGCCTAGGACCCACAAGGGGCCAGAAGAAGGGTGGCTAAAATAGTTAGGGTTGCAATTTTGTTTAATGTAAAACAAACTAATTTTTCTAATATCTGCTACCTCTCTTTCCTGTTCCTTTCTCACAGTAACTGTTTGGTGTTGTTTGTTTTATCATTAGCTGGCTCCAAAGGAAATGGGAGAGGATTGTGCACTAACATTAAACAAGCACCAGACACAATACAACTGTGTTTATTGTTGTTAAGATAAAAGTACATAGGAATCAATAGGTTCTCTCGGTCCATTTATCCATTATATTATGTATTCCATTATTCTCTCATCCGACAAGGATTTAGGGAATACTTATTTTGTGTTTCGAGGCATTAAGAATGCAACAGAGAAGAAGTGGAAGCAACACCCTTCCAGGGAGCATACATTCAGGCAGGGAGGTCCCATAAAGAAGAAAGAAACAATTTAAGTGCCATAGTTAAAATGGAGGAGAGAAATAGAGAGTGGCTGGCTTGTACTAGAGAGCTATGTAGGGCAAGGGAGTCAGACATGGCCTTTCTGAAGACAACAGTTATCAGATATGTGAAGGATAAAAAGGAACCTACTTTGTGAAGATTGAGAAGAAGCATTAATAGCAATAAATAGGAGCGGACCCTCCTCTAACATGTTTTGTGTTCCAGGACAACAGTACAAATGGCAGTGCATATGCCCTCTGTCTAAATACTTAAAAGTTATAAACTGAGCTAACAAACTGGTGATATAATATTTTCTATCCTTCTACCTTGACAAATAAACCTTCCTAACAACCTGGAGGGCCCTGCTTTGAATTTAGAATTCTTGGCGACCTTGGCGTTCTTCACTGGCCTGTGGTCCCATGAGGCCACTTACTGGGCCTCCACTGCATGAGCTCATCCATGGGGCCCATTTCCCCTTATCTTCACACCCCTGGCTGCTTCCCACAATGTGGACCCCAGTCCCCACATCCAAGCTCTGCCCAACCTACCCCTTGGCACCCTCTAGGGCCTGGAGAGTGCATATCAGTATTTTCAAACAACTTGACTTTACTAAAACTCTTCCAACCCTTTGTTGGGAAAGAGTCCAACAATTCCAAATGCAAAGCTCTCAAGCTGTGGCTGAGATTGGAATATTGTCAAAATACCAAAAAGGCCAGTAAACCTAGAATTGGTAATAAGCACGAAGGCCATTCATAGTAGATGAAATAGAAATACAGGAGCCAGAATGCACAGGGACTTTCAGCCACGCTGGGTAGTTAATTTTTCTCCATTGTAGTAGAAAGTTATTAATTTGAGTATAATCTTCTGGCTTCACATATATCTTACACTGGCATTTTTATCTGCTACAAAAAATGTTCCAAAAATACCCATCTAGCTTATGGATTTCAAGGAACAGTTTCCAGTCAGGTATCTGATATTATTCCTTCCCTTTCCCCCGTCCATAAAAAAAAATAAATAAAAATACTCCTACCAAACGCTACTACTTGGAGAAAGTGAAATCAGCTCCATTTCATGGGAAGGAAAACGGGAACTCACTTTTCTGAAGGGGGGCAGAATAAAAGACAATTAGGGGCAAGGAGACTGATTAAGGTCCTGCATCTCCCATATGTTGGCTGTGCGACTTTGGATGAGTTAACATCTCTACCCTTGGTTTCATCTAATAAATCACCTAATAAATAGTGATCATAATAGTATTTACCACATAATGTTATTGCAGGAATTTAAATGAAGTCACGTATATAACATTTAATGCATTTAACAGAATGCCCAACGCATAATATATGGTCAATAAATGTTTGTTGTAATTAGTACGGCTACTACTATTATTACAACAACAACAATGACAACTATGTCCACTGTTACTATTATTTAGGCCTACAGTAAGCAATTGAGAGTACTTAAATTTGGGTTTTCTGATTCAAAGACTATGGTCATTTCAGGGGGAAAATGCAAATAAGGGGCATGTGGTTGGCTCAGTTGGTTGGGCATCTGACTTCGACTCAGGTCATGATCTCACGGTTCATAGGTTCGAGCCTCACGTCAGGTTCTGTGCTGACAGCTCAGAGTCTAGAGCCTGATTCGGATTCTGTGTCTCCCTATCTCTCTGACCCTCCCCACCTCTCTGCCCCTCCCCTGCTTGCTCTCTCTCTCTCTCTCAAAAATAAAGTTTTTAAAAGGCCAGCAAAACTCCAATAGCATCATTATTTGTAGACGGCCTCCCTCATCCACCATCATAATATGAAAAGAGGTAAAGTGAGGGCTTAGAATCAGCAGCTTCAGGGAGCTCTTGAGTGTTCACACAAATGGAGTGAGACAGTTTTGAAAATATAAAACAGTGAGCTACAAAAGCTGATTATACGTTGGGTTTTGGCTTTAGGCTTTAGGGCTGGAGGTTCAAAGTCTCTCTCTGTCTCTGTCTCTCTCAACTGTTCTCCTTCCCTCTTTTTTCTCTATCTGTCCCTGTCTCTCTCACAGACACACACACAAACACACACACACACACACACACACACACACACACACACATATATCACATACATTAGACATGCATACACGGTTTTCTCTATATTGTCTTCTTCTCGCTTAGGCCTACTTCGGTGCCCTACAACTACTGTAGACAATGTACTCATAATCAATAGTTAACTATGTGTGAGTGAGTCAGACTTGCAAATTCAACACAATCTTAAATATCTTGCCCTATTAAACATTGTATGACATTCATGACAAGTTCAATGGGTTAGGGAACCATAATAAGGTGGTTTTCAGAATAAAATGTTTTGTTCTCAAACATTGTACCTGAACATTGCACTGCCTCTAGGAAAACTTAATCCTTGCTTTCTAGAAGGCGTTTCTATAAGTTTCAATCTCTCTGAACATCAGTTTCCTTTTCTGTGAGGAAGACGATCATCAGTCACTACTTTTGTTTCTGTTAATATTTATTATTATAATAATTACTTGAAATTAGGGCTGAGAGACTCTGGGAAGCCCAGATTAATTCATATATACCACTCAAGAGGAAGATCTTTGACAAAAATCTTTAAGAGCAAGTTGTTAATGTAGGTTCCTCAGAAAGAAAAGCCTGAGGCCAGGGCTGTGTGTGGGTAGATTACTTTGAGAAGAAATCTCAAACAGGAGGATTGGAGGACTGGAGAAAGTACATCAAAGATGGCAGGAAGGACAATTACTAGGAGCTGTCATGCTAGTTTCCACTGAGCTGATAGTTTGATTGCCTATCCCCATGGGCTTCTCCAAAGAACTGGGTTTAATGGGATTTCGAATTATCCATGGGAAAGAAGGAAGAAGGGGACTTTTATTTACGAGCTTCCATCCTCCTAAATTCAAGCATTGACCCATGGGACGGTAATTCCTTAGAGCTTCCAGGATGCACATGTGTGAGTGCCCAGAAGGTTCTTGTAATTATTCCATTGTGTGGGTGTCAGAGAGGCCCCAGGGCAGAAAGGGAGAGAGGCTCATTGGAGCTGAAGGAAGAGGCTGTCAGATTACACTGTTGGCAGCTAGCAGCTGGTTGTCTTAGCACAATCTTAGCAAAAGATGCGCCAAGAGGATGTGAGGTCCAGCTCAAGGGAAATTGTCTACAAGCATGTTCCCTCATTGTGGGTTAGTAATAGCAGTGGGTGAGTAGCTCCCCTTTAGTAGAATTCAAAACAGTATAAAAATGTTGCAAATTCTGGTAACTGTTAGCTGTCTTGGGGAATAAGAAATGGAGGGAAAAGTTCTTTTCCCTCTTCTATCTAAGGCAGACTTTTTAAAGCTTGGCACTACTCCCATTTTGGGTGAGATGTGAATTCTTTGTTGGAGGAAGGACTGCTCTGTTCATTGAAGGATGTTTAGCAGTATCTCTAGCCTCTACCCACCAGATTCTAGTAACAACCTATCCCCCAGTCATCCCCAAGTGGAGACAATAAGAAATGTCTTCAGACATTTTCAGATATATCCAAGGGGCAGTTGCCCCCAGTTGAGAACCACTGATTTAACAGCTTTGAGATATGTCTTTCCTGGTTCCCCTTTCTTTCTACCCCCACGCCCCCCAGTCACTAACCGCCATGAGTTCCTATGCCCCATGCACACAAGCAGTCCATACCTATGACTTCCACCCCCATCCTAGGGACCTGCACCGACCAAGATTTTTCTCTGCAGCTCTGTTTACTAGAAATGCTATTAAAAGCAACTTGATAGGGCCAACGCAACTGGATGTAATTAAGAGCAGTTAAATAAAAGAATCTTATGAAAAAAAAAGTATAAAGGGAGTACTCAAATAGTTTGCTGCAATGAGGTATGGTTAAAAATATTTTTTATGTGTTTTTCTCCATCTTAAAATGCTCCTCATTTAATAAAGAATGGTTTAAAGAGTACTCCAGAATGTTTCCTTTGGTAAGCATACACCAGACCAACAAATTAATGAAGATAATATAAGTCTGTCCAGGAACAATTCTTTTTTCTGTCAGAAGTTACATCATTTTTTAAAAAATTTAACTTTTCATTTTAGAATAATTTTAGATTTACAGAAAAATTATGAATATAGTGCAGATGGGTTCCTGGATACCACACACCCAGGCATCCCTATTATTAACATCTTCCATTAGTGTGGTACCTTTGTCACAACTAATGAAACAAAACTGACACTTTTTTTTATTAACTAAAGTTTATACTTTATTTAGATGTTTTTCCTTTCTCCTTTTCTGTTCTGGGATCCTGTCAGGACACCACATTACATTTAGTCATGTCTCCTCAGGCAAAACTCTTGACAGGGACCGTTGGTAACCTCCTTTCTAATCCAGGCCTTCTAAATCGAGGAGCACTGGGTGAGCATTAAAGTGGCTATGGATGAGAAAATTTTCATTCTAGTTGTATGCAAATAATAATAGCAATAATAACCAGTCATTGCATTTTTACCATGTATCCCAGGCAAGTGCTTTTCATGCATTAATTCATTGAAACTTCTTGAGGGCCCTAGAGAGTAGGAACTGGTTACCCAGTTTTATGAAGAAGACATAGAGATACAATACATGGAAGTAACATTTTCATTGCCCCATAACTAGTAAGTGGGACTTACTAGTAAGCTACACCTGGAACCTAACTAAGTCTCTTAGTGAGTGAGGTCTGATGCTAGTGTTTTTATTCTTCTTGCCTTTTCTTTTCTTTTCTTTCCTTTCCTTTTCTTTTCTTTTCTTTCTTTCTTTCTATATTTATTTTTGAGAGAAAGAAAGAGCATGAGCAGGAGAGGAGCAGAGAAAGAGAGAGGGAGACAAAGAATCCGAAGCAGGCTGTAGGCTCCAAGCTGTCAGTACAGAGCCAGACACAGGGCTTGAACCCACAAACCATGAGATCATGGCCTGAACCGAAGTTGGACAGTTAACCAACTGAGCCAACCCAGGTGCCCCACTTCTTGTCATTTCTAACACTTCCCTAACACTTCCCATGGCTCTCCATTCCACCATAGCTTGTAAGCTACTTAGAAATAGAGATCCTTTTTATTCACATGTCTATCCACAAAGCACTTAGTTCGATGCCTTATGCATTTAAAGCCATTTGCTAAAGGATTATTGAATTGAATTTTTTAATTAACAAAAAATAACCTAAGTTATTCTGACCTCTAAGCTTGAACCCAGCAGCTCTGAAAATGAGCAAGAAGAATGTTTCTGGCAGAATAAGAACTAAAAATACCTTCTCATTAAAGTACTGCTCAGAAATACCAGTGAGCTCTGGGAAGAGAAATTTCTGCAGGTCCCCTGGCTGTATACAGCCCGGGACTGAGGTCTAATGGTAGGGAACAGTGCCCTGTTCAGGGCGCTTCCCCTGCCCGCGCTGGAAAGACAAGGTGTGGTGGTGGCATGAGTTGTGCTCTGGGATTTGGGAGACCGAGGGTCCAGTGCAGAGCCTGCCAGGCACTAACTCTTAATCTCCCTGGAGCTCCAAATGCCTCACCTGTAAAATGCTGGTGAAGGATCTTGGGCAAACTCTGAGCATTCCTCCAGCTGTACCATCCTATGATTTTAGGTGCAATTATGTGAGTCCTGGAAACAGTGCTCATCCACGCAGCCTTTTTGGAAAAAGGGGAAGGAAAAAGGAAAAGAAAAACACTTCCATAAAAGTATTTATAGCACAGCCAGTGACTATGAATCACGGCATAATTAATTCTCTTTTATACAGTTGCCTTGTTCCCTAACTTAGTGCAGTAATTCCCAAGCCCTGCTCAACAGCCGTTCCATTGACAGATATGGCATTTTCCTCGTCTCTTTGCACTGAATAAGTTCAAAGCATCCAGACTAATCTCTGAGTTTCTGCCAGTTCTAAATTTCTGTAACGGCAAGATGCTAATCATCTGTGACTGACTGGCAGCCCCGGTTGCCGAAGGATGTAAGATAAATGTGATCTATTTTGACTTTAATAAAGCTTTGGATTAATTTCCTCACATCAGTTTTGTCCATCAAGTTTTAATATTAAGTGCTTTACAATTTAATTATGATTGGCCTAGAAAAATTAGCCATAGGCTGGTTTGAAATTGCTGTGTGCTGATCCTATAGCTATTGTAGATAACAAAATACCCTCTTGTGCAAATGTATTTAACCCTCCGTTTCTTCAGCATGATTCTGGAACAGCTTTCCGGTAACTTGTCTTCTTAATAACACCTTCCAGAACAATATTTCCTCATAAAATACTTCTCTTGAGTCTCAATTCCACATTCTTAATATGGAGTTTAGGGAGCTACCTACAAGTGTTCATGCCAGAGGGCTTGATATCCTCTTGATTATATTTTGCAGATTTTGTTTTTATTTACTACACATCCACTTCCAATTTGGAGTTGAGAAACCTTTATTTCCGTCTCTTCCCCCTGAATTAGGAAATTGAGGCATTCGTATGAAGCTAACAATAGCTGATACTATGTTGACAAATTCTACTGAAGGACCTAAGGAGAAAATGGTATGTCTGTGCAATATAAATGCCTGCGTATTCACTCTTCCAATTGAGTCTTACGTCATGTTTGACTTTTGATGAGAGCCATGTGAATAAGAGGTGGCTCATCCACAGTTTATATTTCCTCTTTGACCTTGAGCAAGGAGGTAACCTATGTGGTATTGATTCCCTCACATGTAGAATAAAGAACTTGGGCTGGTTGACTTCTGAGGTTTTTAAATAATTGTCCAATGGAAAGATCCAAGGAGCAATCTGGATCAATCCATTTTATCACTGCCCAAGCTGGTTCATGTCTTAAAACAATAGATAGTTATGGGTAATTTTGAAGTTTCTTTCCTTTTTTTTTGTATGAATTTTAAAGGATAAATCTTTGGTGTATCCTTTCAGGGTAACACTATATAAAAGATGTGGCCACCAGCGTGGTAAATTTATCTGATAGAAATGGCACCATACTTTCATCACCTGATATAGTGGTAGAAATTTACACGCTGCACTAAAAGCCTAAGCATTTTGGAATCACTCAGAATATGATCAGTCTGCCATAAATGCTCCCAAGAAGGATAGTAGCAAGCCAGACAAGAAGTGTAATTCTTGGCAGAAATAACCACTTTTCTGAAAGCTGGGTCCTCAATATCCACTTGACCCTAAATTGAACAGATTTTAAAACACCCAGGGATTTCCAGCTTTGTCTGTTGTTTCATTGCCTTCAGCCAATACTTAGCCCTTAACACGGCCTTTTTAGAGTTGTGTCTTTCAATCATATTTTCAATTTGTAAGCAGATAGAGATAATAGCTACAGAAAATGATTGAGGCACTTTTTCTTGTTTTTTTTTTTTTTTGTCTTTTGGGGATTTTTTGTTTTGTTGTTGTTGTTCTGTTTTGTTTTCCAGGTTTTGGGGGGATTGTTTTTTTCTTTAAGTATGTTTCATACCCAGTGCAGAGCCCAACGCCAAGCTTGAATTCATGATTCTGAGAGCAAGACCTGAACTGAGATCAAGTCAGACGCTTAAGCAATAAGCCACCCAGGCACCCCCTCTTTCTTGTTTAATGATATTCTATTATGTGAGAGAAAATATTCTTTTTTTTTTACTTTACATCTAATAAAGTACATCTTACTCATTTATAAAGAAACATTGAGACGCCACATAAGGCAGCAATTTAAAACTGGGGATCTCCTGAGTTATCTGCAACTTTAATTGTACCTCAGGATGGTACGTCCTCATTGGTAGCAGATCTGATTTCATAATGTCACTCAGAGTATATGATCTTAGAATGTTAGGGGAAGGGCTGAGAGATGCCCAAATATTATACATAGAATTACAAAGGAGTTGGAATTACAAAGCAGCTCTACTGTCTATGGGGCAGCCCAGGCCTCCCGTGCCCTGTCACATTCATTGCATGACAGACGAGGGCTGGCAGGTCCCAGTATAGTCCAAGCAACTTTCTTTTTAGAGCTAAGTATTTTATTCTTAGGCTGCTAAACATCAATGGATAGTCATGCTGCTTTCTCACCACGCAACTTCTCTCTCATGATATCTTTACCTGCTGAGATAAGAAATCTGTCAGGGAGAAGCTGTGTGTTCCACATAGCAATTTTTTTATTTCTACTCACTACAAAAATGAATCTCAAATAAGACTTGTAGAATAAGAGAAACACTAATTTGAGGTTGGTTTTGCCTAATGTGCTAGCTAATTCCAACTTCTGGTCTTGTGAGGTTGCCCTGATCTAGAGAGTTTTTATCATTTACCTAGGGCGTGTTATTGGTTCCGTTCTTTCCTGTAGAGTAGGCATTGTCTATCTGGAACTGGAGACAATAAGAACAATGACATAGAAAAGAGAACCAAGGATATAGTTCCTGGTCTCAAAAAAATAAAAAAATAAAAAAAAAACCACCCAAAACAAAAGCTCTATGAGTTTTAAATCTAAACAAGTCAAATCAAACAACCTCTCCCTTTGCAGGGCAGACACACATGATTGGAAGCAGAATAGGAATTGTTTTTACATTGTGCACCACCATTGATAGAAAACTAGAATTTGCTTCCTTTATATCCTGTTGTTCTTGAAAATAAAGTTTTGATACCAATAGGTCTGTATATAACTCTGTTCATGTCACAACACTTGAAATCATTCTTACGTTCAGTGGGTTCCCCTTTATCAACTCAGGGTTTCAGTATGTGGCATTTTCCATAGGAAAACAATTATTTGTTTGCAATGTTGCAAAATGACTTGCTTTCAGACACCTAGAACACAAGGTTATAGAACTTCCTGGTTTTTAATCAGCAGATGAATGCCCAGCTGAGTAATGAAATCATCATAGGAAGAGAATGGCTAAGGGTTTTGTGATCCATCCGCTCATTCTGAGCAAGGTTGTAATGCATCTAAACTCTTAGAGAGATTAAAACCTTCTTTGTATTAAAGATTCTATGAAGAAAAAACACAGAGTGCTGTGTTCTAAGAGAAAGTCTGTGTCCTTACATAATACCTATATTTGAATTTTAGCTTGTCCACTAATAGGCTGTACAACCTCAGACAATTATATAACGTTTTAAAGCTTAAATATCTGTCCCAATACTCTCTCTTGAGAATTCCTCATTAATTGAAGTTGACAATAATTACTATATATATTTGTATGGTGATGTACCCAGTGAAGACTGGAATTTTTATCTCAGGTACATTGTGTTTGGAATTTATACAGATTTCTGCCTTTAGTTAGGGATGATACCTGTTGATCTGAGAGATTCCCTAGAGATTTCCACAGGTGCCAATCTACTGTTCTTCATGAGGAAAACAATTGAATTTTCAGTAAAGTGGGGTCTGAGCTCTCTGGGACATGACCTTTTCATAACCATAGGTGTAATGAAATCCTGAGGTCTGGGTAGGGCTATGTGGAAATTTGCATAAGAAAAACAAAACATTGTTTTGGTAACAAAAGGCAGGATTGAGGATTTAGCTGCCCTCTGAAATTCCCACATAGTGAAAGTAGCTAGGTTGGACCAAGATGGATGGCCTTGCTTAATGCTGCATGTCAAGGAAGGCTGAAGTGGTTCTGGATTTGTGCCACCGATGACTCAGGCATTTTCATTGAGAAGGGTGTCCATGACTGAGTATCTCTCCAGTGTTGCCTCCAGTGGACTGAGTACCCACTAATCCTGGTTCGTGGTCAAATAGAGCTGGTCTTTATGGATTCTCCATAAACGATGTAAAATTCCATTTCTATGTTAAAAAAAAAACACCCATTCTGTCTTAGTAAAGCAGACTATTACTTATAAGTCTTACTGTCTGTCAGAGTGTTCTCAGCTCCTGACCATTTGCAATCAGCTTCTAGCTTGTTTGGAGAGGGATGAGAATTTGAGAGGTTTCTTAATTCTGGTGTGGGAAATGGAAAGAATTCAACTCTTGGTGGTCAAAAAAAAACCCCAAAAAACTGGGGAATGATTCTTTTCATATCACTGAGAAAAACACTGGCCTGTTCTTTGGCCTTTGGTTTCATAAAGAAGTTTGTTAAGGATCCAAACAACATCAGGGCCTCAATTCCCTTGGCCTCCTGTTTTACTCTACTCTCACTATATTCAAATGGAAGGAGGTGTTTGGGGGAAGTATTGCTAGATAAAAGTGTTCTTTTCCCTCTCTCCGAGTTCATCTCTGGCCCAGTTCACCCTTTTGTGTTATCCAGGAGACGTAGTTATGCAAGTTCCAGATTTTTACATATTTCTCAACCAGGAGGACCCCACCAGGCAGAAGCTCTCCCTTAATTCTTCACTGCTGTACTCCATTTTTTCTCAGCATGCTGACATCTTGGTGACATCTGGACCTACTGCCAGATAAATAAGATGTACAGGTGTGGAAGAATAAAAGTCTCTGCTTGCATGGTTATCTTGGGGATGGTATTCAATGTTCCCCATATAACTCTTAACAGATATGGATAGCACTTGACACTTCTCTCACTATACTTTCATGTACATTATCTAAGTTGCTTCTTGGACAACCTTCTACAGTTGGTGGTATTATGCCCTTCTTATAGATTAATTATTCATTCTCCAAGTAGAATTGAATTATGCTATGCTAGGTATTGAGAATACAGTTTTAAAGAATTCATGTTCTTTGCCTTAAAGGAGATGATAGGCCAGTGATGAATAAAGATAAGTAAATGGGTAATTGTATTATAGGGAGATAACTGCTATAACAGGGCCTTTGGGAAGGCATAAGAAAGATAATGTTTTGAGACTCTGGTAGAGACCCTGTTGATGTACACCACTTGGCCATTACTATATCAGTGCATGACGGTCTGTCTTCCACCTGCCAGCACCTTCATCTGTTTACCTAAGGGGGTTTTCTTTGGTCACCCAGGCTATTCATCTCTTGACCAATGACTGGTAAGCATTAGTATACAAATATCCCAGGTCCTTTGATCTTCATATGGGTAATTCTAGGTACATGATTCCTATTGCTTTCTGTACTTATCCAGTTGGATCAAGCTCTATAACCCACAGTGGTAACTGTCTTGATAACACTCTCTTAGTGGCCCCTTGCCCTTGCATCTCACTTTGGCACTTTGTTTTTCCTGGGATCACATTCCAAATAAACTACTTGATGTCTAACCCATGTCTCAGAGTCAGCTTCTGGAAGAACCCAAATAGGAGAAAATGATCAATAAAATATCTTTTAAAGATAAAGAAACCTACATACATGCACACACACACATATATGTTTCTATTTAGAATATATTTTTCATTCTTTAATCTATTCATTTATTTAATAAAATTTGAGTACCTTTTGCATACTTATCAAGAATATCTGGGAGGATATGAATATCTGGGAGGAAGAAAATAGACATAATTTCTGACTTCAAGGGGGTCATAGTCTAGTGGTAATAGGTCAATAAAAATAGACATATAGGAAGAATCTTTGATGTCTTCAATAAGGAAAACCCAGCAATAGGACTCACTTTGAGAAAAATAAACACTTCATTTTATAAATGTGTACACTAATGCAAAGAGAAGAGAAAAGTTTACCAAACCCACCTGGCTAGGATTAGGCAGAGTGAGGACAGCAATGGAGGGTTCTGTATTCTAACCCAGTATTCTTATTACCATACCACATTGCCTCTTACTCATTGAAAAGATAGGAAAGGGCTAAACTGCTTAAATTTTGTGGCAATTAATTATGTCCAGAAAAGTATGTGATAACGTGGTAACTACCAACGTGCTGTTTATTTTTTTTATTTTTTTTAATGCCTTTATTTTATTTTGAGAGAGACAGAGAGTGAGCAGGAGAGGGGTAGAGAGAGAGGGAGACACAGAATCTGAAGCAGGCTCCAGGCTCTGAGCTGTCAGCACAGAGCCAACATGGGTCTCAAACCCACAGACCGTGAGATCATGACCTGAGCCCAAGTCGGACACTCAACCAACTGAGCCACCCAGACGCCCCCCAACTTGCTGTTTCAAATGAGTTTAAGTTAGCTAGAGGAACACATAGGTTAGGAAATGATTTCTTCCACTTTTTCTTAACTCCCCTCATGGGCCAAACTTAGCACTCTTAAAATGTTTTATTTATTTATTTAATTTTGAGAGAGAGAGAGAGAGAGAGAGAGAGAGAGAGAGAGAGCACAAGTTGGGGAGACGGGCAGAGGGAGGGAGAGAGAGAATCAATGCAGAGCCTAACGTGGGGCTCAGTCCCATGACCCTGGGATCATGACCTGAGCCAACATCAAGAGTTGGACACTCAACCGACTGAGCCACCCAGGTGCCCCAAAACTCAGCACTCTTAATACCAGGCTCTGAAAAAAAAATGTCATTTATGCAACTGCAATGGATTGGGAAGGAACAGGTGTTTCCAAATGTTCTTTACATCCTTGCCTTCCACCCTTGATCTCAGAGCAATCTCAACTTATAGTTCAGGCTTTCTCCCTTGAGCTGGATATGATAGACGATGGAAGCAATGTTAAGCAATTTATCTGGGATTGTGGCTTGGCAGCTCTTGATCCCACATCTTCAGTAGCTCTTCACAAGGCA
This sequence comes from Cryptoprocta ferox, assembly GCA_028646485.1. NCBI lineage: Eukaryota > Metazoa > Chordata > Mammalia > Carnivora > Eupleridae > Cryptoprocta > Cryptoprocta ferox. The sequence goes on from CM053565.1 coordinate 47,057,866, forward strand.
GATGCCAAAAGGTTGATGTGGGTCCTAAGTTGTCATCTGAGTAAGCATGATGTATCTTAAGGTGTCCAAAATGAAGTGCAGCACTTTTTAATGTTAGTATCCTCAAACACAGAGCCTGCTCATGTACTCTCCCAGCTCCCTCCATGCTTGTTACAGCAGCATTAGGTGATGTATTTACCCATAGGTCAAATTAAGACATAAGTTCTGATGTTTACTAGTCCAGTTGAGGCATTCTGGCAATTGCTTCTAAGTATAAGATTGTGACTTTTGCTTTGTTATTAAGGTACCTGCAGTTCATAGAAAGGAACCATGTGCCACCATTTCATGTTCTCCTAAATTAGAAAAATTTAATGAATGCTTTATACACTTCCATCCCAACAAATATTCCTTGGATTTCTAGGATTCTTTACATTTATGCCCTCCTTTAGGCCTCTAGCAATTCTGAACTCCATTAACTACAATTATAAATCTCCATTATAACTTGATATATAGAGCAATACTCATAATCTGTAATCTCTCAAATGAATATTTATCTCAATACTTCAGCAGCAACATCTAAAAATGAAGGTAAATAATTTGACAAGGACCTCAAAAGCCTAGATTATTTTCTTTCAACTGGGAAGTATGTGACTTCTTAAAATATCTCAGGCTCATTTTTCATAGAACTTATATGAATGCCTCTATTGATTTTTCATGAGACTGGAAAGGGAAAAGATTTGGATTACAAAATTCTTGGCTATTTTTAGAAAGTATTTAACAATCAAAAGACGTACTTGGAGATTTTTCTTAAGAGAATGCTATTATGTTGTCAATGTGACCCCCAGTTAGTAACTAAGGTATTAATCTTAAAGTAGTGATCATCATTCAAGTAAAATCATCATCATCATCATCATCATCATCATCATCACCAACAACAAAATCATCATCACTGTTGTCGTCATCCTTGTCATTTAAGGAAAATAATATTTGCTAGCTCTAGTCAGAGTTTTTGGTTAAAACAGAAATGAAGCAACCAATTCTGGCTAATTTAAGAAGAGAATTATAGTTCAGTGGACCTGTAATAGCTCTCAGGTTCAAGTTGGAGAACCGGGCTCAGGCAGAAGTCAAGGAAGGAAAGGTCCCTTCAAGAGGTCCCCACTGGTCTTCAGGATATCACTGTTCACCAGCTGACCTTTGTTCTTGCTGCCATTGGTGCTTAATCCATGGACATTGGCTACTGCTCAGCTGCACTACACTGTATCTGGACATTCACTGCTCTGCCTTTGGAATCCCCATGTTACACTGACAATTTTCTGACTTTCTTCCTGCACTTCCTTTTGTTTTTCACTTAAGGATCAAATGCAGGCCACAGACTCTAATTGGCTGAGCTAGGTAATACTTCCAGAGCTTAGCTTCCAAGAGATAAAGACAGGATATATTTGATGCTCCTTTTGTTTCATTGTCAAAAGTAGAATTCCCTCTCCTACCCATCATTTGAGTGACCATCATCCTGATTTCTGGAATAGTCATGATTTAAGCCTGTCATTCAGATATAATAATTGAGAGTGCTCCCCTGGGGAGCCTGGGTGGCTCAGTCGGTTAAGCATTTGGCTTCAGCTCAGGTCATGTCTAGCAGTTTGTGAGTTCGAGCCCCGCGTCGGGGTCTGTGCTGACAGCTTGGAGCCTGGAGCCTGCTTCAGATTCTGTGTCTCCCCCTCTCTCTGCCCCTCCCATGCTCATGCTCTTTCTCTGTTAATAATAAATGTAAAAAAAAAAAAAAAACTAAAAAAAAGTAGTGTTCCCCTCATTCTAAAGTGTATCCAGATTTGGATGATGTTATGGAATGAATGTCTGAGTGTCTTCCCCTACCCCTACCCCCCGCCTACATTAATATGTTGAACTCTTAATCACCAATCTTATGGAATTGGAAGGCAGGGCCTTTGGGGAGTGATTAGGTCATGAGAATAGAGCCCTCATGAAAGAGAATTGTGCCCTTATATAAGGAGGCGGGGGGGAAGAGACCTCTGAGACTTCTTTTGTTTTCTTCCCCTGTGTGAGAAGATAGCCCTTTATGAACCAAGACATGGATTTTTACTAGACACTGAATATGCCAGCGCCTTGATCTTGGACCTCCCAGCCTCTAGGGCTGTGAGAAATCAGTGTTTGTTGTTTAAGCCACCCAGTCTATGGTATTCTGGGGATAACATCCCAAATGGACCAAGTAGATGAAAAATGGCATGCTTGCTCTACTTATTCTAGGATTTCTCCCCTTATTAAAATGGTGATTAGATCCTAGGAAATCAGATTTTATATTCCTTGTCTCTCACTAAAACAGGAAGTGCAACTAAGGCACCTCTCCCCTTTTTCTCACGAAGAAATGGGGATGGAGACATACTTTTCAGTATTACTATCTTTCAAGGTACTTTTGACTTTAATCCCTCTGAGAAGAGCAAAACATCAATTTGACTAAGTGGAAAATTGGCTCTCTTCACAGTCCAGTAGTGCACCTCATTTATAGACACTTTTGTTACTGATGCGCCACAAAAGTAGAGAACATATGGACCACTAGCCTCCCATACAAAACCTTACAAAATGAATGTATCACATGTGTCTACTGTTAAGTAGCCTCATTGATTTGTGTGCCCAAGCAAGTTTTTCATAGCTGACTACATTTCTTTCTAGCTAGAAATAGTAGCTAGAGTGATTCATGGTTTGTACTGATGTGAGCTTAGTAGGATCAAAGGATAAAAGGAATTTCTTTCCCTCCAATCAATAATTGGGATGATGACCAAGATAAACCACTTACCAACACATCTCTAAATGCCATCTCCTTCCCTTTTCCCTGTTTTTCTCGCCCTTTTCTCTGGGGCATTCACTTACTTTTATCACCTGCTTGTCCTCCCTATCTAGATGACATTCCCTGACAGCCCCAGCCTGGCAACTTATGTTGGGTACTTTTTACAGTAGGAGATGATGACTCAATCATATTTGTTTCTCCAGTTGCAGTGGACATGGTGCTTTGCTTGCCATAGGCTCTCAAAAATCACTTTCCCTCTAGAGTTACAATTTCACAACATGCAGTGGGCATACACATAAAAAGCTTCCAAATGTGCGTTGAATGATTGAACATAATTCTGAGAAAACTAGAACCATTTGGAAATATATACATTTTTGGATGTAGGGTCCTCAAGAAATTATAAGCTAAGTCCTGCCAAGAAATAGATTTAGGAACCTTGAGAAATTTATTCATATTTTGTGCTGCTAATATAATGCAACAAATGGAGAGGAGAATAATCTTCCTCCCAAAGACATTTACTAGCTCTTTGGACGTTACTATTCTGAGTTTATCTTGATGACATTATATCTTATGCATTTTGATTGTCAAAGACTACAAATTGTGGTCATTATGACTTATCCTGGTATTTTAGTTCCCTGAGATGAATTTGTTCTTCATCATGGAGAAGTAATAGACTGAAAATAGATGCCTCCACAGAGATCATAATAGGTGAGCTCTTTCAAAGGGGAAATTGCTTTTGCTCAAAGAAATGTTCTCACCATTTTACTGCTTTTGATTGTTCTTTCTCACCTTAGTTCACATAGGAAGACATTTTCTTTAATTACCGTAATCAAGTATGCAGCTTATAGGAAGTGACTCAAAGGAAAAAGGTGTAGACTCCTGTGGGCTGATAACATAGAAGCTGGTGACCACACAGGAAGGCCTTCAACATGGAAACACAATGTTAGTTTTGTGACAGGATCCCATGGCCAATTAAAAGTCACTGTATTCCCTTATACTTGCATGAAGTCACTTTCAAGGTAGTATTTCAATATGGATTACATGTATGGAATTCACTTATATGTCCTTATAGTGTGTTGTTTAATCTTGATGAAATGCACACTCTTTCTAGCTTTGAGTCTGAAATGAAGAGGTGGGTATTTGTTCATTCATTGAACAAGTATATATCGAGTGTCTACTATGTGCAAGGCATTGTACTCAGGTCTAGAGATATGGAATTGAACAAAACAGTGCTCCTTTTCCAATGCTGGCATATTAGGGTAATGTGGAGAGGATGGGGTGGAAACAGATAATAAACAAACAAATAAATATGTAATATAAAAATATAATATCAGGCCATTATAAATGCATTAAAAAACTGGCAGTAGGAAGAGAAATAAGACACTGCATGTGAGGTCAGAGATTCTGATTTTAAATGGGCAATGAGGAAAGTTGTTCTTAAGAGATATTCTGTGATCAGAGGGCAGATGTAGATTTAGTCAGAGAGAGGCCATATGGATAAGTGAAAGTAGAATTTCCTGGATAGAGAAGTCCCTGAACTTGCTGTCCTAAGGGATATCCTCTTCCCAGGGAAGTCAGGGGCTCTGACAGTGAGGGTTAGTAGTAGAAGATGAAGTAAGGAAGGTAGCAGCAGACACCAGACCATGTGGTTCTGTTGGCTTTGATAAGACCCCTGGATTTTAGTCCAAATGTTTATAGTACGTAGATAAGCACGAGATCTCTAAGACACCAACTTCCATGTTAGAGCAACTGTCTCTTCTATCTCTTTTCCTTTCCTCCTTTCCCTTTCCTTTTCAAATGTATCATACTTGAAGTTTTATTTTATATCTTGTTTTTACATAGAAAGGAAAAGGACCCTTTTCCTGTTGAAAATATGTTTATTGATAATATGACAGCTACTGCAACAAGAATATTTCCATCTGATATTTACAATGAACTTCTGGGATTCTGCTCAGGTTAATTAGTTGCAAGGCAGGGGAAGTGGGATCCCAGGTTAGAGCTGTTTGACCAAAAAGTCTATGCCCCATTCTACTCTGGCTCAAGGATGAATTTTCCTTTTCCCTGAAAATTCTCGGATGGACTTTACCTCATATTCCAAGCTATAGCAGAGACTCATGTCATAAAGCCAACGTCTCACTCTTCAAGCTATTCCCAGTCCTTGTTGTGCTGTCCACACTTTCTTTGTTGACTGCCCCAGGGAAAATATAAAGTAAGTGGCTGGAATTGAACCTTCGAGGTTATGGTGAAGATATCATCTACCCAAGAAAGTTAGTTTGGTCTCTCGGCTCACGCAGTTCTCACCCACAGGTGAGAGTGGTGTGGCCAGGAATGGAATCAAGAATTCTGCCTCCAATAAGGCAAAAATAAATGAACCAAACTATTAGGAATTTCAAGATCTTTATAGCATGTCTGAGGTTCAAGACTAAATGAGTCATTCTTATTTCCTATATGCCTGCCAGTCCCCTTTTTATTTACATATTATGAGAGGAAAACAATACGCTGATATAAATAAAGGAATTGGCACAGTTGGTCTGGGACATGAAAATATTAAAGTCTCACTGTCTTTCTTGAGTTTTGGCCTCAAAACATTCTGTTAACAGCTAAGGGGTTTTAATGAAAACATCTGCAAGAAATAGTTCTTCAATTACACCTCTTAGAGATGTAATTATTTATTTTATGCAAATGTTTCCCATAGCATGACTGATTAGTATTGATTTGTTCATCTAAAGTGTCTTCATAAGGACCCTCCTACCTGTGAAACCAAAAGAGATATCTCAAAAGTGTGTGGCATTCAGACTCAAGTCAGTAACATTTAAACCTTTGCTCCCTGACTTACTAGCAGTATTTCCTTGCCTGGTTGAGCCATATCTAAATTTTGTAATCTGTAAGTGGGTACAATCAGTCTCATCATTATACAGTGAAGTATATATTATTCTGTGAGATAATGTATACTAAAGGAATTGGTTGGGGCGCCTGGGTGGCTCAGTCGGTTAAGCGACCGACTTCAGCTCAGGTCATGATCTCTCGGTCCATGAGTTCGAGCCCTGCATCAGGCTCTGTGCTGACAGCTCAGAGCCTGGAGCCTGCTTCAGATTCTGTGTCTCCCTCTCTCTCTGTCCCTCCCCTGTTCGCACTCTCTCTCTCTCTCTATATATGTGTATGTATATGTCTATATATATGTATATATATACACATATATTCTATGTATAATAACTCTCATAATTATACAGTGAGGTATATATTATTCTGTGAGCTAATATATACCACAGTACATTGTGCATTGGAAAGCCCACAATAATAATAATAAACAACACTGTAATGCTGTCCACATGTGACATGTATTGTTATTCTATAAAGCCTGTGATTGTCCAAGTGATAATCACTTGGTGATTAAAAAAATTCTAAAATTGTTGCTATTACCCCTTTATTATATTTTTATTTTTATTTAAAAATTTTTAAATATTTATTTATATTTAAGAGAGAGAAGCAGAGTGTGAGTCGGGGGGGAGGGTGGGGGCTGAGAAAGAGGGATACCCAGAATCTGAAGCAGGCTCCAGGCTCTGAGCTGTCAGCACAGAGCCCAATGCGGGGCTGGAACTCACGGGTGCGAGATCATGATCTGAGCCATGTCGGACACTTAACCGACTGAGCCACTCAAGCACCCCTTGTTATATTTAAAAAATATATTTTCCTTTCTGACATCAATTATGTGCTTGTCTTTAACATTGACCTAATTAAATAATTAGGGAGGCTTGCCAGGTACTAAAGAAAAGTCTTGACATGAATTCAAGTCCAAACTGACATGTAGAAAAATTTATTTGCTCCTGGATTTAGAATGAATCACTACTTCTTCTCACTGTTAATGCAGTGCAATTAAATATTGGTTATCTATGAATGGCTATCACGTGCATATTAGTAGCTGACTAGATAATCAGAGCTTTAGGAAATCTAATTTCACAGAATAGTGGGCTCATTGTTAGCTCTGAATTACTTACATACTCATGTTTTTTTTTTTTTTTAATGGTTTTGTTTATTTTTGAGAGACAGCGCGAAGAGGGGAGGGTCAGAGAGAGAAGGAGATACAGAATCCGAAGACAGGCTCCAGGCTCTGAGCTAGCTGTCAGCACAGAGCCCGATGCGGGGCTCGAACCCACTAACCGTGAGATCATGACCTGAGCCAAAGTCGGACGCTTAACCGACTGAGCCACCCAGGCGCCCCAGCTCTGAATTACTTAAAGATTAGTTTGTATCATTGTTAGCTATTATTTGATAGTGGGCCAAAGTAATTTATAAACTTTTATAATTATATTAATTATATATATAATTATACATATATAATTTATAATTGTATCTTATGTAACATATTGTGTATACCAATAATTGCGTTGCAGACAGGGATGGATTTGGGGTGAGGGGATATGATTCTCGGGAGACACAGACACATCGTAAGTTGTCTGTTGCTTTTCCTCTGCATGTTGTCTACTCCTCGTTGTACGTCAGCTGCCATAAAGCACCATATTCTCTTCAGTGTGTTAGAGATAAGACTGGGGATTGGAGGGAAGATGTGCACGATGTGTACAAAACTGCTGCCTAATATTTTTTCATGTTTATTTATTTTTGAGAGAAAGACAGAGTGCAAGTGGGGGAGGGAAAGAGAGAGAGGGAGATGCAGGATCTGAAGCGGGCTCCAGGCTCTGAGCTGTCAGCACAGAGCTCGAGGCAGATCTCAAACCCACGAACCCCGAGATCATGACCTGAGCTGAAGTTGGACACTTAACTGACTGAGCCACCTAGACGCCCCATAAAACTGCTGTCTAATAGACATTTGTCTAATAGAACATGAAAGGCCTTGAATCACAGCACAGAGACTGGTTACATTGAAGGAATTTTGTGTCTTCTAGTTAAATGTTTAGAATTAGGGATGTACTATTCTCATTTTCTCCCCCAATGATTTATTTTTAAATATTAAACAGTGTCCATCTGGTCAAACAAGAACCAACTTATTCAAGTTTTTCAAGAATAATTTATCTTCAACTCTCTCTCATTTAGCCATATTATCAGTCAACCAATCTTCATGCCTTGCTGACTATACAGACAGTATAGAAGACCCTGTTCTGCTTTGCAGACACAATTGTGAGCAAATTCAACTGTATGCTTCCTCCTGCCTTTTCTTCTACGTCATTAGTCATTGTGAGCGATTAAGAACATCCACACAGGGGGCGACACTTTGAAGTTCTGTGGCAAAAACAACACGTGACCCCAAAGATTAAAAAAAACAGTTTCCTTCCATCATCCAGAAAAGAGTTCACATTTTCCTCCCTGTTCTATTTTGTGAAGAGGAAATAGGAGTTTGGGTAAATCTTAAGTCTTTTTTATTTCCTTCAAAATATGGATATTAAGTGAGAAAAACAAATACAGGACAAAAGCCACAACAATAGCAACAAACAAAATAGGACTCTTCTGGCTCAACCATTCAGTTGAGGGTGGACACCGATGCTGATTTTTCCATCCATTCTCTCTATTAATAGAAGAAATGCAAAGAAGTGGCCATTGTCTGGCTTCCTTTTAGCAATTGTGAGCATACATTGAAAGGGAATTGGAGAAGAGAATAATTATCTCCTTAGTTGATTCATGTAAACATTTTTTTAATTTTCATAAAGACAAAACAAAAGCCATTCCCCCATAAAATTTGAGATTGTTACTAAATTATCTAGATAATCTCTTCTATTCTATTTTGCTGCTGGTGAATGTTTTCCTTAATGTCCCCAATAATTGTGTGTGGCTGTGTTCCAAAGATAAATACAAATAACATGGGGTTTATGCATGCTTTTTAATAGCCATATTCTAAAAAGATCATTTTTTTCCAAAACAAGTTTAGCAGTGATGCTTTCTATTTTTAATTTGTACTTAACACTCGATTCCAGTTCTCACCATTCATGCGCTCTGTGTTTACTTACCTCACTTCAGACAAGTCTGTTTCCCTTTCTGTTTCATGGAAACCTTCACCATCTGTCCCTGATGCTATAATAGCCTTCCATGAGGTTTAGGTTTACAGCAATACTGACAACTTTGAGGGGGGAGGGGTGCAGGGGGCAAAGAAAATAAAAGAAAAGAAACAAAAGTGAACCGTGCTAGTTGAAATTTAAGTTAATTAATGGAAAACTTTTAGGGCAATGAAGCATTTTTATTATACACTGTAAAATGAAGCTTGAATTTCCTAAAATATTTATTGCTTTATCTGCTATTAATATTATTAAGTCCTTCTCTATTTGCAGAGTTCTTGGTCTTGGAGAGTTTTACATTGTCATGACTTGCATAAGTGAGGTCGGTTTGGAAAAGGAAGCATTAAGACCATTTTTACATTAAAAAGATACCGAATCAATTGAAGCATTGCACCAAGAAAATATATGAATGGGTAGTAAGCACACAAAAAGATTCTCAGTATCATTAGTCAGTGGGGAAATGCAAGTTTAAGCCACAGTGAGATACTCTTTCACACTTATAAGATAGTGATAATAAAAATAAAAGTAAAAAATAACTAGACAATAGTAAATGTTGAGAATCAGGAAATCTCACACATCGCTGCTGGAGATGTGAAATGGTTCAGCCCTTTGGGAAAGAGTTTGACAGTTTCTTAAGAAGTTCAAGATAAATTTCTCATATAAGCCAGAATTTCTACTCCTAGATTTTGACCCAATAGAAATGAAAACGTACGGCCACACAAAAAGCATGTACATGTATGTTTATTAGCAACGTTATTCATGACAGGCAAAAACTGGAAACAATTCAAATGCTCATTAACCAGTGAAAGACTAAATAGAATATGATGTTTTCATACCGTGGAACACTGGCAATAGTAAGACAAAGTACAGGCCACAACATGGATGAACTTTGAAAGCATTATGCGAAGTGAAATAAGCCAGACAGGAAAGACCACATGCAGTATGACTCCACATACAGGAAATATCCAGAAAATACAAATATAGAGAGACATAAAAGCAAGTGGTTACTTGGGGCTGGGGCAGAAACAAGGATTAACGGTAAAGGGGCTGGAGGATCATTGGGGTGATAGAAATGTTCTAAATTAGGATGATAGTGACAGATCTTCAGTTGGGTACATTTACTAAAGATCATTGAGTTGCACACTTAAAATGGGGCTGAGGACCGCAGTGGATCTTCTATGCAGGTGTTCTCACAGGGTTTCGGTATGGAAAGGGAGGTTGCCCTCCCATCTAGGCAAGAGACTTGCCAGGAGTGAGTCCATTCTGTGTCTCTGTGCCACCTGCTCCCACTGTGAAACCTTTATGACCAATAAAAACAAGAAGTAGGCCATTCCTGGAGCTCGGGTTTTATATTTTCCTGCCCCAAAGGACAACATAAAATCCATGTTAACCTCAGATTTTATATACTTCAGGTGTTCAAAACAGGGTACGGTGTGATGTAGGGAACTTGAAAGGGCATTTGACCTCCGCATCCTGAAATCAGGTGTGGGCAGAAGGAAACAAGACACCTGGTAATTAAAGCAAACCCAGGGCCAGATGAATAATAAATACAGCAGAGAAACAGGGGGAGGTGTCACCAGTGACCACCAGCAGTGGACTTCAGTGTGTGTCCCGTCATACTTAATGGAAACCGCATACGTTAACATTCAGATGAAATCTCAAAAATGAAGATCATTCTTTCTTTTCACTGTGCATTTATTACGGCAGCAACTTTGGAAGCACTTTATGATATGTCAGGATTAAAGCACCAACACCATTCATTCTCTTTCTCTAATACGCATTATTGGGTGTCAGTTCTGCAGGACACTGTGCTAAATGGAGGGGTGCAAAGGAGAATTAAACGTCATTGTTCTTTTTACCGAGTTTGCAGTTTAGTGGAAGATACAAGCCAACCCTATACAAAAATAAATATCTGCAATAAAATAGGAGAGCAGGGGTGCCTGGGTGGCTCAGTCGGTTGAGCGTCTGACTATTGGTTTCAACCCAGATCATGATCTCACAGGTCGTGGGATCCAACCCCGCATCGGGCTCTGTGCTGAGTATGGAGACTGCTTGGGATTCTCTCTCTCCCTCTCTCTCTGCCCCTCCCTCGCACGCACACTCTTTTCTCCCTCTCAAAATAAATAAATTAATAAACATTATTAAAAAAAACAAACAAACAAACAGGAGAGCAGATGCTAACAACGAGGAGTGGTGAGTGGTAGTTCCTAAATGTCTATCAGCGAAGTGTTCCTAGACTGGTTGCATTTAAATTGTTTGGAAAATAAAATACAGTTTTCTTAGCCCCACTCTAGCCCCTTGCTTGTTAGTGTGGTCTCAGCCTTGGCACTGTCTGGAAACTTGTTAGAAATGTAAGGCTTCCAGCCCCATCCTAGACCCGCTGAGTCAGAATCTGCATTTTCAGTAAGCTCCCAGGGCCCTCCGTGTGCAAGCCAAAGTTGACAAAGTGCTAGTCTGAACTACAGAATTAGACACTCTGGGCGTGGGATCCTGGGAGCGGGTATTTTTGACAGACTCCCCAGAAGGTTCTGGGATGTAATCATCCAGGGGAAGGGGGGCTCTCACTGGAGACGTGGGACATTGCAGGGGCTCCGTACAGCGATGGGTCTGGAGGGTAGGTGGGGAGTGGGGCGTGGAGAGAGTTCCACATAAGCAAAGGTATCGAGGCAGTGCCGATTGTTCCCCGGGAAGGAAACTCTCATGTGGCCTCCCCATCTTCTCTGAGCCCCTGTTTCTGCTTTCCTATAAATGTTTAGACACACACATGCATCTTTTTTCTTAACGGAAGGAGTGTTCCTGTTCAGAATTGTGGCAATCCTTCTAATTGCCCCTTTGTTGCTGGATTCAGTTCCCTCTGTTTTCCTCTGAGACCTTGCCCCAACAATGACCTCCTTCTTTCCATGTCTTCAGCCTTTCCTTGTCTATGGGCGCCTTCCCCTCAGTTGTAAACATGAGCAAATGTCTGCCATTCCAAACAAAAGCCACCTTTGACCTTGCATGTCCCTCCAGCTACTGCCCGTCACTCTCCTGCCCTCCACATCTTTGAGAAAATGAAAACTAAGGTTTTTTTTGTTTGTTTTCAAAAGAGATACATCCTCCGTATATGAAATTAGAAAATAAAATAGTCATAGGGAAGAGAAGGCAGAACCATAATATCAATAGCTAGATGATAATAATCGACTTGTATTTCTAACATGTCTCTGTTCATAAAATTACTTTAAGGGGCACCTGGCTGGCTCACGCGGTGGCGCGTGGGACTCTTCTTCTCAGGGTTGTAGGTTTGAGCCCCACGTTGGGTGTAGAGATTACTTAAAAAATAATTGTTTTAAAAAGTAATTTAATATTTTTTAAGTTTATTTATTGACAGAGAAGGAGAGAGAGAGAGAGAGAGGGAGCGAGCATGAGCGGGGGAAGGGCAGAGTGAGAGAGAGAAAATCCCAAATAGGCTTTGCTTTGCACTGGTAGCCCCGACATGGGCTCAAACTCACAAACCATGAGAGTGAGATCACGACCTGAGCCAAAACCAAGAGTCAGGTGCTTAACTGACTGAGCCATCCAGGTGCCCCTAAAAAAGTACTTCAGAAGCATAAAATGTACCTTAGTGTTCACACTGTTTCACAATGTGTATGTTATATTTTTATAAAAAAATGTTAATGTTTATTTATTTACTTATTTTGAGAGAGAAACAGAGAGCGAGCAGGGGAGGAACAGAGGGGGGGGGGGGGAGACACAGAATCCAAAGCAGGCTCCAGGCTCCGAGCTGTCAGCACAGAGCCTGACGCGGGGCTCAAACCCACGGACTGTGAGATCATGACCTGAGCCGAAGTCAGATGCTTAACTGACTGAGCCACCCAGGCGTCCCAACATTTTTAATATTGTAGGACACGACCTTGTCCCACAACCTTGAAGATCATTCAGTGACGTTGCATTTTAATTTACAGTGTTATCCTTAGTGGCTGTATAGTATTCTGTGGTGCAAGCTGGATATTACCTTGAACTTGTAACGCATGTGTTTCTCCCCCTGCACACCCTCCTTGACACTGTCTCCTACCCTGGTACCTGCTTATTACAGTGCCTTCTCCCAGTACCCCCGCCCCCACCAAAGGATACTATACATACCGGCGTTAGTATTCTTCACCTGGGTTTTTACTGCAGAAATTGAGACAGAATTTTAACACAGATTCTCACGGGGCACTTGGGTGGCTCAGTCAGTTAAGCGCCCGACTTCAGCTCAGGTCACGATCTTGCAGTTTGTGAGTTCAAGCCCCGCATCGTGCTCTGTGCTGACAGCTCACAGCCTGGAGCCTGCTTTGTATTCTGTTTCTCCCTCTTTCTCTGCTCCTCCCCTACTTGAGCTCTGTCTCTCTCTCTCTCTCTCTCTCAAAAAAAAAAATAAATAAACATTAAAAAATTTAAAAATAAATAAATAAAACAGACTTTCATGACTCATGGTAGAGGCACTAGAGATATTAGAAAGAGAAATATTGTGCTCAGGGGTATTTCAGGGGTCTGGAAAGATTTATGCCACAACTGTGGGCAGTGTCCAAGGTCACCATGACTCGGATTCACAGGGATGAGTTAAAAGGAGAGTTGGAAATGATCAGGCTTGTATTCTGTACCTTTTGAGTTAAATTCAGTGATAAAGGAGATGGAGAGACTCTAGATTCTATGATCTGAGAATAGAGGGGAACTGGGCTGTGTGTTCTCAAAGTTCTAGCACCACCATGACATGGAGGACAGAGCAGAAATGGAAGTGAGGTAGAAAGGACCTAGTATAGCCCACTAAGTGTTCTATGGCCCCAAACTGGTTTGGGAGGAAGGAAAGATTCACTTGTGCTTTTATAAATGATGCGGGTCTTAGGTGATCAAGAAAGTGCTGGAGAACTGAAAGAGTCTTGAGCCAAGGGCACTCCAACATGGGAAGTCTGCATGGGGGCCAGCATCCAGACCAGTAGGCATGTGGGCATCTCGGGAGATACAGGGTGGAGGGGAACACACAAGCACAAGTCAGGCTGACAGATACATGTGGGAATTGTAGCACAGATGGGTGCCAAGCTGCCTCACCCTCACCTTTTCCTGCCTCTCTCAGCCCATTTCACTGAAGCACTCTGCAACTTAGAAATTTCCAGAACCAACGTGGTGGCTTGCAGTGGTACCTACTCACAGACAAGGGTCTGCCATAATTTATTTAACTTTTTTATCTTGTCTTGGAAGTTTGTTTTGTTTTGTTTTTCCTCCCAGGAAGTTATTATTATAAGTGATGCATAGCCAAGCATCTTCATTCATTCTCTCCATGGCGGGCCTTCCTCAATTGTTCAACTTGGTGTAACCTGTGTTTTGTTCTCTCTATTCTAACAAAACAACAATTATAAAGGTGATCAATGAACTCCATCTTGTCAAACAAGGTGAACTCACCTTCATTAATTTCTCCATGTTTGGCATCGATTCCCTATTTGAGGCTGATTCGTATTCCCTTCTTTTGAAATTCTTACCTCTCTTGAATTTCTCAGTATAATTCTTTCTTTGATTTCTTCTACTTCTCTGACTTTTCTTTCTTAGTTTACTTCTCTATCTCCTCTTCCTCCAAAACTCATTTAAATGTTGATGCTTTTCAGGTTATTCTCCTCCTTGTTTCCTTCTTATTTTCCATTTTGTTCATGTGGGTTCTTAGTCAATGTCTTGTGTTTGACTATCTCCAAAATGTGGTCACTCCTGAATCTTTATCTCTTATCTGAAATGTTCACTACATTCATTTATTAATGATACCTTCTTAAGGACGTTCATCCATCCATCCATCCATCCATCCACCCATTCATTCATTTATCCACTTAGTATTTATTGAGTACCAACCAAATGCCTGCCAGATACTAGTCTAGGACAAAACAAATATACCTGTGCTCTTAAATTTTTCACTTTAGTTTGCTGTAATGGAGAGCAAACATATAACAGGAGAAAATTGCATTTTTTCAGTCAACAACTCTGAAATCGGGCTCACTATCTTCCTCTCCATACCTATGACTCCCCCCATCAACTGCCATAGCCATGAGTGGTATGATTACCCATCAGGTTTTTCATGTAAGAATCAATCTCAGTTCTCTTGCACTTTGCTTTGTAAGGCAGGATAGCTTGTGGTTAAGAGGCTGGGCTATACCATCCTACAGATCTTGGTTCAAATTTTGTCACTTACCAAAGCTGTATGACTTTGGTCAAGTTATTTAACCTCTCTAAGTTTTTTTTAAAATAAAAAAAAAATTCCTACGTCACAGGATTGTTTAAGTGTGGATGAAATAATATATAGTTATGATCCTTACCTCTATATAATACTTATTAAATGGTAGCTCTTGTTCTTTTATTATTAGTATTATTTGCCTGCACTTTTCAAAATGGCAGCCACAAATGCATATGGCAGTTAAGCACTTGGAATACAGTTTACCATGAGATGTGCCATAAATTTAAAACACATACTGGATTTCAAAAGAGTACCCCCCCCCCCAAAAAAAAAGAATGTAAATTGTGTCAGGAAAAATATTATATTGATTATATGTTAAAGTAATATTTTTGACATATCATGTTAAATATTATTAAATTTCATGTGTTTGTCTTTTTAAGTGTGGATACTAAAAAATGTAAACTCACATATGTACCTATCACTATATTCCTCTTGTATGGTGTTCTCAACATTTCTCAGTATGCTTCCTCTGCTCCATACATCCATGGACCATATCATTTCTCTTCTCTGTTATTGCAGTAGTGTCCTACTATGTTTCTTCTCCCTCTGAACTTTCAAATCCACCCTTTACAGTGTCGCCTGGTTGATACTTCTAGAACGTTAGAAAAAGTTTTTCCACTACCTGCAGGTAAGGCTTGGGGAGCATAGCTTCTACCTCTAAACTTTCCTTGGACCCTTTCTCGCTTTCTCCATGGAACCCACTGCTCAAAACTATTCATGCTTCTATGCTTTTGTAAATAGTTTACTTCTACCTGAAAGCAATTATCTCACACTTCCCCCAAAGAATTCCTTTTTATCCTAAAGAATTACCTTGTTACCTGTGTAAAGTCTTCCCCACCTCTTCTTTTATGTCTTGTTTGTGAAGCCCTCTCTCTTTCTTTCTCAGTTACTTATTACTCTTTTTGGACTTTGGGTTTCTTAAGAACTGGGATTGTAATTTATTAACTGTATTTACCATATGTATCAGAATATTTTTAACATACTTAAGTCATGAAAATATTTAAACAAAGGAAGAATAGATTGGGGGCGTTTTTCCTTAAAAGAGCAAGCAAACCATAAAATCAACTAAACATTCAGTATTGTCCGTTCGTATATTTCCCCCATGTATTTGGAAAAAAGAACCATGTCTGAGACACACCGATTGCCTACGTAAATATAATATAACATCTTTTCCAAAGACGATGGGTGCATTCGGTATCAGAAGTAGTATTTGGATTTACAGCCAAGTTTGATTTTCCATTCCCTAGTTCAGCTAATGGAAACAATCGTAAACAATGTATACACCTCTTGAAATGGGCAATTCTTCAATAGAAACTCTAGAACTTGATCAGTTTACTCTTTGGCATATCCTATCTTCTCTAAATTAAAAAAAAAGCAGTAATTCCTTACCCTTGTTGGAAGTTCTATTATATGATTTTAAACTATGAAACTTGGGTGAGTGACTCTGTCTTTAAGGTCCTGAGGTATGCTCCCTGAGTGTTTGCACAGCTCTCTGCTTCCGAGGTATGGTCTCCATAGATTGTCTCTTGTCTGACAGAAACCTGGCCTGGGAATTGCCCTTCCCCAGGGGGAGAGCATTGAAACCACTATCAGGTGCTAATGATTTCTGAACCAGACAAAAACAACCGAGAGACGTGAACACAGATTTCTGGGCTGTCATCCCCTTCCTGGTGATTTATTAACTGGAAGGCACTGCTTGTTTTCAAAGGCGGAGCAGTTAGGGAAGGTCTACACTCATCTTTGCAAAATCTTAAGATCCTAAAAACAGATATAATAGTATACTGACCTAATTTTCCAGGCGAGGGTTACCCAATAGGTCAGTCAGCTAATTCCACATTTTGATGTACTGTGAAAAAGTATGGTCATTGGATCAAGAAGTCAGCTGGGGGGAGGAGGGGAGTTGGCCTTTAAGGGGAAGATAGATGATAGATGACATCATCATTGGCAGTGGCCTTGCTTGCCTTTGGGGACTCGAGTTTCATAAATTATCACAGATTAATGTTTGTGCAGCACGAGTTGTATAGAGGCAAGGAGATATGATGCACTTTGCAGGAATTACTAGTACTAGGAAAGAATTTACCACACACCAAAAAGATATTTCAGTTCAAGTGAGTCAAAAATCATAGTGCAGATCCACTCGCTTTTAAAATGGACTATTGTGACATACCAAGGCACAGTGTTTTAGGCCAGAACTTTATTATTATTACCATCATCATTGGTAATTAAATATTGTGTTAATAGATTGGAATAAATAAAATTCCTTTTTTCATTTAAGATTGCCAGTTTCAGATTTAACCTCATCCTCACAAATTCTGTATAAACATAACCTCACTGGCAGAGTACAACAGGCATCAGCCAACTTTTTCTGTAAAGGGCCACATAATAAATATCTTAGGCACCACAGGCCATAGAGTCTCTGTAGCAGTTGTTCACCTCTGTCCTTGCATCATGAAAGCCATTTCATGTAAATGAAAACATGGCTGTGTTTCAATAAAACTTTATTGGCAAAGGGCAGGAAGACATAAACAGGCAGTGGGCTGGGTTCAGCTCACGGCAGAAGTTTGCTGACCCCTCTGGTATAGTATATAATACAGTATTATATAATACAGTATATCTACTAGATATGCCTTCATTTACCCAACCGTTTTCTTATTATTGGGCATTTAGATTATTCCCCACATTGCCCTATTCTAATAAAAAAAATTTTTAAACAGACATCTCTATGATGAAAACCCTCTCTGCATTTCCACAATTGCCCTTAGAATACGTTCCTAGAAGTGCAATTTCTAGGTCAAAGGCTATAAATACTTTGAAAGCTTTCTATTCTTTGCCACTTGTGGGAAGTGTGAATTGGTGTGCCATCTCTGGGAAACAGTTTGGCAATGCCTAATTGATACCTCCCCAAGATCTTACTAGTTCTAAATAGGATCATTTGGATAGGCAATGAAAGGAAACTGTGTGGATTTTCTGTTTAAAAGAAAAAAAGGCAATTCAGTGTCTTGGTTCTTCTGTAGGTGTGACTGATTATGGAAGTTCAACTTTTTTACAAGTTTACTATCCCTTTGTTTTTACTCTATTTCAAAGATTTCATTTATATCTTGGCCCTTTTGTTCTCTCTCCCTCATTTGTTCTCTCCCTCTCTCCATTTTGGCTTTTCCTCTCCAATTTTATTCCCATTAGAGCTATTTTAGATGGTAAAAATCTAAAAGCACAGGGTTCTAGAATCAGACCACCCCGATTCATACTCTGCCACTGCTACTTGCTGTCTATACAGCCTTACTTAGCTTTTCTGTGCCTCACCTTCCATATTTCTAAACCAGAGTCAATATGGGGAAAGAATAAAGAGAAAAGAATATAAAGCACTTTATGCATTGCCAAACACCTAGTAAATGTTAATAAATACTACCTATGACAGTGATAATGAAGGCACAATTCCTTCATTAGATAAATGTTCTTTCTGTACCTGGTGATTGAATACATTTTCTTTTAACTTCCTTATGGTGTAATTTTAAAAATTTTCCCATGGTGTTATTTGGCTGTAAGGTATGAAGATAGACTTTATAACTGATTGGTCTTCCAATTATTCCATTAAAAATTGTTTTTAATGTTTAGTTTTGAGACAGACAGATAGGCAGAACCTGAGCAGGGGCGGGGGGCAGAGAGAGAGAGGGAGACAGAATCCCAAGCAGGGCTCCAGGCTCTGAACTGTCAGCACAGAGCCCGGACATAGGGCTTGAACTCATGAACCTCGAGATCATGACCTGAGCTGAAGTCAGAGGCTTAACTGACTGAGCCACCCAAGCACCCCTCCATTTTTTAAAATTGAATAGCACATTCCTTCCTCATTAGTTTGTGCTGTGACCTTCATCTGAAATTTTGGTTTTTCCCATTTTAGAATCTGCCTGTGGGAAACGTAATGCCTTAAATTATTTGTTGCTTTACTCTGGCTTCTTCACTGGTGACTTAATTACTGTGACTATAAGATTTTTAACACCCGATAATGCGACTTATTTGCATTATTCTCATCTCCCGTTTTTTTTCTTAGACATTCTCATAAATTTATTCTCCCAGTTGCATTGTATAGCCACATTGACGATTTCCAGCAAGAATTGTTATTAACGTGAATTCAGAACAGAAGTACAATACTGATAGAATAACTTGAGAATACATTGTTATGAGAAGCATTCTTCCCAGCCTGGAGCATAATGTACATCCTCATTTATTCAATTCTTCTTTGATATTTTTCAGTGGAATTTTGCTACTCCCCATATTGGGTAAAAATAGACAATGTTTATTGAAAATTAATTGTGTGCAAGGCATCACTCTAAAGACTTTTAACTTCTAAGACTAAAAGAGACAGGTTTGTCATCCCATTTAACAGGGGTGACACTGAGGAACATGGAGTGTAGGTAATTTGTCCCTGTTCACCGTAGTCCAAAGTCAGAACCAGAGTCTGTCTCCAAAAGCCCAGTTTGTTAGATTGTGATACACTCATCACATACAATAGATGTTAAGAAAGTTCTTAGATATATCACTGTGGCTGTATGAATGAGATTGTTTCCCCCCCAAAATATTCCTTTTAATTTGTTACTTCTAACATAGAGAGGAAAAATAATTGTCTCTTACTGATAAACCTTTATAATTTGTGAGCAAAAATCTATGTTCAGAGATTAAAAAAAAAAAAAACCAGAAAACTGGATGCAGGTTATATTTCAAGGGAAAAAATAGAAAGTAAGAAAGCTAAAATTGAGGTGTGTCCATAAACAAATTTAGTTTTGTTGTAGGTTTTTATCTTGCAAACTGGGAAAAGAACAGTTTGAGTGTTGTAACGGATTACCTTGGTTAGCTTGAGGAAGAAAACCCTGTCTTCAGAAAAGGGTTTGAGAAACATGACCAGTGATCATTCTCTATGTCACAGAAGGGTCCATGGGCACCCAAGAGAAGAAATCCAAAATTTCCTACACATTAGCAGTCTCTTCTGTAGGTTCCTTGAGGTTTTTCACTGTGTTCTCCATAAGAAGAAATTAATAATATACTACTGGCTTTTAAGTATTGAACCACATCTACTAGAGTTTTTCATTCTCTCAATACCTTGTTGTCCTTGCTGACGGTTACAGTGTCCGTCTGGACCACTTTATGGACCAATTATGCAGCTGCTTCCCCACCCCCACCCTCAATGCTCTTATACACATGCAGCTGCACAGGTGTGAGGTAGTGTAATCAACTGTTGCCAATCAAATAATAGGATATTCGGAACAATTAAAACATCAATCATTTGGAAATAATCTGGCCAGAAAATTTGCAGACAGTTTGCTACTGCTCCATGAATGTCGCTATTGGGGAAGGGACATGGGTTCTGATTTGAGATTAGAGCTTCACGGGATAAAGACCCCTACACAGAACCAACGGAACTGTAGGAACATGTGGTTTTCTAAAATGCAAGGTGACCCATTGGCCTATCGGTCTCTAATGGGGAAAGATCTCTCTCTCTCTCTGGTCCTGGTTGGCTACCTTATAGGTTACGAGTGAAGTGGATTATATTATATTCAGGAGCCACAAGGAGAAAGAGACATTATTGGCAAATCTAATATATCACCTTCTCTGGATTCCAGAAAATTTGTGTGTGATTGCTTGGTTAATTATAAATCCATCAGCCAAATCAAATGGTTCTTGCTGGTTGTTGCTACTTCGTACTGTTCTTCTCCTCCTCCTCTACTGTTTTCCTCCTCTTCCTCCTTCTTTATTCTCATTTTGCCCTATGTAGAGTAGCTACCTTCCCCCATATATCCAACATTTTCTTCCTGTTTTTTTTCATAGGATTCCTCATCTACTATACTTGACTTTTCTTGTGCCACTTGTCTCTCCCCACTAAAATGGAATACTTCACAGAGCAGGAGTTGCATCTATTCTTTTGGTATATTCACAGACCCTAAAAGAGCATGGGACCTATAGTAGTTGCTCCATAAATATATGTTGGGTGGATAATACAACATTGCCTAAAGAGCAAATTACCTCTTTGTCTTTGTCATAGAGGAATCTATGCTTAATTAGTATTTTGATGCATTAATTAACTCCAAACATGTTTTGTTTGGGTCTCCTATATACTAGGTACTCTGATAGGTTCTCTGAAAGATTTAGAGAAAGATCATCCATGGGTCTTGTCATTGAGGTTGTGCTCTATAAGCAAAGACAAAGCTGTAAAAATATGATTACATTATAATACGGCAGGTGTGAAAATAAAAATACCTTAGGAAAAAATAGTTGGCCCATAAATACCAGCCATGTTATAAAGACAATCCTTCCAGAGAAGGTGGATGATTAAACCAAGCATGAAAATATGGATAAGAGTTTTCTAGGATTGTGAAATCGTAGAGGACATCATGAGATTTGTCAGAGGTAGGAGGGTGTGAGAAAATATAGTCTGTTAGTCTCCAGTGAATCTGGGTTTCTGGACTATCCACACACTTCAACTTGTAAATGAACCTGAGGCTCAAAGTGAACCATAGGCTCTCTACCAGTTACACAACTGTCTCTTTGCCTGTGTTGGTGGAAAGGGTGTGAATCTCCAGAGAGAGCCAATGATGAAGCGGTAAGCTGCTCTTAGTTTTTCCTCGAATGCTTTTTTCCAACATGAGTTTCTGCTCAAATATTTGATGACCATGTGGTTTGGCTGAAGGGAAGAAAGTTTATGAACACAACATAATATTGGCGTCAGAATTTCATTGATATCTGTGTCCACAAGGACTGACTGGGCTGGATAGCAAACCAAGATTCTGATAAAAGGAGATAATAGAAACTGGCCAAAGCAGGAAAGGTGTTTTGCTTAGCCTGAGTCAGAGGTAGTAAAGAGAAGCTTAAGAAGCAGGTAACTCAAGAATTTTTGAGCCTGTGAATGGGTAAGTCAAAATTTTAAACTTCAATAATTTGTGACAATAGTAAAGATCTTTTTCTATTATATTAGGTTAATGCTGTCAGCTTTGGTCTAGATGCTTCTCTCATTAAGTATGCCTTTCCTATTGTCTCTAAAATGAATGTTAATAAGGATTGTTTAATGCTAATTTATTTTTTATAATCATTTATTTAATGTTGAGCTATATTGTAATTAAGGATCATTTTAGAGCTTTTCATTTCACACATGAAAAAACTGAGGCTCAGAGAGAGGAGATGGTTTATCCCGGTAACATAATTGGTCAAGGTGTGTGATGGGAACAAGGTCCTGACCTGTTTTATTTATTTTTGAGAGAGAGAGAGAGAGAGAGAGAGAGAGAGAGAGAGCACGTGCACATGAGTGGGGGATGGGCAGAGAGACAGGGGGACAGAGGATCCAAAGCAGGCTCTGTGCTGACAGCAGCAAGCCCAATGCAGAGTTCAAACTCATGAACCATGAGATCACAACCTGAGCCCAAGTTGGCTGCTCAACTGACTGAGCCACCCAGATACCCCACAAGTGTCCTGACTTCTAGTTCAGTTTCCTTGCTCGAATATCTATGCATTGTGTTCATGTTTTGATCTGTTCTGCTGGGGAGGACATGGATTTCAAATCATATATGTGTAAGTTTGAATTCTAAGTCCAGGACTACTTCTTATCCATGTGAACGTAGATAAATTGCTTTAAATTCAGAATTTAAAGTTTTTCTCATCTGTGGAATATGGGGTTAGAAGCTAGGGAGATAAAAGAAATTGTATTTGTAAGGTTTCCAGCCCAGGGCCTGTCTCAGTCTAGGCAGTTAGTCAATGTTAGCTCAAATCACAGGTTGGGTTTTACTCTGAAGAAGTAGTCTGGTATTAAAAAATGGCATTTTGGATTCTACAACCATAAATGAGAACTCTCTAAGTGAATTTCAGCTGAATTTCTGACTTGATGGTTTTGACGTAAAATAAACATTCAGATTCCCTGGTCTCTTGAATGCCAAAGAAGCCGGTACAGGTAATTGCTTTTCCAAGTGTAGTGATGCTTCTTTCCACTGTTGCAGATCACCCATCAAAGAGTGATAACATCTAGTTTTTTTTTTATTATAATTTATTGTCAAATTGGTTTCCATACAACACCCAGTGCTCATCCCAACAAGTGCCCTCCTATAACGTGTATTGAACTTTGTGATCAGTAAGAGAGTGAGATAAACCTTTGAAACCATTTCAGTGAGATATTATTTCATACCTATGAGGATGTCGATTACCCAAAACACAAAAGATAACAAGTATTGGCAAGGATACGGTGATGATGCAGAGGGTGCAGAAACTCTTGTTTACTGTTAATGGGAATGTAAATTGGTGCATGCAATATGAAAAAAAATGGCATGGTGGTCTCTCAAAAAATTAAAAATAGAACTATCATATGATCCAGAAATCCCACTTCTGGGTATATATCTAAAGGAATTGAAATCAGAAACTTAAAGAGATAACATGCAGTCCCCTGGAGATTTCTATTTTTCGGTTTTTCTTTTCTTTCTTTTCTTTTTTTTTTTTTTATCTCTCAGGCTTGTCCACATGATCCTCCAGCAATGGTCAGTTACAGTATAGATTTTTCTACCCTGGCACTGGTTTTCATGGAGGTTTCTGTTCTGGTAACCCATGACTCTGTATTTCCTGGTTTGTGTCTCCAGTTTTTGTGGTAGCAATTTTCCCTGGCAGATCTAAGAAGAGTTGTTGACCTTTCAGCTTGATCGGTTTTGTATTTGTTGTTAGGATGGTGTGACAACTTCCAACCTTCTCACATGCCAGACCAGACCCATCATTTTATTTTAAATTAAAAATTGCATTATGTTTTAAAATGAGAGCTGCATCCTTCTAGAAAAACAGAACTATTATATTGAGTATATGTCTACCAGTATTTTTAAGTTACTCGACTTGGGAGCTCATTTTTTGATTGTAATGATTTTCAAAGTTATCACATAATAAAGGAGTTCATTTATCAAGTTGTTAGAGATACATTCTTAAATACATCTGAGCATAGTAGATAATTTTAAATAGTTAATTCCTAAGGACAATGAATAAAGGAGGAAAGTGTATTTGGAAAATAAAGCTTTCTGGATAATTCAAGTCAACAGAAACAGAGCCTAAATATTCTATCTAAAAACTCCAAACCAAATCCAAATCATTCCTGACTGTAAACCTAAATTAATCTGAATTAAAGTTCAAATTCTGTCTCCTCAAGAGACCTTTCATATGAGTTGGTAAATTTCCAATTACATATCATCCCAGAGTATTTACTATGTTTGGAGAATACCCACAATGCCAAATTTCAATCTTGTCTATGGCAGATGAGTTTTGCAAAAGGGATTAAAAGGACATGAGTGGAATGGCATTTAAGGAATCAGAGCATAATGCACCAACCCAAGTAAATGAGGTCTGTGAGCTGTTGTTTGCTTTCTGTAGATTTACCACCACTAGCTGCCAGGTGATAGAATCTGATTTCTCCAAAGTCTCTCAGACAATAACATCTTTTGTCTGGATACATTTGCATACAAATATTTTAAAAGACCTGGTAACGTGCTGGTAAGAAACAGAGCTCAGGTAGTCCACCTCTGTTAAGCTTCTGAAAGTGTTTCTTTGCCGACGATTTTTGGAGTTGTAAGCCCTGGGATTCATGGCTCCCTCTCAGTCCATGAGACTCACTTACCTGAGGCAAATAGATAAAACTTTTTTCTTAAATGCAACCCATCAGTGGGAAGCCAGTGTATCATGCAGGTGTTGCCTTTACCTTGCCAAGGGCAGACTTCTTCAGATATGAGATGTGTTCTTTAAATTTTCACTGCCAGACTTGCCAGGACATGCATGTGCAGAAGCTAAAACAAAACAAAACAAAACACAACACAACAAAAAACAAAAAACAAACCAAAAAACCTCTTTTTATACTATTCTCACAGCCTTTTGGCAGCACTGTAGCCTTCATTTATAATTTGGCAATTAAATTTTCTTTTGTACTTGGAGAAAATAGTGAATGTAGCTTCCTAGTGTCCTTCTACCCAGTGGTGTCAAAAGACTTAAAAACAATTGTTGTGTAAGCGTCAAGGGTGTGAGGCCCATTTCAGTTGGGGTTTTTGTTTTGCTTTTCCAGTTGACTCTCTGCAAGTCTCTGGTTGCTGGATACCATATCCATAGTGGGAACTTTGAAACTGGATCAGTAGACTTCCACTTCTTACCCCAAGCCCTCTGACCCCTGATGCATTTTTCTTTCCCAGAAATTCCTGTGAAGATGGGAATGACTGACTTTGAAAATCCAGACTACCTGATTGAATCATTTCAATCCTACCCCAAATCATGGCTGCAGTGGGAAATGTTATTTAAGATATATTAGTCTATATTCTAAAGAAAATTTGGTCATTTATTAAAAAGAATTCTTCAAAGGTATCTAGTAGCTGTGAACAACCTCTGGTTTTGATGCCATTCTGTTTTCTGTCTGAGTCCCAAGATCAACTTCAAGTGTCTTCAGAACACATTACTTTTGGACGGGGTTGACAAAGAACAAAGGTCATTTTGAACAGGCTCAAAATTGTGGATTCTCCCAAGGTAGCACAGTCACACCAAAGTACAAAGCTGCATTTCCGTTTGAAGAGAATCATTGAGGAACTGAAAGCCAGCTACAAAAAGTGGTAAAAGGCAGGCAGATTTGCTGTTAGCAAACAGGAAGCCTGCTGCCTTTCCTTCACTCTATGGTAGAGTCAGTAAGATCAGACTGAGGAAGTAATTCGTATCCCTACCTACTTTGTGATACAGACTAGTTGCAAAATAACGTCTGCCTTATTTTTCTTTAGGGGCAAGCCACTCATGCACATGAAGGACAACCAAAGGTTGTTTATTCATTCACTTTTATATTTATTTAAAGTCACTATGAAATGCCTACCAGGAAGTCACCACGAAGAGTTAGGGGGATGGAGGAGGGTGGGTGGTGGCGACTGCCAAAATGATGGAGACAAGGCATTGAGAAGTTCATAGGATGATGGGGAAGGTGGCTGTGCATATAAATAATCATAACTTGTAGTTACAAGTATGATAATAGAACCTTGGACAATATGCTATATAAGGACACATTTTTCTGGGCAAAGGGAGGATTTATTAAAGATGCATGGGCCTTTAGTATGTCACTGGTAAAGTATATCTAGCTGTTCTAGACTTTAAACTTTCTCAGTTAGACAAACAAATCCATTTTATTTTATTTTTTTAATGTTTATTTATTTTTGAGAGAGAGAGCGAGAGCGGGGCTCCAGACTCTGAGCTAACTGTCAGCACAGAGCCTGACGTGGGGCATGATCTCACGAACTGTGAGATCATGACCTGAGCTGAAGTTGGATGCTCAGCCGACTGAGCCACCCAGGTGCCCCTAAACAAATCCATTTTTATACTATAGATATGAATGGACTTGCATTGAGTAGGATTGAGCAGCTGAGACTTGAAATGCAAAACCAGGAACCAGTAGGTGGTGTGGCGCTAATGACCTTGGATGTCAAGGATCCCACGAGTTTTGGTCTCTGGTGGTCTATGTTAATATGGTGATATAAGTGGGAGTAAGAAGCACCAAAACTTGGCCCTTTGGAAATGGGCACCGTTTAACACACCGTCATGTGCATCCATAATTTCCTCTTCTTATTATGCTTGTCAAGTTTAAGGTGTGGATGTTCCTGCCTCGCTGGCTATGGCTGTGTACGTGTGTGTTACAATTCTTTCTAGACCTCAGCCAGGAGTTTGGGAAGTTTCGAAAGGAGCATTGGGCAAGGGTAGTGAAAAACAAGATGGAGAAATTAGTTTGAAAAGGCAAGGGAAAAAGAGGACAGCTTTCTAGCTTAGAGCAGATTCTGTTTCCTTGGTCCTCCATGCTTTCTCCTTCCCCAGATTTTTATTGCACCTGCTGACTTGTGGAACCCATCTTTCCTGGAATGTCATTGGTCAAAGTGCTGTACATCAGTAGAGAACAAGATTGGAAAGCAGCTGGGGTGAGACCAGATTATGCCTACAAAATGGTAGCTTGGGACAAAATTCTGTCTTTGGTTTTCTGACATTCCACTCTGATGATCATGAATCATAGAACAATAGATTGTATAGACAGAATTTGCAAAACAATAATAATAATAATTTCTAAGTGGCTCTTGTGTGTTTTAATGGTTTCATATACAAGAATCCTTTGCATTATTTTTTTTTAATTTTTAAACATTTTTATTAATTTTTGAGAGACAGAGAGAGACAGTGTGATCAGAGATCAGTGTGGGCAGAGAGAGAGAGGGAGACACAGAATCTGAAGCGGACTCCAAGCTCTGAGCTGTCAAACAGAGCCTGATGCGGGGCTCGAACCCACGAACTGTGAGATCATGACCTGAGCTGAAGTCGGATGCTTAACCGACTGAGCCACCCAGGTGCCCCGAGAGTCCTTTGCATTCTTAAAACAACCTTGATGTATGGATTTCAAAATATAACTAATAGCCAATGATAAAAATCACTGCTTATTGAACTCAATTACTTTGACTTGTAATGTAAATGTTAAATGGCTTTATTTTTTTACTTACTTATTTAAAAATGTTTATTTATTTATTTCTTCCTCTTGCGATACTGACTTTGCTAAGTCTTTAAAGGTTTTCATGATGGTGGCTGTTATTTTTGTTTAATCATTAGGAAAAGTGACCCCTGACCATGAAAATCAGGTTTTCTATGGCAGTCTGCCTGGGTACCTTTATAAGCTTTTCAATAAAATCAATTCATTAAAAGGATAATCGAATTTTGTTTATTTGGAAATAAACTCATAAATCAGAAACATATTCCACTGGAGCATATACCCTGATTTTTTCCCACAAAATTTCATCATCTTACCCGCGATTATAACAACATGAAAAGGCATAGCTTGGAAAATAGGAAGTTAAAGGAAACATTCTAGTGAGATTCGAAATGTGAAGTGGATATCCTTTGAATGGAAGTGAGCCTCTGGGGGAAGTCATTGAAAAGGACTGTTGAACATTAACATATAGTTAAGGAATGAATGAGGCTGGGTATCTCCTGGAGATTTTAAAGTGAGGATGATCTATCCTGTTCACCTTTACAATTCTTTGTCTTCGCTGAGATTTTGTCAGATTCTTGAATTTCAACTTGCTCATTATAATAGCAAATGAAAATCCCACTAGGGTAATCCCACGGAACCAGTTTGAGACCTTCTCTTTCCACAGTCCCGTTGTGGTTTGGGTGTTTAGAACATCCAGGAACTTGCAATTCAGTATCAGTTTCAATGGCCTAAGTAATTTCAGGAAATGAATGAAGTAAGTGCCCCATTTGACCTCCAGCAGTGTGCCTGGTTCGAGGGAACGTGGTGTTGTCTCATGACGACCTTGGAAATCACTTCTGTGACAATGTAAGCCTTATTCTAACAGTCAGAGGACGACAGATATTTTTTTAATGAAGTAGTGAGAGTTCAAGGAAGAAAAGTGACTAATGCAACATATTAGCCCACTCATGGTGAAGATGAGTACTGAAAAGGTTTGGATACGCTACTTCCTCTTTACTTTCAAGATAATTGCAGCATCCGGGACAATTAACGTTCAATCAATAGCTGGGCTCTGCCAATGTGCATTTTTCCTTTTTGTAGAATACCCAGAAGAAATCTGTTTTAATTTAAGAGGAAATTTCTCATTTAGGTGAATGAGACTGACAGGTTTGCTTCTGCCCCAAATGCCATATGCAAAAGCACATGTCAGGAGGAAGGCCAGTGACAAAGAGAATCTGGGACCCTTACTAGCTCTGTGACTTTGAAGTCAACTTTTTCCAGGCTCATATTTTTATTTGTAAAATAGGAGCGATAATTTTGTGTTGACTCATGAGGTTAAATAAGATAACATACTTGAAGTACTTAACATAGTGCTTGACCTTTAGGAAATGCTACATAGGAGAAAGCTGCAATAAATAGATTGGATGGTTGTTTTCCGGTGAGTTGTTTCTCCCTGCACTGATTCTCTTTTAACTAGATGGCAGTAATGGATTTGTATCTATTCTGGGGAAAAATCAGGACATGCAGAACAAACCTGGTTTTCTATTCCTTTGTCATGATATAAGCTCTTCCTCAGACAATACCTGGAACAAGTACTATTCAAGTGTATAATGAAAGGGTTCATTATTCGTAAATGGTTCTCTAACTAAGGTGAAGACTAGAAGAACCACGCCGGGATAGGTTGCTGATTTCCTTGGTTTACTAGGCT
Source organism: Cryptoprocta ferox (assembly GCA_028646485.1). Classification (NCBI taxonomy): domain Eukaryota; kingdom Metazoa; phylum Chordata; class Mammalia; order Carnivora; family Eupleridae; genus Cryptoprocta; species Cryptoprocta ferox. The sequence continues at coordinate 47,087,044 of CM053565.1, forward strand.
TAACGTGAGTTCTCATTATTAGAATTAGTGTCATAGCATAGATTTAGTATAATGGTGAGAATTAGCTTGAAGAAGAGTTCTGCTCTCTGGAGAGGGGCTCCCTGCCTTACCAATAAGAGAGAAGCAAAGGACACTCCCTGTGACTCTATAGTTTAGTGACTAAGTCCTTCCACACACACAGCAGGTGCTGCTTTTTGAAAGTTGGGTGGGTGACAATTAATATGATATATATTTTAAACCCCCTACAACACATGGCTGACACTTCTGTGGTTTGGGGAATTTTGACCCATTCTGGCACTGTTACCTTGCTGCCTGTGGCACGAGTTCAAACAATTCTCAGGTTTCACTGAGCCTACGGTTTTCCATCTGGTTGTTTTGGAACAACTTCCCTTTGTTCACTGATCAAACCAACAAATAGTAAAGGATCAGGTACAAAAATTACTAGGATCCAGGTGCCAGAATGGATGTGTTTCTATGACAGGATCCTGCTTCATTTTTAAGAAGAGCACACATTTTTTTCCAGAACTCCTAATGCCACGATCAGCATCTCATGGGACAAATGAAGGGAGCAGCCTCCATATGTAGATTCTGTACTCTATGTGAAACCCTTTGTCCTCAAACGCAAGACATTTCTAATTCACATCAAGAAACCACATTATTTGTTGTAGAGGAAAATTCTATGCCTGAATTACAATGTATGTATTTGTAGCTCCATTTTTAGAGAGAGGACTGATTAACCTGTCATAAGCCAGCAACATTACTGAATATCAGAATTACATATTAAGGTGAAATAATTTGGCTTATTTCATTCAAATCATTAAATTAAAAACCATATGATAGTTGGGTTGTATGTTAGAAAGAGCAAAGGAGGATGCATCTAAAGTTCTAGCTTAGTCTCATAGAACAACAAATTACAGTTAAAATATAGGAATGTGATGGTGGGGCTCCTGGGTGGCTCAGTCAGTTAAGTGTCCACATTGGCTCAGGTCATGATCTCAAGTTTCGTGAGTTCGACCCCCGCATTGGGCTTTGAACTGGCAGCACAGAGCCTGCTTTGGATTCTCTGTTTCTCTCTCTCTCTGCCCCTCCCCGGCTTCTGCTTGCTCTCTCTCAAAAATAAATAAATATTTATAGTATATATATATATATATATATATACACATATATATGTATATATAGAGAGTATATTTATTTATATATATGTATATATACACATATACATACTATATATATACATATGAATTTAACAAAAATTATCCATGAATCATGGAATGTCTAAGCTGGAAAGAATATTAGGTTTGGCTTTTAGTCATTTTAATTTTGCAGAAGAAAAACTGAGCCTAAGGGATGTTAAGTGACCTCTCAAGGTCACAGATTAGTAAGGGGCAAAGTTGAGACCACAAGCTAGACCTCTCAGTTTTAAGACCAGTGTTTTTCGAACCATATAATCAAATTGTGTCTTCTCTTCAACAATGTACAATTCAATTTAATATGATTTAATAATCATTTAGGGTTTTCCACACCTAGTTAGTTCCTACCATCTCATAATGATAACCTCTGAAACAAGTGTCCACAGGTTGAAGAGATGTAATGAAACGATCCAGAATTTACCATTTATTTCAGAAATCATCCCCCCAAGAGTTATATCTTACATATATATAATATATATTTTAATTGTTTTCTAGGATAACTGATTGAATGATGGGAAAGTTCAGTCAATGTATCAATCAGAATGAGTCAGAACCACCTATCATAATCATGTACTCCAGAGGTGAAATACCTGTTTTCCACTATACACTTTTTTCTTCACAGAGGCATGCTGGGAAATGGTTATTGGTAGACTTATTTTGTAATTAGTAGTATTATTATGTCTATCCCTGACTAATTTGAGGGAATTGGTAGCAGTCTGCTTTCCATTACAGCATGATGCATGGAGATTGGTGCTGTCGTAGCACTGCCTGGGCTGTGTGCTCAGATGACTCAACTGTGTGACTTTGCCAAGTCAATTCATTAACACAAAGTCTTTCTGATATATGGAGAGCACTGGCTATGCTTCAGACACCCACGCTGTGTTCCCCAGTCATGCTGGGATGTCCCTTTCATAGGTCCAAATGGAAGTACTGAAAACCAATAATGGACTTGCACTGAGTTAATCTGGCTATTAGATGAACCTATTTGAAAGAGAGGCAAGGACCTCAAATATAGTAACTGAAAAAGAATAGAAAATCCCCACTCTATCTGGACAAGAGGTAAAGTACCAGGAGACCAGCCAGCAGGTCGATCATCAGCAGATTTCAGGTAGTGGATTCAAGCAATTCATTCAAGTTCATCACAGTATCCGAGACAGAGCTCAGAAGAGCTTGCATGTTAGAGGTACCAGTACCTGAAGCTGAGTGTGAGTGAAAAAAGAAGCAATTAAAAACAGCATCTATGTCTAGTTAAACAAATTAAAAAAATAATAAAAATTTTGCTAGAGTAGAAATGATGAGAAGTCCTGGATATATTTTCTACAACAGTTATATGCTATTTCTTTTCTTTTTTTGTTAACTTTATTTATTTTTGAGAGACAGAGCATGAGCAGGAGAGGGGCAGAGAGAGAAGGAGACACAGAATCCGAAGCAGGCTTCCGAGTCTGAGCTGTCAGCATGGAGCCCAACACGGGGCTCAAACTCACGAACCATGAGATCATGACCTGGGCTGAAGTCGGACACTTAAAAGACTGAGCCACCCAGCCGCCCCATAGGCTATTTCTTTATGCTTTTCCTTTATTCTCAAATAATTTCTACTTACATTTGGGAGTTTCAGTTGACTCTTCCCACCACCACCCTCTTCGATTTCTTGTCTCCTCTCCCCTCGGAACTAACTATACAGCACATCAGCTGTCACAAGCCTAGAACTGATCAGACAGGAGTAATGTTGACTGATTGCTGTTCTCTGCTCTCCTCCAGTTACTGATACCTGAGCTGGGCCAACTGAGTGCCTTTAAGACCATGTTGCCGTGCTGAATACCTTGCACAAATCAGTTTCCTATGGTTCATTCAACTGCAGTCCTCCGTCTCCTTTTCAAACCAAATCACCTTAGGCACTGCAACAGGCAGGCCCTGATGCCATACTCTAATAGCTTGGTTATGTTGGTAATTATAATCATATGAGAGGAGTCTCTCATGTAGACTGGGACAACAGTAACCCAATAAAGGCAGGACATTGGTAACTTGAGTTCCCACTTCAAAAAGAAACTGATTTTTTTAAACATTTTCCTTCTTTGCTTAAAACTTCAGAAATTTCAGGAGTGATGTTAGAGAGTTGGGGCAGTTACACAGCATTCAAATTTCAAGCTTTGATAATTTCTGATCTCTAGGGGAAAAAAGGTGACTCACCACCCATCTATGGTTTATGGAATTGTGTTGCGCTATTCTGAGAAAGCAAAACAGATTGGCTCCAACAGGGAAATGGAAACACTTGTCTTCAAAGAAATGTAGGTAAGAGGGTTTAACACCATCAATGAAATCATGTTCCCTGTATTAAACACCTGCTCATTTTCCTTTAACTCTGGAAAGCAAATATCGTTCTCACGTGGTCTCCCCATTTGGCGATTCAAACAAAGTTGCCCAAAAAGGGCCTGGGGTTGATTGATTGATAAGTATTTTTTTGCTTATTTGTATTTGAGGAAATTAAGAAATACATTTCCCTAAATGTGAAGTTTGAAAAGTTCTCTAAGGTTCCTACTGTTTTTTTTTTTTTTTTTTTTTTTTTTTTTTTTTTTTACAATGTCAAAGGAATCCTATTTAACAAGTGTATTAGCATTAAGAATCCAACTCCTCTGTTTGGCTTTGCTTTTTTTTTTTTTTTTTATTTAATTGTGATCCCAAGTCTGGCTTTTTCCTGTGTTTGTCATTTATCATCCTGTCCAGATCAAAAATGGCCTCTGTCCCTGGATGGCACAGTTTTCTGTTACTTTCTATTTGTGTGGGGGCTTTGGGATAAATTATCAAGAGATTGAGACTTTCAGTGAATCTTTCAAAACTCAGCTTTCTTTTGTTTCCAGAAGTCGGCATTCATGTGATACTATAGGAGTGGTAGGATTTTTCCCCAGGTTTAATCTTGGCCCCCTGTTTCTGGTTTGATGAGGTCTTCTTAAGTGGCTGTAAAACTAATGCATATTATTAACACAAAACATTCTCAGGGGCACAGGAAGTTTTGAAAGTGACCTTTGGTACTGCTTGCTTAACCAATTCCTCAGGAATCAATTTAATCACAGAAGGGATGTTTACAAGAAGATCTGCAATGTACATACGTGTGTGCATATTTTACAGGCTGTTTTCTTGGATTAGCATTAAAAACATGATGAAAAAGAGGCCCAGCGTGGCGTGGGTGTTCCTGTTATTTCATATTTACGTTGGATCCTTGTAAAATCTTTTCCAAAGAGTGAATCAGATTCCTAGACAGAGAAGCTCCTGAACTCTGCACGTTATTGAAAAACCAGATGAGATATATTGAAAAGCATTTGCTTTGGATATTTCATGTAAGTGGATTAGTGTCACAGAATTGGACCAACAACAACAAAAAAAACAAAACAGTAACAACAAAATCCAACTCTAAATAAAACGAGAAAAGAACATTTCGAGGATAAGATGTTGCTGGATACATTTTCAGAATGTAGCAATAATAAGTTGATATGCTATAGAATACTGTGATTAAGATCTGGAACAAATAAAAGCATTAAAAAAGAAAGACAGCTAGGATAGAAGACGAAAGATGAGCTATGAGGCTGACGTAATCCAGTCAATAAGGCATTCCATCATGCAAGAGGAAAGGAAGCCCCTGATCAATTTTTGCAATTCTGTCATAATATGGTCCTCTAGGATGAGCAGGTAAATGGTATGATTAGGACCAGGTCATGAATATAGAAGTACAATGATATAATATGTCAACCCAACACTGAATAGCTGTCTAGAAATCTCCAGAAGATTAAGAAAAAAATTAACTCTTCATTTGACTGTGTCTGTATTAAATAAGTATAACCTGAGAATACACAGTCAGTTCTGCTGTAACACTTATTTGGCAAATGTAAGTTAGTTCCAGTGCCCTTGATATACAAGGGCGCAATTTGAACGTAGCGTGGGATGGCTTGAGCATAATGCATGATTTGAGCAAGCTTTGTGTTTGCCCATGTGTGATTTTGTCTCAAGAAGCACTAGGTGAATGAAAACTGCTATGCCTACACCTTACCTGAGCCACACAGGAAGACACAAAACCCATCTGCACAGTCCTTGAACACCTGCCAGTCCTCTCCATGTACCACATGTGTTAGGAGCTCATCCACCCACCCTCGCTATTATAACTTCCCATCAGATTTCAGATAATCTTCCTTCTACTACTTTGCAAGAACTCACAAGCTGTCAACCCTTCTTCTGATGCCCATGGCCAACCAGTAAACCTCAGGCCTTTCTCAAGACGAAGTGCCGTATTTCTTGTAGTATTGAGGTGTTCCTTAATACTGACCAAGTGTAAAACTGTTCCACCCTTTCTGTTAGGGTCCTGTTTTTTTTTTTTTTTATTTCTTTTTTGAACGTATCATTGACAAAACCTTGGAGTGATATGCACCCCCTGCCCCTTTCCCTGGAAGTCTTCTTTTTTTCTTTCTAGATCATGCATAGCATGGTGATTTTTAAGAAATCATAGCAGAACTATTACATTGAAGAGGAGAACTCATGGGTGACGGAAATGGGGGCGGAGGCAGAAAACACTTCAATGTGCCAGGACTCTGTGCCTTGCTATGGAATAGGGTCTGCTCACTATCCTCACTACATTAGACAGAAAACCTAAACATGTTACTTTGTCTTCATTTGCAAATTTGCCCTCTGGTCATTTTATTCCTAATGCTCCCGTGACTTCATTTACCTAGGATAACCTAACCAGTTGGCAGTGCCTCACACCCTGAGACGGGTTTTCCAAAGACCAAATGGACCATTTTCTTGTCTTTTCAAAGAGAGCCACACAGGAAGGAAAACAAGAAATTCAACTTTTAAGCTGGGCTATTCATGGCCTTTGCTAAATCCTGGCAAAGAGTCATGGTTTTTCATTACGATTCATCTCACTGATTTCCTAATGGAATGAACTGGCCTTTTCATTAAGGCCATTGGAGAGTGAAGTTGGGTTACCCAAGTCATTAAGTGCTGTTATCTGATGAGTGAAAAATGGATTACTTTTCAATATGCATTGGGGATCCCTGTGTTTTCTTTCACTGGGTTCTATTTTGTGAAAATTGGTTCAAGGGGAAGGAGAAGGTCAATGTTGCATATTCTGCCATGCTGGAACAATGTATGCCTTTCTGCTCTGTGGGCAATAGACATAAAATACATGGGTTCAGTAATCGGAAATGTAGTGCTCACATTCCTATTTCCCTTTTTAAGAGAGCCTAGCCATCTCACCTGCTCAAGAACATTCTATTCCCGTAACCAACAGGAATATTACTTCATTAGTTTCTTAGCTTTTCCATTAAAGCAGACACACACACACACACACACACACACACACACACACACAGAGTGACATTTCTTCCTTCTACCAAACCCCACTTCGTCGAGATATCGGTTTGCATAAGAGAGGAGAATAGGTTCATTTAAACCCCATCCTAAACTCACTATTAGGAATATAATGCTCTCTAACACTGAACTTAATAAAATACTCTGTGGATAAACAATGTAATTACATCTTTGCTTCAACTTGAGTGAAATTCACTGTGAAACACTTCCTGTAATTTACAAATTATTGAAAGGCATACTTTACATTGACTTTATTTGGGATAATATTAAATGTAACCTTAGAAGGTATTATTTTATCTTATGAAGGTCCTATTTTATCTTCCTATAGTTTTAGTCTGTAACATAGACTGAACTGTTTGCATATCCAGTTCATTATATTATTAAATTTTAAATAAGAAAGAAAAATAGTAGTGGGTTCAGATGGGGATGAGATAGTATATAGGCTATTAGATACAATGTTCAAACATCTTTATTACAAACAAACAATCTATCATCTAAGGTATTTTGTATACATAGTATTAAATACTCAGGTATTTGGTAATGTGTGTTTTTGAGGTGAGGGAGAGAATGTATTAGTACTTAGCAACCTGCTTTGGAAGCTGTAGATCAGGAAAGGATCTGATCTACAGATCACACTAGAAATTGTGAACACACTTTCTAGAATAATTGTGAGCAGAGATTTGTCTACACAGTTCTGCTAAGTTTTGGCTCCTTCATTCTTTGTCCTTGTGAATCAAAGCAATAGCTGAGATGAGAAATATGTTGCTTACTAAGCTGGATTTTGATTTACAAGGGACTGAAATAACTGGGCAATGTATATATAGTCAGCCAATTTATTGTAGGAAAAAACATTCGAGATCTATTTTATCTTCAAACAGCACAATAGAAATCCACAACCAAATGCAAGATTTCCAAACCAGTGAAATTTGAAAGTAATTCCTTCCAATTCAGCCTTAACTAGATAGACCTCTATTTTATATAGTATTAGCAACCTGTAGAGATGACAATGGGAATAAGGGATATACAGAAAGGTACAGCGATTTTCCATTTTGAAGAGTAAGCATTTCTGGGAACATTTATATGTGAGCAATAGCAAATAACTTTGAAGATTATAGAAGTGTGACTATAATCTTTTGGTGTCAAATCCAGCTCCATTGCTTAAGCTAAAACTTTAAGGGCGCCTGGATGGCTCTGTTGGTTAAGCATCAGACTCTTGATTTCTGCTCATGATCTCGTGGTTCATGCTTTCAAGCCCTACACTGGGCTTTGTGGTGATGGCTCAGAGTCTGCTTGGGATCCTTCCTCTCCCTCTCTCTCTCCCCTCCCCTGTTCATGGTCTCTCTTCCTCTCTCTCTCTCAAAATAAAAAAAATGTAAAAAATTAAGTAAAGCTTCACATGGCTAATTTGAGTTTAAAAAAAAACAAAAAAAAATGAATAAATCAGTCCTTTCACTTTGATATAAACACACAATCTTTTATTGTTTCACTCATCCATTCAGCATGTATTTATTGAGTGCATATTACAGTTTAGGTACTGGTGTTAGGCACTGACTTTGCAGTGTAGAACAACAACAACAAAAGTAATCCCTGTTCTTATTTATGAAGGTTCATTTTAATATGGACACATGGAATAATAAAACTGTATACCTAGAAGAAATTCTCGTGATGGTCCAGCTCTTTCTTGCTTACTAGAAAATCACACCTATGGCCAGTTGTCAGTGCAGAGGCAGATCCCAATTTCCTGACCTTTTTTCTAGTAATGTTGCCCCTGCATTCGCTGCTTGTACTAAGTTGATACCACTGAAAAATACTCTTCTCATTAAGAAGTAAAGAATCTTCAGAAAAATTCCTCCTCTGTACTCATATAATGAAAACTCAGAATTATCTTTGACTCTTGGGGTGCCTGAGTGGCTCAGTTGGTTAAGCGTCCGACTTCAGCTCGGTTCATGATCTCACGGTTGGTGGGTCCAGCCCCGCATCAGGCTCTGTCCTGACAGCTCAGAGCCTGGAGCCTCCTTTGGATTCTGCGTCTCCCTTTCTCTCTGCCCCTCCCTCACTCACACTCTGTCTTTTTCTCTCACAGAAATAAATAAACATTAAATAATAATAATAATAAAAAGAATTATCGTTGGCTCTTTTTCCCCCTATTGGTTAGTTTTATCAGCTGCTAAATAACAATGGATTTTTATTCCGTTTACATTGCCTAACTCGACCTCTACTCACTGACTTCAGCTCTCATTCATAAATCACTCCTGTCTTGTCCCCCCCCCCCACCCCGCCTTTTCTTACGTCACCACCTGGCGCAACTGTCTTGTTCCATCACACTTGTGGGAAGATTCCCATTCTGACTCTGGCTTTCAGCAGCGCTGCATCACCTCCCCACCAAACACAGCATCCTCAGTGGACAACGAAGTTCTTCCAGGATCTGGTGCTTCATTCACCGTAGAGGTGCCCCAAACTACATCAACCTCCAACACTGTTGTTTCCCCAATAGTTTCTCTGTTCTGTCTTTGCTCGTGTTTTCCTTTAGGTTCAGAATACGTGCATACCCTTTCCTACCTCCTGAAAGCCCACTGGCTCATTATGAAATTACCACTTGTGTGCAGTTTTTGCTGATCTCCACCAGTGCATCCCTACTTTGATCCCATACCAACTGGTTTGTGCTTTTTTTTAAATGTTTACTTATTTTTGAGAGAGAGAGACAGACAGAACATGAGTGGGAGAGGGGCAGAGAGAGAGGGAGACACAGAATCTGAAGCAGGCTCCAGGCTCTGAGCTGTCAGCACAGAGCTCGGTGCGGGGCTCGAACTCAAGAACTGAAAGATCATGACCTGAGCAGAAGTTTAACCGACTGAGCCACCCAGGTGCCCCTCAAGGAGTTGTGATTTAGTGGTGTTTGTTTTTTACTATGTGAGTGATCCAAAGGTACTAGGATTTGGGTTTACTTTAACAAGGAAAGAGGTAAAATAGGCATAGAGGGGACTTTATCATAGGAATACAAGGTATAATATGAAACTGAAAGGAAATGTGGTCAGGGTTTGAAAGGACCTGGAAGGAGATGGCCGTGAACTTAAGATCAGAGTTCTTAGAGAGTCTAGAGCTCAGGCAGGGGCACTCTGAGGCTGAGTACTTGAGGCAGGGTGGGAAGTTTCTTACACATAGGAATCATTCTGAGTTAGGTGAAAACCCTCAGCACACACTAAATAATCATACAAAATCTTATGCTAAGATATAAATTTGCCTGACATATTTGCCTTACATTGACCTTTAAATCTGTCAAAAAGAGAATCTAAACTTCAGATTTTGAGATTTTCATTATAATTTAGTTGTATTTGCCTATTTATTAACTTCTTTCTTTCTTTCTTTCTTTCTTTCTCTCTATTTATTTTCATGTTATTTATTATATGTTTTTTATTTTATTTATTATTATTTATTTTAATGTTTATCAATTCTTAAGAGAGAGAGAGAGAGAGAAGGGGAGAGAGACAGAGTGCGAGAAGGGGAGGGACAGAGAGAGAGGGAGACACAGAATCCGAAGCAGGCTCTGGGCTCTGAGCTGTCAGCACAGAGGCCAATGCAAGGCTCGAACCCATGAACTGTGAGATCGTGACCTGAGCCGAAACTGGACACTTAACCGACTGAGGCACCCAGGCGCCCATCTGACTTTATTTAGAACTAGAAATGCAAAAACTGATCTCTAGTTGCTGTAATTTGAAATGAATTTGCTTTCATCTGGGGGCTGCTGAAATTCAGTCCAGAGCTCCTTGTTGATATCTAATCAAGACAGTATATTTGTTAAACCAAGGAAAGATTTGCTCAGTTGAAACCTAGGCAGAAATAAGTGGTTAAGACCTCTGCTTCCATAGCCAGACTGTCTGGGTTCCTATCTTGGAGCCATTATTGACTAGATGTGGGGCTTTGAGCAGGTAATATAAAATGCTTGTGCTTTCCTCAGTTTACCCACTGGCTGAGTGAGAAAAATAAATAGGCAGAGAGAGGAGAGAGAGAGAGGGAGAGAGAGAATCCCAAGCAGCCTCTGTACTGAGAGCGTGGAGCCCAAGCAGGGTTCAATCTCACCAACCCTGAGATTTGACCCAAGCTGAACTCAAGAGTCAGACGCTTGATCAACTGAGCCACCCAGGTGCCCCATTGTTGCTTTTATTTAGATTCTAATTATTATCGCTTTGGTAAAAATATGCACGTGGAAATTTTTTAAAACTTTGAGAAAAAATAACTTCAGAGAAACAGAGCTGTGTTAAACGTTACTTTTACAGACTTTACCATGTTGCTGTGCACATCATCTTCATCAAATTGTGTCCTTTGAAATGATACCAACTTACATGAATATATTTAATTCATATTTTATACAAATCACCTGCTTTAAGAATATAATTTCCTCATTTAAAAAAAGTATTTATTGGAATATTGTGCTTTGTCTTACAAAAATGCTGAACTGGATTGTTCCTTGAAAAAACAAATTCAAGTCGACTCTTTCCTTTTTCTTCTGCTTCTTATCCTATACATTCTGGAAGGCGTGGAACATTGTAAAATGTACAGAGCCCTTTAAACAGAAAAGAAAGGAAGAAATGAAGGAGGGGAGGGAGGCAGGCCCAGAGGAAGGGAGGAAGGAAGGTATGGGAGAGGAAGAAGGAAGAGGGAAGAAGGAAGGAAAGATGGAAAGACAGGAAGGGAGGGAGGAAGGCAGTCTAGCAGGCGAGAGAGTTGAGTAGAGACTTATTTCAGAAGTCAAAGTTGTAGCTCTCATTACACTATGAGTCATTTTGATTTGTGGTTTGCGGGAACTTTATCTCTACAAAAGGAAAAACCCCGTTTGCATAAGCAAAGGAATCCCATTTCACTTCTATTCCCCTCGGAGTTTCAAGAACTCTCTAATTCTGGCTCCTCCAATTACAAACATCACCGCAGTCAGGCTTTTCATCGGCGCAGAAGAAGTTAAAAGACATGCGAGGCTGGTAGACAAAACAAGAAGATATACAGACTCACTGAAAACGTCTAGATTTTGAAAAGTACCTGATGTGGAAAAAAAAAATTAAAAGGGACATCGGAATGGAAAATTCCTTTGCTGGCTTCCTGTTCTCCTTCCTGCTAAGGTGGGATTAGTTACCAGCTGTCAAAGGAAATATCACTTGTGATTCTTATTTTGGGGGGAAGGAAAGCATTAGGGGAAAAAAAAAATGTCTTGGAAGGGAATGAGGCAACAAGAACCTTCCTCTTTATAATTCATTCCTGAAGTTTGACAGAGTACAAAAGGGCACAGGGAGAGCAGAATGGGATTACGCCTCCCACAGGAAAAGTGAAGACTCGAAGTTATTCTGCAGGTAGAGGAGAGCCCCACAAATACTTCGTGATGAAGGAATCGGTGTGGTAAGGAAGTTAGCGGATTTGGAACCTGAAGTACTCAGGTAATTATCTCAAATCTCCCCTTGGAGAGACCAAGACAGAATTAATAAAAGCAAAATTGTCTCCGAAATGAGGGCGCCTTTTGAAACCCAATGAGCCACCGTTGATGCAATTCTCATTCCCTCAGAAGGCATGCTTCCTTGGGGACACTGGCAGCCTCTCTACACACAAGCACACAGGATTCTTGCACGGGATTAGGATTTACCTAATGTTTGGGCGCACCTTCAAATGTGACATCACATCTGCGGCCTGCTCGATGGTTCATAAAGCTCTCACCGGGCATGGTTTCGGCTAATGCCCACAGCGTGGTATAAACCATACCCGTAAATGTGGATGTGACTGGGAAGCCAGCACGCATGCTCCCAAAGGCCTGCTTGACTTGCATCTCCTTGGATGTTGGGAATTCCAAGGTGAGGAATGCTTTCCTTTCCATTAAGACAAGAGCTCCTTAACCAAGGTTAAAAAATGGTCCAAAATTGCTAATACAATTTGAATCTCAATTTTATCTTAAAACAACCCTCCCGAAGGATAATGCATCTTTTTTTTTTTAAATGTTTATTCATTTTAAAGAGAGAGACAGAGTGCAAGTGGAGGAGGGGCAGAGAGAGGGAGACAGAGAATCCTAAGCAGGCGCCAGGCTCCGAGCTGTCAGCACAGAGCCCGACGCAGGGCTCAACCCACCAACCGTGAGATCACGACCTGAGCTGAAGTCGAACGCTCAATCGACTGAGCCACCTAGGTGCCCTAGGAAAATACAGCTTTTAACCTGGTTGCATGATTCATTGTATCAAGCTCTTTTGATACAATTAACTTCATCGTTTTTATTTAAATCATTGTAGAAATACGGTACATCATCTTATTAAAAAAGAATGCTGTCCTGGATTGCTCCTTAAAAGCAAATTCGGGTTAACTCTTATCCCCCCTTTTCCTCTGCCTCTTATCATGTGTATTCTGGAGGACCTGGAACATAGTATGTCAGACTCCTTCAAGTGACATGAGACACATTGAAGAAAAATTTGAGACCTGGGATGATAAAGAGAAAAAAAAACCAGAGGCACTCTCCTAGCAGTTATGGTGGTGGGTGGAGTCTCTGGGCAGCAAGCAGGCTTGGGCTTCTGAACAGGTGGGAAATGGACAAGGAATGATTGGGAAGCCTGTTAAGACCTTGCTCTAAAGAAAGGAATCCAGGGGAGTTAAAAAACATAAGTGTTTTAATGCCCCCAAATATGGCATACTTGTTTATGAAAAGCATTAATTTCTCAGTATCTACTGTGTAACAGTTTTCTGCTAGTTATTTTGTTGAATTCAAAGGGATAGGGTGCCTGGGTGGCTTAGTTGGCTGAGTGTCAGACCCTTGATTTCGGCTCAAGTCACAATCCCAGGGTCATGAGATCGAGCCTCGAGTTGGGCTTCACACTGAGCGTGGAGTCTGCTTAAGATTCAGTCTTTCCTGGGGCGCCTGGGTGGCTTAGGCAGTTAACCTCCAACTCTTGGTTTCAGCTCAGGTCACGATCTCACAGTTTGTGAGTTTGAGCCCCATTTTGGGCTCTGCTCTGATAGTTCGGACTCTGCTTGGGATTCTCTCTCTCCCTCTCTCTCTACCCTTCCCCCAGTCACACTGTCTCGGTCTCTCTCTCAAAATAAATAAACATTAAAAAAAATTTTTTTTAAAGATTCTCTCTCTCCCTCTGCCTCCTCTGCTTCTCTCCCTCACTCAGGCTCTCTCTCTTTCTAAAATAAAAATAGTTAAAAAATAATAAGACAAAGATGGATAAGACTCAGTCAATGCTTACCCACAAGTATTTAAAACTCAGCAAATGAAATGAGGGGGTGCAACAAAGGACTGTAATATGTAAATTGAAGGGGACTGTGCCTTTAAAAAGTCTGTTCTTTCTTAAAAGTATTTTTAAAATAAATTATAAATTGATGTTTACAGTAAGCAGGGGAGGAGTTGGTAAAAGGAAACTTGAAGGAAAGATAGAATTTTTAAAAAGATTTTTATCTCTTTACAGCAGTTGTAGGTTTAGAGTAAAAGTGAGGGAAGGTACAGATTTCTCAGCTAGTCCCAGCCCCCACTCATGCATAGCTTCCTCCATCACCAGCATCACTCACCAGAGTGGTGCATTTATTTTTTAATCAAGAAGGAACCTACATTGACACATCATCATCACCCAACATCCATAGTTTAACTTAGGGTTCATTCTTGGTGTTGTATAGTCTGAGTTTGGGCAAATGCATAGTGACCTGTATCCTTCATTATAAAACCATATAGAGTATTTGCACTGCTTTAAAAGTTCTCTGTGCTCTGCCTATTCATGTGTCCGTGCTCCCATCCCCCGGAATCTTGTTACTGTCTCCATAGTTTTGCCTTTTCCAGAATGTCATATAGTTGGAATCATGCAGTATGTAGCCTTTTCAGACTGGCTTCTTTCACTTAGTATTATGTATTTAAGTTTCCTCCATGCTTTATTTTTTATTTTTATTTTTTAAGTTTGTTTACTTGTTTTGAGAGAGTGAGTGAGTGAGTGAGTATGCATGCACAAACAGGGGAGGGGCAGAGAGAGAGAGAGAAAGAGAGAGGGAGAGAAAGAATCCCAAATAGATTCCACGCTTGATCATGGGATCATGATCCCATGATCACGTCAAGCCCATGAACTGTGAGATCATGTCCTGGGCTGATAGCAAGATTCAGAGGCTATACCGACAGAGCCCCCCAGATGCCCCAATTCTTCCATGCTTTAACCACAGTTTACTTATCCATTCACTATCTGAAGAACATCTTGGTTGCTTCCAAGTTTTGGCAACTATGAATAAAGCTGCTCTAAATGCCAATGTGTAGGTTTTTGTGTAGGCATAAGTTTTTAACTCTTTTGAGTAGATCCAGGGACATGATTGCTGGATTGTACAAGAGAAAGATAAGATTTTAAATTAAAGAATTGATTTGGAGTTAACCATGTATTAATCATTAATCAGAAAAGAGGAACATTGTCATTGGAGAATAGTGAATTGTACAGTTTAGCTAGCTTGGAGATTGGAAAACATTATTTGTAGAGGGCCAGATACTATGTTTTAGTCTTTGAGGGCTAATGGGCTCTGTTGAGGCTCTGAGTGCCACTGGATTCTGCTATTGTAGAGTAAAAGCAGTTATAGACAATATGTAAATGAATGAGTGTGGCTGTGTTCCAATGACTTTATTTACAGACAGGTAAATTTACAGGTTTGAATTTCATATAATTTCCAAACATCGTAAAATATCCTTCTTCTTTTAATTTCCCCCTCACCATTTAAACACGTGAAATTTATTCTTAGCTTGCAGGCCTTATAAAAATAGGAATCAGGCTGACCAAACAAAAACAGTTTGCCAATGAGAGAGCTAGAGTAGTAATACCTCAATTCTACATAATAAGCAGCATCTTTGTATAATCTAACTTCTTTTTTTTTAAGTTTATTTATTTATTTTGACATAAAGACAAAGAGAGAGAGAGCGGGGGAGGGGCAGAGAGAGAGGGAGAGAGAGAATCTCAAGCAGGCTCTGCACTGTCATTGTGGAACCCAATGAGGGGCCTCAAACTCAAGAACCGTGAGATCATGACCTGAGCTGAAGTTGAATACTTAACCAACTGAGCCACCCAGGTGCCCTTATAACTTCTCTTTAGACCATTACTAGAATCGTTGAACAGCATTCAAGTACAAAGTACAAAGAGAATTATGTATCACTTAAAGTTTTTATCCTTTATTAATGACTTCTTTCATCATGTTGTTACTTGACAAATCTTAACACAAAGAGGCCCCTTCGATTTGCCCTGGCGTCTCTCTCTGTTTCAGGGAAGATTACAGTTCACCAAAGCTGACCTTCAGTGAAGTTAATTTCCAGTTAAGGTGGATGTAGGAGGCATAGACATGCAACAGAAAAGCCAACCCAGATATCATTTTCATCTGGCTTTAGAAAGTGTTTTTCTCCTTACATGTGAGTATGGGTGTGTCTGATGTTCTGGGAATTTACTTCAAACAAAGGAATGAAGCCACGCTGTGATTTTCTGACTCAGTTGGAGTTGGGAAACCATCCAATTTCTCTATCTTGCCTTCTGTCCTGCTCTTCTCTGTGGTCTTTTTTAGGCTGTGTTTAGATGTCTCATCTTCTCAGATCAATCCAAACACTCACCCAAACAAAGGCACCTTTCCTGAAATGGTCATTGCAGAGCAGAGGGTGTTATGTGTATCGTGCTGTTCTTGTAAAAGTCCTTTCAGATGGAATGCTAACAAAGGCAGCTCGGCTTTCAAACAAGGAAGGAGGTAAGCAGAGTAAGTGATAAAATACTCACTGCATGTCCAAGTCAGACTTATTATGGCTAAACCACAATGGAAGTTGCCTCAATTAGTATGGAAACGTCCTATTTCCCTAGTATTCAAATTCCTTTGCAAAAGAGGCAACTCTGTGTCCAATGCCTCTCTAATATTTACTGGTAATTGAAAAGATAGAGCCCTTAGAGGATTCACACTCTTCTGCCTGGTACTGTGTAGCAGGTTGCAAATAAGTGCTCCTTTCAGGATGTCAAGACCTAAGATAGGTCTTCTATTTATTTTTATTATCTTCATTTTATAGACGAGGCAAGTGGGATACAGAGAGGTTAAGTAGCTCCCAAGATGACAAAGCTAGCAAGTGACAGCAAAAACATCAAAATCCATATCTTATGTTCCTCAAGTGTTCCTGCTTTTAGAAATGGAAACAGGACACCTGGGTGGCTCAGTTGGTTAAGTGTCCAACTCTGGATTTCGGTTCAGGTTGTGATCTCGCAGTTTATGAGTTCGAGCCTTGCATCGGGCTCCATGCTGGCAGTGTGGAGCATGCTTGGGACTCTCTCTCTCTCTCTCTCTCTCTCTCTCTAAGAATAAATAAATGTAAAAAAATAAAAATAAAAATAAATGGAAACAAAAACCAAACAAGCTGTAAATGGCAACTATGGTCAGAACCCAGAAATGGCCCCTTAAATTTGGAGGGCTAACCAAACTGGATGGGGCCTCCTAGGTTCCCTGGCTACTAATGCTCTTTGGAGTAAAGAAATATATTAATTCCTTGTCTATGTAATCTTCCTTTTGAGCTCTCAGGGGTATAACTCTCTCAGGTTTGTAAGAGCTTGAAATGTTATTTCTTTAGTTTCTTATGGCTGCCTTTCACATTTTTCTGGACCTTTCTCCTGACTCTACCATTTTAAAGTCACCTCGTCACTTATTCAATTTTCTGACTTATGGTCAGCCAGCTTGACCACATGGCCACTCCCCATTTCATTTAATGTCTTAGGATCTGTTGCTGGGGCAGAGTAACTATCAGATTGCACATTCTGCATGTGAGCCACAGCCTGTGTCTTTTATTAATCATTTCTATCCTCAGCTCTGATCCTTGGGGTTGGGGGAGGGAAGACCTTCTGGCTTCAGTCTCTGTCTTCCATTTGTCAGGGCGTATTCAGCTGTGGATGCTGGTTCCTTGGAACTGTGCTGCACATGGTAACTAATCATTTAAGGTATGTTAAATAAAGGAATGAATGGATGCTTAGCTATTTCTAACTGTCCTGTCTCAGGTTTCACTGGCATTTGATCTCAACCCTCACCTGCTAAGAGGTAGACAAAGAGTTCTGGTAAAAAGGATTTTTTTTTTTTTTTTTGGCTTTGGGCAAGAGCATTTCCATAGGTTAGCTCTCAACAACGCTGTTTGTAAATATTTGTTGAACTTATTTCTGGCCCAGGAAATCTTCCTCCTTTATATCCCTGACCTCATGAAAACTTAGTCAGGGTATGCTTGAATGCCCTTCACACTGTACCTCCCCCAGAGGGACAGGGGCAGTGAGTGTCTCAGCTGACCGGCTATCACCTGCTTTATAAGATGCCAAGGGCTACCTATGTAGATTCTCAGGTGGAACTGTAGGAACAAACCTGAGTCAATGGTTAACTCCGGTTCTTGGTGTCTGGAGTTTTTCTTTCCTTTATTATTAACTAAAGATCATTTTTACCATTGCTCAGCTGGGAGCACCCAGCTCATAGATCCTCTGTGGGGAGTAAAGGTAAGCATTTACTCAGTTTTTGTTATGACACAAAGTCGTTCAGTCTCTGCTTTGCTCATGCTGGCTTCTGTTTGGGGGAAAGCAATGCTCTGTGCCCAGCGATGTCAATGTCAATATTGAGTTAAATGCAATTAAGATAATTTAATTTCCAACGAAGTGCTTTAATAAGTAGGAGTCACTGTGTCATAGTCCTTGAGTTCTTTTGAAGCTGCGGTCCAACATACTCTCAAATTGGTCTTTACAGAGTTTATTAGATAGCTTTTACATGAGACTATATATGTAGATATCTAAAAGTGACTTTATCATATTCCATATTCAATACCAGATGGAGAATTCTATAATTTCTTTCAAAAGCAAATTATTGCATCCTGTGTAAATGTATATACATTTGTGGATTGATAGCTTCAAGCACTGAAATGTGCTTCCACATGCCCCCTCAAAAAACTTCAAAAAATAGGTTAATTTTTTCCCAAAAATTGTAAATAATATGAGAGGAAACAAAAACATGCATGTTTATAGACTTTTTAAAAAATCTTCCTTTTCTCCAATTGCTTGTGTGAAGCCAATTTTTTAAAGTATATTCTATGCCCAGTGTGGGGCTTGAATTCACGATGCTGAGATCAAGAGTAGCAAGCTTTACGGACTGAGCCAGCCAGGTGCCCATTTTGAGACTTATTTTAACACAAATTAGAAATAGAGAATTTTCTGCTGTTGTGTTTACTGTAATCTCTCTAAAACTTTTTCCCCCCACCTTGTGCATTAAAATCTTAGAAATTTTGTTTTTGAGCATTTACTTAGAGAAGTGTGGACATGTTGATCTTTGTCCTCTGGATACTATGAATTCTCTATCATATATAATTGAATTGTTTCTGTTGGTGGTGGATACAGAAGGTAAGCAAGAACTTTGCTACACACCAGGTGGATTGTGATCAGGTGCATTAAACTCTTAGATGGTCATATGAACGAAAAGGTCCTTAGGGAAATAGAACTGGAGTATTTCTCCTGAATATTGTTACAGCTGGTCAAGAGTCTGAGCCTTAGGAAGAAAGAATAGACTGATGTGTCTTTGCCACTTTACTTCAGAAATTGTAGCCAACTGCTCCCTATGCCAGATTTTAACCAGGAAAGTGACACAAAGAGCCTAAACTACAGCTGTTTGTAGAATACCATTTAAGAAGTACTTAAAAGGAAGCGAGATAGTTTAAAAGTGAACAGGAGAACAGGATCCAGAGTTCAAGTCCATTCAAATCAGCAGAAGAAGAGAAAGAGGGAGGCAGAGAGAGACAGAGACAGAGACAGGGAAAGAGAAGGAGGAAGATACCGTGAGGGAATGGGAGTAACTGGTAGTGTAACTCCTGCTGATGATTATTTTTAGAACATGAGAATTGTGCTAAATCCAAGGCATTAGGTTCATATAAAACAAGACCAGGGCCACATTTGAAACTGGAAGAAAAGACCCCAGTGGGAGGGGCACTCAGTATGCTATTTTAATGCACTTCCCTAAATAAGCATATTTTGACCTGCAAGAGAACAAGAATCTTCAAGGACATTGAAAATGATGTGTCTTCCGTTACACATATACATACATTTTACATATGTATGTACTTTTACGTATACATGCAAGTATATACATATACTTCCATACACACATATACATAGTACACATACATATACTATCCATTATACACAGTGGTGAGTCTGTGTGAAGTCTTGGATATCAACTAGTTGAAAATTAGGAATTGACAAAAAAGTGTAATTTGGGGGAAAATAATAGACATATAAAGCATATTTAGAGTAAATATTTGGTATCAAAACAACCCATATATGTAGGTGAACCTCTTTTGAATCTGTAAAATTCATCATCTGAACAAACTGTCCATCTTTTGTCCCATATGAATTTATCATCAAATATCCTATGTTACATTCCTGTTTTAGGAATGCTGGCCCTCGAACCTAACTTTAGGCATAAAATGTGTCTACTTCGCATGACCACACAGTACCCTACCTTTTCTAATCCCAATGATATTGAGAGTTAATAGGCTTGATACAAAGGGCAAAGAGGAAATACCCCCAAAAGATCTCTCATGTGTAGTCATTGTATGTGGATGTGACTGAGAACACACAGATTGTCAACACCCTCTTCCTATGAACCTGTGAGTGATGTTTTGTCTGTGGATATTGGTTTTAACAAACCAACTGGGAGCTTATCATCACAGCTCAGTAACTCTACATGACTGAAGCCTTAGCCCTCAAGAATCTACCTGATTCTTTTTATAAAGTGATGACTGGCATTTCCCTTCTTTTCCAGACATACACAGTAATATAACATTGGTAAAAGCAGTTCTTCCAGAATGGAGGAAATTTTATCTGCTTTTTCCATAAGTAAATTATTTTTCTTTTGGGGGGAATAATGGGAAAGAAATACATTAATTTTCTTAGGAGAGCAATGACCTACATTTTGTTTGTGGAAAAGGAAATTCCAGAATTCTCCTTCTCTCTTTTTCTTTTCTTTTCTCTTTTTCTACCATTGTAGTCTGAACCCCTTAACCCCTATGAGACACTAACATTGAGATGATGGGTCATCCTGTCATTTCCTTGATTTGATTGGTACTGAACTTAGTAAGAGATGTTTTCTCTGATTTATTCATTGATTGATTCTCTCAGCAAATATTTAGTAAGTGACAAAACAGTCCTAAAGCCTAAGTGTTGCATGGGAGATTGTTTATTACGGTGAAACCACATTCTGTGGGAATTTAAGACTAGTGAAGGAGGAAAAACAGATGATATGTAAATGGATAATAGATCATATATTCAACAAATATGTAATGACTGACTACTCTGTGCCAGGCATTGATTAGACATATATTGATGAAAAAGACATACTGATGAAAAGAAAAAGACAGAAATTCCTACTTTTATGAATCTCACATTTTAGCACATGTTGGGAGAGACTATCAATAAGTAAAATTAAAATCATGTTAGTGATGATAAGCAATACAGAGGAAAACATGATGGAGGAAGGAATTACTGGGGTATGGGGGTGGAGGAGTGAGAATATTGTATTTGTTATCTATTGCTGTGTAACAAATTTCCCCACAACTGTGTCTGCAACAATTATTTGTCATCTCCCAGCTTTCTAGGTCAGGAATCCAGTATGATCTGGGTCTTCTGGATCACATGCTGCCGTCAAAGTGTCTACTGGGACTAACCATCTCAAGACTTGCATGGGGGGAAGATTCTCTTCCAAGCTCAATCACATGGTACTTGGCAGGATTTGTTCCTTTGGGGGAGTTGGAGGGGGAGCCTCCATTCTCCACCAGTTGTTGGCGAGAGTCCTTCCTCAATTTCTTGCCATGTGGGCCTCTCCATAAAATATCAAAAACATGGCAGCTGGTTTCCATTAGAGCAAGCAGCAAGTAAACAAGACAGAGACAGAGTCTTTTTCAAACCTAATCTTGAAAGTGATGTCCCCTCAGTTTGGCCAAATTCTATTCATTAGAAGTGAGTCACTTATTCCAGCCAACACTCAGGGGGAGGGGAGTTCAAAAGAGCACCAGGGAGCAGGGATCACAGAGAGCCATCTTCAAACCTGCCTATCACAGGTTTACATTCCTAAATAAGATTGTCAAGGAGAGATTTACCAAGTAAGTGATATTTGATCAAAGACCTGGAGGTGGTGAGCAAGTGAGCAATATGGATAACTTGGAGAAGAGCAGTTCAGGTAGATGGAACATAGTGCAAGATGTTGAGTGTGCCTGGCATGTTTGAGAGATGGCAAGGAGACCAGCATATCTGAAGCAAAGTTGCAAGGGGAAGGGTCATAGTAGATGAGGTCATGTGGACGTGCCAGAATTTTTTCCAAAGTGGAGAGGATTCTGCAAGCTAAGTGTGTCAAGAGATGGTTTTTTGAGATGTTACAAAAGAGCAGGGAGAGGCTTAAATTTGAATAGCTAGAAAGACAGTGAGGAAGAGCATTGTAGATGGTAGGCAGGTGATGTGGATGAGGAAAATACAGAAGTGAGGATGAGAGTAAAGGAAGACATTGCTCCTCTAGTTTGGCCAATGGAATAAGGAAAAGGTATCTTTATTTTTTAAATTTTTTGAATGCTTATTTATTCTTGAGAGAGAGAGAGAGAGAGAGAGAGAGAGGGAGAGAGAGAGAGGGCAGTGGAGGGGCAGAGCGAGAGAGGGACACAGAATCTGAAGCAGGCTCCAGGGCTCGAACTCACAAGCCATGAGATTATGACCCGAGCTGAAGTCAGACACCCAATTGACTGAGCCACCCAAGCACCCCTGAAAAGGTATCTTAACATCAAGACTGTGCTGAGGCCAATGACGTGCTCACCAAATGAGACTTGCAAGAAAGGTTCAAATCTCATCATGACATAAACCATTCCTTTTTTGGTCCCTCCCAGCTATAGCCAATAGACAGGGGGGCTCCAAAGCAAAATGAGTTTTCTTGGGCAGTAAACAGTATCATAAGGCTTTCTCCAAATGCCTCTCCCCTGATTAGGATGTGCTCCTCGCTTAGATTTTAGCAAATAATGACCAGCAGGTCATCCAACAGTCTTTGCTTTTTCAAATGGTTCCTTTGTTGGAACCATGGGAATGAGGGCTCTAAACAGACAGTACTTCTGAGATGCATTTTGTCTTAATCCAATCTGGCTACTGTATCAAAAACACTACAAAAAAAATACTACAGATTGGGCGGCTTAAGCAACAAAATTTATTTCTCACAGTCCTGGAAGCTGGAAGTTCAGTATCAAGGTGCCAGTATATTCAGTGTCTGGTGAGACCCATTTTCTGGTTCACAGAGGGCCATCTTCTCACTGGATCCTCACATGGCAGAAGAGGCAAGGGAGCTCTCTGGGATCTCTTTTATAAGGGCACTAATCCCATTCATGAGAGCTTCACCCTCATGACCTAATCACCACCCCCCCCCCAGAGCTCCACCTCCTAATACCATCACATTAGCAATTAGGATTCAATGTATGGATTTTGATAGGGCAAAAACATTTAGTCCACAGCATCTATTAGCATTGAAATAAACTCAGATAGGTTATTTTTGTTTATGGTTTCTAGGCCCAAGAGGTCAGGCTTATCTACATTCTGAAATGCATCACACTGAAAAATTCCTATGTAAAGACAGTTGCATCCTGCTAACTTAGCTGGCTAGCCCCAGCAGACTTGGAGGAGAATTCCCATCATTATTCATTAGGCTGCATGTACCCTGGACTTTGTGGTTATTAAAATGTAAGGAGTGAATGACTTTATTTTTTTGTATAGCTGCTCTTGCACAAAAAAGATGGGATCAACTATTCTCCTCCAGGTTTTTCTACTCTGAAATCAAGGAATCAGAGGCAAAATGTGCATAGCATTTTAAAGAGGCTTTTCACTTTTAAATACAACTTTTTCCAGTTACCTTGGATCCAAGGCATATCTTATTATGGTGAATTTTAAGTTTTCACTATATTCCCTTTTAAATTAGAGACCTGTTCCCATGCACTCAATAATCTTTTATTCAACCTGGATACAAAGATAACAAAAACTTGGTCCTTGCCCTCAACCTGGTAGAAAAAGGCAGGTCTGTACATAATTAAGGGCAATTCAGTGGCCTAGTACCATGATGAAATATGACAGGATTAGCACACCAACCCATTGAACTTTTTCTCAGGAAACCAATAGGGCTGGATAAGCCTTGTTTGGGGCATGTGGGTGTTGTTCAGGTTATGCTTTTAGAATTCAGAATGTTTAGACATGGAGATTTTGTTTTTACTATGAGCTGTTTCACAAGATTTTTCATTGCCTTACATTTATCATCTTCCTTCCCCTGAGTTTGGTAACTGCCTTAGTCAGGGTTCTCCGGAAACACAGAGCCAATAGAATATAGAGAGCAAGAGAGATAGAAAAAGAGATTTCCTCTAAAGAATGGGTCATGTGACTAAGAGGGCTGGCAAGTCTGAAATCTGTAGATTAGGTAGCAGATTGGAAATTAAGGCAAGAGTTGATATTGTAGTCATGAGTCCAGAAGTTGCAGCTTCAACCAGTGGGCAGGAAGTTTAGGCAGAGTTTCTTATATTGCAATCTTGAGGTAGAATTGCTTCTCCTCTGGGAAACCTCAATTTTTGCTCTTAATTCTTTCGACTGCTTGGATGTGGGCCACACATATTTTGGAGGGTCATCTGCTTTGCTGAAAGTCTACTCTTTGTAAGTGTTAATCACATCTAACAAATATCTTCACGAAAACATCCAGAGTGATGATTGGCCAAACAACTTGACACTATAACCTAGCCACGCTGATACATAAAATTAACCTTCAAAGTGACATACGGCATTTTCACCCGGATTGTATTTTGTCATGCAGACATTATGGCAGTTTGGAGCTTCCATGTCTGAAAAAGTGATTGATAACCATACTTTGCTAGTTATTCCATTTTAAATTCCGCAAAACAGATATGCCTAAAAATGTCATCATTTGGGTATGGAAGTATCCACAAATCTAATGCGCATTTTCAGTGCTACAGCTTTTTAACATACAATTTGGTCAAATACAAAATAGTTTCTCTTAATTGAGCCAAAGAATAAGTTGCTTTAAAAGACATCCATTGTCCGTCCTTCCGATGGCATTGTCTCTTCTTTGATTAACTTCACAGTCTACACCATATTTTCCAACTATTATGTATTGTCTCCTATATTTTCACGTAGTTTATTTTTCATGTGTCTGAGTCCTGTTTCCAAATGACTATGCTCATAGTAGTAATGATGTGCCAGGGACCCTGGAGAAGCTACAAGATAAACATGGTGTACTTTTTAGAAGCATTGGTTTAACTCAAGCATTTCGATGGAGAATAAGAGGAATTAAATAATTTAACTAATAAGCAGTTTAAATAATTATTTTTGTAATTCAGGTTATTCTGAGATATACATCAGTATTGAAAACTAGCATAGGTTTTGAAGAAAAATCATAAGACCAGAACATTGTGAGCTTGAGCTCAATCTTTTGTGTTATATTCTCAGATCCCCTAGGATTTGGGGTAGGGATAAGGGTAACATACTCATTTCTCTTCTGTTTTTTTTTTTTTTTCAGGTTTTACTTTTAATGGAAAATTTTTGAGAAGTACTATTAAAGGATGATTTTTGTGAGACCAAATTCTTGGGTTAGGTTACTACTTGATTAGTTAGTTGGCTCTGCCCCAGAAAAATATCTCCTCACCCACAAACTTGGCGAGTCTTTTCACAACTATGTACTCTTCACATCTCATGTGAGACTTTTCCAAACAATGGGTAATTCAGGACATTTTGTCTCTACTTTGGGAAAATAATCCAAAATAACCTCACAAAACAAGGCACCTTAGTATAATGGCTGGACCACAAAAATTGTCCAGAAGATCTCTGATTCAAGGCTCTCCTAGACAGAGCTGGCACATCAGTTCTACTGCCCAAGGGCTAAATAGCTCACGCCAACTAGCACTTATCTGAACACACTCCACCATCATGGATGAGATATTAGGTTATTAACTGACCTTCTAGTGCCCTGGTAATGTACTGCTGAGTTCTATTTATAGATTACTTAGTAAAATCCTTCCCTGGACTGGCAACTACAGTTGAGAAGGTGCCAGAATATTAAAGACTATGAGCCATACAGCAGGGTTGTAACATCAAGAAACATGCTCATTTCGTATGCTTAACTTGCCTTTTGTTTAGGTCAGAATTGAGCCAACTTGTGGGTGGTTAGAGAACACTCAAGGAGAACGTGGTGTGACTAAGTGGAGCAATGTTACACATATTTAAAATTAGGCTCTGTCGGAATAGAAAGTGGTTTTATTTCCTTATGACTAAAGTCTTACTTGGCTGTATTTGATAATGATATTGAGGTGATGATAAGATCACACCATTTGTGTTAGGAGTTGAAAAGCTAAGACAAAAAACAAACAAACAAAAAAACCCAACAACTTTCAGAGAACTAAAACTAAGGAAAGCAAAATCACAAACAAGTAGACCCCAACAAAACCAGACAGCAGCAGAATGTATTGTGCCTTACACTCACAAGGGTTAACTATGATGGAAATCAGGACAAGGTTTCCATGCATTATATTGCTATAGGCAGATTGACTTGTGTGTGCGTCTCCTGCACAACTGCATCAAATCATTCTTGTTCTTTGCTGGTGTAAACAGTGGGCACCATTCCTCCATTTGTGCATAGAATTTGGTTAAGATGTCTTGTAGGAGCTTGTGCAACAGAGGTACAGGAGTACAGACTGAGCAGAGTGAGGAGTTGAGTGGAAGTCCAGGTTGTGGTTGTGTCCTGTAGACGTTAGCTGTTCAGAGTCACCATGCTTCCTCTCCTCCTCCTCCTCCTCCTCCTTCTTCTTCTTTTGTGGAAAATAAAGGACTCTATTAATTATACACAAATAATAAATACCATGGTAATTGCCATATCATTAGTACAATATTGTGGATGGTTATTTTAGGCATCAAAATAATAGCATTTGGTAACCCTGTTGCCATTCAATGGACAGAATGTTGTCATCTGTTACACTTTGGTTTCTTGAATTGAAAGTTAGCATGCAATGCTCATCCCACTGGGCACTGGGTGTATAAAGCTTGATCTATCAGTTGGTTGCCATTGGGAAAGTCAAGACCTAGCAAAAAAAAGACACAGGCAGAAAAACCAACTGTGCCTGGGGAATTGAGAGAAGCTTTACGGTGCATGTAATGCATGTGTTTTAGTTGAAAGAAGAAATGTCTGCCTGATTTATAAAGAACCTGACATGTTTAGAAGAATGTGAGGTGTTCTGTGGTTGGCACATAGAGTTTTAAGGGTGAGGGTGAAAGCAGAGCGGAAATAAATGGAATAACCAAGTGGGTATGTATGACCTAGGTAGTAGCTTGTACAAAAAGGATATTTATAGGGTCCGCCCTTCTCCCCCAAATCAGTCAGGACCATAGTCCTAAGACTGAACTACCTCCCTATTACCTGGGACTGGTTCTGGGAAAGGAGGAGGACTTAATAGGAAATGTGGAGAACGGAGAGGAGGGAGGACAAACTAAATAGTGATGTTGTCCTCCCTTAGCGAGGACTCTTTGGTTTCCGTGCGAGGTAGTTTTTTTCAATAAAGAGAACAGTCTCTAACCCAAAGAACTTGGTAATTGCTTAACAGGGTTCTACTGTTTTCTGAAGTTTTCCATTTCTTGTGCTTTATTGTCCTAAACTGCATGGATTTTAACTTGGTGCCACTCTGTTTATGGAGTAGGTGGTCAGAATTTATTTTCATATCTTAATGACAAGCTTAAAATGGTATTAGAAATTCACCCTACATACCGAGGGTTGAGTACATAAGCCAAGGAGACATCATGGTGCAGTGGTACATTGGGCTTAACGCCAGAAGTCTTCAGTCTCCCCATCATTACGCATTTTTTATTATTTGCTTGTAAGTAATTCTCTATCATCAGCTTCCTCATCCATAAAATAAATATCAATTTTCCTAGTGGTTCTGCTTCTGAAATCAAACCCTGATCAATGAGCCTATTAAATGTGTTTGTGTGTGTGTGTGTGTGTGTGTGTGTGTGTGTATTTATCTGATGCTGGAGCCTGAAGCCACGAGGCAGGCAGTTGGAAAGACAGATGCATTATGAAGTGAAAGAAGACAAATGAGAAGCAGTGAAAATTAGCTGGGAAGCCACCAGGATAAAATGGAGCTCATATCCATCTCTTACCATGTGAGCCTCCGATTAGATGATGAGGGTGACCAGCACGAGAAGCTGGTACCCTCTCTCATGTAACCTGAAGCTATAGAAACTGAAGGAAGAGACCTCCAGAATTTGGGGATGACCTGCTATCCTGTGCCAATAACATGCACTGACAGATCAGTGACAGACTGTGTGAGCAGCCACAGTACGTCATGCCCTATGCCAACCTTGTAATGGAACAAAGAATATGGCTCTTGGTTTCCTTTCACCTTATAGATCTCATGCAAAATATCTCCCAGGGTCCTGGCTAATCTGGAAGTATAAGGGAAATGGAATTATGGAACATGTAGTCCCAGTTTCACTAAATTAATACAATCCAAATCTACCACCTCTGACACTTGCCATTCAGAATAGAAAATAAATGATTGAGATGTAGTTCCTGCCTCCAAATAGCTAACCATGTGGTGGAAGGGAGTCTTAATTCACCCTGGTAGGTTTTAAAACAGACCTGTGTTGCCTCTTTTATAAGCAAACGTGAGATTAATGCACATGAACAAACTTTGGAAGTGCCAAAGGTTTAATGGCTTTCAGAGTCTCACTTTGGCTGGGTGATGCTACATTACCTCTACTTTTAAAAGTAAACACTGGGAATAAATTCATTCTAGATATCTTAGTAAGTTTAGATGCCCTGGTCTTCGTTTTATTTCACTTATGGAGGTGTAGTGGTGCTGAATGGATAGCAACCAAATCTCTACACTAACCCAAACCCTTTCATTCATGAGATGATACCTGTTCATTTAAGTCACTATTTCCCCACAGAGACAATGCGTGTCCTGATTCAGCATAACTTACCCTTCCTTTAAGCTGAGAAAATGGGACGCAAAATTCATTGACTATTACTTTTTAAACAAGCACTGAAGATTAGAAATAGCCTCAACTGTTATGCCAAAACTGTACTATGAAAACTACTTTTTATTTATTTGTTTAAAATAATGTTTATTTCTTTCTTTCTGAGGGGTGGAGTTAGCGCACCCACACATGACTGGAGAAGGGCAGAGAGAGAGAGGGAGAGAGAGAATCCCAAGCAGGGTCTGTGCTATTGGTGCAGCTGTCAGAGCTGGACGCGGGGCTCAAACTCATCAACCATGAGATCATGATTTGAGCCAAAATCTAGAGTTGGACACTTAACTGAGTTCCCCTGAAAACTGCTTTTTAACCAGTGCCATCAATTGGAGATTGCCCCTGCTCTCTCTTTATTATATTATGGTTGACTCTCTCTTTATTATTTTTATGGTTGATCCTCTCAAGTTAGTCGTCTGCCTCAGTCAGACAGTCTTCTGCTGTCTGGATAGGCAGATTTTGTGTATTTCAGGGATTTCACATTTTCTCTGTATCTCAAAGATAGTGTCACAATGATAAAGTGGCCTCATTGTTTCCATAACCCAAATGTTCTGTTACCAAAATTATGAGTAGAAGGAATTTTTGCTCAATCTTTTATGAATGATAGGAGACCACATGGAGAAACTTTTGAGATGTTTCCCCTGCCAATAACAAAGGAACGTGTGTCACTTCACTGCAGAAATAATATTTTCAATTTATTGATTGATTTTTATTTAAAAATGATATGCTGTGCACCATAGTAAGTGCTTCACAGATATTAATCTTTCCATCCCCATGATAAACTTCGTTTTTACATATAAGAAAACAGGGTCACCAAGAGGCCATGCAATGTTTTCAAGATCACATAGCTAGTAAATGGCAAAGCTGATTTTGGACCAGGCAGTCTTTCTCCCCAGTATCTGTTTTTACTACTAATCTGTGCTCTCTAAAGAATCTCAAGTTTCCATAAATTCATAGCTGTGTGATTATTAGGACTGCTAAATTATATTAACACATATTTTGGATGATATGCCCAGCATTCAAGAAACTTTTGGACACAACACTAAGGGAAAGCCTGAGAAATGCTCAGATATTGAAATGACAAAATAAAATCAAAACCTACCAATGAGACCCTGCTCTCTAGTCTCTATTGATTGAAGTATTCTATTTTGCATGCTAGGCATTAAATTTTTCTTTCTCCATCATGGCATTTAAAGAATAAAAACAAGCAAATCAAAAACAGAGAAGAAGATATCTGCACTCTATTTAATGGGCAGAGCTCTACCCATAACAATAGAGGGATCTGTCATTTTCATCAAAAGCTAATAAACACAAACAGAACTTTAGCACCACAAATCAATAAGGATTTCATTTCAATGAGCAAGGATAATATATGATCTAAGGAAAGCAGTATTTCATTGATGGGGGAAAATGCAGTCATTCTTAATGGTCCTAATGACACATGAAAGCCTATTGGCTTTAATACTGAATATTGAGCTAAGATCAAATAAACCATTTGTTTGAGGGTAAAGACGTAGATAAAAGTAGAGCCTAGTGGGTCTTGCGAGATTTCTCAGTTTAGAGTAAAAATTCTCTCCGTAATTAATCCTATATAAAATAGCCCCTTTTCCTTTGTGCTTGTAAATGTTAATTTTGTTAGAAATTGCTGCTCTTAATATGCAAATATTTACAATGAGAGTTTTCATGGAGAAGGAAGAAGCAGCCTTAGTTATTACTCTTGTATTAAAATTACTCAGGGATGATTAACAGTGGTGAAGCCAACTGTGTTTACCATTTACTGAATAGTAAATCCTTTATTTCAATTGGTTCAGCCATGTATTACAAATGAAGTCAAATGTATATTTTCAGAAAAAGTATCAGAAAAAAGCCAACCATCAACATAATAAAATTGTAGTTTTAAAATAAAATATTTCCAGTATCCTACAAAAGAAAGAAAACCACACATCCTAAGAAAGCTGTTAACATGAATGAATTTTTACTATTCAAAAATAATTACATCAAATATTAAGAATTAAATAACATATTATATTGATATAACAATAAAAGATTAATAATCACATTATTTATTAATCATTTTTAGTATTCATCTTGAGACTGTCTGTTGAAGAAATAGGATGTTTACTTCTTAAAGTTGAAAAAAAGACTATTAGAAAAAATTTGGCAGTTTCCCTACCCTTAAAACTGTTAGTGCATTCATCTCAAAGATCACTGAACTCCTAAAGGTTCTAATAAACTTCTTTGTTGTGTTTGGCACTTCCTTTTACGTAGTCTCAGCTTTTAAGCTAAAGACCAGATCATTCACTGGCATGTTTTTGTTTTTCTTGTTTTGTTCATCTTTATTCTTTTTTTTTTTAATTCCTAATGGATATAACAAAACAAAGCTGTGGTAGCACTTCAAAGCTTAGAAAACACTTCGACAGCGATGATCATATTTTGTCTTCAAAACACTTCTGCAAGAGCTGTGGGAGAAATAGAGAATTCTTCTTCTAGCGATGGAAATAGTAAGGATCAGGTGAATGATGTGATGGGCTGGTACGCACCCGGTAGGGGAACTCAGACGGAGTTTGACTCCAGATCCATTTCCCTTTCGTGTACTAGTGCCTTCTTTCCTTTTCTGTCTCTGCACTGGAGAAATCCTAAGAGGATAACAGGTATGTCCTAAGTGTGGCATCTGTTTGCATTTCAATGTCAGCCAGATCTGGGTTTTAGTCTAAACTGCCATGTGTGACTTGTAGTGGTTCTCAAAGTGTGGTCGGGGACCAGGAGCATCAGAATCACCTGGGAATTTGTACAAAATGCAAATTGTCAGGCTCCACCTCAGACCTACTGAATAAGCAACTCTGGGGATGGAGTCCAACATATCTCTTCCTCACACGCCCTCCAGGTGATTCTGATAGATATGAAGGTTTGAAAACCAGTGGTCTAGGCCAACGCACATCACCATTATAGAAGTTCTGTTTTTTCTTCCAGGTGGGTCAATGGTAGCTATGATATAGAGCTCTTATGAATGTCACCCAACACATAGTAGACAGGCACTTTAGAAATGTTGACGTTCCCAGGAAATTGAATTTTATTGCAAGAGCTAATTCCACCTCATTCAATAAATTTGGCCCTCTATTTGAGAACAGAAAGGAAGTGATCACTTTTCTTGAATGTGGCATTTTCTCTAAACCAGGATGAGATGACTATTTCCAACTTGTGGGGCATCTGGATAGTATACCTTGGCTATGTTCGAATTAGTTAGTAGCTGCCATTGAAAAGAAACCAAATGAAGCCAAATGATTTTTTTTTTCTACCTAGCTATTTCAATTAAAACAGAGGGGCATGGACTCTGTTACTCCCATTTTGTTTGTTGTTTGTTTGTGTGATTCTGGCAATTGTGTCACGATAGCTTTGTCCAATGGCCAAATTTATTCCCATGGCTGGAATTGCTTAAAGTTTACATATCTAAATATGGCTCAGTAATTTAAAAGCCCTCAGTTTAAAAACAAAAATCTATAAATTCAAGTTTGAAACTCAATAAAAATGTTTTTCAGCCTGTGTTCACCAAAATATATGAAAGTGGGTCTTAGGTAG
This sequence comes from Cryptoprocta ferox, assembly GCA_028646485.1. Lineage (NCBI taxonomy): Eukaryota > Metazoa > Chordata > Mammalia > Carnivora > Eupleridae > Cryptoprocta > Cryptoprocta ferox. The sequence continues at coordinate 47,119,232 of CM053565.1, forward strand.
CCATATGGAGTATACAGGCATGACAGGCAAATTAAGTCAATTTCTCTTTAATTCCCCTCTTCTTGGACCTACAAAAGGAGAGACTGCTTGTTAAACACCTCCCATGTGCCAGGTGCTATGTTGTACGCTCAGGGTCATCCCCGCCTCATTTATTTGACTCTGTATATGGTGGGGGGAAGGGTTAGACAAGAGGTGTTTGGCAACAGAAATGGGGGTCTTCGAGCCACATCAACTGGCTACCTAAGTTTTTGGTTTTAGATGGAATTAAGAGTCTCTCATCATTTGTACATGACTTTCAATAACCAGGAAGGGAGCAGTGCCTCCCTGCCTTCAGTTTAATTCTCTGTGTGCCCCAGGTTCTTAAAGTTTGAAGAGAAACAACCATTCAAAGACATATATATATTTTTTTCTTTTGCTTATTTTCTCAGTAGTTCCCAAAGGTGGGATTCCTAAACTGAGGGAGACAGTGAGAAAAACAAAAACCAAAAACCTAAAAAACCCTTATGTTACTAAAGTGTAAAACCACTTTCCATAAGTGGGGCAGTCTATAACCAGAGGGCACACTAATAAATAAACTTAACTTTCCAGGATGAAGGAAAAATATTTAGCTATAAACTAGACTTACAAATGCATGTAACATTATTGTGGATGGTTTCCATATCTCTGTTTACCAACTCTGCATGTCGATAAAAAGATTAAAAACTAGTTACTCCAGTATTTACAGAGAACACACGACTCTGTTCAGAATCTCTAGTTACAACACTCTTGAGAGAAAGGTGGAAGATGATACACTAACACCTCATGACCCTCACAATAACTGCTTCCATCACTGGGTCTAGCCCTGATGCCCTAGTGTTTGTGGCAAGGAGATCTTGAGGGGAACCGGTCGTGGCCACTTCTGTTCAGCCTCAGCTGTCTCATTGCACCGCAAAAAAAAGCTGTTCAATCATTTGCTCGGCATTTATATTTTTGGGCTCCACCTTGGATTTAATCACTTACTTATCTTCCTGCCAAAGTGTTTGTGCTGGTAAAACAGGGCGACTCAAGCCAGACAGAACCTGCTGTGTCTGCTTCTGTCCGAAGGGTCAGCGGTGGAAAGGTGGAAAGGCTGATCACAGTGACTTTATATTTAAATGGGGTAATTGTTCTGGTGTTTTTTTTCCCCTCTTGAAAGAAAATTCTAGGCTTGCAAGCTCTAAGATAAGGGGGAATGTCTACCTAAAAACACTGTGTGCCTTCTCCCCAACCTTTGGCTGGTAGAAAAACAGATCATCTTTGTTATACTTTGGCTGGATAAAAATGCACACATTATATGGGTAATTGAGGTTAATGAAAACACTTGGAGGTTATTTTCCCAGGTCCTTTTCTTTTCTGAGCTGAATTATGGACCTAATTAAGTCCATAGCCCTATTTACAGATTGAACTGAATTCAGCGGGAGCCTTTTGCATATTCGTATGCTAAAGACACTTACCAGTCTGTGGCAGTCATTTTGTATTATCAAATTCTATAATCTCTCTCCAATAAGGGGTAATTCATCCACTTAGGTGACCAGGAATGTGTAAAGTATTGCATAATTTTGCTAAATTTCTCAAGCAGAACACCTGAAAAGTGACAGTGTCACCTATGACTGTTTGCCTCGATTGCCAGAAATGTCACCAAAATTGTGTTTAGAAATATTCTTTAGGAGACATACGGCCTCTAAAAAATGAAAAAGAACAAACGACAGGATTCAAAGTCCTTAGCCAGACAGGTAAAAGCTTTGCTATTTGGGGCCCAACATAATCTTTAGTGTTCTCAGCCACCATTTCCCTTTTATGAATCCAGCTTTCTTGCTTTACAAAAATGCCGGGTTCTTTGCTCCCATCTGGAGAACATAAGTCTTCTCCCTTTGACTCTCATTTACCCAGGCATGTCTCTCAAAGTGCAAGCCAAATCTACTTTTCACATGACACCTTACCAGATGAATTTGAATTACATCAATAAGAAGCCTGCCCTCCTTTAACCTTGGTAGTTTCTGTTTCCTCTTCTTTTTTTTTTAAGCTTATTTATCTGGAGAGAGCGCAGAGCTAGCATGAGTGGGGGAGGGGCAGAAAGAAAGAGAGAGAGGGAGAGAGAGAGAATCCCAAGCAGGCTCTGAGCTGACAGTGGGGTTTGAACCCACAAACCTTGAGATCATGACCTGAGCCAAAATCAAGAGTTGGACATTTAACTGACTAAACCACCCAGGAGTCCCTGTTTCCTCTTCTACTCACTTGACCTTCATCCATGACCCTTTCCCACTCACCTGACTGTTAACCAAAGTAAAACTGAAATAAGAATACAATTTAAGTGGTAATTTTCTGTTTGTTATATCTGGTGATCTAAATAGCTTGCTAACTTCTTGTAGATGGACATCATGCCTTAGAAATCATAAATTTGCAAGCAACCTGTTACCTGCCTTGAATATAGGAAGCAGAGGAAGGCTTAACAAATAGCATTTATTTCTTCAAGGCAAAGAATAAAAAATTAGGCTTAGAAATGATATAGAACAGATCCTTGATAGGATATACTATAAAGAAGTTATAAATATGCATTACTTTATTTGGAGCCCTCCTTCCCACCAGTACCTATCCCCCCAACACACACACACACACACACACACACATACACACGCACATGCATGCACACATACATACTCCTTCTGATGCTTTTATTTTATCTGTGCTACTGGTTACTGGCCCAGTTCTTTCTCTAACCTTTGTGGTAGGTTTTCAGTTTCCTGTTGATGCCCACATAGAACTTTATGAGACACATAGGAACTTCTTTGCTTAATTTTTTAAATTTATATTTATTTTAAAAAAATTTTTTAATGTTTATTTTTTTGAGGGAGAGAGAGGGAGAGAGAGACAGAGCGTGAGTGGGGGAAGGGCAGAGAAAGAAGGAGACCCAGAATCTGAAGCAGGGTCCGGGCTCTGAGCTGTCAGCACAGAGCCCAGCGTGGGGCTGGAACTCACAGACCACGATATTATGACCTGAGCCGAAGTCAGATGCTGAACCGACTGAGCCACCCAAGTGCCCCATTTGCTTGATTTTAGCCTATACTCTTGAATCATCCTGATCTACTTGGTAAAGAGACACGTTCCCTTATTTTACCCTCTCATGTAATATTTGCATTTAATTTGAGACTTTTGGGTGCACAGGCTGAATAACATTAGCATGTCAAGTACTATAATGACTGAGGTAAAAGGGTAATTTCAAGCAGGCGCGACGGGGTATACTGTTTAAGTAAAGCCTCATTCCTAGGGCCAGGAAAAGAGGTGTTCTCCAATACCAAAAAGTCTAAAATTTGCTCTATAACATAAATAAAGGAATCCTAAAATACTTTTTTAAAAGCACATTTAGGTGAAGCATAGTGGGCTGCTAATGTTTTAGATTCAGTTTTAATTGTTTTACAAGTTCTCTGTTTCCATACAGAATCAAAATGACTTAAACAATATATTCCAAAAATGCACGTCCTCTCTTTAGCCTGTATATTCAACATGATGCAGTCAACTATATACACAGACTCATCCCCCCAGGAAATAGATGGCTAGTGATATGTAGACGTCATGTCAAGTTGAAGAGCAACGTTTTAAGACTTCCATCACCTCTCAACCAGAGAGTAAGCTTAATATCTAGAATGACATTGCTGGAAAATAAACTCAGAACCTGAGTTGTGTCAGGCAGCTGATTTTATGGTTGGAAATAGTCGGACAACTTACTAGTCCATCAATGCAAAGGTTGAAAGTGGTAGAAGATTCCTCAAAGACAAAGGAACAGATGGAGGAAAATTCTAAAAGGTGTAAAATAACCTTTCAGATTCATGTATGGATGTTGTATGAGTGTTTTCAGGCTGCTGTAACAGGGTGGTTTAAAACAGAAACATATGGGGCGCCTGGGTGGCTCAGTCGGTTGAGTGTCCGACTTCAGCTCAGGTCATGATCTCACATTCACAAGTTTGAGCCCCGCATCGGGCTCTATGCTGACAGCTCAGAGCCTGGAGCCTGATTCTGTGTCTCCCTCTCTCTCTGCCCCTCCCCCACTCATGCTCTGTCTCTGTTTCAAAAATAAATAAACGTTAAAAAATTTTTAAAAATAATAAAACAAAAATTTATTCTCTTGCAGTTTGGGAAGCCGAAAGTCTTAATATCAAGGTTCCCCTCCTGCCATAGCCTCTAGGGGAGGAAACCTCTTTGCCTCCTCATTGTGTTTGTGGTAGCCCAAGGCTCCTCCAACCCCTGCCTCTGTCTTCACATGGCACTCCTCTCTGTGTGGATGTTCCTCCTCGGAGGGACACCGGTCATATCAGACTAGGGCCTATGCTAATGACCTCATTTTAACTTGACTACATCTGCAAAGTCCCAATTTCCAAATAAGATCACAGTCACATGTTCACAGGTGCCAGAGGTTAGGACTTCAAAATATCTTCTTGGGAGGAGACAACTCAACCCATAACAGATAATGATGGCAGAAAAATGAGAGAGACTCCACACTTTCCTCAGGAAAGAGTAGAGAAATACAGTGAAATGAAGGATGATCTTCCTTTCCTTTTCTTATAATTCTTTCCTTTTTTGAAATTTTTTTACTGTTTATTTATTTTTGAGAGATAGAGAGACAGCACAAGTGGGAGAGGGGCAGAGTGAGAGGGAGACACAGGATCTGAAGCAGGCTCCAGGCTCTGAGCTGTCAGCACAGAGCCCGATGCAGGGCTTGAACTCATGAATAATGAGGTCATGACCTGAGCTGAAGTCTGACACTAAATTGACTGAGCCCCCAGGGCCCCCCCCCCCGCCGGCATCCCCCCTTTAAAAAAATTTTTTTAACAATACTTCTATTATTATGCTTTTAGCTTATGTTGGCCGTTATAAAATGGTTAGATAATACTAGATGGAAGCACTTATTTTTTCTACTTCTTGTTTTGAATCTTTCGCCCCTTTGAAAAGGCACGGCCCCACTGTTCTTTTGTAATTCGTTGTAACTATTGGAATTTGATTATTTGTCAGTAAGCAGGCACCCTTAATGCTTATAATAAGCAAAATGGAAGACAGTATTTCACAAAGAGGAAAGGAAAGGCCAAAGAAAAGGGGAAAAATAAAAGGAACAAAGAACTGTGCATTGAAGAAAGGTGAAAGACATGAAGTGTTCTGAGAAATAGTGAGCCTGTAAACATGGAGAAAATAGGGATTTGGATATTGACTCAACAACAGTTTCATGACTCAGATTTTCTTCCATAATTTCTCTTGTGCCCCAGACAGCCATGTGTTCTGAAGCTTCCTCTATATTTTCCAGATTTCCTAGCCTAAAGAGAAATAACAATAGTAACATTTGCATTTACTTAAGGCTTTGGAAAAAATCAAAGTGAAAATAAAAGTAACCTTCAAGGAGCGTCTTCACGGAATAACTGACTCAGCTATTTTGGCCAAGCTTGTCTGTTTTTGGCCCTTATTTTCAGGGCAGCGATGGCAATATTTTCAAACAGTAGAGGGTGGAATGGTGAGTCTATCAAGTGAATCTTTCTGTGAAAGGAAACATCCACAAGCTGAAAAGACTATTGATTAGTGAGTGTTGGCATTTGTGACTTTGAGAACATGGCAGAAATGGAAAGAACTTGCATTGCTAACAATTAGCAAAAGTGTGTATTTTATATGCAGACACCATGTAGACTGAAAGAATGGGCTGGCAAAATATTCAAAATTACCACACCCATCCATGGCACTTTCTTAGCCACCAATGTAAGAAGCCAGAGAAACAGAGCAGCAGAAAAGGTGGGGGAAATGGTAAACTACCACTACCTTACTTTTTGTGGTTTAAACAAATTTGACTTGGTAGATTTAACAAGGCTGAACGTTATTATACGCTGTCCCCCCCCCTCCGCTGAGGTTTAAAATAATTTTGAACTATTAAAATAGAGTCACACTTAAAAGTAAATACAAAGTAAGTAAAATGTAGGGGCGCCTGGGTGGCTCAGTCAGTTAAATGTCTGACTTTGGCTCAAGTCATAATCTCGAGGTTCGTGAGTTTGAGCCCCGTGTCGGGCTCTGTGCTGACAGCTCAGAGCCTGGAACCTGCTTCAGATTCTGTGTCTCCCGTCTCCCTCTCTCTCTTCCCTTCCCCTGCTCATGCTCTGTCTCTGTCTCTCTCTCTAAAATAAATAAATGTTAAAAAAAAAGTGGGTAAAATGTCATGTGTCCAAGAACATGATATATCCAACAGGCTAGAGTTCACCAGTCCTGAGAGACCGCAGGACATGTTCTCAAGATCCTATACTGCAAGGTCATGTAATTTCTTCACAGAAAAAAAACATTATCATTGAGTATTTGTTACAATAGCTTTCATTAAGATCAGATTCAATTACAATTAAATCAATCTGGCTTAAATACATTGGCTAATAGATCATTAGATTTCTAAGAAAGCCAAACTGTCCTGAAAAAAACGATTGGTTAAATGCATTTTTTGAGTCCTCTAATGGAGGAGTCTGAATACTTTATTTTGGGAGTTTTATTCACAGATGATCCAGTTTATAAGTATTGGTATGGAAACAATAGTTTCAAGAAGCATATTTATTCAAGTAGTTGTCCCACATTTCATTTACCACCATATTGTGGTGTTTGTTTTGGGAGGCTGGATATACAAATGGACAATGGCCAAGACCATGTAAGACAATACAACTCTGACCCAAAGCCTTTATAACAAATAGTGAGGTGACAACCACAGTCTGGAACAGGAAGTCCCAAATGATCAGGAGTTGGTCATTGACTTCCAAATTCCCAATTCTTCTCCCTGCTTTTAACTTAGAGCCAAACCAATCAGAGAGAATTCCCTATTTCTAGTTAACCTTATTCCAGCTTCCCAGGTCAGTAGCCTCTGATCATACCTGAAGTTTTCCCTTTTTTCCACTATAAAATGTCCCTGCTTTTTGCTTCTCTTTGAGTTTCTGCCAAATCCAAGTGATAGCAAACTCTGAATGATACCCCTTGCTTGTTCTCATTTGGGTAGTCTTTGTTTATTTCTACAATATTTATTATAATTTCTGTACAGAGACCTTTAAATGGCAAGACAAGCTTTGCCCACATTCTGAAAATCATTTAGAGCCACTGGGTACTAAGCATAGTGGCAATAATTCTGAAAGCCAGAAAAATTGTTACAGTTGGTTCAACATGGATCAAGATTCCTTTGACCTAGCTCAGATCTGTGATGATTTGACATTTGTATTACTCAATCTTACTTCTAAGTCATTACAGCAAATGTCTCACTTTCTTGGGAGTCTCTTGCGTACAGTCTGGTTTGTGTGGTCATTTTTTCTGTGGAACTACTCAGGCGTAATGGACATTTCCTGTGGTTGGTTCAAACTGGCTCTCCATCCTTGAGAAGGTCGATTTTGCCTTTATCAAAGGCAAAAACTGTGCAGTCTTTGATATTACAAGTTTTCGATTCTAATCCTGCCAATAAGTTTTATTCATCATGTGACTCTGAGGAGAGTCTTTAAACATACTTAAGTTTAAGTTCACTTATTTAAAAATTGCTAGTAACATTAGCACCCACCAAATGGGCTGCTTAAGAATTAAAACATTGTTTCTGTAAAATGGTTACCATATTATTATATCATATAACAATATAATAAATATATGTTAATACATTTGATATTATTATATGAAAATAGATGTTCATATTCCCAATGAATAATCTTTTTTATACCTTACGTGATGGCACAGAACATTTCAAGCAAATACTTGGAAATTGAGGGCAACTTGTTAATTTTTCAGATGGCATTAGGTAACAGACCAGCACTGTTACAAGACAGTATGTGCATTTCATCATATGGAGAATGACGGCAGTTGTTTTCATAATTCAGGTGATGTACACTTTCTGCTGTATTAAAAACCAAGCCCCTCAGAGCTGGGATGACTTGGTATGAGGCAATCACGGATGTTTTTGACCTTTGCATTCTCAGTGGCCTCTACTGGTTGAGCAGGTGATATAGCTAGTAACTCGGTTAAGATTTTTGGGTATAAACTTGGCTCTTTAGACTATAGACAAAAACTACATGTATAATATGTAACTCCAGAGGTGCAGGAAGGTCCCCAGCACAGCCAGCAGAAGAAGGCAGCACATTCCCTGTTCTCTCTGACATCCCATTACAGTCAAAGAAAGCATCTGACATGGTGGAATGTTCATTTTGCGGACATGATGTGTGCACGTTTAATTTCTGAATCAAACAAAGGAAAAATTCCTGGGCGTTTTATGTGCATTTTTCTTAATATGATCACAGAATCAGAGTTAGCCATTTAATCCCAAACGAGGCATGACCTCACTGGGGTTGGTTCCTTGACCAACTTTCAGAGTTCTTCACAAGGACAGCGTGGATGGCCTTGCTACTGCACTCCTGTCTCCTCGCCGATGTCCAGGTTTTGTTTGAGGTGGAAGTGGGGTCTTCTGCCAATGTTTTCAGGGCAAATATCTGTGGAAATTTCACTGTTTTTGTCACAGACGCCATTTAGTGGCCAATCTGGAAGAAGGGAATGAGTTACCTTGTTAAAATTCAACTGAAAAGCGTTTGTTATTGTTTGGTGGGTGTCATTAAAAATTAGAGGAACAGGTCATTAGAGGGAAGTAGGATAATCTATTGGGAGCATTGGGAGCATCCGGGACACGTTTTCATGATTCACATATGATATTAGATTTTTTATATATTTTTATTTATATATTTTTGAGAGAGAGAGAGGGTGGGGCAGAAAGAGAGGAAGAGAGAGAGTCCCAAGCAGGCTCTGCACTGTCAGAGCAGAGCCCAATGTGGGGCTCAAACTCACAAACTGCGAGATCATGACCTAAGCCGAAATCAAGAGTTGGATGCTTCACTGACAGAGCCACCCAGATGCCTCTGTTATTAGATTCTTGACAAAATGTCACTGAGAACCGGGACTTCCCCACAGTGCCTATTTCGAATGTTTTTCCATTCTCTTTAAATCTCTAATTCTGTCTCCTCTACCCACTACCCCTTTACTTAACCAGCAAATAAAGTCACAAGCTTCTTGTGACCAAATGGGCTCGATCGCAGTTGCGTTCATTCTTTCCTTGGAATCATCCTTGACTGCTTCCCATCCCTCCACTGTGCAACCACTCCTTTCCCCTCCCCTCCTTCCCTGATGAATTTCTGATTCTTGCAGGTTCAGACTACCAAGTATCTCTCCAATCTGCTCCCTTTGCTTTATTCCCCTGGGTTATGTAATACCTTCCTTACTGCCCTCCCTCTCAGTTGTCTGGCCAATCCATTCCCACCACCGCTGCCAGAATATCTTCTCCAAAATGCTAATCAGATTGGCTTACTTCTTTGATCAAAACCTTTTAATTCTCCCTTAGGATAATCTGACTGACCAGATACTGCTCACTGCTTCAGCCCCATATAATCTCCTGCTTCTCCCCATCCTAGATCCCATGATTAAGCCAAATAAGCATTCTTTATTTTTCCTGCGAATGCTTATTCAGTGCTAACACCGTTTGTCTCAACCAGTTGCATTCAAGATGAATGGAGTACGGGTGTAAATTACACCCTTGGGGAAATGTGACTCACAAGTAACTACTGCAGAGTGGATTCACTGAAGAACAAAAACAAACATATCCATGGCTTTTAAGAAAGTCGGAGCCTATCCAAGAGTGAAAAAAAAAGGCTAAACATGAAAACAAGTTTATTCACTGTAGAGTTTTAAGTTGAATATTTATAGACTTTCCTTAATGCATGCTAAGGACTTAATACATGCTTACTGAATTATATGGAAACATTTAAAACTTTAAATCATGTTTTGCAGTATCCCTCTTAACAAGCCGGCAGTTTTTAATCCAGTTTTTTTCCCCATTCCATTAAAGAGACAATTTAGTGGTATATATAATTAGGCTTAGTGGCATATAATAATTGCTTAATGGTGTATTTAATTTAATGAGAATGTGCCCTAATATATCAGCTTTGCCCTTGATTTTATTTGCAGTTTTATTTCCAGGACATTGATTCATTTCCAGTGCAAACACCAATTTTTTCTGTTCTGACCCGAATATTAGAAGCTAGAGGGTTGCTCTGTGACATGGTATATTCCCCCACTCATAGACACTTTGATGTTGAATCTTTACGGAATTAGACCTTCGAAATAGAATTTCGAGTGGAATCTGGACTGATTCTGGGTTGGTCAAACAATATCCTTCAGTAATTATGAATTAAAATATAACACATATTAACAGAGACCTTCAGAGAATAACCAGGCCATGGAACAGATACTAAAACCTGGTTCATCACACAGTGCTCTGTGGGAGCAGCTCATGCCAACTCAGGAAAGCCAACAGGGCCCACCTCTTACCAACTTGACATTCTGTGCCATCACATGGTTGGAGTATTTACACTATAGAAATTGGCAAACTCTACCAGTCTGTCCTTTTTTCCCTCAAAGAGCCTATTAAAATTTACCAGCACATCCCCGCTTATAGATAAGTTGACTAAATGTCCCAGCAGTCCTGGTTGACACCTATTGTCTTAGTGACTCATCATTTTAGTTAGCACTTGTCCCTATCTTTTACACTTTCAAAAGTGACGAGTTAAACAATCACTGTGCAGATTAAGAACAAGTGGGGCTTTGGAGATTTTTCACTGGAAGAAGTAAAGACTGGGTTAGAAAGAAAGAAGCAACTGAAAGATGCTTATCTTATTTGTCTGAAGAACTTGCCCTTGGAAGTAGTACAAGGTTTGTTTTCCAGAGGCACAGCATGAGGACAGGAAAGACTTGGGAAAGCTACAGGGAGACACATTTTTATCTGAACTTAAGGAAGGACTTCCTCATTGGTAGCAATGAGTCATCATAAAATAGGGACAGAAAATAACGTGGGCTCCATAAGGTCCTTGTCAATGAAAATGCTCAGAGACCAAATGTCAACTTTAGGGGATTTGGAAGGACTCAAGCAATGATTTCTTGTTATGTTAATGCCTTCTCGAAGATTCATATTTTGAGTTGAATCCTCCTGACAGTATTTGACTTGGACATTTTGGCTATTCTAAGGGGGTCTTTGCTGGCTCATGTGTGTGTTTTGTAGCTGGTACAACAAGCAGCTGGAAAAATAATTCCTTCATATTCAGGGGGGAAAAAAATGACCCAAGCAGAAACCTTATGAAGCCTCATGTTCAATTTTCTAAAAAAGAAATAATTATCACTAATTTGAGAGGAAGTACATGCTAACCAACTTACACTGATTTATTTCTGATTCCAAAACTATCAGGATACTCAACTTTAGCACAGTTTGGCCAAAGAGAAGAAAATAAGTCAATGCGTTTCATATAAATTTAGGATTCTAAGTAGTGGGAGACGAACACACTGTTTAGTACCAAGGACTTCAAGTACTTTGTATCCTATGGTAGCTAGAGTTAGAATAACAGAAAGCCCTCAGGCCAGCAAAAATGGCACCTGTGAAAATTGTTTGGGTCTTTCTGAAGGCACTGAGTATGGAAAGCCCAGTTAAAATAAACAATTCTGTCCTTTACCTATGTCTTTATTATATCACATACAAGTCAGACTTTTTCTTCCCATTTCAAATGTCCTTACTGAATTAGTTAGATCATCATCTGGATTATCATGATTATCATAAGAATAGCTTGCCCGGGTTTTCTCCAAAACCAATGCCTCTCATTTGCACATTTATTTACATCATCTGAGAGCTACACGAAATAGATGTTTATTACCTTTCATTTACAGATGAGGGCACTGAGGCACAAAGTGCCTAATAAAGTAGATAGAGACAGCTTCTAATCAACAGTGTTACAAATCTCAGCTCTAATCAATATGTTGCCTCTTACTTTAAAGGTAAGAAATTGAACCAATTTTAATATGATTCTCTGTAAATCAATGTTAGCACTCATTCTTGAAAATGTGTTTTATTCCTACCCATTTTCCTAAAGTCTGCCTTTCTTCTTATGAACATGTATTTTCACAAGCTTTGAGACAGAGCCTTGTTTAAGTCGATGTTAAAAAACACTGTACCCTTTAATACACATTTTACTTATGTACCTTCTCCTTAAAGCATTCACATGTATTACATTTTGTGAAAGAAAGGACATTCACCTGTGTTTTGAGTCTATATTCTGTTATAGATCCCATTAACTAAGAGTAAAACTCATTGACCCAGTTCTTTGAGTCTAAGGCAGTGATTCTCCCTCAACCCGGAGGTGGTTTCTCCCCCCAGGGGACATCTGACAGTGTCTAGACACATTGTTAACTGTCACACTGGGCGTTGGAGTCATATTGGCATCTAGCGGACAAAGTTTAGGGATGTTGCTAAACACACTATAAGCATGGAACATCCTCCCACAACAAAGAAATTACCTAGCTCAAATGTCAAGGCTGAGAAACCCAGGTCTAGGGTCTACTACACATTTAAAGTAATTCTGTGTGGACAGTCTATGAACCTCTTCAACAGTATGATATAAAGCTATATAAAAACAATACACGTGTGAAATTAAATCTATTGTTAACATATTAGCCTATCAGTTTAGGTAAACTCAATTTATGTGTCATATCTTCTTTTCTCTTCTCAGAAGTCTGAATAGTTTATAAAGGACACGGATTCATAATTTAGTCTTAAAACAAATGTGACTCTTACGGAAAATTGTTATAATGGCAGATTTCTTGTTACTCATCCATTCATTTTTTTTAAAGTTTGTATTTAAATTCCAATTAGTTAACATACAGTGTAACATACAGATGTGCAATATAGTGATTCAGCACTTCCGTATATCACCCTGTGCTCATCAGGACAGGAGCCCCCCTTCCTCCCCATCACCTATTGAAACACACTCCCTCCCCACCTCACCTCAGGTAACCATTAGTTTGTTCTTTATAGTTGAGTCTGTTTCTTAGTTTGCCCTTCTCTTTTTTTTCACCCTAGACACTCATTGTTTTGTTCCTTAAATTCCACACACGACTGAAATCATATGGTGTTTCTCTTTCTCTGACTGATTTATTTAGCTTAGCATTATACTTTCTAGTTCCATCCATGTCATTGCACATGGCAAGATTTCATCATTTTTATGGCTGACTAATATTCCATAATGTACCACATCATCTTAGAAGAATGCATTAATTTTTTAGAGAATAAAGTATGAAGCATAAACTGCATACCAAGCAATGTTCTAGGCGAACAAATAGTTTAGGATTAAGCTACGATGAAGTTGTAGACCAATGTTAGGATGATTTTGGTTAATGTTTACTGGATAGTTATTAATGTGGGCTTTATATTTCCCGTGGTTTATTTATATCATTTTACACAATTATAAAAACAGATTTTTAAATTTTTTTAAATTTTTTTTAATGTGTTTATTTTTTGAGAGACAGAGAGAGACAGTGCTAGCAGGGGAGGGTCAGAGAGAGAGGGAGACACAGAATCTGAAGCAGGCTCCAGGCTCTGAGCTAGCTGTCAGCACAGAGCCCGATGTGGGGCTCGAACCCACTAACCGTGAGATCATGACCTGAGCTGAAGTCGGACGCTTAACCGACTGAGCCACCCAGGTGCCCCTAAAAACAGTTTTTCTTTAAGATGAAATTAAGCAAAATATTTTACATAATGTAGGGAAAAATAGGAAAGAAAATTTTGAAAGGAAACACCTGATTAAATTATTTGCTTTTCACCCAGTTAGTTGAAACTGGTGGCTAGTATTATATCATGAACAAAGTAGACCCAGTTATTGATCCAATCATAGTATTCTCTTCTCCTCCTATGGTTTTGTAATGAAATGCTGAAGTCAGTCAGGATAGACACCTTCAAGTCTCCCCAAAATACTTACTTGTAATGGCAATGGCACACAGGACTAATTGTAGGACATTTATTGTATTAAAAAATCAATAAGTTGGCAACATATTATGCAACAAATTATAATATCTCCCACATTCAAATAGAAAACAAAAAATCTCCCTGAAAAATAAATTCCCTGTCCCCTTATATCCCTTTCTATCCATCATAGCATTTTTCTACTCCATTTGACAGCAGAACTCCCTACAAATGGGATACGTATGGTCTCCACTTCCTCCCAACCTGTTTCCACTTGTTCTTAGTCTAATCAAGCATTTGGCTCTGGAACACTAATGAGACATCTTTCATCAGAGTCACCAGTGACATCACATTGCCACATCGAATGGCCAACACTTTTTTTTTTTTTTTTGAGAGAGAGTCGGGGAGAGGGGCAGAGGGAGAGAGAGGAAAAATCTTAAGGAGGCTGCATGCTCAGCTCAGAGCCCAATGTGGGGCTCTATCACACGACTCTGGGATCATGACCTGAACTGAAAGCAAGAGCCAGATGCTCAGTTGATTAAGCCACTCAGGCAACCCTCTAAAGGTCAACTCTTAATTCTCATTCTAACCATCATTAACCTGTGACATATATAACTGATTACCTTTTTCTTGTTACATTTTCTTCACCTCATACTACATCTCAAGGTTTCTTTTTACCTCAAACAGTTCACCCTCTCAGTCTCCTTTCTATGATCTTTATCTTCCCAACCTCAGTTTGGGTGGGCTGCCCCAGAGCTTAATCACTGGAACCCCTTTCTTTTCTAATTATTCTCACTGCTTGTCCGGTCTCACCCATGTTCATAGTTTTAAATACTATATACGTACTGATAACTTCCAATCTTAGATATCCATTCTGGATGTCTCCCCTCAACTTCAGAGTAATATATTGTTTACCTGACATTTATGTTTGGTTGCCAGAGAGCATCTCCCGTTACCACAAGAAAACCTCAAATTCAAAATTCCTTCTCTCTCAGTTCCATGGTCTCAGGAAACGGCACCAGTATTCACTCAATTTCTTATAAATTGAGTGACATTTTCCCGATGAGTTCGTTCCAAATTGTAAAACTTCTCAGTAAGCAAAAATGGACATTGAATAAGAAGCATATTCCCTCCCTTATCCCAGACCTACAAGAAACAAACCGACAAGCCAGAAAACAAAACTGGTTTCTCAGAAAAAAGATTTAAACTTTGTCCTTGGAACCACTATGGAGGATGTCAGTGGCCTTGTAGGGGCACACACTTCCTTGGAACCCAAATGAAATGATTTTGGGCAAGAGGCTGTTTGCCTTAGGTGTAGGATTACATAGACAGGGTGTGTGTTTGCACAGAAGAATCTTTACTGCAGTGAGAGAACACCACGAAGAACACCCTTGGAAGAAGCTGTAAGAGTCCTGGAGGTGATAGTGAGAGAAAATCCAGCCTTCAGGTTAGGGGCAATCTGGGGCCATTTTGCGACTTGGGGAGATCCTTGTTGTACAAGCTCACAAAGTTCTGATCAAAAGACAAAGATATAGATGGGCAGCGGAGGAAGGGTATTTCTTCTTGATCCTTGTTTTCTGTAAGCCGCCATTGGCAAGACCGTCTACTACGTGTAGGCATGGGAACCGGTTAAAGAAAGTGTCGATTCACTAGAGTGAGCTGAGAACTCACTGGCCTTTGTGTGTGATGAATGTGTCCGGAAAGGCAAAGAAGAGGGAGATTCTCCTGTGGGGTTTCTCATCTCCATGGCGGTAGGTGCTGACGGCTTTAGAGAGAGCAGGAAGGAGCAAAGAGAAGCGAGCCCGAGATGGGGAGCTGCACTGCTCTCAGGAGATGAAAAGGACACGGGGTTTTGATCTGAACTTGATTATCTGTAACTGAGGTAAGACCATTGCGTGGGCTGCAGGGTGATCCAAGCCTCAGCTAATTGCTTGCTTGCTCTTGCGTTGCATCTTTTTTTGCAAGTATGTCTGCTAATAGGTGCCTTTATGATGATTCTTTTGGCTCTTTACTGCTGTACATTCTATGGCTGAAAATAGTCTCTTTTTTTTTTCCTCCCATATAATCCCTGGGGAATGCTGCACCAAACAGATTAAGAATGTGAGGGCCATTTATAGAGCGGTTAAGGGAAGTAACATTCAGAGAGAGAGACTAATAGCGTGATGACTTAGCCAGCTGAACATTACTTATTGACGTGGGACAAAGTGGAAAAGGATGCGTCTTTAATTTCCTGTGGAAACAATCCTTCATAAAACCATCTCTTTTCCATGTCTTTGTCACTCTTCCACTGTTCCGGAGTGACAACGAAGTGGCATGGAGAATCTGAAACTGTGTTTTAAAATACGCTGTCATTGATTTGCAATTCATTGCGGCCTTACACCTAAAAATACATAGATGGAAATGCTGAAAAGACTAGAAAAAAAAAGCTGCTAACAAGTTAACTCCGATAAATAATAAGAGTGAAGTCTGATGAGGTATAAAAGGACTGGGCTTTCTAACTTTTAATGTTTTTCTTCTACTCCATTGTTGTCTTTCGATTTGCAATCTGGACCGTTGCTATGGAGTAAATAACATCTGTTACATTCCATGCCTTCGGCTTTCCATGTCACTGGTGGAAGGAACCGAGGCTGAGATAATGCAGCTTGTCTACCTGGAAATTTCAAGACGACAGAGATGCAGGGCCATGGGTTTAAACATAAATATATCTTATTGATGAAACTCCTTAAACTTTCCTTTTAAAAACCTTTTCCTCCACCCCTTCTTTTATTTTTTTATGAGCCTTGACATAATTCTGAAAATTCAGAGGGAGCTAGGGACAATATTCCTGGAGGTTCTGAAAGCCTGTAATCCTGTAGGTAGAGCCCAAACCGGATGTTTTTCAGAAGTGTGACTGTCCCAATTTACTTAGCTTCTCTCTGCCTCCTTTTTCAGAAGCCTTTAATAATGTCTGTCTCTTAGATATCATTGAATCTCATTCGATATGCTGTCTGGCACATAGGGAGTACAGACGGCATGGAGACAATGGTTACTAGCTCTGTGGTAGAAAGGAGGGAAACTGATGTAGACATGATAGTGGGTTAATAGCTAAGCTCAGCATAGTGTCTCTGATGGCTCCACTCCAAGGAACATAGCGCTTATTCTCAGCCTTGAGAAAACCCCAATCAACTGCAGTTTTGTAATGAGGAAGGTAGACGACTGTTGAAATACTAGAGGTAGTTCGGGCAATCTTCACCAGCCTCGACCTGCTTCCGACATGGTTTTCTGACCAACAATATTGAACTTTTTGGCTCTCAGACATCTGAATTCCATCCCTGGACCTCACCTCTCTGATGAGCCCAATCTCTGTGGGCCAGCTAGGCAGGGGAGGTCAGGGGAGATATGTTGGGCCGGAATGGAGGGTAACAAGGGTCAACAAGAGAGAGATGGGGCCAAGACATTCTTTTGTGTATACATAGTTTAATAAAGGCGAATCAGGATTTCACATTTTGATCTCTTAAAATCAAAACATCTGCCTATTTCAGTGTCATAGTGGCGGCTTTGAATCAGCCAAGGCAAAGTTCCTAGTCTGTCCAAGTGATAAGCTTCAGGTGAAAACTACTGGCATTTATGGGACACCTATTATTTTACAATGCTATCTGATTTAATTCTCTTAATTACCCTTTTTAAAGGGATGGGGATCAAAGAGGTAAAATCACTGCTCTTAATTTAGCTAGGTACATGAGATGAGATTTAAAGAGAAATCAGTCTGACTCCCAAACTCAAATCTAAATGATTAAGGCAAAGATGCTATTTTGTTTGCATTATGTGAATAATATATCTGGAATGATAGGTTATGATAAGAACCTGATAAGGTCCTTCTGAGACCAGACCATTAAAACCTGAATTTGGTTAACCTACAAGAGATGGTCTGCCCAGCCTCACAGTGGGACTCAGGGGCACCCTGGATCAAAAAGAGTAAACTGATCCAGAAGTATCTCTGGCCCTTGGAAACTTCCCTGTCAGTCATTAACCTGGGTTTTCTCTACATTTTTGCTAAGAAAAATCCATGACCCAGCTTGAATTGGGGTTTTTGTTTGTTTGTTTTTAAGTTTAGGGCATATACAAAAAGACAACATAAAACTAGGGGTGCCTGAGTGGTTGAGTCAGTTAAGCGTCCAACTCTTGGTTTTGGGTCAGGTCATGATCTCATGGTTTGTGGGATTGAGCCCCTCATCAGGCTCTGTGCTGTCAGCACAGAGCCTACTTGGAATTCTCTCTGTCTCCCACCCCTCCCCTGCACATGTACATGCTCTCACTCTCTCTCCCTCCCTCTCACACTCTCTCAAAATAAATAAACAAACAAACATTTATTTTAAAACACAATGAAAATAAAAACAGCTAAAATTAAAAAAGTCAGTGCAATGAACAAAAAACATGGGTATGATCTTTCCTATTGTCATGAAATATGGCTTACAAGAACTAAAAAAAATTAGAAGACTCAAGTGTCTTTAATGGGTATTAACTAGTTAATGAAAAATAACATCAAATCTTTAAAACTTTGTGATCAAAAGAGACCTTCAGAGTCAAACAAATTCAAGAAATGTCTATATATTCTTCAGGCTGATCATCCAAATTCAAGACCTAATCTTCACTCAATTTTTAGAGATACTAACAATAAAAATATTCTTCTTGGGGTGCCTGGGAGGGAAATCATTTGCCTAAATTTCCCTGCTGTGAATGATTCCAAGGGATCCAATGATCCCTAGAGCTAAGGGCATTGACCCTACATGTGAGCGTCTGTGCTCCCCGTCTTGAAATGGGTCAATCTGTAGAACACCTACGTGGCTCTAAAACACACCTTATGGGACTCAGCCAGTATCTCTTGCAATTAGCTCTGCTCTGAACCTGTGCCCAGTCGTTGTGACTGAATTTCCTCTTTTTCCCCCTGAGATGAAGTCCAGAGACCCACTTCATCCTGATTCTGTTTCTAACAGCTCCTCCTCTCATTAAGACTTAAAACTTGAGTTGTGGGATGAGACGAATTTCTTATAGTTCTCCCCCACCGACATCATTTACTCTCTGTGGGACCCTGACTAAATCTACCAAACTAGTTAAGCTTCAGTTCTGCATCCTGAAAATGGGGATGATGCTGATCACTGGTTGTTAGAAAATTTGGGGGGAAATTAAACAGATTCATGGACATAAAGTGCCTGGCACTTAAGATGTGTTTCCTTTCAGGCTCAGGATTGTGTCTGACCTTTATCCTTTCTCAATCTGGAGCCCAGATCCTGAACCCCAGCTCCACACCTAGAGCTGAATTACTTTCATGTGGAATGTTTACCTGCCTGAATATGTACATGATGCCTGTTCTCACTTCTCTTAAATTCACATCTCTGTTTTTTCCCTTCCTTATTGTCCCTTGGCCTCTCACTGGGTGGCAAGCTGATTAACTGTAACTCTTTTCTCTCTTTGCTGTATTCCAGCAGCTCAGCTGAACTTCTGTTCTTCTGCAATTGCATCGCTAGGCTTGCCTCCAAGCCCACCCAATGCCCCGCTCCTTAGCTTTGACCTTAGGAGTCTGGTCATTATATTGGGGATATCTGCATATATCAGATTTGATATTTAGAAAGGCGTTGCTATCTTCTCCCCACATAAGTGTTCACAGCCATTTGGTGTGACCCTCTCAGCTTCCTGGGCCCATGTGCTGAGAGCAAGAAGCTATGACCGCTTATTCCACAATCCACTGCTTGGTCAGCCTTGGCTGACACTCTTGAGGCTGGAAGACTCAAAATATGCTGTCGTTCACCTGCAATGTTACCAGATACCTCTCTACAGTGAAAGGCACTATTTCTACCTAAAAACTTCTGGACTGTAATGACAATATATTCTTTACTTCTTGTGGAGTATTTTTTGCAATGAAGATGAAAACGTGTTTTCTCCCCATCCCAACTTTTTGCAGTCTTTTATAAGATGGTCAGTCAGGTGTGGCCACAAGAGCAGATGGCATCGAGGCTGAGGGAAACAGTTTGTTATACTCACAGGCTCTCAAAACAGGAGGCACAGCACACCGCACAGTGCCACATGGGAAAGTCACCAGGGTGATCAGAAGACAGGAGTGAAGGGAAGGTCTGGTTCATGACCTTTAGAGGGGTTTGTGTGGAAAAGGCAAGGCAAGACAGGATGAAGAGTTTAGGATTGGCTAGTTTAAATAATTTTGCTGAGATTTGGGCTATGGGAGTGGTCCTTAGCTGCTTGGTACTTGGCCTTGGGATGACTAAGGCAGAAGAATATTGCCTCCTTGGGTCTACAGGCCAGATGGAGGAGACATGGCTCCACATTAGTTAGTTTTATATCAGAAGCATGTTCTAGGCTGGGTCATTCACTATCTCTAAGAATTGGCTAACCCTGGGAGGGGCAGTCTCTCCCCAGCTGGAATGTTGTGTTTTTGTTTTTTTTTTTCTTTTCTTTTTAGGATGTCAAGATATCAAATACACAGACAATATAAAAATATTTACAGTGCATACTCTTTCATCTCTCTGATGTGACCTGACAAATAGACTCTCCTCAGTCATCGGTTATGGCGTACATTTCTCTTTGTTTTACTGTTGTCTAGCTACCACTGACCAAAAAGAAACCCTTTTGTTTTGGGTCCCTCTTCCCTACACCCACCTCTCCATATTTAATAATCACCATTATTATATGAGAAGGTAGATTTCTGATCACAGTTTAAGAGTGTCCTTGAGGAGAGCAGGCCCGTGTTCTGTCTCCCCCAGTGGAAAATGGCCTTTTCCCAACTTACAGGGATTCATGAACAATATAGAGCATGGGTGGAGGGGAGGGGAGGGTGTTGATTTTCTAACTCACAGATCAGGAACCAGACTGACACACACACACTCTCCTCTCCAGCACTGAGCCTTAATGATTAGACTGATCCCTCCTTAAGAGGCAAGCTACTGACTGCACAAGGAATTCATACCAAAATAACCCTGTGTTCTTTGGATCCAAGCAGTAGGAAGCTTTATCCTTGCTGCTTTCCTCAGGATGCTCTGTGACATCATCCACACTGGATTGTTTTTCCCGTTGTGTTCAAACACTGGCTTCATTCCAAAGGGCGTCCAAAGCCAACAAGCCTTCCCTCAAGCCCACCCATTGGCTGTGTAATCTCACAATTGGAAACATTCCTCTCCATGAAAAGGCAGCGCCCAATAAGCTCTCATTGACAGCATTCCCCAACACCGCCCCCCCCCCCCAGCTCTGAGTTTCCTTTGGCCTCTTTCCTTGCTGACACTTCTTAATGCCTTGATTAGGTGGGGTTTTGCTGGTTGAAAGTCACTTATGCTTGTGTATACTGGTGTGCACATCAACGGCTGCTCCTATCAGTAGAGTGGGGAGATATATCTCAGGAAAGCTTGAAAACAACCACCTATGCTGAAATTATTTCCCTACAACCTGGCGTTTGGAGTTACAGGAATAGCATACAATCTCCTTAATTCTGGAAGATCTGGTTCAAGCCTTAGATACAAAAATGCGCATATCCAAGAGCATGACGTTAACCTTTATGCACCATTTATAATTCAGTTATGGAGACTTGGGCTGAAGCCTGCTTCTTTAGTGGACAACTTCATTTTTCCAAGCCTTAGTTTGTTAATTTGCAAAACAAAAGATAGAGTAAAACTTGCTTTTCAAGATTGCTATTAGGATTAGGGGAGGGTGACACAGCATTGAAGCTTCAGCATTGAGCTGAAAACCCAGCTGGACTGGAAGGAAGATGTCACTACAAGTAGAAGCAGGGAGCACATAGAGAGACCTTGACTGGCATCCCAAATTGCCTATGGGCGAGACCTTCAAGGTTGCACCACACTGAGCTCCTTGGTGGTAGCCTTGGTGGCTATCGCTCTTTAGATAGTTGAGATTTTTATTAGTGCTGTTCTATTGAACTGACAGTAAAGGCTCCTTGGGGAAAGTGGCTAGGGAAATATGCCTACAGATGGGCAAGGTCACAAATCCCAATATGTTGTTTCAGTACAAGGAGTGTTCTTTGATTCAAATGACTAGGACAGAAGTCATGAACAGCACTGCTGGGGAGAGGAAGTGGGGATCAGTTTTGCTTGATGGCAAAGGCATAGACAGTGTGTGGCCAAGGCATGCCTGGTACCAAGACCCCAAGAACAAAGTGCACATTCTGGGTTGGTGGTGCTGGAGAGGAAGAGGTGGGCTCTTTGGTTTTCACGAGATTTTAGTGCCACTTCGCCAAATATGAATGACTAACAGGACAAATATTCCTTCAGCCTATTATGTTTCCATTCTTAAATGTTTGTGGATATGGAGGCTGGCATGGACATTTTCATGAGTTGTTGAAAATCTGTCTTTGAGGATTGGTTTGTATTTTTTTTGTTCAATGAGGGCATCCAATCTATCTTTCTACTGGAAAGTTTCATAAAATTTGGAAGTTCAAATGCCAACGATGTTTACATTTCTCAGTTTAAAAGCCAATATTTCTTCCTCTGCTCCTAAACTCTATGAATGGAAAAAGCTATTTTAGTTCATAGCATATTCTTTCCATTAAGATTTTAAACTTCTGCCGCACTGCCAAGGCTCATCTGTTGAATGAGTTTTTCATAAATGTTATCTACCAGACATGGGTGCAAAGTGGCATTTTTATAAAGTTGAAGCAAAAGGTAATTATATTACCAGAGAAAGCATTCTTTTCCATCCTCCAATCAGTCTCAAATAAAGAGAGGCCATGTTGGCTAGAGTTACAATTGTATGAATAATTTTTAATAAAATCAGTAGCTAAAAATTGTTGAATTTTCAAAACATATTGGAAACCTTTTCACATATAGCTATGCTGTGTACATTCTTGGCTAAGAAAGAATTTTGATTTGGATGTGGCAAATCTAGTTGTTCAAGCCAAGCACCACTTAAATTTCCATAGGCAGATTATCTGCTGGATGAATTAGCCCAAGAAATTAAAAATAAAAATTCCTAAACTGCCTTTTGCTCAACTGCCCAGAATGTTCCCCTTGATTACATCCTGCCTGTCTGATAGCTTGAATTCAGGGAACAGAAAAATCATTTTTAATAGCCTGCAAAGTACAGAAATGGGGCATTCTTTCCAAAGCATATGATTTATTCCAAGCCAAATGCAAATCGATTTCTCCTTGCTTTCCTTCTGTGGCTTATCTGGAGCACCATCTTCCTTCATCAGCCTACAAAATCAAGAATTGACCACAAAAGCAGAATGTTGAGGAAGCACCTTTGTACCTTAAATGCCAGGAAAGGTCTCAAACTCAACCACCTTTCTCTACCAGCGACAGCATCATGCCACGTTGTTATTAATCCACCACAGATGGCTCCACTCTCCAGCGGGTTGTCTTGACAGAATGTCTGTGGTGAACTTGACAAGATGGAGCTCCTCCAGGGCAGTAACCGTCTTCATGATCCTCAGTAATAGCCCTCACAATGCCTCAGATATAGTTAAACGTTAACTGAATCAAAGAATACACAAAGGCTGTTTCCACGATCTTTTCTAACGTACTGTAGGCATTGGTATATTAAGATAATACAATCTCTTACAATGAAGGCTTCAATATTTTACCCTGAGGTTGAAGGGAATAGCGCCCCCATCTGCCCAACACTGAACTCCCTAGTGTCCAACATGATGAATACACGTGGAATAGTATCACTGTTCCTTTTAACAGAAGTATTGCTCATTTGGGTCACCTCTGTTTGTATAGGCATTCATAGATAATATAATCAAACCTTCCAACTGAGGGTAGGATGATTCATTCTGCTTCTATAATATCGCAGTGGAGACAGAACTATAACCGATGGAGAAAGTATAGAAAATGAAATGCATGGAAATTTGAGAGTCTGTCAAAGGCACTAATTTCCATCAGCTGCTTAAGTCGTTTATTATCTGTAGTAAGTGGCAATGCTTTTCTGCCAAGTGCCCTTGAAAAGGCACAGGCTAATAGAAAGTTAATCTCGTGTGATAGGCAATACACAGCTTAAGGTGTTGCCTCAATTGGCTATCTATCTGGATCTTCCCAGGGAGCTCTTTGGCTTGTATTTTAAAGACCTCTCAATTTATCTGTATCCACAAGGGACAACAGAAATTAAGATAGGAACCAATAACAGTAGCTTTATTTTTCTCCCCAATGAAGATGTCCTGAGTTTTCACTTTGACAGCTTAAAGTAGAAACCCAATCATTTAAAGGTTAAAGAAGTTGTAGACACTATCCAGGGAGTTCCTGGTCTACTAGCAAAATCACATGTGTGACTTCAGTGATTCCCAGCAGATTAAACAGGCTAATACATAGATTCTCTGTAAATTTCCAAAGAGGACAATTTGCAGGCAGTTGTCACAAAATTGGAAAATACTAACAGAGAGATAGGACCGGGTTTTCTGTTGGAACACCATAAACACCAAACCTGAAGAAGGTCAGTCATGGCACATATGTTTTCCATAGATAAGATTTGTTTTGGAATGAACTGTTAGGTTCCACCAAAGTGGCTCCCAAATTAAACCATATGGAAGCTATGAAAGTTCAGTCAGAGGTACTGGCACTTAGAAATCAAGGTGGGGGCACCCAGGTGGCTCAGTTGGTTAAGCGTCCGACTTCACTTCAGGTCATAATCTTGCGGTCTGTGGGTACGAGCCCCACGTTGGGCTCTGTGCTGACAGCTCAGAGCCTGGAGCCTGCTTCGGATTCTGTGTCTCCCTCTCTCTCTGTCCCTCCCATGCTTGCGCTCTGTATCTCTATCTCGAAAATAAGTAAACATTTAAAAAATAAAAAGGAATCAAGGTGAGTGACTAGTACATAATGACTCCTATTCTTAATGATACTTGTGGTTTTTCTGGGCAGCTCTGTCATGTCTCCCTAAAGGTGATGTTGAGACAATTAGATGCTAGAAGGGAACTTTCAAACAAGTCTGGGAAATTGCCAACCTAATAATTTATCATTAAAAAGAAATGGCAGCTTCTCTCTCTCTCTCTCTCCTCCCTTAGATCTACTTGATTGAACTATAGTCATAGTTACAAGCATTGCAATTAAGTACTTATTAAGTACCAGCACCATGAAAGGAGATTTGGGAACACAGCTTCATTTAATCTTCATAGAAATCCAATGATTTGGATTTTTCAGATGGGCAGATCATGGCTTGAGGAGGTCGAGTAACTTATGCACAAGCGCACAGTCTCACTAATGATCAAGAGCAGACATCAGACCTCGGTCTCAGGACTGTCAAAATCCAATGTCTCAATTCTTAAAACATTAAGGTTGTAGGTCTCTATCTTGAGGATGTAGAAGAATCAAGTGGGGATGGGGAGGCGGGAGGGAAGGGAATCAGAATGATTGGGGTGAAGCCCAAGGCTCTGCAGGTGTGTGTGAGGGACTCCCCCAGGATTGTGAAGGCTGGGGGGTGGGTGGGTGGTAGACGATACTTGAAGAAAGACGGCTGTGCTGTTCTGCCCGCCGACGTGTCTTAATGAGGTTTTGGAGTTCATGAAAATGAATTATTAAGAGCTGGCCAGGGCCACCTATTTGGCAAATCTACATCATAAATACCTAACTGCCCTTCTCAAATTCATCCATTTCCAAGGACCGTTTCCTTGGGTCTTAAAATCTAACAACATAGGCCTTAAAGTAGTAAAGTTGCAAAATAGCACAACTTTTAACATTTTCTTTCCAAAGTTATTGAAAATATTAAGATAAAAGAGAGATGCCTAAAACAGACCTTGGTGTTCAAAGCCAAGAAATGAAGGTATTAGCGGTTTAATATGCTTTGGAATGGGGAAGGGAGAAGAGGGGGCACCGAGAGGGAGGACTGTATCTGATGCCTGTTTAATTTTACCTCAGCTTTATGTAGCTCCGATTTGTCACCAACTGCTTTCATGATTTCTGCAATCGGTCTCCCGTGGCCAAATCTGACCCGACTCCCTCTCCACCCGCCTCTCCTTGTTTTAAATGAGATCTGGTTTTACTTAGATGAATTAAATGTCACTATATTTGTTTCTGTGAATTGTTCCAGCAAAAATTACAGCATCAATGTCTGACTTTAAACGTCTGTAGGACTGTCTGCCTCCCTGGGCTATTTATAGCTGCCTTTTAAAGGCCCTAATAAATGCTTTTAGATTGCTATTGGTTTTCTTTCCCTCGGTGGAGCCTCAGAATTGATACACTTCAAAGTACCAACTGAAAATACCTGTTTTCTTTTCTTTTCTTTTTTGCTAAAGTTATGTGTGTTCCCTGTAAAATGTAAATAAGCAAATGGAAGAAAAAGGAGGAGACAAAATAATCATACCAAACAGAGAGGGCCACAATTAACATTTTATTGCATATCATTCTGTCTGTTCTCCATTTTAAATGTATTTAAAATAAATTAAAATATATATATCTGTCATACTATCATATGAGCTGTTTTACAGTCCTTTTTTGTAGACTTGTTTTATTTTTTTCTACCAGACAATATGTTTCACATTTTTTTCTCTCATTCTCTTCCATCGCTTTTAACGGGCACGTTAAAAGTAACGAGTAACGTTATGATTGTACCGTTACCTATGAAACAACCTCACACTTATTAGATGGCGAGGCCACGGCCAAAACTTGCTACTACAAATAGTTGTACAAATTAGCCATGTCTCCATGCTCACCCATGATGATTTCTTTAGGATAAATTGCCACAGATGGAATTCCTGGATCAGAGGCTGTATCAAATTCATAGACTATTGTCACATCACGCCAACCTACCTCCAGAAATAGTTCAAATTAAATATATAATGCATAGTATATGTGAACATATCTTTAAAATGACAATATAATAACAGGCATCCGTGTTAGGGGAACCACATTTCTAATAATTCAATCATGGCTTTATCAAATTTTATTAAACGCTTTTTAGTGCCAAGCTTGGTTTTTTTTTCCCAACTCCAGATTTCCAGAGTCCTGCAGCATTGTTGCAGCCATTATGCTGCTGAAATCCGCAGTTCTAAGGAAGCTGCTAACCTAAAGTAAACAGTATGATTTTTTTTAAACTATGTGCAAACTGGCAGCTAGGACAGGGGAGAGGCAAGGCAAATGGAAGGAACTGAAAACTGACGTTTGCAGAATTTCCAGCGCTGATGTTTTTACACTTCTAGGAATGCTGATTCTTTTACTAGAACTAAAATCTCCTTAAGGATATTGTATCGTTCAATTTGTTGTTAGTTCATCCCTTCGATGTATATAATTAGTGAATACCTACCTGCCGCATGTTACTCCAGCTGCTGGGGATACAGGGGCAAATAAGACAAGGGGATCTTTTCTCACGGAGCGTACAGTCTATTCCGTGGGACCATCCAGCCAACAAACATGCAATCGATCACTAGTGGCAAGTGTTTTTGAAATGAAAGTCATGTAAACGATACAGAAAATAACGATGTGGGGGCAGATTTTAGTTTACGTGCTTCTCAGATATGGCCCCTCTGAAAAGGTGACATTGAAGATGAGACTTCAGTGATGATAAGAAGCCACACAGGCAGAAAAGGATGTACAAAGGCCCTGAGGCAGAAACATCCTTGTGTGTTAGAGTGGAACTTAGCAGATTTTTTTTGTAACGAGTCAGATAATAAAAATGTTGGCTCTGTGAATCACATGTGTCTGTTGCAGCTACTCAAGTCTGCAGTGGTAGCATGACAATAAGTAGCTATAGACAATTTACAAACAATGGTCTCAATGTGTTCCAATAAAACTTTATGAAAGTGAGCAGTGAGCCAGATTTGGCCCTTAGACTGGAATTTGTGGACCTTTGTGTTAGTGAAAGAGGCAGCCTCAGGGATGTTAGTCAACAGTGGGAAGGAGGATGGTGGGAAGTAATTTCAAGAGGTGGGCAGAGTCAGAGGTACATGCGGTGTATATAATCCAGATTGTGCAAATTACTCTAATTGCAATGGGAAGACTGGAAAGATGCTGGAGGGTTTTAAGCAGGGGAGTGATGCGTTTTGATTTATTTTCAAAAAGAGTAGATTAAAGTGCAAGGTCAAAAAAAGAAGATCTCTTAGTGGTCCACTGAAGATATGGTGGTTTTGACTACCAGGAGATCTGATTAGATTTAAGATCTATTTTTTTTTTCTTTAAGTTTACTTATTTATTTTGAGAGAGAGAGAGTATGTGCAAGAGAGAGTGGGGGAGGGGCAGAGAGAGAGGGAGAGAGAGAATCCCAAGCAGGCCCTGTACTGTCAATGTGGAGCCCGACACGGAATTCGATCCCATAACCTTGAGATCATGACCTGAGCTGAAATCAAGAGTCCGTCGCTTAACCGACTGAGCCACACAGGCGCCCCAAGATCTATTTTGAAGGTGAGCCCACAGGCCTTGCTGCTGGTTTATGTGATGGGAGTAAGGAAGACGGATTAGACTATACTCTTGCCTCTGGGATATTTTTAAAATGTAAATGAAACTGAATTCTCACTCCATTTTCTCTGTTCTAAGCGATGAAAACTATCCCTGGGTAACACAAGCAGGAGAAAATATTATTGAAAAGATAACAGGTAGCTTATAGCATCAAAGGAAGTATGGACAGAGAAGGCCTGATATGAGCCAAAGTGAGAAGCAAGGCAAAATGAGCATCTTATCTCGGGGACTGTCTCACTAAGAGCTGTGACTTGTACCCTTCTCTGGAGAAATGTAGATGCACCACCTCACCACTGGCCTCTTGACTCCCTGTAGTTGCCTCAAATAATAGGATCCAGTAACCCTCCTATTAATTGCTTCCTCAAGAGTCAAAGACTTGTTTGTGAAGTTCTGATTGGTCACTCCAGGGTCATATGACTCTGCTCCAGGTGCAGGTGAAGAAACACTGTGGCGATAAGTGGATTCTGCCTCTTCCACTGACATCTTCCTAATCCTAACCACCGTCGCGCTTCTTACCTGATCACAGAAATACCTTCCTGGTTTACTCCCCATGCCTGCTTTTAAATTTCTCCAACCAATTTTCTACTCGACAGCCAGAGTGGTCTTTTTAAAAATAGAAACCTTATTATGCTCTACTGTTAGTTAAGATACTTCAATCACTTTCATTGCTCTTGGGACAAAGACTCAAATCTTTAATTCTACCGACGAGGGCATTTATGCTCTGTCTCTATCTCTCTTTCCAGCTTCGACTCCCCCTCTCCTTGATTTCAGTTCTTTGGAAAGCATGCCCTATGCATCCTTGAGTCGTGGAGCCTTTGCAAATGCTATTCCTCTGCCCGGAAAAGTCTTTTCCTCTTTCTTCTTATTTAGTTAACTTGTATTCATTTTTCCATATGGTAGCTCAGATATTCACCTCTCCTAGAGTAGAAAAAGACCCTGTATTATAGACTATTGTAAGAAACAGAGGAGAAATATGCATTCAAATGAGGGGTTAAACAGAGACTATAAATAAAGACAGCTTCCAAGATGCTAACCATTGTGATCTTTTACATCATCCCATTTATTCTTCATTTAAAATGTTTTGAGGGTCAACTATTGTCCCTATGTTTCAAATAAAGAAAAGGAAGCTGAAATATATTTGTAAGATGCTGATATCATGCAGCTGAGATGTGGTGGAACCATGGTTAGAATCCAAGTGTTTGATCCCCATATCTTGGCCTTTAACAACGCTACTGTAGGACCATAATATGGAGCTTGGACTGGACCCATGGTAGCAGGAGAAGGGGTGTTTGTATTTCAGGTTAGAACTATCACTCTGGATAAAGGTGGCAAGAGAAGAGTTAGAAGGCTGTTAAGTAGACTGGCTAACACCAGGTTTTTACCTGATCAGGTAAGCCGTCTGACTTTAGTGATAAAATGCAGATGAGTTCCTGTAATGATAGGTTGTTCTGAGAACCGGTTCTTAAAATTAGCTTAGAACAAAGGGCGCAGCAGTCAGATTGCACCTGCAAATAGTGAAAGCCTTAACAACTAGATAGTGACTGTGTCTCAAACAAACAAAATACAACAGAGAACAAGACCTGAGTCGAGAACATTCTTACTGAAGGCCACAGGCAGAAGTGAAGAGCACGTTCTCACTTGGATGTCAAGTGGGCACCAAACACTCTCTGAGCGCCCTGAGGAAACTGCATCCTCTCTCCTTGCTGAGGGCCATTCTCTCTGAGTTAGTGCTCCATTTTGCCAGTCCTCAAATGGGCATTCCACATAAGTGGGACTCTCACTAATTCCTAAAAGTGGGTGGGTCTGGAACACAGTAGGAGTGCAATTTAAAAAAAATGAATAAAAGACAAAACAAGAATGAAAACAATCAGCAACAAATTCTCACTGGAGAGCATTAGAGGCCACTGGGGAACATGGCACATCAAGGTTGGACTGTGTTCTTTTAAAGGGACGTAAGATACCATGACAGCCACCTTCTGCAGCCAGCCCCGGTACAGCTCAGAGAAGCAATCTTCTGAGCACCCCCGGCTGGCGTCCAACCAAGACAGGGATGGGCTGATTATCACGATAAGAACAAGAGAAACCTTCAGAACTATCTTAGTAAAACATGCCCATGCCTTTTAAGACAAAAAACAAACATGATAACCACCTTGTGAATTTCTTTAATCTGTTGACTTTGCTAAGCTTGTCGGTCTTGTTTCCTTTAGCCTGGTTGCTCAGAGGAAATAGCAATACAATTTCTTTAAGCAATGTATTTTTAATTTTTTTTAATGTTTTATTTTACATTTAGTTTTGAGAGACAGAGAGCGTGAGCAGGGGAGGGTCAGAGAAAGAGGGAGACACAGAATCCGAAGATAGGCTCCAGGCTCTGAGCTAGCTGTCAGCACAGAGCCCACCACGGGGCTTGAAACACGAACCGTGAGATCATGACCCGAGCCGGAGTCGGATGCTTAACCAAGTGAGCCACCCAGGCGCCCCAGCAATGCATTTTTATAACTAAGTTGAAAGTGTGTGCATGCCTGTATATGGGAGTGTGCATGTGTTTTGTGGGGGAAGGGGTGTGCACGTGTGTGTTGAGGACAAGGAATAGGGAATTTCCCATTTGGTGACAGCTGTGAAAAGGAAAGGAAACCAATCTTGTCCCTGGAACTTTGGGGAGCTACTGGAAAGATGGATAATTGGCCCATGTAGCTCAGTGGTAGGAAACAGCGGTGCCATCCCCGAACTTTAATAGAAATAGCTACTGGGAGCCACGTTGTGGACCCTTCTGTCAGGCAAGTAGAAAGCTCTTGGACAGGGTTCAAGCAGATGTTCTGATATTTTACAGAGAGGGAAACTGAGTCTGCATAAGATTCAGATTCAAGCAATAATTATTCAATAATTACCATGAGGATGGCACAGTGAAAAGTTGCTTCCCATTCATTATCTCGATCAATCTCACAGTAACTCAGTCACATAGGTGTTCTTATCCCCGTATCATGCACGAGGACACTGAGGTTCTGAGAAAAGTTACTTTCATAAGCCACTCAGGATATTGGAGACAGACCTGGAATTGGAGTCTATCTCCCAATTCAGGATTTCTCTACAATACCAAAAAACATTTTATTTCAGACTATTGCTTATTAAGATCATTTTTTAAAAAAATGTTTATGTTTATTTATTTTTGATAGACAGAGTGTGAACAGGGGAGGGGCAGAGAGAGAGGGAGACACAGAATCTGAAGCAGGCTCCAGGCTCTGAGCTGTCAGCACAGAGCCCGACGTGGGGCCCGAACCCCCAGACCGTGAGATCATGACCTGAGCCGAAGTCAGATGCTTAACCGACTGAGCCAGCCAGGAGCCCCAAGATCATTTACTTTTAAGGCAGAATAATTTGGACTTATAATTCTTTTTTTAATTTTTTTAAAGTTCATTTATTTATTTTAAGAGAGAGAGCAGGGGAGGAGCAGTGAGAGAGAGGGAAAGAGAGAGAGAGAGAGAGAGAGAGAGAGAGAGAATCCCAAGTAGGCTCTGCACTGTCAGCTCAGAACCTGACGTGGGTCACGAACTCACAAACTGCAAGATCACGACCTGAGCCAAAACCAAAAGTCGGACGTCTAACCGACTGAGCCACCAAGGCAGCCCTGGAGTTATAATTCTTACTACTTTTGTATGATCTTGACATCTAGAAAATAGGGAAACATAATCCCAGACTCTAAATTCTTCCTATTTCTTTACAAAACACAATGTCATTTTTGGATACAGCAGATTTATGATTAGGATGTAGATATTACATAAGAAAAAAATTGGGCTAGAAAGAGGCTGTACAGATAGAGTTACCAGCAATGCTGTAACACCCAGTTTCTGTTTCTCCCTCCCAGCTCCAGGATTCAGTTTAGTTGTTTGCTCGTAGCATAGTAGAGCTCCTTTCCTATCTTTTTTTAAAAAAATTTTTTAAATTTATTTTTGAGAGACAGAGACAGCGTGAGCAGGGGAGGGTCAGAGAGAGAGGGAGACACAGAATCCGAAGACAGGCTCCAGGCTCTGAGCTGTCAGCACAGAGCCTGACGCGGGGCTCGATCCCCCAAACCATGAGATCATGACCTGAGCCAAAGTCGGATGCTTAACCGACAGAGCCACCCAGGTGCTCCACCCCCTTTAACTTAAATTGTTTGTGACAGTTAACTTAAACTGTCACAAAACTTTCTTAAATTGATTCAGGAGAAAGTGTAGAGTTCTATCAGGAAAGAGGTAAAGTCTTTCATCACTGAGAAGTTGGACCGTAGAAGTTTGAACAGAGGGGTCGAAGGCCAGAGCCCAACCCGAGACCCGCTCTGGGGATGAGAATAGCTGAGGAGAAACAGGAGAATGCCATGGAATGTCAACAAAGGAGAAACTGTTTGAAATTTGGGAGACAGGGAGTATTTGGAGAAGTTTGGTTGGTATCTAGTAGGTTCTGGGAGAAGCAGGTGTCCAATGGCTGAATGAAGAGCTCCACCTAACTGTGTCTGAATGTCCTCGGAGGATCCCAGGCGAGAGAAGGCTCTAGCATAACTCCAAGGCAATAAAGTGTAGAATAGGTTGTGAGCCAAATAACCTAACTTGTTTGGGTTCTGCCCTATCCCATGAACTCTGTCTTTCTTTCCTCCTCAGCAGCCAGGGCCCACCCACAAGTACCATCTGACTACACGTTCTCTCACTATCACTCTCGGCCCCCTCCTCTGGCCCCCTTCACGCACCACAGAGCTGCACTCAAGCCAGTCTCCAAAGACAATGACCTACAGTCAGAATCTAGGCCACCCTTTCTACTCTCTGCCTCGTCAGCTCTCATGTGTCCACTGAAATTTATCTCATCTAATAGTCGCCAGGAAAGTAACTTGATTACCGATGACTTCACATAAATTGTGGACGTGCTAAAGAAGGTACTTGTTACCATCAAAGGCCAGGGGCATTCATAATTGAACTTCACCGAAGATATTTAGAACATTCTCTGTGGTGTATCTCAAATCATACAAAGACCATTTGTATCACTATTAATATATTTATATTAAGTAGATGCTAGAGATAAGATTGAATTTTACTTTTATTTTTTGATTTATTCTTTTTAATGTCCATTTATTTTTGAGAGAGAGAGAGAGAGAGAGAGAGAGAGAGGGAGGGGCAGAGAGAGAGAGAGGGAGACACAGAATCCAAAGCAGCATCCAGGTTCTGAGCTGTCAGCAGAAAGCCCGGCGTGGGGCTCAAACTCACAAACCATGAGATCATGATGTGAGCTGAAGTCAGACACTTAATGGACTGAGCCACCCAGGCATTCCTGAAGTTTACTTTTAAAGTGACCTGGGATTAGAAGGTTTTAACCATTTGGTGTACCCTCAGCATGCTAATGAAAAGTTTAAGTTTGAAGAACTATCTACAAAAGCGGTCTCCTTGGTAAATAGCCAAATTTGAGAGAATGGCAAAATGGCAGAGGGATTCCTTCAGAATGGGTGAGTCTGACTGAGGTCGTTCTGCGTATCGAGAAATGGGGTCAGATATGCAGGATGCTCACTTGTGTTGTTGCAAATATTCCCTCTCGTGTACAGCCCATTTGAAATATGCTAAATCAGTAATGGTTTCTCCTTGAATTCATATAAAGATTTAGAACACTAAGGACTAAAAGCAGATCCCACTGGTCAAAGTAAATTACAAAGCTTTTAAAAAAACATTTTTTTTTTTTAAATTATGTCTGAACTTAATACAACGAGTGGGGTTTAAAAACAGTCGCCGTCAGGATCGGTTCTGCTGACCCCTCTAACTTTCTCTCTCTGGGTCGTCTCTGTGATGTGGAGAAAATTGTGATGACTTCAACAGCATTCAAAGGAAACGACCACCATCCCGACCTGCCTTGCCTCTTACTCTAGTTACTTCTATAGGAGAATTCCATGCATGACAAAGAAATTGCTGTCTTTTCCCCCCTGCAAATAATTTGAAACTGGTACAGAAGGGGAACCTCAGATTCAGCATTTCCTTCAGAACTTTATATTCTGCAATTTCGTCAATACAGTGCTCAAATTCCTATATTTAATTTAAAAAAAAAAAGGAATTTCACCACCAATGAAATAGCCACCATTAGTTTCCAGAGAGCAAGGACAACATGCAAAAAGAAATATAGAAGTAGGAATATTGCAAATGCTTTTTCGTGATGGAATGGAAGGTGACGAGATGATTATGAGCGCACGGAGGCATTTTGAAAGCTGGGTTTTCATTCTGAGAAACGTGATTGTTACACACAGAATGTCCAGCCTATCCGCAAGTCGTATCCTCTGTTATTTAATGGCAAAAATTGGGAAAGTGCTCAAATTAACACAACATATACAACAAGAGATTAATGAATATTTTTGTCTAGTCATTTGGACAAACGGGCTTCCATAAAATTCTTTGCTCATTGGGTAATCTGAGAAATGGTTAAGAGTCATTAAATTAGTTTGTTTATAACCTGGCATGTAGCTGAAAAGAAAAATCCTCTTTTAGAAAATGTATCGTTTGCAGGGTTGGACAATCAACGAATACATGAATTAAATGTAGGCATCGAAACAGAATCTGAAAGCTTTTCTCTGGACAAGTTGGAATGAATGATCAATTCAACATGGTGGGCCATGGCGGGGGCACAGGGTATGGTGGGTTTAAGGCAGAATTCTCACAGCTGTAACTTGTCTCCCTGAAATTATTCCATTATTTAGAAATGAATTTTCCACCTACTCAAATTTGCTCTCTTACAGCTTGTATTAATTGAAAATTCATTCACCAATTAGCATGCTATTGAAGGTGTTTTTAAAATAGCTTGTTTATAACAGTCGTTGGCACTGCTGGACTTCAACTGCATGCCATTTCAAATAAAAACCTTTCTTTTTTTTTTTTTCTTTTGGCAGCAGAAAAGAGCAGAGTCACACAGTAGCTCTTGATTTATGAACTGTGCTTTCTTATTCTCAGACTTGCACAGGGTGTGCGGTTCCCTTTAAGGAGCTGGGTCGAGAGCATTTAACAAGGAAGCGATTCTATCTCTCAATCTACTTTTTAATTTGCAATCATATGTGCCTTTGATTAGAATCGGTCCCATTCTCATGCCTCCAGTGATCAGGTGAGAGAATGGAGAAGGAGAAAACTTCTGTTAGTAAAGTGTCATTCACTTAACAAATCACACAGGAACCTAGATATGTGTTGTGAACAAAATTTGTGGAAATATTTTACATTCAACATTCCGGTAAGCATTTTGTCAGCTCTGGGTCACATCCTGAATTTAGACAATCATCTTCCCCCAAAACCCGACTGGGGGCAAAGGAGGGGATATTACGACTCAAAACAGATCTGGAGGACGAGTGGGCAGAGGACTGAGGCTGGGGTCATGTGGATGGACAGAGAGAATCTCGTACATGCCTTACAGGGTATTTTGGCTGAAAGCAGAGTTCATCCTCACAGTGGTCCACGAAACAAAGTGTTTATTGTGAAGTGGGCCTGATCCCTGGAGAAGAAGAAAAATGATTCCTATTGACTGGAAGGAAATTAACTCTTTCCTCCCTTTTGCAGGGAAGGTGCTGGATAAGTACCGAGTGATTAATTTCCTCCGTTGGTTTCGAGGGGAGGGGTCTCAATGTCAGCAATAGTGTTTAGTCTCACTGCATTTTCTATACAGCGGTGGGGCTGGATTCTCTAGTGGGAAGTCTTTTCTCCCCCTTATCCTCCCTGCCCCCATCTAGCACAGACAGATTATGGGGAAAACATATTCTAATAATTAATAAACCCTTAAATTGGGCTGCAGTGACTTTTTTTTTTTTTGGCATAGAAATAGCTAAAGGCCATTTAACACTGAATTTTTAAAACTTACTTTCATACATGAGCTGAGAAAACCACTGGCCTATTCCATGGATGCTAAAAGCCATAAGAACTGTATGTTCTACCTTGATCTTTTAAAGATTAAATTGGGAGGGGGGAAATGATTTCGCTGACAGCAGGCTGTGAAAGTATCAGGAATATATGTCAGAGCTGGGGAGAAGGGTCTGATTGTAGTAAACGCCCTTTAAGAGGGAAACAAGATTAGAACTTTGGCAAATTTTCGGCTTCTTTTCAGAGGGAAAGAGAAGAGATTGCAATGTCCAAAAAAAGAAGGGGGGTGGAGAGAGAGAGAGAGAGAGAGAGAGAGAGGGAGAAAGGATGGCTGTCATGAAACAAAAGCAGAAGCAATTTTATACCTTTTTGAAAGCTTACCTGGGCGTGGTTTTAACTCCTCTGGGGTTAAGAATTTTTTCCCCTCTTAAAACTAAAGGGGTTCGGGGAGAGGACTTGCATCTGAAATAGGGTCCCTGTCCGTTCTGTTCTGTCTCGGGAAGTATACAAGGAAGACAAACCTCCGTGGAAGAGAAGGAGGCAGCAAGCGCTGGAGGTGGAGGTCTGCAGCACCCAGTGTGTAAGTTTCATGTTAGCATGAGGGTAGTGATGCTCCCTTGCATCCTTTTTAGAAAAACCATCTGGGGGCACCTGAGTGGCTCCATAGGTTAAGCATCTGACTTCGGCTCAGGCCATGTTCTCATGGTTCCTGAGTTCGAGCCTGCACCAGGCTGTCTACTGTCAGGACAGAGCCTGCTTCGTCGGATTCTCTGTCTCCTTTCTCTGCCCCTCCTCCGCCTTGCGTGCACTCTCTCTCTCCCTCTTTCAAAAATAAATAAAAGCATTAGAAAAAAGCTGACTTAAACAAAGGCTTATAAGACTGTTAGTCAGATATCTAATTCCATTTTGCCATTTTACATTAGAGATTGCTTTGCTTTCTAAGTGCCTTTCATGCCAGAAGAGTCAAAAAATAAGATTTTTGTTTATATCAGGTCAGAAAAGGTAGTGAGGCTTCATTTGGGATAATCATAGTGTTTACCCAAGCCTTGTGCAGATATAAAAATGCTGTTTTCTCTAATTGCATATTTTGTTCCTGTAATGACTGAGCTGAATTCTAAACTGAAATGAGTAATCAATATGGAATGTTTCTGCCGTTCAAATGAAGTCTTCACCATTTCAGATGGCATCAAATTGCTTCGAATTTGGAAAATTGCTACAAAGATGAAAATTAAAAGCTAAAGCTGAAGCGTATTTAATTTTCTCTCTTGTAGGTTTTAACTGAAAACCTAAATCAACAGATAGTAATAGACCTCTTACTATCAAGAAGTGCACCTGGATGCTTGAAGGACCTAGGAAAGAATGAGCTATTACGGCAGCAGCTATCCGATTGTAAACGTGGACCCCAAATACCCAGGCTACCCCCCAGAGCACATCATAGCTGAGAAGAGAAGAGCCAGAAGGCGTCTGCTCCACAAAGATGGCAGCTGTAATGTCTACTTCAAGCACATTTTTGGAGAATGGGGGAGCTACGTGGTTGACATTTTCACCACCCTCGTAGACACCAAGTGGCGCCACATGTTTGTGATATTTTCTTTATCTTATATTCTCTCCTGGTTGATATTTGGCTCCATCTTTTGGCTCATTGCCTTTCATCACGGCGATCTGTTAAATGATCCCAACATCACGCCTTGTGTTGACAATGTCCATTCCTTCACAGGGGCGTTTTTATTTTCCCTGGAAACCCAGACCACCATAGGTTATGGTTACCGCTGTGTCACTGAGGAATGCTCTGTGGCAGTGCTCATGGTGATCCTTCAGTCCATCTTGAGCTGCATCATAAATACCTTCATCATTGGAGCTGCGTTGGCCAAAATGGCAACGGCTCGAAAGAGAGCCCAAACCATTCGGTTTAGCTACTTTGCACTCATAGGCATGAGAGACGGGAAGCTTTGCCTCATGTGGCGCATTGGTGATTTCCGACCAAACCATGTGGTAGAAGGCACAGTGAGAGCCCAGCTTCTCCGCTACACAGAAGATAGTGAAGGGCGGATGACGATGGCATTTAAAGACCTAAAGTTAGTCAATGATCAGATCATCCTTGTCACACCGGTAACTATTGTTCATGAAATTGACCATGAGAGCCCTCTGTATGCCCTTGACCGAAAAGCAGTGGCCAAAGATAACTTTGAGATTTTGGTGACATTTATCTATACTGGTGATTCCACGGGGACTTCCCACCAATCCAGAAGTTCCTACGTTCCCCGAGAAATTCTCTGGGGCCACAGGTTCAATGACGTCCTGGAAGTTAAGAGAAAGTATTACAAGGTGAACTGCTTACAGTTTGAGGGGAGCGTGGAAGTCTATGCCCCCTTTTGCAGCGCCAAACAACTGGACTGGAAAGACCAGCAGCTCCACAACATGGAAAAAGCCCCTCCAGTCCGAGGATCCGGCACATCAGACACCAAGGTCAGAAGAAGGTCATTCAGCGCAGTTGCCATTGTCAGCAGTTGTGAAAACCCAGAGACCACCACCTCGGCCACGGATGAGTGTAAGGAAGCACCTTACCAGAAAGCTGTCTTGACTTTGAATAGAATCTCTGTAGAATCCCAGATGTAGTTCAAATTGTGATCATGAGGGCTGCCACCCAATCATTTAACTCTGTAGCCAGTCACCTTGAGGCAAGTAGTTATAAGCAGGGCTTTTAAGAGATGGTAGAGCCATGTGCCATGGTGATAGGGGATAAGAAGAACAGGTTAAATCAGTTAAAAGATCATCTAAAAATGACATAGGACCCAATTATTTAAACTTTTTTTTTGCCAGCAAATTTTGTATTAGGGATGCTATTAAGAGCCTACTTGATTAATTTAAATTTCATCTCCTTTCATTACACCATATACTTGTATCTTCAATAGGAGGTATCATATTCAATAATAGAGAACAAAGGTAGGATACTGGAATAAATAAAAATAGGAAGGAAGATGGGCAGCCAGCATAAATAACAAATTTTTAAATGTGTCAAAATTGATAGTAGTTTCCCCTAAAAGCATCAGGTCATCTAACCAAGGTATGTGAGATACTCATTCAGTGGATTGCAACTCTTAGATATTTAACTGCAGTCACCTGGCAGGTTTGATGTTTGCCCCTCATAGTGTCTTGGTATCAGCAGTAAGAAGTAGTGGCTATAAGAAATAGACACCTGCCACTTCCCCAGGTAGTGATCGTTGAGTGCTAGAAGCTGGTTTTTTCTAACTCATAAAGCAGAAGAGTGGACATTATTCAGAGCAGTATTTCTCTCGTAAACACCTTGGTTGACTGCAACAAAGGGCTTTATATGGAAGAGCAGAAATAAGGCAACAAATGATAAGGGGGCTTCCTAGGTCTGCCCCTCATCTTCTCTTGGAAGATGGAACCATTTTTTTTGTGGTATGGGGGTGGGGAGCATAATGGAGGGAAGACAAGGGGAAAGATATTTATTTGTGCCCAGAAGCAGTTATGTATGCATCCTGTCTTGATCACTTTACAAGACATAAATGACTTGAATTCTAGATTTTAAGCAACTCTTCCATTGAACATGGAACAATCATTTAGATAGAAGATTTTGTGAAATATAATTAACATGATTTTTATGCATTTTATTAAATGGATAAGCTGAGTGCTATGGAATTTCTTAAATTTTTGGACATGAGATAAATTTGTATGCTCTGTTTCTGTGTTAAAAGATGTTAATCATGGTTACTTTAAGCCCAATTCCTAATGTAAAGAGACACTTGAAGCTTTATAAATTGAAAAGTTATTAGCTGCATTCAGAGTTATCTGTTTCTTCTCTTTCTTTCTTTCTTTTCTTACATCGTTGCTGAACTGACAATAAGTATATGCCACAATTTTTCCTTTGTTTATTTTATTTAAATATATGTACACACAGTTTTTGCTTTTTCTAAAAAAGCTCCCTATCCCCCTCTCCCCATTTAAATTAAAGCACATGAGTAAACTGAACTGAATCATATAGTCTGTGTGTACCAATAAAAGTAAAACATATAGGCACGTAAAGTGTTTTTCTTTTGTTTTTCTTCTCCTTTTTTCTTTTTTCCATCCTCCCTTCTCCCCCTTCATTTCCTTCTTTTTCTTTTGACTATGAGCAATGAAGTTACTTTCTAAATGCACATGTGCAAACCTTTTATTCCTGTTGTTTTATGGATAAGAGTTTTGCTCAGGTCCCAAGTTGTAAAACTGTCCTGAAGCTTCATATCTGAGATCTAAAGAATGCATTTTTTTTCTTTCTTGCTTCAGAAATGCAAACCCCATTTTTAAAATTATACATGCATTGTAGATTTGGACTTGTCGCAGCGATTGCTCAGCTAAATTAAAGCACTACAGTCTACCAAGTAGCAAACAAGCACCACC
This sequence comes from Cryptoprocta ferox, assembly GCA_028646485.1. Taxonomy (NCBI): domain Eukaryota; kingdom Metazoa; phylum Chordata; class Mammalia; order Carnivora; family Eupleridae; genus Cryptoprocta; species Cryptoprocta ferox. The sequence continues at coordinate 47,159,656 of CM053565.1, forward strand.
ACAAATCCAAATGCCTTTCCCCTTTTTAAGCTCGTTTCACACACTCTTAGTTCATTTCACTTTGCCTTGCTTCCTAGACTCTGGCCTGGCCACGACTCTGGTTTTGTTAGTATCAGAATAGACGTATCAACGAATCCATTCTGCTGTGCTCTGTCTCCCCCATCAAATCCTCCTACCGAGAACAGAATGTAAAATACGCGTTCGCATGTAACATTTGTCCCTAATTTTCTCTTTAGATTTATAACATACTTTGATGCCCCAATGAGTTACTTAATAATAAAGATCTCAAAGTCATGCTAAAATTGTGTGCATATGCCTGTATTTCAGGTTAGTATAAACTCTGTCGACATGGTCAGCATTGGGTGCAGAACACCAAAGAAAGGAAATGCTCCCTTACAAAATTAGAACATAGGCAGAACTATAAACATTTTTATGGGTTTTTAACAGCTTGTAGAACAGCTCTATCCAAATTAGCAGTTGTGTTTCTGTAAGCTTTGCAAGAAGGCTCCATGCAAAATGGCATTTCTCGTTTCAAATGCTCTGTCCGTGATGAGAAGTAGGTCAAATATTCTTTCTTATGGCAGTTATATTCTCCCCAAAGATGAAAGTATGCAGTGGGCTTAATTAGATGGGAAACACACGGTGGCATCCAGGCATCCTCTACCGTGTGCTCCACCTGGGAACTGGGCCCTCGAAGAGGGAGGGAGATCTGGGAGAGAGAAGGACATGCTAGTTCACATACCACCAGTTTATCAAGCTCCCTTGCGCTTTGCACACATACACTTAGTCCCCACAACAAAACAGTGGGGTGGATATTTTTAATTTCCATAGCATCAAATATCTCATTCTCTGCTTCTTCCTAACTAACCAGTTCTCAAATGGGACAGCAATGTGCCAGTCTAAAAAAAAAAATTACAACTATGCCTCCCAGTTTCTCTTGCAGGTAGGAGGTGGCAGGAGGAGGGATCCTTACATGGCTTAGATCTGGCCCATGAGGCAGCAGTAGAGCTCCTCGGATGTGACCTTTAAGAAAGAAAGCTCTTTCACTGGGTCTGAGCTAGCTGGCTCATGCCCTTTTACTCCCTGGATCAATCCTTCTCCCCTAGACCTCCAATTCTGTAGCTGAAGCTCCTGCAAACCAGCAGGAGGGAATGGGAACCATGGACACCCCTTATAAGGGACATCAGGAAAGTAGGAAAGAGGCAGCCCAAGATTGCAGATCTCTGGACTTCTACTGCATGAGTGAAAATAAATGATTTCTAGCCAAACAGGGAGAGGGAAACATAGGACAGAAAGGATAAAAGGATTGGTTGGGTCCAACTTGTACTTGAACTTGATGGAGTCCAGCTTGTACTCCGTTTGATGGAGCCGGGCTCTGTGAAAAGCACATATTTTCTGGGCGGTTGAGGAAATGCCAGTATATTGTAAAACAAACACGAAAGAATTACTTTGGGCCTGGAAAGCCCTCTGAGAGAGAACCTGACAGCTGAGTGACCTTGATAAGAAGATTGACTAGGACTGCTGTGGGGCCTCACTTTATCTTCTTCTTTCCCTCCCCCAGACCTCCATCAGTAGGACTTTTACTAGGGCAAGTGCCTGAAATCCAGAGACTCCGGCAAGCAAGTACTCTACAGCTTGGAGTAAAAAAAAAAGCAAAACTCTGCTAATAACTCTGCTCAGACCCCCAAGGAGCCCAAACTGCCTCGATTTATTCAAGTGGACTCTAAAAATATACCAAGGAATCTCGATCCTTACTTTAGATCTTTGTATTTCATGACTTCTGAGTTGGCCAGGATATGTGTCAAGTAAATTCTCTGGGCCACTCACTCTCTAGGTCTAAATAATGAGGCACCAAATTCTACTTGGCTTAAAACATTCTATTAGCTCCATTCATTACAAGCACTGATTCTTCTGTTTGAATGTTCTGCAAGGCATGTGTCTAAGCCCTTCTGCTTTTTTTCTTTTTTTAAGGTAAGTTTCACCTGTGGATTCCAGGAAACGACCCTCCACACGCTTGGCGCCCTATAAATCACAAAGCCCTCCTTCAATTCTAAATTTGGTGTGGCCTCTCTTTCCTCTCTCACTTTCATTTTTAAGTCATCGGCGTGACCTACATTCCAGAAAAAAGAACTTGGGATGGCACATACAGAATACAAGGAGGGACAATGACACGGACACACCAGACTGATTAAGCAGCAGGGAGATGCTAGGCAAATTCTCTGCAGAAATTCTCCCGGATGCGAGGTCTTTGAACATGAAAGCTAGTAACTGAGACTCAGTTCTGATAAATCTGTGGGCAGAGAGCAAGTAAGGGCCTCCATTTTCCCGAAGAGGTAAAAAATCACTGTTGTCAGGAAGCCATCATTGGTCTTCATGGCTTTGGAGGTTTTCTTCCTTCGGTAAGAAACCCCTTAGGACCAAGTGGCTATCCAAGGTCATCTTGCATGGGTCCTACTTTTCTTAAGCAACTTAACACAATCCTTTTTAGGACTTGGGTTATGACATTTGGCTGAGGGCAAGCATTATCTGTCCTATCACATCACCCTGTGCTGCTGCCTTTCCTCAGGAGTGGCCATGCCTGTGGTTCAGGATCTTTTGTGCAGAGTCTGAAGGTTGAAGTTGACACGGCTAAACATTTTGAAGTTCAATGGACTATTAGTTGCTGAATACCTGGCAGATACTTTTAAATAAACTGAGCTAAATAAACTATTGCCCTTTTGTTGTTTGGTCTCCTTGATTTATGCTATTTTATAAATACGGCACAGTAAAAGAGTACTGCATCTAGAATCTATCTGTCATCCCAAGAAAAAGCAGCTGGACTGTGATTAAGGGTCTTCTAAATAAAAAAAAGGCAACCTGAGCTGGGTAATCACTGAACTCAGGCCCTCGATGCAAACTTTGGAGCCTCCGTAGGCTGCAGAGAAACAGGTTAATAATTTAAAGTTTTCAACAAGCCCAGTGGATGAAAATCCAAACAGATTAAGTCTTGCTAAATTACATGGCCAAGGAATGCTTTTTCTCTATGCTATCATTTACCACAGGGGCCTATAAAACATCCTTAATCACTATCCGAGTAACTTGAACTTGAGACAAAGGCCCAAGAGGTTTAGTCCCTGTGAAAACTTCTTTACAGAAGGTGATCAGAAACTTACAAATTTCCACATAAAATACTTGAGTCACATGCACCGTGCACTGTGGGTAAAGGCTCTTTATTTGAATTCGAAACACATGTTAGAGATCAATTATTTATTCTGCTACCTGTTGGTTCTGACAACCAGTTTGTGTGGGAAAGGGAGGCCAGCTATAGGGGACAGGGTAAGGACACAGCTAGCCTCTCTCAGCTGCCAGCTCCACAATCAAAAACCTTTTGGAGGGGTGCCTGGGTGGCTCAGTTGGTTGAGCGCCCCACTTCGGCTCAGGTCATGATCTCGCGGTTCGTAGGTTCGAGCCCCGCGTCGGGCTGTGTGCTACCAGCTAGCTCAGCCTGGAGCCTGTCTTCAGATTCTGTGTCTCCCTCTCTCTGAGCCTCCCCTGCTCATGCTGTCTCTCTCTCTCTCAAAACTTAATAATAAAAAAAAAAACATTTAAAACAAAAACAAAGACTTTTTGGGCATTGGAGAAATATTAGCTCATTTAATCAAATTCTATTTTACGTAACTCCAACTTCAGAGAGATTATCTGCCCAAAGAGACACAGCCATGGAGGGGCAGCAGAGGAAGAAGACACAGCTATCAAAGCCCAGGGCTCTTCTGAATAGGTAATGAGCAGTTCTGATGCTGTCTGAGGTGTTTTCATTCTGTAATCATTAAACGGGAAAAGCGATCATTTCAAGACCCTTTGTTAAAAACGAAGCCCATTATTTTCTAGAAGGGCTTCTGAACTGAACTGTTACTTGGTCATTGATTATTTAGAGGGACAAGAGAGTGAGCAAGGAAAAAAAAAATTATGTGGGAAACAGCTGATAAGAGCCATGATGAGTAAGGATGATCTTCTCTAAGATGTAAATAAAAGTGATTGAATTTAAAGGGCTCACCCCTTTTCATGCCAATGCTGGCGCACGCCCCTGTGCACTAATCGACAGTCACCAAGCCTTTCGCCTCGGAAGCAGGAACATTGAGTCCTCTGGTGGGGCTGGCCTTAGGGAATAAACAAACACAGTGTGGCATGGGATTTATAGTCCATTAAATGGACACTGGTTTTGTTTTTCTTTTCTTAATTTAGTTTATTTTTGAGAGAGAGTGAGTGGGTGAGGGGCAGAGAGAGAGGGAGAGAGAAAATCCCAAGCAGGCTCCATGCTGTCAGCACAGAGCCCAAAGCGGGCCTGGATCCCAGGAACTGTGAGGTCAAGAGCCTGGTGCTTAATGGACTGAGCCGTCCAGGTGCCCCTGGACACCGTGATATTTGAGGCAGGCCCTTCAAGGAAAGGGGGCCAACCTGAGAGGGTTGCATAGATCTGGGTTGACATCAGTTTCTCATCTCACTAATTGCACAACTTGGAACAACGTACGTAGCGTTTCTGACTCTTCGTGGCCCTACCTAGAGTTTTTCCTGCCGTATTAAGCTGTCATTAAGAGCGCAGGCTTCAGAAACAGACTACCTAGGTTTAGATCTCATTTCTACTATTTTCTTGCTGTGTGACTTTGGGCAATTTACGTAATCTCTCTGTGCCCCGGTTTTCTCAGCTGTGTGGTGAGGAAAATAGCAGAAACTGGCTCACCGCCGTTGCAAGGATTAAGCACATTTGTAAAATGCTTACAGTAGTCTCTGGCCCGTAATAAGTGCTAGTGAAGTGCGTGCTATTGTGGCCAGCAGCAAACCTCTCATCTCTTTTAATGTTTTGTCAATTAATTTACATTCCTTGACCTTTGACATTGACTTAAGCCAAAACAAAAAAAATTAAAAGTATCATTTGGTATTTGGTGGAAGGAATCTAAATTATTCTCATCCAAATATAAATGATTTGTGTACTATCTTACCAAAACCACTTTGGATTACGTAAACCGTACTTCCTCTCCATTGTGTGAGGCACCAGGATTCAGTAAAATGGTGCTCTGAGAATAAAAATACCACCCTACTCATACACACAGAAGGCTTAGTGACAGTACCAAAGGAAGGAAAAATCAGACTGTGTACTCCCCAGGATACCCTGCTGTGTAACTACCTACAAGGCGAGGCGTTGCATTTAAGGAATTTCAAACACTGTTTAACCACTTTATAACATAATATCATGATTGTATTCAAACTTCTCAATATGTTCCAGCCGATTAAAGGGGCTCTAAGAGATGCAGGATCATTAACCAACAATGACCCATCACAATCCAATCAAGCTGCCTCTAACTGAGCCTGGGAAAACTGCTGGCTTACAATGGGCTGGGCCCCAGGAGTCTGCAAAGCACCCTGAAGGCTGAGAACCACGATTCATGCGCCAGAACAGGCATGTGTCCAACTAACTCCTCTGGGATGAAGGGAAAACCATTCTTTTTCTTTAAGGTATGACATACAGTAGTAGGATGGTCGTAGATTTTATGTCAGACTGAAGTGGGTTCAAATTACAAGTGTGTCCAGGGGCGCGTGGGTGCCTCAGTTGGTGAAGCGTCTGGCTTCAGCTCAGGTCATGATCTCAGGGTTTGGGAGTTCCAGCCCCGCACTGGGCTCTGCTGTCAGCGCAGAGCTCACTTTGGAATCTCTGTCCCCTCCTCTCTCTCTACCCCTCCCCCTGCTCACGCTCTCCCTCTCTCTCAAAAATAAATAAGCATTTAAAAAACCCCTTGCCAGCCATGTGAACTTGGGCAATTTCTTAGTTGTCACTGAACCTCAATTTCTTCATGAGTAAAAACACAGATAATAATATTTGCCTTGTGAGCCAATTGTGAAGTGTGTACTGGGATATTCACACACACATGCATGCATGTACATAAATATGTACAGGCGTATATACAAACATAGACCTAACCACCTGGCACATAGGAGTTGCTCAATAAACTAATATTCCCTGTTTTCCTTAATAAATATCAGTAATAATAGCATCTTTCAAAGGGATTTGAAAGCAAAAGCATTATTAGCTGTAGGATAATAATGCTATATTGTCCCAAAATTATTTTTTTGAAACAGCCATACTTTCCTTTTGATGTCTAAAGTCAACCTTCTAGATGTATTCTCTTCCTGCCTCCAGGCGTACTTGATTTTAGTTCCAGCATTGCCACTAGTTAGCTGTGGGATTTGAGGATGTTACTCAACCTCTCTGGTCCACTGTTTCTCAACACTAATGGCAGGGATGTTGCTTTATGTTACTCCATGGTTCCTTGTACCTTGAAATGTGATGATTTTTCCTCCCCCTACTTCTCAACCGGATTCTTTTTTTTATGTTTATTTATTGTTGAGAGAGAGACAGAGACAGAGCATGAGCAGGAGGGCAGAGAGAGAGGGAACACAGAATCAGAAGCAGGCTCCAGGCTCTGAGCTGTCAGCACAGAGCCGACGCAGGGCTCGAACCCACGAACTGTGAGATCATGACCTGAGCCGAAGTCAGACGCTTAATGGACTGCGCCACCCAGGTGCCCTGTCACCATGATTCTTTTTAAATTTCTTGTGTCACCCTGATTCTTTTTAAAATTCTTGTTGGCTTTTTATGCTTTTTTTCATTAGTGTAAGTAACTTACTGCAAACTTTCCTATTCTCATGATTACCATACTAACTGAATTTTATAGGCAAGGTCTATTTTTTGTGTTATTTTCTGCTTCTTATAAAATCCTGCTTGAATGTGTAACTGTGACATGCCTTTTTACTTCCCATGAAAATACACTGACAATTCAGCTACAATAATATTTGTCGAACTCGTTTTCAGGTCTGATATTACTGTCTTTTTCTGAAATTGGATTTGTTTTCAGCAGCAAAACTTAAGGCATTAAAAATGTTACAAGTCTGATTTTTTTTTAAAGGCAAAATATTGCTTCATAATTACAATGGCAGGAAGCAGGTAGCGGCATGAAAAATGTGATAACGAAAGTAGAGCCCTAAAATTCTCACTAGGACCACCTAAATGGACAACAAACTCATAAAGGGCATCTAATACGCTATTAAATTTTGTGAAATGCCAGAACACGTGATCTATGGAAGTTGAGGAAAAAATTTTCAGTGAAGGATGCTACGAACCCTTTGTATCTCTACTAAAGTACGTCTTCAGATTGGTGATTTATGCAGTGAACAACTGAACAACTGTATCTAGCCAGCCTGTGTTGTTTCCAGTTGGGAAAAAGTGGCTGCTCTTTTATACCCTTTTGATAACTATAACTGTTTGATTATAGTATATAATTGTATATATACAACTATATAAATATAATTGTTTGATTATATCATTGTATATATCAATTATATTATCTAATTGTTTGAGTATATAACAAACACTCTCACTTTCCAGGCACCAGTGGTCTCTGAGTCCCCTGAGCATGAGGAGAGATGGTCTAATCTCAATACTAAACAATAATAAAATAAGTGGACAGCACATTGGAATATTCTGGGTGTTCTTCCCAACATTATGTCTGGTGTCAGACCAGGGAAAAAGCCATTTGCAAATAACAAATCAGAACTTCCACTGTAAACTGAAGTTTCTAGAATGGCTTTTGTATTCTTGTATTACAAAGAAATACTAAAATGGTCATAGAATGACTTAAACAATATGGAAAATGTCAAATACATCAAACAATACATAGTTTTGTTTATCCTTCTCCCGATATGTGCCTTATTATCTAAGTCATTATTCTTTGTTTTAAAGCTTTGGACAATTATCAAATGAATGATCTACATACCTACTTGTCCTTTCTGGGGTTGGGGGTTGGGAGAAAGCAACATATTAATAATTTCACAGGCAGAAGGAGGATGATAAAAAATAAATAAAAGCACTTTATCTTTTCACCAAAGGCTAAGGTGATACGTTGGTCTTCTGAAATACTGTAATGATAATGAGACACAGTATTAATAATAGCAATTATGTAAAAGCCTCTGGTAATTGCAATTCTATTAGGATGTTGAATATTCTTGGTCACCATTGTGCCACCTTGTGGTCACAAGAGAACACATTTTTTTTTCCATGAATTAAATCTATTAAGTTTTTATTTTCTCCCCACGACTGTGGATGGATATTTGGAAGAATAAGTTGGGAATTACCTTGCCAATTAGGACTGTAAACAAAATATAATGGGAAACACTCACATTAGAAACTAACATACACTGAAAAACATCATATGGCATTGGTCTAGGTATAGATCCCATGTACTAGATTATCCCTTTACTACCTCAATGTGAATTACGTATTTAGAAGATGAAATTGAAGCTCATTTAGGTTGGCATTCTTGATTACAAATATAGACATGGAAGTCTGGATCATGTCCATTGATAATCTAATTGTTATTTCAGGAATCTATTTACAAGAAGGGAAAGCAACCAGAAATTGGGCATCGATCACCAATACTATATTAGAATAATCACATTAATGCATATATAGAAACAGCATAATAAACAAAATTTTTTATAACGAGTAAAGATTTGCTTTGTAAATGTGTGTTATAATCTTATAAATTTTATGCTTTTCAAAGAGTTGTGATATTTGTTTAAATGATTTTTTTTTAATTTCTAAATTTTACTATGTTACCATCCTGATATGAAGAACAGAGAAAGAGAGGACTGGCCACCTTCCCACAGAGTACTGTCTACATGGGACTAAATAATATATTTTGTAACAAATTCAGGAATTTTATGGCCACTGATTTATATTATTAGTATTTGTCCGATCAAGGCTACAGCTTTTATCAAGGATGAAGCTATTAGAAAAAAATGAAGTTACAAAAATCTCTCATTATAAGTAGTGTGTGTGTGTGTGTGTGTGTGTGTGTGTGGAGATAATGAGCGAGAGAGAGAGAGAGAGAGAGAGAGAAAAGAGAGTTTAACAAATTCTCACAGATGTATTGCTGTGCTAGTATTGGTTTTTTCTTCATCTATCTCTTGGTCTCTTATTTCTTTGTCTTCTTTATACCTATTAATTTCTCTGTCTCTATCTCTATTCTCTATAAGGTAGTCCCTCTGCATCTTGCTTTCTTTGTTACATTCTTTCATTTAATGTAGACTGAAATCCAGGAGGTTGACAGGTTTGGATTTGAGTCCCAGCTCCGTGGATTTCCAGCAGTGTGCCCTTGCCCAAAATACTCAAACTCAGTTTCCTTATCTGTTAAATAGGGGTAAAAATACTCATTTCATACAACTGTTGTGACAATTAATGACTCATTGCACGCAAAAATGCCTACCATAATACATAGCACAGAGTAAATGGCCAGTACATGGTGCCCATCTCTATTTTTATTGTCTAACAAAAAGTATCCATTCTTCATAGTCAAATCCGTGTCATCATAAGACATTCTGACACTGCCTCACTTAGAAGTATAATGTCACTCTAAATGACAGATGTAGCGCACAGAATTTTAAAACAGAAAAATCTCCCATGTACCTCTTCTCACAACTTTATCACTGAAATGCTAAATGAAATCTTAAATCATGTGATTATTAAATAGCAGAACCCATACATGATCCTTATCTTTTATTTGTACATCTTACCCAGAGTTCATTGCAATGCACAATAATTCTCCTTCTACACCATGGCCTTATTTTTTGACTAGTTTTACTTTTCCTCTATCTCTTTCCTCCTTTTCTCTGTTTATCTATCTATCATCTATGTATCTATCTATCTTCATTATCTATCATTATCAGTCTATCTATGTATCACCTATCTATCATCTATCATTATCTATCAATCATCTTCCTATCTATCAATCATCTATCTATCATCTATCATCCATCTATTTATGCTTTAGGACTAGAATTAATGCAGTTAGTGAGATAAAAATTTCCATTTGCAGTGTCATTTTTCTAACATTCATTCATTCATATATTCACATATTAAACATCTATCTCATGTCTGGTCCTTCCTGGACATTGTAAAAGTAATGACGAACTAAACAGAAAAAAAAAATTATATTTCTAGGAACTTACAATCTAGGAAGAGAGACAGAAGGTAAAACAAACAAATGAACAAACAAACAAACAAAAACAAACATAATTCAATGCCAGGCACAGTTAAGTTGCTATGAAAAGAAAGTAAAGGAATATACTCGTGCAGACAGGGATGGGTGCCATTTTAGTCAGGGTAGTCAGGGAAGGCCTCTCTGTGGAGGTCACGTTTGCTCAGAAATCTAGAAGAGAGAAAGTAAAGCACATGGATGCCTGGGGAAACAGAGTTATAAGCCAGAGCAGAGGCCCTGAAGCAGAAACAAGTTTGAGAGTTTAGGGGAAAAACAAAACTTAAAGAGTTCAGTTTTGACCACAATGTGTTTCAAATGCCTTACTGGATATACCCATGCGGAGAGGACAGTAAGGAGTTGTATATGTGGGTTCGGAGCTGTGGGAGAAGGTCAAGGTCTGAGGGGGAACTTTGGAAGCCTTCTGCATAGATAGGTATTTAAAGGCACAGGCTTGCATGAGGTCCCCCAGGAATTGAGGGAAGAGGAAGGCTGGGTGCTGCAACATCAGGGGATTGAGACAAACAAGAAGATCATTAAAGGGAGATGAGAAGGAGCTGTCCGTGAGGTAGGAGGAAAGACAGAGATGAGTGGTTACTTAGCCAAGTGGAACAAGTGAGCAAGTGATGGACTGTCAAGTACTACTCAGAGAAAGTGTGAGAAAACAGAGTTGACCTGTGAACGCCTGGGGGGGTGATTCAATGGAGATTGAATGGAGACTAGGGGAGATTCAACGGAGAATTTTGGGCTGAGAACCCAGGGACCCCTTTCAAAAAGTTTTGATAAAAAGGTGGGGGGGGGATACATAAAGTAATGGCTGGAGAAAGCTACAAGGTCAAGGGAAGCTTTCTGGGGTTTTTTTCTCCCCAATTTTCTTCTTTGTATTTTTTTTCTTTTGTTAGTGGGAGGTAGTTCAGCATGTTTGTGAGCAGATGGGGACGATCCCATCGAGAGGAAAAAATAGACAATGTAGGAGAGAGGGGATAAATAAAGAAGAAGAGGCCTTGAATAGATGAGGAAGGGAGGCGCCCAGTCTACAAGTGGAGGGAAGGGAGCGTCCTAGCTACATTCACAGGAGGGAAAACTGCACACCCAGGTGGAGATGGAGACACAGATTTCAGGCAGGGACCTGAAGACTAAAGACGTTCCCTTCTCTCTGTTTCCATTTCTTTCCCTGTGATGACAAGCAAGGGAATCCGAGGACAGTGAAGTGTGTATGTGAGGTTTGAGGGGAACTGAAAATGACTCCAGCCCTACCCTGAGAGCCCAGGTATGTGATGGACTGGGAAAATATAATGGGGTTGCCAGGCGAGTCCAGAGTCCCTTGGAGTCTCGTGACCATACGTTTAAAGTCCCAACAGCCAGCATGTGTGCTTTTTGTCATCCATAACATTTGTCATAAAATTGAATTCCCAAGAATTAACCAGTTTTTTAAAAATCCAGCTCCCCCCACCCACTCCCCAAAACCCACCAACAACTCAGCTTTCCAAATGAACACATCTCATTTTTGTGAGTGGCACTTGTACTCACACAATTTAATAAAAGAGATAACTAATTTTATCTGCCATGGAAACATGAATTGTGAAGGTCTAGAAAAGAAAGAAATGACGAGGTCACCATTCTGGCTTAGGAAGAATGTCTGATCACATAAGTGTACCAAAGAGAAGAAACCCCGGGACTCAATATGCTAGCTCTCTCTCCCACCCTCTCTATTGGTCCCAGATTACAACCAACTGTGGAAGGCAAATGTGTAAAGTGCGTTGGGACTCCATCCCGGCCCCTGAGTCTGTATACTATTTCACAAGCTTTTTAGGATGCAGTATTAACGTGCAGTAAAATAGGCTGTGTTGAGCACTTGAGCTAGAGAACCAGGGTCTGTTTTAAGCTGAGGTGTTTCTAGAGCTGGGGCCACCTGGCTGCTATTGGGTTTGTGTCCGAGCTAAATAGCAATCCACTGAGGAACACAATTTGTAATCAAACGTTGGTTTGTTTGCATGATAGTTTCACTGGGTTGTTGTTTTTTTTTTTTCCATCCATGGATTTGATATTTTTTTATTTCTGTATTTGGGTAAAATGTTAAAACTGGTCTTTTCAGTTGAAGTCACCCCACCCCCTGTATCTACTCTCGATTGCTATTGATTTCCTTTTCAATGGACTCTTTCCATGTCTCCTCTTTTTTGGGGAGGACGGGACAGATCTTCATGGATTTGGTGCCGCTGTGGTTTGAGATATTCTTTGATATCTTTTTACAACAAAGTCCTTTTAAATTTTATTTTTTAATGTTTATTTATTTTTGAGAGAGAGAGAATAAGAGAGAGAGGGCGTGTGAGCAGGGGAGGGGCAGAGAGAGAGGGAGACACAGAATCCAAAGCAGGCTCCAGGCTCTGAGCTGTCAGCACAGAGCCCGATGCGGGGCTCGAACTCACAAACTGTGAGATCATGACCTGAGCTGAAGTCGGATGCTTAGCTTAACCGACTGACTGAGCCACCCAGGCACCCCTAAGTTTGATCTTTAAATTTACTTTTCCTGCTTTTAAAATTTGCTATTCCAGAGCAGGTAGTTACGTGATGCTAAATTCTAATATGGTGATTTTCAATCAGTCAATAGAATATAAAAACTAGAGAATTTCACTTTTCACTAAATGTGTTGTAAAGAATGAGGGTGGTGGATTCAAGTCCAATAACGGTTTTCAGTGAACACATTAACATTTTTGAAGCTATGTTTGGGTGTATATTAGGGCATGCATTATTATATTGATTAATGAAAAATGTTTAATGTATATTCTTAAAAGTATTGAAAAAGAGGCATTTATGATGTAAACAAAACTCTGGTATTTTGTGGCTGTCATTGTAAGTTCAATTGTAATAGTTGCATGAGGGTTGTATTTATATTTAGTTAATAGTAAAGTTGCTGTTTTTCAGGTAGCTATAGTACATTTGTTGACTATCAACATATAAACAAGAGAGAGGCTCACAAAAACTTGCTAGTATGCTTATTTACAAATAATTACAAAGAAAAACTCTTGAAAGCATCAAATGCACTATATTCTTAACTTTTGTATCTTTGCAGTGATAGCTGCCCTCTAGTTAGTTTTTCCAGGAGCCTATGTGAAGGAAATTCATAATCCTTTAAGAACATTATGTTGACCCTGAGATCAGGACCTGAGCTGAGATCAAGAGTCAGATACAGGCAAACCCTATGAGACTCTTAAATAAAGAGAACAAACTGGGGGTTGCTGGAAGGGATGTGTGGGGAGGGAAGAGTTAAATGGGTGACGGGCATTAAGAAGAGCACTTTTTGGGATGAGCACCGGGTGTCATATGTAAGAAAGGAGTCACTGAGTTCTACTATTGAAGCCAAGACTACACTGTATGTTAACTAACTTCAATTTAAATTTTTTTAAAAATTTTTTTTATGTTTTTTATTTCTTTTTGAGAGACAGAGAGAGACAGTGTGAGCAGGGGAGGGTCAGAGAGGGAGACACAGAATCAGAAGCAGGCTCCAGGCTCTGAGCTGTCAGCACAGAGCCCGATGCGGGGCTCGAACCCACGAACCATGAGATCATGACCTGAGCCGAAGCCAGATGCTTAACCAACGGAGCCATCCAGGCGCCCCTTAAATTTTTAAAAAAAGGAAAAAAGAAAAGAAAAAGAAGAGTCAGATTCTTAACCAGCTGAGCCACCAAGGTGCCCCAAGAATATTGTCTTGAAAAGATAGGACATTACTGTTTATAAACTCACATACAATTACTGGCTATGAAGAAAGAAAGGGGTGATCTTTAGCTTAGCATTGCCCAAAATGGAAATTACAATGATAATGATGATAACAATAGTAGTAATATTAACAGCACGTAATAATATTAACAGCACTTTCTATCAACCTTCAGAGGTCATTAGATTAAAGCAACTATGCAAAAACAAGCACAAGAAATATGTAATGATGTCATGCTGAATGTCATAGACTGAAAACACCCAGGTCATGGAGAACTAAGGTAATCACTCGTATTTAACTGTGTCTACATCTTAATCATTTAGACTATATGACTTTCAGACAACTTACATTCATGTGGAAGTTTTGCAAACAGATTATAACAAATTTATGGCTATAATTTCTAGTAGACAAAGTTAAAAGGGCCAATAACATAAGATAAAGTTTCTGCCATTTTAGTTTGGCCAAAGAGATCACAGAAAAATAATTTAAGGACAGAACCTTAAGGAAAACCTGTTCAACCACCTCTTCCAAGTTTGTAGAATAAAAACAGGATAAAATAAGATAATTGATTTTTAGTCACAAATTTTTGATGAACAATATTTAACCCCAAAGATCACTAGAATCTTTTTTTTAATAAAAAATATTTAAACTAAATATAAAGGATTTGAGGGAATCCTATATTGTTTGTCAGAATTAGTATGACCATGACCATTTCATTACAATAGATTCTGAGCTCAAAATTCCATTGAAATCAATGAGCTGGGTTTATTTCTTTTTAAATTTTCTTCCTATAGTTTCCTAGGGAATGCAATAATTTATTAGTTTTTAAATCCCATCATTATCATATTTGATTTTTCTCCCTGTTGTGTTCTTCTTTAATTGATTCCTGGAAGCAGTTCTGACATTTTTACCCACACCACATGCTTTGAATGCCTAATTGTTCTCTACGGAAGCATAGCCAGTATGCTACTATCTAATTGTGTTAAGAAAAATTAATGTCAGATAACAAATCTATCAGCAACAATCTACCTGAAAATCAATATTTTCAGGAAGATTTTCACATATTAGAATCTGGCTTTCAGGGTCAATCTGTGGGGTTAGCATTTTATATTATTAATAGTATGATGTCAAATGGGGGCAGGAGAGTTAATGATAGGATGTGTTCCCACCTCTCTCCTTTTTAAAGGAAGTATTCAAATGGGTGGAAGTCTAAAGCCCTATTTATTTAATACAAGCTTCTTATATTAAAATAAACAGACAATGTATCTCTTAAAAAATAGGATCAAATTAGGCTTATAGGCATGTCTAGTGGTGTTCAGGGAGAAAAGACCAAACTTCTATTAATTCTTAGAAAGTTTTAGTAGGAACAGATCTTGGTGACTTTGTCCTTCATTTCCTCAAAGGAATTTACCAGGATTTGAGTTCTGAGAGCTCGGTGGATAAAAGGTGCACATTGAATTATGTTGAAATTGTGCATTCTGCTTTTTAGATTTTCTTGTTAAACCCAGGAAAGAAATTTCACCTAGCCTCATCAGTGAACTTATATTGATTTTGTTTAGAACTATTGCTGCATTCACTCATTTAACAGCTAACAAAATATGATATGAATGATTGATTTAGTTGTGTTTCCAGACAGACAAAATAATTTTTTCCCTAATGAGTATAGAAATCTGATTTCAAAGTCTCTGTGCATTGGAAGAGCATCTACCCAATATTCTTTGTAGTCACCTCAGCAAATGAAAGATCAAGTTGACGTCTTGGCCTTAATAAAGAAGACAAACTTTTAATAAAAAAAAGGAATGCATCTTCTTTTTAGTTTCAAAATTATATAGTGTGTTAGGTTTTGTTCTTGATAATGAAATAATAAGTACTTAGAGAAAAATGAAAAAATGCCAAGACACTAACATAAGAAAATAAAAATAAATTATAATCATGTCTACTAGGTCATTGTTCAATTTTACATATGTATAATATTATGTTAATAACTATTATCTTATACATATATGGTGTATATATATGACGTTAATAACTATATTATCTGATACATATATGATATGTACATATATATATGATGTTAAAGCCATGATATGGGAGCCTGACCCATCAAAAATGGCATGGGGCCTGAGCATACCATCTGCGGGGTACCCATCTCCAGATGATTTTACATGAAAGAGAAATAGGTCTCCATTTTTTGATATATTGATATTTTGATTTTTTTCTATTGCAGGCAACTCCAGCAAATCTGAATATATATAACAATTTTGGCCTATTTTGTTCATCATGGGTTATTTTGCATTATGTCTTATTTTTAAAAATTATGAATTAAACTATTAACTTATCTTGATTACTGGGTTTTTTTTTTGTACCTCTTAAAGTTCACTCTTGATGTGTATAGTGCCTTCCTTACCACGTCCAATCCTAGCACTGAAGACAAATATAGAAAGAGGTGCAGATCTAGAAGCTGATTTAAACATAAAGATTTTCTTTCCTCAAGGAAATGGAATCCTATGATCTAATCTGCAATCGAAATTCAAAGTCTTCAAACATTTTCCATGACTTAACTTTTTTGCAAATAATCCATTTTCTTCTATTATTTATTGTTTTTTACATTTTTTAATCACTGAATACTCTTTTTTTAAGTTTATTTATTTACTGAGAGAGAGAGAGTGAGAGAGGGAGCATGAGCAAGGCAGGGGCAGAGAGAGAGGGTGAGAGAATCTCAATCAGGCTCCATGCTGTCACCACAGAACCCAATGCAGGGCTTGAACCCACGAACCCTGAGAGCATGACCTGGGCCAAAATCTAGAGTCAGATGCTTAACCAACTGAGCCACCCAGGTGCCCATTGCTAAATACTCTTACATGTAACACTTAGCGATTGCTAACAAGATCAAATTCAAGATTTGTTGAATTGAAGCAACCCAAGGGGAAATACTTGTCTGATAATTTCACACAGTCTTAGGTCCCCTATGGATCAGCAAGCATAAAACAGATTAGTGATAGATTTGCAAAAATCAATCTCCACAGAAGCAGTTTTGGCATTCATTGATTTAAAAAACATTTTTTTTAAATCTTTATTTTCGTGAGAGAGAGAGAGAGAGAGAGAGAGGCAGAGTGCAAGCGGGGGAGGAACAGAGAGAGAAGGAGACACAGAATCCAAAACAGGCTCCAGGCTCTGAGCTGTCAGCACAGAGCCCCACGCGGTGCTCCAGTTCAGGAACTGCGAGATCATGACCTGAGCCGAAGTCAGACGCTTTACCTACTGAGCCACCCAGGCACCCCGACATTCATTGATTTTTAAAGGATTGATATTAACAGTAACCTTAATTTTATTTTATGAGTCTACTTGGAAGACACTTAATTTTGACATGAAAGTTAATTTGTCAACTATCATTAGGTTAAAAAAAAGTATTTATTGTTCGAACACATATTTTACAATACATATATGTTGATCCTAAAAATAAATCTATCAGCATTTTCTCTCCATTTTAACAAGGAGCACACACAGTTAAATAAATCCTATAATTAAACGTAGTCAGACTGCTGTTACTAGAGCTGAGGCACCCTTTATACTCAATTTGGCCTAAAGCCCGTAGCATTATTCTGGATCAGTGGTCAGCACACTTTCTTCTGTAAGGGACCATGGTTTGCGGGCCACATGTGGGCTCTGTCTCTTCCACTCAACTCTGCCTTTGTGGCACAAAAGCAGCGGTCAGAGACAATCTCTAAGCAAACAATCATGGCTATGATCCAATACAACTTTACTTATGGATATAGAAATTTGCATTTTTTAAAAATATTCCAGTGTCACATAATATTATTCTTTTGATTTTTTCCCCCTACAGTTAAGAAATGTCAATCATTCTTAGCTCAGCAGCTGTACAGATGATGAGGCAGATTTGGCCTGTGGTCTACAGCTTAGAGATCCCCTGTTCTAGAACAGTAGAAAGGGCGATATTCTTGATTTAAATATCAAAAAGGCCTGGGGTTAAAAAAAAAAAAAGGTTGTATTTTCTTTTACTTTTTTTAATGTTTATTTATTTTTGAGAGAGAGAGTAAGAGAGAGAGAGAGACAGAGTGTGAGAGGGGGTGGGGCAGAGAGAGAGGGAGACACAGAATCAGAAGCAGGTTCCAGGCTCTGAGCTGTCAGCACAGAGCCCAATACGGGGCTCGAACTCATGATCTGCAAGATCGCAACCTGAGCCAAAGTCAGACACTTAACTGACTGAGCCACCCAGGCGCCCCAAGAGGTTGTATTTTCTACGGGTCTTGTAATATCGGGGCATTTGTATGTAAATCACGTATCTTTGCTCTGGTTCATTTTCTTGATGTGGATACCCTTCCCATCAGTCCTATATTCTCATGAAAAAAAAAGGGGGTATTTTGGGAGAAGTCACTTCAGAGTTGGCCATATCTGGAGCCAGGGAAGTTATTCCATACAAGGAATTGAGGGTTTTTTTTTTGAAAAATTGATATTAAAGAAAAGAAAATCTCCCAATGAGGCTATCTCAAAATGTCTCCGTTTTCCCCGGGTTGCTACCTTTCTCATTTTAACTGAGTCTTTCATGAGCACTTCTAATACAATTAGCAGTCTTGAAAAGTCCCCAAGACCAACTCTTCCAGATATCTGCTGACCTAAGGTATTTGAGGTGTTTGCCAGGAAGCATCATAAAGGTTTTTCCTGACACATTTGTGTGCAAAGCACAAGGAAGGAGGAGGAGAGGGGAGGAAAAGAACTGGGTGACATGGGTAGGACCTGGATGGAGCAGCCGTTGCACACTGCTCCAGTATCAGTGGGCTCCACAGGCAAAGGCAAGGCCACTCAGAGGCAGCCATGGTCAAGGGCAAAAGTGCAACTTTTCCCATCAGTGTGACAAGTGATGTCCTTGTGCTCCAGCTGATGGAAAATTCCTAGAGGAGAAAGGGGAAAAAGGAAAGGCGACTGTTGGGGGCCGGGGCAGGTTACAGGATCTGGGGGGTGGGGAAGGGAAGGGCTGCAGTTTAGCTCTGCCCACTTTCTGTTGCCCCACCTGGATCCCCTACAGAGAGCTCGGTTTGCAACTAGTTTGCTCATCTAGGGAAGCCTCCACTTCAGGCTTGGGACAGAGAAGCCTGTTCCATCTGTTTCAGCCACTCTTTGGTGCATTTGATCTCATCTATAACAGAAAGCAAATGCATGTCCTCTGTTTTTCTCCAGGACCAGTTTTGTTCTTTGTTTTTTGTTTTTTTGTCCTTGTTTTGTTTTTGTTTTAATATAAGCCACTCACTACAGTGGCTTTTCTCTGCTCACAATTGTGTCCAAAGCCAAGTCCTTTGGCTATTCAAGCCATCCCCCTTCCTAGCAGTTAGGTTAAGATTGGGACAAACCAGTTCTAATTCTAAAACTTGTCAGCCAGAATCGGACCATCACAAACCAATCGCACAAGGCTGTTCCCTTCAGACCAATAATTGTGATTATTTCTCCATGATGTAATGAATCTTTTAGCTCCTTTTGAAAGAAAAATCACCAGCGAGTACATCTCTCTGTCTAGAGATCTGTTCTAACCACAGGTTGTTGAGATCATCTGCAGTGAGTGAAAACTACTCCTTTAGGGAGAAGGTTTTTTAGACCAGAAGCATTAGTTATGGATGTTGCCATTGTTGTTGTTCCTTGCAAGGAAGAGAATGAAAGTGTAATCGTACTAGGTCATGTGTAAATTTATGCTGTTTTTACTGGCTCTTAACCCTTTTCCTTCCAGGAATTGTTAAGTTCCTTTGCAGTCATATATCAGTCCTTGGGTACGTTCTCACCAAGGGTGACTGTTTGACGGTAAGGTCCCTCAGTAGACCAACAGAATAGAAGTCGGGTCACATAACGGACTCCCTGGAAATTACGTAAGAGAAATAAATACCCTGGTATTTGCACAGAGAGGAAATTATGAAATTCACTTCAAGCATGAACTCATAGACTCTCTCAAACTCTCCTGTGAGAAAAATCTTTCTTGGTCTGAGGGGGTCTTCATTGGAGTTAGGGGTGAAACCTTGCAGGAGAGATCTCCAGCCCCCATGTTGCTCGAAACAGGCTGCAGATCCTCCTGGTGGAGACTCGGAAGAGGGTTCAGGAGACAGGAGAAAGAACAGGACACCTGTCCATGCCTATGGGGAGGGAGGAAGGGTCTTCCTTTTTTTTTTTCTGTTCTTTCACCTTTTGGTTTTGTGTCCATGACTTGTAACAGTCAACTCACAGAGAATTGCTCTCCCTTATGGAAAAAATAATTTCGAAAACTATTTTAATTTTAGTTTTTATTTTTATTTTTGGCTGACGGGACTATTTTACCTGCAGGGCATGGGTCAGTTTTCTATGCAGTGTGCTTGATGCTTTTCTGCCATGTTGTTTTGATGGGCTGTGCTTTTTAATGGAGCCTGCAAAGCTAAATCCTGAACTGCATGTCCAGAGATGAACCAAATGCTAAATAATGCTAATAATACAATTCTAACTGCTCTGCCTGGATCACTGACTATGTCTGGGTCCTCTTTTTTTTTTTTTTTTTTGTAGGATTTGAAATAATGTATGGACCATGGAGAGGAAAAAGGAACCAAGGCAAGCAATGCATGGGGAAAGAAGATAGAACATAGAGAGGAATGAATTAATTTCTGTGCTTCATTCGCGTAGGGAAGAGCGCCAATTCGCTGTGAGCCCAGGATTAAGGAGACTCGCATACATTTCCGCTCTCCTGCCTGGATTTTGATACTATGGATATAGCATTGATGACAGTCTTTTGTGCTACATGATGCTTTGACCAAGTAGATGTTCAGATAAGTTCTGCCAGGACATACAAATAGCACTTTCATCAGCCGCTGCTCCATGGGAAATAACTGCCTCTGCTATGTGTCCTTAGCTAGCGTTTTGCAAAAAGATTGAAGCTGTTTAGCCTCAGAGCTTTATAGATTATTCTTTTTTTGGAAATTACTGAGCGAGTCACCACTATCTGCTTTGAATGTTTCTTATTTTAATGCATAAGAAATATGTGTGCAATGGTGAGTACTTTTTTAAAATTGCAAATTGTAAAATATAACCGAACTCTTAAACACCATAAAATCGGGCTCATGAAAGCAAGTTACTCAGAAATGGAGTCTCGATATTGACTATAGATCTTTTGTCAGAACAAAGTACTACAAATCAAAATGTAGCCATCTTCAACCTCTTGTGAGGTTTTTAGATGTGACACCATGAGCTCAAGACATAGAACTCTGAGTGTGCGTGTGTTTTCGTGTTTATATACTTTGAATTTGCTTTGTGTTCACTAATTTATTAAGCACATTCCTTCTTTCTCTTAATCCAGTATTCCTGAGGAGGCACTACATTTTTATATAAAAATAATAGGCATTCCGAACAATAGCTTTGGGTTTTTAACCTTTGCCCAAGTGGGAAATACATCATGATTTTTCAAGGATTTTTCTTTGTGGAAAGCATTATGGCATGTGTTAACATACATAAGAGATTTAATCTCAGTAAATGCAAAAGCTGGCTTTCTTAAATGATCTTCTTTCCCCAAGGTGACCTAACAGGTATAGTAGGGAGTCTTCACGTATTTCGGTTTACATGCAGGAAGATGACCGAGCTTACAAGAAGGCATTATTTATAGTGTCAGTTCCTGCCCTGTTAAAACGTGGTGATTCAGTTATGCAAACCACTTAACAGAATAGATTTAGTGTAAATACAAGTTTTAAATATAGAGATTTTCTTTGCTGATAAGACCAGAAGCTGCAACACTGAGACAGAATTTAAGTCTGTGTAATAAATTCAGAGTTTCTCTGTTACTAACCATAGAAACAATTTTCTGAAATGCTCGTTTACAGTGATCATTCATTTGGATTTCTCTAACATTTAGAATGGACCGGGTAAAGCTCAAATCTGAATAGATTTGATCCTACTTTGGATATGATCCTAATTAGTACATTAAAATATCTAAGTAAGCACCTATAAAATGGGCAGTAAGGTAACTTGGGTTTTGTTTTAGTAACCAGATAGTGCTATTATTGTTATTTTTCCTGTTGTCATTAGTCATTAATATTATTGGTGACAACGGAGCACAACATTTTATTTTTGCATAGTTGTAATACAAGTTACTTATTTGTAACTTATACACAGGGCTTTGAATATTAAAAGACACATTTACCAAGGGCCTGGAATTAAATATCAATGGAGAAAATACGCCTGCAGAACACGAACTGGTCAATGAAAGAGGAAAACATCAATCATATCCTCAGATACAGTTTCCCACAGTGAAACATAGAAATTGAGCTCAAACATTTGGAAATTGGTCTTGTATGAGAAGTTGAAACGCCAAACTTTATATACTCTAGTCAGTGTAGGAATAATTTGGGGGGAATTAGTAATTGGCAGTGAAAATTATCAGCCCTATTCTTCTATGATTTCTAGATTCGTCTGAGCACGGCTGCCATGAAAAGTTATATTCTGCACAAAGAGGGAGAAACCTTGGATTTGAAATCAGCAGACTTAGAATCTGTATCAACAGCCTCCATTCACATGAGGAACTTCCTTGAAACATAATTTCTCAATCTCTGTTTCCTTATACATTAAAATTGGGACTTGGGAAATCATATGACGAGAAATCCAGAAGAAAACATCACATGGCAGGAATGCAGCCAGAGGCAATGGACGAAGAAATGACAGCCCGAATAATGTTCTCACAGTCCTGCTCACATCTCTTAACCTTTTGTTCAGTCATTGGCAGATCCTCTCTTAAGGGTCCAAGCTCTGGTCTGAATTTAGTGTTCAATACTAATATCTCTTTATTCACTAATTTATTCAAATGCTGACCATCACCTAGAAAATCCACTTTGCTTTTCTCCTTCTAACAGCAACCTGTATGCCGATATAGCTATAAAATATTCCTAAATCCTCAGATGTTTCTCTCTTCATTTATGATTTTAGCACTTAATCAGGCACTGCAACAGATTGTTATGTTATTGAAAGACATATTACATCTAAATATCTCTTTAAAACATCTTATTCCCCCCAATTAATTTATTATCTTTATTAACCTTTTCATCATTAGTAGCAGTAGCAGCAAAAGTAGTGTAAAAAATTCCATCGCCTAAGTGTTCATTGTGTGTCAAGCATTTTATGTGTATTATTTCTAATCCTTATAACGGCCTTTTACAGCTGGCTGGATCAATGTTGCAAACACCTATCAGGGTGACCCAAAGCCCGAACTCTCGCCACCGTGCGATGCCGATCCCATCATCAAAGTCACATAATTCAGAACGTCCTTGAAATTCAATGTATCAGGATTTGACTTGAACGAATTGCAATTAAAAAAAAAAATGTTTCAAGAGATCATACCCTTTGACCTAGTAATTCGACATTTAGAAACCTAAATTAGTAAGAGATGAAGATAAACAATCTATGAGAATATTTAGTGCATCATTATATGAGTATAAAACAAAAATGAATATAAAGGTATAAGAATAAATGATAACTCATTAAAGTATGGTTCATACATATTATGGACATGAAGTACACGTAAACATTAAAATATCTGCTTTCCAATGAATTTTAATTGCATGACGAATACTGAAGTATAAAAAGTAAGATACTCATGTATCAAAAAGTATGGCATAATTGATCTTAAAATTATAAAAATATAAAGATAGAAAAATAGAAAATAGGAAAAAGGGGAAGATATATACCAAAATATTTACAATGGCGACAATATGGTTTTATTTCTATGTTTTCTTGTACTCTATATTTTTAGTGTTTCTCTTGTACATTTTCCATAATTGCTTTGACAATGAAAAAAAAAAAAGGCCTACATACATTCATACACTTGAGAAACCACACACACAAACTGTTAGAGCCCATGTTCCCAAACCTAGACATTCTGGTACATACTCTTTCTTTCAAAAGTGACATTACAGTATCGTTGACATTACTCAAACTGTGTCTTGTGTTTTCTTTGTAGCCTGTGGCATATTCTTTAAATGTCTACAGTTGTGACTAACTTTGGTTGTCTGAAGTTGTTTTTTGTTGTTAGTTCTGGAAAAAGCCAAGGTGCAGGCATCTTAGGGCAGGGCTCCCTGATCTAAGAAGCTGCCGTCCGTGTTAACGGAGAATGAACGGAGGTTTTAGGCTCATTACCTTTAAGGGAGCTGATGTGTCAGACAACACAGATGCAGCGGTCATTGTAATCACTGCGGTAAGAGCCTACAGCAATGTAAGGGCCTGGCCTGCTGATGAATAAGGTATTTTCAGAGTGTAACTGTCTCGCCCACATGAAATACATGAAGTCGTCCAGAGCATGACAGAAGAGAGTAATTTACTAAATAATAATTCAGCTTCTCTGGAAGTGTGATTAAAAACAAACAAACAAACAAAAAAAAACATTCCAGGGGCGCCTGGGTGGCTCGGTCGGTTAAGGGTCCGACTTTGACTCATGTCATGATCTCACAGTTTGCCCCCCGTCGGGCTCTGCTGACAGCTCAGAGCCTGGAGTCTGCTTCAGATTCTGTGTCTCCCTCTCTCTCTGCCCCTCCCTTGCTCGTACTCCATCTCTCTCTCTCTCTCTCTCTCTCTCTCAAAAATAAATAAATGTAAAAAAATTTAAAAAATAATTCCCACTTAGTATTGTTGGTTTTAACTTATTTGATGGAAAATACAGATCCTATTAATGGAAACAGTAAGCACTCAAATGATTTCTCAATAAATGACTGTATGTTTTGTTGTACATATATGTATAAACATGTGCATATTTGCAGACAGAAAGGTACCTCCCTTACCCGGAGGTCTTCCTCAACTATTTATTACACAATAAATACCAGGAATAAAGCATTTAAATGCTTTGAGAGGCTGAAATGGGTGTCATAAATCCATATCCTGCAGCTTTTTTACCCAAAAAGGAAACTGACCAAAACAAGGTAACTCCAAATTTGGCATCTGCTCATACTATTTCAAAAATATATATCTCCTTTAAGCCCTTTAGAATATATTTGTTTCCACTTTGCATATATTTCTAAGCAACCCAGGTTTTATAAGTTCTCAGTACAGTGCAGATTACAATCAACAAATTAGATGGAGCATGATGACAGGCTGATATATTTGACAGAAGCAAAAATGAGAAGTGAAGGCTGTCCTTGGTGGAGAAGAGGGAAAAAACAAACAGGCAGAAGACTTAAGTACGCTTGGTCCAGAGTCATCTAATGTAGAAGACATTGCTCCGACTACACCCCGGATGTCTCCCTCTGTTGCAGGTCAAAATGATTATAATGATACCAAGTCATTATTCAAAAGTCATTAGTATACTCAAAAATAGTTACTTTCATCCCATCATTCAACTGACGTTTATTGAAATTGACTTATTTCCTTGGCCGTGGGCAAGGCAATGAGGATATAAAGATAAAGAAGACACGGCACTGAATTTTGAAAAGCTCTTAGGTGGAAAAATAGAGGGAAAACTATTTGGAATAGCATGAGAGTAACAAAACATGCTACACTAGAGATATTTACAGAGGGGTACAGGAGCAATCATCAGATGCATAGAGTATATCAAAGAAAATAGTTCCCAACACAAATTTCAATTAATTAGAAAAGCTATTATGCGATATACTGCATTCCCAGGGATGCCAGAAAAAGAAGGCATCATCACTGGGTGTTATGGGGATAACAAATGGCAAATAAGGCTTGTGGAATGAATCCCACTGCTTTAGAAGAAACAGTGTCTGTGTAGGCAGAGACATGAAGCATTCTTAGAAGCAGCTTATAATTTATACACACGATTACATGTCTACGGACAGATCTGGGAGCATAACAGTCGTTTTAGGACATAAACTGAATGAAGAGACAATCCTATCATCTAGTATTCTCTTAGCATCCTTAACACAACTCTACCTGGTAATATATCATACATCTTAAGTCTTCGATCCTGAACTGCCCCCAAAATTCTAGTTGATTTGACTCCTCAGAAACTCTCCAGAACATTTTTTTTTTTAATTTTTGGCTTGCATGATATATTTTAGCACTTCAACCATAGGCTGCCTTATTCCGTCATTGGGCCATTTGATTTCACTCGTGCATTGCTTGTCTTCTCAATGAGAGACTCTGGTTATGAATTCCCAGAGGGAAGAAATTGTTCCCCCCAGGGCTTTTAAGTCTCCCCTATCACTCAGAATATAGCTTAAGATACAAATTATATATGTAACAAATACATTTAGTGAATTTAATATGAAGATTAACTCTTAACCAGTATGGTAAGCAGTAAGCGAAACTGCCAAAGCTGTCTTCCCATAGATAAGATTACATTTGGTGCCTTAAAATACGATTGCCAGGAGCACCTGGGTGGCTCAGTCTGTTGAGCATCTGACCCCTATTTTTATTTTTTTTAACATTTATTTATTTTTGAGAGACACAGCGCAAGCAGAGGAGGGCCAGAGAGAGAGAGAGAGAGAGAGAGAGAGAGAGAGAGAGAGGGAGACACAGACTCTGAAGCAGGCTCCAGGCTCTGAGCTGTCAGCACAGAGCCCGACGCTGGGCTCCAACTCCCGAATTGCTAGATCGTGACCTGAGCCGAAGTCAGACACTTAACCGACGGAGCCACCCAGGTGCCCCATCATCTGACACTTGATCTCACCGTTCATGACTTTGAGTCCCACGTTGGGTCCTAAACTGACAGCGCAGAGCCTGCTTGGGACTCTTTCTCTCCGCCTCTCCTGCCCGCACACAGCCCTCCCTCTCATTCTCAAAATAAATAAATAAAAATTAAAAAAATGTCATTGCCAATGGCTTGTGCTCATTTCAGGAGATTGCAAACTCATCCTGTCTACACTGTAAGTTCATCTGACATTTATTTACTATTTTTTGCTCTCAGTTATTTCTGCGAAGATTGCTAAGGGGTTCTCAAAACGCAGTGGATGCAAATGAAAGGAGTTTTTCACTTCTCATCATCGTACAATTGGACTGCATATCTGGTTAATGGAAGTCTGACAATATATCTGATTGCTAGAGATATTTATGTAAGTGCAAAGGAAAGATCTGTGTTCCTAGTGGAACACTCCCTTCTGTGTCACACAACCCGTTCATAATCTGACTGCAGATCTGGATTGTGACTAATATTTGGCTCTAATATTATAGGTGGTTACTGTGGAGGGAATCAGTAAGGGCAGAACTGTCATTTCCTTGGAAAAATTTAATCCACAGATGGATCCCAACACCCAACTGCACTGGTGTCCAAAACTAATGGGGATTTTTGCTAAATAAGGACTGATTCAGCCAAAAAAGATACATTGTGACTAGAGAAATCTGTATCATGCATCACTCCAAAAAGTCCTGAAAGCTTTGGAACATGACAATTTTCCTAATAGGGACATAGTGACAAGTCACTTATTAATTAAAATGCACATTTATTTTTTTTCCTTTATAACATGAAGGAGTGGAGTTAATCAATGCTATCATGCATTTACAAAGTGTCATTTACTTACAAAACATAATCCTTCTCGTTTCCTTTTTTTATCTAAATAACTAAGGTAAAACTTCTATTCAGGCTGGGAAAATCTGCGTATTGCAATCATCCATTTTTCTTTAACTTTAAGAAATAAGCCTTGCTGCATATCAGCCCGGGGAGTAAGAGTGATATTGACGAGAAAGATGAAGGTAGTCTATTTATTTGCCCCCTCCCACAACAAAATTTACACAACCAACCGTAATCTTACAACTTCGTGTTCATTTCTTTAAAGATTCTTCTGTTATATAAAACTATCTTGGCCTATGTTTGTAGTCAGCTTCTTCAGTGAGAGTAGAATATTGAAATAAAACAATTTCAATGCATATGCCAGAAAAATGGCACTCCTTTCCGGGTGACTGATTTGTCAAAAGAGCTCATTACCTGGAAATAAAAATGCTGCCTCCTCTCTGAATTCACATGGGCTGGAAAATTCTTAGCTATTACAGATGCACAGAGTGAAGCATAATAAAGGACATATACATAAATGAATAATTTCCTCTTTCCCTTTCGGCTTAATATGTTTTAAGGGGTCAGCTGGACCTCTCCCAACTGTTTCTTAGAAGAAATCCATGAAGAAACACAAATTCAGAAGCAGCCTATTGTGGTGGGGAGTGAGATGTCGCTGGATGTCCTTCCTTTGGCTACACATAGCTTGTCTGTCTCCACGTTTTTAGCTTTGGGCTGCAGCCTGGGTTTCTACACATGCATCTATTTTGCAGAGCTAATGCAAGCTGTTTAAAAGTAATACATTACTTAATAAATATTAAAGTAGACAGACTCCCCTCCCCCCCCCCCAACTCCTTGTGAGGCATTATTCCTGCATACAGGGTTTTACAAAGCAAGCCGGTTACAGGGCTCGGAGTACTGTATAGACTCGGCAAGTGGAATGGAACAGCAATACGTGTGGCTCTCAGAGAAGATACACCGCACGCACAACTTATTTCACACTCCTAATCTCAGTCTTTCGCTCAGAGCCAGGACAGGCGGCACCCTCGCTAAAGCAGGGTTAAGTACGCATCTGCGAAACCTAGCATATTTCACCAGCACCTCCTAGGGGCCAAGCGAGGGTATGGGGCTAGGAGGTGGGTACGGGCGCAGACCCTTTCCTTGAATTGTCAGCGTCACCTCCCCTCCGCACAGAAATCCGCCAGTGTGTGCCGCCCTGCATACCAGCTAGGCTGTGGAAGTCGTTTGGCGACTCTAGGAGGCCTTTTAGAGGTTTAAATCCACTGCACGAAAGACGCATTTGGTCGCTTGAGGAAATAAACATT
The DNA here is from genome assembly GCA_028646485.1 of Cryptoprocta ferox. Lineage (NCBI taxonomy): Eukaryota > Metazoa > Chordata > Mammalia > Carnivora > Eupleridae > Cryptoprocta > Cryptoprocta ferox. The sequence continues at coordinate 47,188,201 of CM053565.1, forward strand.
ACACACACACACAGGAATTTCTAACTCCGTGTAAGGAAGACTCCTAAATATACTGTGTCCTTTAAGAGCAAAGCTTCGTTATGACGCCTAAGTAATCAGAGATATATGCACTTACTCGATTGACACACGGACACACACACACACCGACACACAGACGCACGTACACACGGACTAATCTGTAGAGGTGCAGGATCCACACGCGGTTAACACTGAAGCTGACAATAGGTTTTTAAAGGGTCTACATGCTCTTGCCTGGTTGCTGGGAATGAGGGCTGGGAGGCGCTGATGCGAGGGCAGAGCTCAGTGTCTGTAGGAGTTGCTGTTCCAGAGAATTCATTACTCTAATTGCTCTGATTTTAGATCAGTAGAGAGTGCCGGGCGGCGGTGGAGAAAGAGATTGAGGGCGGACAGTGCGAGAGGGAACGAGTCGTTCACCCTTCAGACAAGTCTAGGCGCTTTGTAAGTAATTCACCAACAGCCGGGAGCAGAAAAAGAGCCAAAGCGGCTCTGCAGTTGCAAAAGTTGTGCGCGTCTAAATCCAGCCGGGTTCCGCGCGCCGGTCCCGGTCCCTTTCCCCCACTGCATTCGCGGCTCCTCCGCCGGGGAATTCGGGGGACGAGGGGCTGTAGGTGGGAGCAAGGGGGCAGGGAGATGCGCCTGGGCTGCAACGCAGTGCAATCCTCCCGGCCTGCAAACGGTTCGCCCGGCCCTGGCACCTCGCGGGCCCCTCGAGGAGCACGCACGGCGCGGCGAGCCACCGAGGAGAGGAACAGGGAAGTGTGGGGCTCGGAGACGGCTAAGGAAGCTGATCCCAAGGCCAGGCTGCAATTAGGCAGCCGCAAAAGCCCGGCCGCGGAGCTGCCCACCTGCTGCTGTCCCAGCTGGGGCGCAACTTCCTCCTCCCCGGCCGGGGCCGGACTCCCCGACCCGGCTCGCAGGGCGGAGGGGGAGGAAGCGGCGGCAGGTTCTCCTCGCTGGCAGCGCGGCGGGTCGCGGGTGTAGCATCCTCCCCTCCCTGCCGCGATTCCCGGGGCCGGCCGGGCGGCCAGGCGCGCTGCGATTGGCCGGCAGAGGCCGGGGGGCGGAGCCAGGCGGGCCGGTATCTCAAAAGAGCCCTGGATATTGCAGAGCGCACTAGAGCCCTGGCCAGCGCACAGCCTTCCCCGGCGCCGGCAAGCTGGGTCTTGGGGATTCTGGTTTGCTTTGGCTCACTCGCTTTTACAAACTACTGGATCTTACATGCCTCTGTACCCCCCACTTCCACTCCATGTCCCCATGCTCCTGCGCCAGCAACAGGTAAGGGCCGCTGTGTGTTTTCTTCCCTCCTTGTCTCCCGCTGCCTGTGTGTCCTGGGGAGTGGACTCGGGCCGCCGTCGCCGACCCTGCCCTGCCCCGCTGCTCCAGAGGTGCCCAGCTGTCACGCTGCTGTAGCGCTTACCCACGCTGCGGCGTCCCAGATCATGCCTATAGAGTTTGTGTGCGCACCAGAACATCCCCAGAGCTAAAAATACTGAGACATGCTTGGAACAGTTGAGCAATAGAAACAGATTTCTCTGCAGCATCTGTTTGTGCTCATAACTTCCAATGCACCAGCTGTAGCGAGACACTGAGTTTGGAGACATGGGCCAGGGAGCCTGTGTTCGATTCTTGCTCTAAGGAAGAAAAAAAAAAAAAAAAAAAGGCGGGGGGGTGGGGAGTGCTTCTAGAGCCCTGGTCTCAAACCTTGGCAAACTTGGGACTCAGCAGTAGTCTTGATCCTTGGCGTCTTTTTTTCTTTTTCTTTTTTTTTTTTTTTCCCCTTTGTCATTGCTTCAAGTGTAGCGTCGAGTTCCAAACAGAGCGAGCGTCTCGAAGTTGCTTTGCTGGGGAATGAGAGCGCGAGCCCGAGTTGGATTTGAGCCCGAAGACCGCAAAACTTTCACATCATTTGTCACTCTCTCCTAAGCAACGTATTATTCTTAGTAATAATAGTATTAATACCGAAGTTGAAGACAGTGTGGTTTCAGGAAAGCACAGTGGTCAAAATGACTTGATTCTGCAAAAAGATTGCATCATAACATAGACTTGTCATGACAATTGAGAAAAAAAAATCGAGGTAGGAAATGGGCAGTTTAATGTCTGTGTCTGGATAAGCTACCAGTAGGATGGTAACTAGGATACGGCTGTGAATCCTGGGTGTTTTCATAAGCTCAGAATTTACCTGTTAGGAAACAAGGCACTGGAAACGTGTTTTAGGTATGAAAGAATGCATATTGCCTTTTACCATTTACTTTCTCTTCACATTAATAATCAATAGGCTGTCAGATTTCCTCTCACTAACCACTGCCCTGCGTCTGCTATAGATTCCCTGTACACTTGTCAGCTTTTTCCAGCTCACTTCCACCCCACCTCTGAGTGGTTTACTTATATGTGCCAATATCTGGAAAAATCTCCAGGCTCAAGAGTAAGAGATGTTACTTCAAGGATGGTGGGAGGGGTCAATGTTGGTTGGGGTCAAGGTCATTTAACTTTGCTTTAACCCCTGGCTCTCATGTTTTGGTGGCGCTTTCTTTACTGTTATTAGGCATAGTTGTTTTAAACGCTGGTGATTTGGCTTTTTTTTTTTTTTTTTTAAAGACACACAGTATTTCTACTATCTTTAGATGCTCCAGTTGTGGAATCTCTGGTTAGCTGTAGAGTCCTTGTATGACTTTTCCGGAGCATGAAGGATGGGCCACATTCTTACCTGAACTGATAGACTGTTGCAGGTTTTATCTCCCCAAATATGTCTCTTTCTCAGCATTGGCAGATGCTGAGTGATGCTACGTGCATTGCTGAGTATAAACGGTAGAGTGCTCGCGCAGATAAATGCATATCCCTCTACCCTTCCTCTCCTTGCCCTCCCCCTCCCTTCTGTTTACTGAGCTTCTAAGAGGCTGCTTTGCCAGCAGTTGTGCTCACATAGCAACATGTGCCCTGAGCACACTCAGGCTGGTCTATATGGCGTCAGCTGGGGAATAACTGCTCTAAACACTCATTAGGAGACCTTTCTTTCAGCCCAGCACTTTCTTTACCTATCCTTATTTCCTGTCCTTAGTTAGAAACTTTCTTAACCACTGTACCCCACGACCATATTATTTATGGGATGCATTTACTCTTCATAATTATATTTTTCCAGTTTTTTATAGCCCATCTTGGGAGTATTTCCTATATGGTAAAAATGATTCAGATTCACTCATTTATACAGTGTTATCTCCTTGACCTTGAATTTATCTGTAGCACTCTCTCTCTTTAACATCTACCTAAGATTGAAATGGCTGAACTATTTTTTTCCATTGCTTATGCTTAATTTTGGCTCAGCCTATAAATAGTCTTAACATGAACAGCACCACATGTAGCCTCTCAATTTCCCAGAAATACTTTCTACCTCATTGGTTATAGCCTGGTTAAGTGATTATTTGTATCTGTTAAATTTACATCAGGCCCTGAAATACTTTTGCTGAGAGGGGACTTTACACATTGTTCATCAAATCAAATATGGATTCTCCCGAACTGTGCCCTGCAAGGAGTCAAACCACTTAGTGTTCATCTACTCTTGATTGAATGTTTCTCAAAGAATAATTTTGGATATATGTCTAAAATAAAGGGGCACAAAAGCCCCATTCCTGATGAAAGATGTTTCTCTAGACACTCGTGAATCGGTGATTTGTAGTGAGAGAAAAGCAGGCAAGGAAGTTTTCTGCTTGCGTAAAGTCAGTTGGGCATGTGGGTAGGTCAGTAAGAAGGGCATTCATCAGAATGAAATATTAAGACAAATCACTCTAGCAAACTCTGCCAGGTTCTAGAGTTTTGCTCTGTAATCAGTTTCCCAAAACTCTGAATACACATAATGTGTGTGCACATATATACACACATAAATCTGTTTTGGAGCATATCTGTTCGAAGTGACAAAAGCTTCCGTTTTGCCAAAAAAAAAATCTTTTTTTCTCCTTTCCAGGCAGAAGGGTAAAATTTCTAAATGATGCTCTGCATGTGGAACAAATTCTGTCATTAGCAGTGGAAATAAGACAATAATAGTCGTTCAATACAGGCTGTTTTCAAGTTCTAAATGCAGAAAGCTATTCATAGGAGGCTGGTATTGTGTTTTGTGGAATTCGAACTGATGTCCTGGGGTCAAGATTTTTGGAAGGTCGTAATTCAGTCTTTAGATTTCATATGGTTGTTATGCTTTAATCTGGAAAGAGTGCAGAAATAAGTCAGAAGAAATTTGAAACTGTCTACTCATGGTCCCTAATGGTAACTCAGATGGAAGGCTTGTTTTGAATCATGAAAAGGGAATTTCTTGGTGTCAACTTATAATATAAGATTCTGAAGTCATTCGGAGCTCAAGGATACAAGCACCATTTAAGCGAGCCTTTTCCCCTCCCCCTTTTTTGGAAAGTACACCTGCATCTGCTATTATATTATTATCCCTATCTGGTTTTGTGTAGAAATCCTTGGCAATTTCACATGAGCCCAATAACCTGAAATCACTGTTAAAAAAATCCTTTCCATGTCCGGAACCTAGAACCCTGAGGAATAGGAGGCTTGTTTCTTTTGTCCAAGTACAAACTTCATAGGGAAGCAGACAAAACATTGAAGCAGGTGGAAGACTGGGAAGGCACAGTAACTTCTTTTTATAAAGTAATTCAAAGGCACTTTCAAATCGGGCATCATTTAGGTGTCAAAAGCTGCCAAAATGTAACACACATTGCAATTTTCACAGATGACTAATCTCAGGAAAAATGTGTTGGGGCACATTCTTGCATAATAACTTGGATAAGGAGGGAGAAGTGAAAAGCCTGTAACAAGGCAGTTTCAAAGACAATGCACCTTGCCTCTCTTTAAGGGGGTATACCAAAACAAGATACATGGCTTGCTTTATTTGTTTGCAGTTGGCTTGGCTGAAATTGGTTCTGTTAACCACTTAATCTTCATGTGGTTTGGGGGGAGAAAGAAAAAGTGGAGTCCTCGTTATCAGGGCTTCAGCAAATCTCTGCTCCTTGCATCTGTTTTTCATTGGCCCCCTTTATTGCAGGAGATCGATTGGGTTGTTTGCCCAGTGGAGGATCGCTTTTGGTTTTTATATGCCGTATTAGTTTTGTTAATTTCTATTTGATGAAAGAAACACGTTAGACTTTATTTTAGACTCCTGTTTGTCACTCAAGGAAAAAAATAGTTTTCTTTGGAGTGAAGATGGGAAGTTAAATAGACAGTTGTTACCTAGGTTAGGATGAGGCAAGAGAAGAAGATTAAAAAACTACTATTTGTTCACATTAGGTAAAGGTGAGTGCCTTCTCCATGGGAACGTATAGCAAACAACAGCACTCGAAGTGAAAGTAAACTGACAATTATGCTCCGCGCCTATAAAGTTGTCTCTGTTTGGGAAAACACAGAACTGGACCCACATGAAATGAGTTCCTGCCTTATCTCAATTCGCTAAAGACCTGGTCCTTTGGCACAAAGGTGCTTACTTCCTAGCCTGTCATTACACATGGCAGTCCCATCTCCGGAGAATTTCAGGACTCATTGCTAGGCAACAGACTCGCTCTTTATCCCCCAGAGCAAACCTACGCCTTCAAGTCAGAATCACTTGCACTAACAGAGATGTTATCGGGCATTTCTGCAAAGTGGCTGCTTGCGGTGTGTGAAGTGATGCAGCAAACCCCAAACAGTCTCCAGAAACTGGGGCCGATTTCAGATCATTATAAGGGCTATCTACTTAGTTTTGTCATTTAAACAAATTAGTCTGCACCTTCTGCTTTCCACCGTGTCATCAAGGGCTCCCATATTCTCCCATCATGCACCTGCAACTCAAATTAATATTAATGTACTGCATTTATACGAAATGTTCTCTAGACATGTCTTGAGTTCTCAAAGCCTTGCGACAAACTTTGGACTTAACAAGTCTTTCTTCTGCTTAGTAACTTGGGACCCTAGCAAGTAGAGAAGGCAAGAGAGAAAATTAGAGAGTTTATCTGTAAAACAGAATCTCCTAGCTTGTTGGAAAAAAAATGGGGGGAAAAGGACCTGGAATGTTGGTTGAAAGACTGTTCCAAACAACTAACTCTTCTATGTTTATTGACTTTATTTATATCATACAAATATTTTTTAGGGTGCAAAGAAATGAAAAATCCTCTTATTCAATGCAGAGTGTATTTCTCTATATCTGACTGTATCTTGCTAGGACATGCTGCCTTAGAGAGTAGAACCCTTCAATAATGACTTCTTTTCTAATGCATAATGTCTTGTGTCTGTCTGTTTGTTTGTTTGCAGGACACGTACCCTGGATGTCAGCTGAGTTACTAAGGTAGCTCTGCATGTCAGTAGACAGACCTTGGTAGAACCTCAAGGCTCCTGGAGACACCCACCTCTCCTTATTTTTTTGTGTGTGTGTCCTCACCGAACATTCAAAACTGTTTCTCCAAAGGGTTTTGCAAAAACTCAGACTGTTTTCCAAAGCAGAAGCACTGGAGTCCACAGCAGAAGCGATGGGCAGTGTGCGAACCAACCGCTATAGCATTGTCTCTTCAGAAGAAGACGGGATGAAGTTGGCCACCATGGCGGTTGCAAATGGCTTTGGGAACGGGAAGAGTAAAGTCCACACTCGACAACAGTGCAGGAGCCGCTTTGTGAAGAAAGACGGGCACTGTAATGTTCAGTTCATCAATGTGGGTGAGAAGGGACAACGGTACCTTGCAGACATCTTTACCACATGCGTGGACATTCGCTGGCGATGGATGCTGGTTATCTTCTGTCTGGCTTTCGTTCTCTCGTGGCTGTTTTTTGGCTGTGTGTTTTGGTTGATAGCTCTGCTCCATGGGGATCTGGATGCATCTAAAGAGAGCAAAGCTTGTGTGTCGGAGGTCAACAGCTTCACAGCGGCCTTCCTTTTCTCCATTGAGACCCAGACAACCATAGGCTATGGCTTCAGGTGTGTCACGGACGAATGCCCGATTGCTGTTTTCATGGTGGTGTTCCAGTCCATTGTGGGCTGCATCATTGATGCCTTTATCATTGGCGCAGTCATGGCAAAGATGGCAAAGCCAAAGAAGAGAAACGAGACTCTTGTCTTCAGTCACAATGCTGTGATCGCTATGAGAGATGGCAAACTGTGTTTGATGTGGCGGGTGGGCAATCTTCGGAAAAGCCACTTGGTGGAAGCTCACGTGAGAGCCCAGCTGCTCAAATCCAGAATTACTTCTGAAGGGGAGTACATCCCCCTGGATCAAATAGATATCAACGTTGGGTTTGACAGTGGAATTGACCGTATATTTCTGGTGTCCCCAATCACTATAGTCCATGAAATAGATGAAGATAGTCCTTTATATGATCTGAGTAAACAGGACATTGACAATGCAGACTTTGAAATTGTTGTGATACTGGAAGGCATGGTGGAAGCCACTGCCATGACAACACAGTGCCGTAGCTCATATCTGGCCAATGAAATCCTTTGGGGCCACCGCTATGAGCCTGTACTCTTTGAAGAGAAGCACTATTACAAAGTGGACTATTCAAGGTTCCACAAGACTTACGAAGTGCCCAACACTCCCCTTTGTAGTGCCAGAGACTTAGCAGAAAAGAAATATATCCTCTCAAATGCTAATTCATTTTGCTACGAAAACGAAGTTGCCCTCACAAGCAAAGAGGAAGACGACAGTGAAAACGGAGTTCCAGAAAGCACTAGTACGGACACACCCCCTGACATAGACCTTCACAACCAGGCAAGTGTACCTCTAGAACCCAGGCCCTTACGGCGAGAGTCGGAGATATGACTGCTTCCTTCTTTGGAATATTTACTTTAAAATACAGTCTGTTGGTCAAAGGCCCAAAACAGTTATTCAGACGACGGTACTGGTGAAGAGGTGGGTCAAGGCAAGTGGCCACAAGGGACTGAGGCTAGCACAATGGTTTCAAAGAAAGACTGTAAGCTTGGAAATGAACATAAAGCACTCAACATGCCTCCCCCTCCCCACCCCACCCCTACTCCCCGTGACCCAATGGCACATACATGTTGTAGAATAAGTTATGGGGTTTTTATGTATTGTTTTGTGTTTTTACAAAACTTGAACTTGCAGGCAAGCCTTGGTTGGGTATCTGACTAATCCAGAATGCTTCTCTTTAGGGAACAAGAATGTTTTTAATGGCATAACAAAGGCAAGACTCTGCCTTAATTTTTGAAAAGCTGCTAACTACATGAACACAAATTGTATTTTTGTTGTTGTGTAGTTTTTCTTTCGTGTAATTTAAAAGTCAGTGTTGAACTTTGTTGAAAGCTCATGATATGTGCTTCAAAGTGGCAAGTATTTGGCTATGAGCTGCCAAACGAGAGCCTGATTTTTTGAGGCCAGTAATTTGTTTGCTAGAATTGATTTTTTTTTTTCTCTCTCTCTCTCTCTTTCTCTCTCTCTCTTTGGTTACATAAGGGCATTATGTAACACTAGCCAAATGGTAGCCTCTGGGTTTGTTTGTTTTTTTTTTTCCTTCCATGATGTTAATGGGTTATCTCAAATTTTAAGTTAGACTACCTAAAATAAATACCAAAGATAATGCACATTTTTGCACAGTGGAGCTTATACTAAAAGGGATAGAAAGCCCCGTGGCTGCCTTGAAATCAAGAGACAGTAACTTTGAACCTCAGCAAGACCTTGAACTGCCCTTTCCTTTTTCACCTGATTCAGAAAATAGAATATCATACACACAGAGTCTAGTAAGTGTAGTGCTTTTTCAAGTTTGTTTTTTCATGCAACTTGTGTATGACAGGGGAAAGAAGAAAGGGGAAGTAAAATTCACACATACACAATATAAAATATCTTTCCTTCCCTGCCAGGTAGGGCTGGCCAGGCTAATGCATAAGGTGAGAGATGATGATGTGCTCTTAGATTTTTCTGGATTTCCCCTTTTTGCACATTCCAAAATTTATTCCATAAGATAAGACCTAGGTTGGAGTTCATTTGCATCCTCAAAGCTGAGCCACCCAACATGAAAGATGAGTAAGTTTAAACCCTTGAGGCTGAATTCGTCGCCCCAGCTGTCAGGACACTTCCACCTTGACTTAGACTTTGAGAAGATGCCCCACCTGGCCTCTAGGCTGGTTCTTCCCATCAGTCCATCTGGAGCAAGTCCCAGGGTATCTGGGAGGCTGCAAATGCCAGCGAGGTATGGACCAGCCACTTCTGATGTAGCACATCAGCTCAAGTATTCAGGAGGGAGAGGAATGTTATTTTTTTTAGTGGTAGAGGGTGGGAATGAAAATGTTGCAGTATTTTAGGGTCAACAAAGAGCCATAGAAAATATAAGGTGGCCACAAGTAGAGGAGATAACGAACTAAAAGGTTTATGTCTCCTTTATGTATGCACACTGGGATTGGATCTGAGCTCATCCTTCTAGCCTGTGGCGCCCTAGAGCAGATTACTAAGGACACATTGTCTTGGAGAAGTCTCTCCTACCTGGCTGATTGAAACTTTTTTTTTTCTCCTCTTGCTCTAACTCAATAATGGAACTCTTTTTTGGCTTAAAATTCCTTATGTGTGAATTCTGGGGGGGTGCTGACTTTTCTTTTTAATTGGAGTCTCAAAATCAACTCTCTTACGGTATTATATCCCTGTATGCCATTAAAAAACAGCTTGTTCTGGAATCCTGTATTTTGTAAATTGATGTGTGTGACGGTCTCGGGTTCTTGAACAGCCATTGCTGAATGCCGTGCCTGCAATAAGATGACAGTTTCTGCTGTTCTCAGCCTTCCAAGTCGATGGGTTTGAAAACTGGTGTTCTTTTCATTGAAACCAAGACAGAGATGTCAAGCAAATGGATGCTATTTGAAATCCAACTTTAAAGGCAGGTTTGGAAAGTTGTTTAGAGAGCTGGAGGAATTGGGATTGATGGGACACAACGATTGACAGAAGAGGGAACAATTTGGCTGTTGACAGTGAGTGAATACTGAGTGCTTCAGCTGCTGCTATTTCGATATTTTGCAAAGGAAAATAATCAAACCAAAGAGTATTCAGTGATCTGTAAATGAAATGAAGATGCAGTGGAGAACGGGGGCGACCACTGAGAAGGTTCCTCCCAAACACACAGTGCTGCCACTTAAAAACACTTGAGATATTTGAAAGGGGGTGGGTCTGGGGGCAAGGATGAGGGAGGGAAATCTTTCAACTTCTTTCTGAAAAAAGGAAAAAAAAATCTAACATTTCTGGTGCACAGGTTTGTTTTTGTTTTTGTTTTTGTTTTTTTCAAGAAAATTTTGCAGAAGCTATGTTTTTAAAGTGTACATTTTATAAAGTTTATCAGATATTTTCATATTTAAAGCCAAATGTAAATAGAAGTCTGTAAAGGGAAAAAAAATTGCCATAGAAAGTATAATTTCCGTGCAGCAATTTCTGAGAGCTAGTACCTATATGCTACCGGTTAGCATGGTTTTAGCAAATATTTACCAGCCTTATAAGGTTCGTATTGCTATGTTCTGTTATTTATTTCAGCATGGACTGTTCATTTGAAAGCTTTTTCTAGTTATTAGTATTTTAACAATTACAAGCTTTAAATGGCAATTTTTTTTTTTTTGTCAAGAGCCAAGACACAGGTAATGCACAACATCTTTTGTTGCATTTTACCTTCAAAACATCTGTCCTTATTGACTGGGTCTCCTTTCCATAATTAGTGCACACATATCATTAGAATGAAGACAGAGGAGACTCGCTGTGAATATCTGGGGTCTATTCCCAGCTATGTGTTGCTTCTCTATTGCAAGCAAACCCCCGTTGAATTTACTTAGGAATTGCTCCCTTTTAATGAATTTTTGCTCGTGTATGGATGGGCATTATATTTTTGGGAGGAGGCATAGATTCCTGGTTATCCTATTTTTAAATAAAAGATAGACAAAGTGAATTCTATTTTGACTATTGAGAATGGAATAGTTTTCTATCCCTCTAAGAAGTATACTTGAATCAGACATTGTAAGGATGTCGCTATAAGCACTGTAGCCATTTCCAAATTCCCGGAGAAAGTCTGTTTTACCTTTTAAAAAAAAAACCTATTAATGCGTTATTTTTTTCTCTTAATTTTCTTTCTTCCCTATAAACTTCCATCCCAAACTTTGACGTCTGTTTGGTGAGCTCTGTCCCCCAAATCATGTTACCCTTGCAATTAAGAAACGTCAGTTCGTTTTACAAAAAGCCACTCAGTAAAGGCAAGAAGCTTGTTCTGAGAAGCAGAGTGAGTTCTTTTTCACTCGGGGTCTAATAAATGTTAAGGTGAAAAATAAAAGTGTTGGATAGTCACCTCCCCACTCCCGACTAGAATCTCTTTTTCTAGTTCTGTTGGGTTTCAGCTCTGGGCTCTGGCGAGTGGAACAATCCCGGCCTTTGACAATCGTGATAGCTATTATTTTCCCATTTGCCGTCTTTTTGTATCTAAAAGTCTTCCTATTGTACTGCACAAACCATGGATTGTACATATTTTTATATATTATGTCTTATTTTATTATTTCTAAATAAAAAATTAAAAATTGAAGACAAATTGGTGCAAGAGTCTGTGGGCTTCCTGTATGATTACTGCAGAATTGCTGAGATCGGAAGCAAATGTTTCCAAACAATAGGACATAAACCCTGAACTCTGGCATGAATAGAGCCATAGAAATTGCCCAAAGAGGGAGGTGTGGGGGGGGGGGCAGATTAACTTAATCCAAGTTAGAGGAAGTCAAGCTCATATTTTGTTTTTGGACAGAATGGCGTAGGTAGAGGATAGAAAACAAGCAAGCAAGCAAAACTGCCAAATTCATAAGCTTTAGATCCTGACTCTCTGTGTAATGATGATAGTTACCCTTTACGGAGGCTAAACTATCGATAGGGTTCTGCCTTCTCTATTGTCTCACTGCCCTCCCCCCTCCATTAGGATATTATTATTCCTGTATTATAAATCAGGAGTTGGTAAAAGTGTTCTGGGGGGGGCCAGACGGTAAATATTTGGGGCCTTGCAGAACAGAGAATTTGTCTCAACGATGCAACTGGGCTCTTGGAGCGCAAAAGCAATTACAGATCATATGAGAATAGATAATGCGGATGTGTTTCAATAAAACTTGACTAATAACCGGTGGGCCCGATTTGGCCCATGGCCTATAATTTACCAACGTTTGTTAGGGTGGAAACTGAGGCTGGATTTAAAGCTAATGAATCGCTGAAGGGATATTCGAATTCAGGTTTTATCTGCCTCCAAACTTGGTTGAATCCACTCAACCTATATACTGTTTCAGGACACATGGTTACCAGGGATATGCAGTCTCAGAGAAAAAGCCACTTCTAGCAGGCTTGGAATAACTTAGCTGTTCCTTCATGATTGGAAATACTGAGGAAATCTGCCTTCTGAAATAGGGGTTGCTCCTTAATATTTTTTCTTTAACATATACTCATAGGGCACTTACTGTGCTTCAAGCATGTTTCTAGATTCTTTCTAAGCATGAAATAATTTAATCTTAACAGCAACCCTGTGGAGTAGGAGTGATATTATCCTCATTTAAGAAACGAGGAACCGGCCCAGGGAAGTTGAGTACCTTGTTCAAGCACACACAGCAAGTAGTTTTAGTTTTGAGATTTAAACTGAGGCCACTGAGCACTGGACTGTGCTATGCATTCCATTCGGAGGCATTCCTGGTAAAAGTCTCACCATTTAACCCGAGGCCTTTCTGCTTCTTAGTTTTTATTTTCCTAGGTGATGAAAATGCATTCTTTTTCTCCACGACGGGACACATTAGCCCAGGATTTCCACCTCCTTCATAACCTGTTCCTCTATTTCTCATCCAGTTTCTTGGAAAGATGGAACAATGCACAAAGGATAGAGGAACAGCAAAATGAAGCATTGGTTGTGGGATTTGGGTATATTTCAAACTTCAGATTCATTTCCATTAACTAAGAATTGCTTAGTCCTATCTCCAGGCGAAACCACAAAGCCCTTGTACTAACCAAGATACAAGCACCTTTACCATATCATACACTTGTGCTTTCTTCCCCCTGCAGGGAGCCAAAGGTGTAACATGACCCTCTTGGTGATTGGCCTCACTAAGCAAGATATATAATGGTTATTCCAGGCAGTGAGTTGAATGCTATAATGCGCCTCACCTCTACTTAAAAACAAATTGTTTTATTAAATATATATACCACAAGAAAAGGCAGAGGTGGGATTTCAGAGTCTTTCTGCTTAGGCCTTCTTCCCAGTGACAGTCAAACAAAATCTTGGCCTCCTGAAGCAGCAGCTCCCCAGATCATACTTGCAAAGAAGAAAACAAATTTCCCTCTAGAAATTTCCATTTTAGAGCTGGAAAAGCAGACCAAGTCAATTAGATTTGCTTCCCAGATTTAAATAAATACATACACAAATAAATGACGGCTAGCTCCATGCACTTTAAGAACCAACTCCATGATCAGCATATTTCAAAAACCAAGAGCCCCTCCCCCCCTTTATTTCCCAAAATAGTTCAGGTCAAGGACTCTACTGACCTGTTGATTTGAGCCACTACAGAGGCTTATAATGACTTTAAAAATTACATAATTACAAGGTAACACCTGGAAGCCATGAGTGCAGCAATACTATAACAGTACCTGCAACTGGGTGACCAATTGTCCTAGTTTCCTGGAGTGGGGGGAGGAGGAACAGAGGGGCTTCCCCTGATGCAGGGATTACAGTGCTAAAACCGGAACCTTTCTGGGCAAATCAGGATGAGTCAGTCATCTAGTTTGGAAGCTAGTGGAGTAGGATGTAGGGAAAGGAAAGGAGAGAGACGGTTAAGAAGAATGTGAAAGGGGAGGAGTTTAAAATTCAACACAGGATTGTTACTAATAAGAATAATAATGAAGAATAATTACACCTAAATGGCTCTCTCCAAATAACTGCAAGTTGTTGCCTTCAGGGCATTCATTGTTTTGGAGGAATGGTTTTCTAAAATACTATACAATTCTCTGCTTATTAAAAAATTGATTTGTATTATTTAATGTTTCCTTATGTCAGACACAGGCTAATAGGTGCTGCTCTGCCTGGTGGGATGTGCTTTTATTTTGTCCATTGAATCATCAGCTGCTCTTCTGTCCATTGCCAGAGTTCCCTCGCATCATTTAGGCTGTTGTTTCCTACCCGCTGTGGCCACGACTAAGATAATCTATTATAAGGACTATATGACTGATGTCAGAATCTCAGGCAAACCAGTTAGGTGAGTTGAGACACAAAAGTCTGGCTTGAATGGAGGGATTTTACGGTTACCGTCCTCGTTTTCAGGAATTTTTTTTTTTTTTTAATTTCAGGTTTGAGATTATGTTCCGAGGGGTTGAGGCTGTTAAAGGTTTTGACTTCTAGAAAGTTCCGTTCAACTTGACCAAAACTTTATGGGAGAATTATTATATGGTGCTGGTTATTCAAAGTTTTCTCTGTGGACTTTGTCTTCATTAGATCATAGTTTAGAAAATGGGCAGTACACATTATATTCATTTTTGTCCTCCAAGTGAGGAAAGTAGTTGAGTTTTAGACATCAGAAATGTATGTTTCCGAGTACTTCCGATGCATTAGGCACTGGACAACGACATGCTTCTTATCGTCTACATACAGGAATCTTCTTCACTGTTTTTTCAGGGGTGTCACCATGGATTCAAATATGTTTGCAACAGCTTATTGGGAATTGCTAAAGTTGATCTTGTCAAAACGTTGCCCCCAAGGACGTTCTTCCACTTCTCCATGCCAAACGACCCCTCTAACCCCAGTCTCTGCTGAGATTGGTAGCTCTGTGGAATCACCTGCCTTAGCACCGCCCCAATCCTGACACATGCGCAGAAAACATCCCTTGGGCAAGTGTCTGGGTTCACTCCGGGGGAACAAACAAATGAACCAGCGTCCCGCCGCGTAGTTTAATTTGGCTTTTGGGTTTCACATCTTTGCTACTTTATTTCTACATCTAAAGTCCTAGTTAAGCAACTTTTTATTTGAGCCTGGAGAGTGTTCCACTAGATAGCAGAGAAGAGTTTCTTTCAAAACCTGTAAGTGGCTGGATTAGGGGTTTAGACACAGACCCATAAAAACAGATTATTTACCAATAGCGAGATTTCAAAGGCAAGTGTATACACATCCCTAACAAAACACTCTTGGCAGAAGTGCTCTCAGATGGCAATCGTTGAGGGAAAGTCGAATCAACAGTTCAGAGATTTTCTTCAGTCCTGTCTTAAGCTCTTTTGGTGGCCTGGATACCAACAACGCTCCTCCCCGCCTTTTCCAGGATCAGCCTAAAGGTGCAGCCTGCCTCACTCTGGCACACTTAGTCAATGAGGCAGCTGCAGAAGATGCCCCTAGAGTTGCCATAGAAACTGAAAGAAGCATCGAAGCACCTTCTCCTTAATTTCATCTGAGTGACTTTATTCAAGAACCAAAAATAAAAAGTGCACAAGGATGTAATTATTGAAAAGGCTGTGTTCGATTATAAATACAGTATGTACTTTGGCCTCAGTCTACAGCTCAGTTCTCCCTTCTATGTCGAGACTATTCAAACAGGAGTCTTCATTTAAGGTTTAATTGAAGTGAGCCCAGATTTGCCAAGATAGGGGAATGAGGCTTGCTTCTGAATTTCTACCTTTTCCCCGGCTCATACTAGACGTCTGAACGGGAAGTCTTTTAAAAGAGGGTCCATTTGGAGCGTCTGTGCACGTGAAGCCCTCTGGGCTCACCAGGGCCTACTGAAATGGCTCTGCCTTCAGGCATCCACTAGTCTAAAACATTCTATAAGTCCATGATCATTTTGTAGGATAATAAAAAGAAGTGGACGGGAGAATGCCAAAAAAGCAATTAGTGGAGAAGCTCGCTAAGGCAATTCTTCTTTTTCTTGGTCTTCTTCTTCCTCTTTTTTTTTTAATCCTGTTGCTACTTGCAATAAACAGCTTCTTTCACAATGAAGAGGTGGAGGAGGGAGACACAAGTACCGTGAGAGTTGGTCCTATTTGCAATATTCACCTAGGACAGAGGCTCAGAGCTAGAGTCAGCCCCTGTTCTTTTCACCCCTTCTGATGGGCTGATGGATTAAATTTGCTGGAAGAAAAAGTTCCCTCTTCTCCCTACTCTTTCTGTACTGAAACAAAGCCATCCTGAACCTTCCTGCTGGCACGATTTGAAAAGTGTTTAGGTTGCTATTTCCTGCTGGTGATTTGCATAAAGCTGTGTGCAATATGGAATTTACTTAAAAAGGAAAATGCAAAGGTACAAGGTGTGTCCGATAAGCAAGAATCCAGCCTTCTTTGTTGTCTAGGGATATGCCTTGTCTTTTCTCTTGATTGGCAGGACTTTGTGTATCCCCTTCTCACCATTTGGCATAGTGTGTGGGCCCTCCACTGAGGCTTTTCTGCAAGGCAAATAAGTCTTTTATATGGATAAACTATGAAAGAATTTCTCCCTTTTGGAGAGATGGCAGACTGCAGGTAAACCATGTGGCAGGTTCGCCTTGTGCCTTTTTCTAAATTTTTTAAAATGTTTATTTATTTTTGAGAGAGAGAGAGAGAGAGAGAGAGAGAGCGGGAGGGAATGGGTGGGGAAGGAAGAGAGAGAGAGGGAGACACAGAGTCCGACGCAGGCCCCGGGCTCTGAGCTGTCAGCACAGAGCCCAGTGCGGGGCCTGAACCCACGAGCAGGAGAGATCACCTCCTGAGCCGAAGTCAGATGCTCCACTGACTGAGCCACCCAGGCGCCCCTTGGCTAGTGCCATTTGTAATATCAGGATGGCCATGCTGTTTAAATGTCTGCTGATTTCTTCGCTAGATTATTTGTTTTTCGGGTGTTCAGTTTGGTAAGTTCTTTATAAATTTTGGATACTAACCCTTTATCTGATATGTCATTTGCAAATATCTTTTTCCATTGCGTCGGTTGCCTTTTAGTTTTGTTGATTGTTTCCTTTGCAGTGTAGAATCTTTTTATCTTGATGAGGTACCAATAGTTCATTTTTGCTTTTAATTTCTTTGCCTTTGGAGATGATGTTAAGCAAGAAATTGCTGCGGCTGAGGTCAAAGAGGTGGTTTGCCTGCTTTCTCCCCTAGGATTTTGATGGTTTACTGTCTCACATTTAGACCTTTCATCCATTTTGAGTTTATTTTTGTGTATGGTGTAAGAAAGTGGTCTAGTTTCATTCTTCTCCATGTTGCTGTCTAGTTCTTCCAGCACCATTTGCTAAAGAGACTGTTTGTTTCCAACTGGAACCCTCTTGCACTGATGGTGGGAATGCAAACTGGTGCAGTCGCTCTGGGAAACAGTGTGGAGGGTCCTCAAAAAATTAAAAATAGAACTCCCCTATGACCCAGCAATAGCACTACCAGGAATTTATCCAAAGGATAAAGGAATACTGATTCGTAGAGACACATGCACCCAATGTTTATAGCAGCAGTTTCAACAATAGCCAAATTATTGAAAGAGCCTAAATGTCCATCAATTGATGGAGAGATAAAGAAGATGTGGTTTATGTATACAATGGAATACTACTTGGCAATGAGAAAGAATGAAATCCTGCCATTTGCAGCAACGTGGATGGAACTGAAGGTATTATGCTAAGTGAAATTAAGTCAATCAGAGAAAGACAGATACCATATGATTTCACTCCTATGTGGAACTTGAAAAACTTAACAGAAGACCATGGGGGAAGGGAAGGGGGAAAAATAGTTACAAACAGAGAGGGAGGGAGGCAAACCATAAGAGACTATTAAATACAGAGAACAAACTGAAAGTTGATGGGGGAGTGGGGGAGAGGGGAAAGTGGGTGATGGGCATTGAGGAGGGCACTTGTTGGGATGAGCACTGGGTGTTGTATGTAAGTGATGAACCACGGGAATCTACCCCCCAAACCAAGAGCACACTTTACATATTATATGTTAGCCAGTTTGACAATAAATTATATTTTTAAAAATAAATAAATGAATAAATAAATGCCTGCTGAAACTGGTTACATGCTTGCAAAAAAATACTGAGCTAAAGAACTTGCTTGACAATCTAAAGTTGGAAATGGTTACTTTAACTTACCTGGAATTCCCGGACTCTTGTACCTAGAGGTATGTAACAACTACCTCTTAGTTATTCTATAAGATAAAAAGAAGTCTATGCAGTTACAAAGTTGCCCATTTCTAACCAGGAGGGTCTTCCTAACCACCTGGTCATTTGTTTTGGTTAACATCTTAATCATTTCAGGAGGTAAGAAAAGTTAAGTCTGGCTAGGCACTCCCAGTGAAGGCAGGGGAGGGGAGGTAAGAGAAAAAAAATACTCAAGAAATAGGACGTGAAAGGTGAGTTAGATGCTGTTTTCTGTGGGGTGTGTCCTGAAAACCTGGACTTAACCTCCCATATGAAATTTTCTGCAAAGCCCACACTGCTTAATAATGGATTTTTCAATTCTTTTGGGAAAACTCAAAGAGGAGTTGAATTCTAGTTGTGGGTTGATGTGGGAGAAAACAAAAACAAGTCAACACCAACAAAAGTAACTAATAACAAGAAACAATCCATCAGAACTCAGAGCCAAACAAATAGTTAAAGCTGTGTTCGAGGAACTTCCTCTGAGTGGCTGTTACCTACTTCTAGGTACAAAGGTCTGGGAATTCTAGATTTTAGATTCAAGTCACTTTTGAGCTTTGAGCCTTGGTTTGCTCACTGGAAAATAAGAACAAAGACAAACTTTTGTGAGATTTAAAAGGAGATAGTTTTTATAAGAGTGCTTTATGATTTTTAAGGCACTATATATGTTGGTTTTATATTTGTAGTAGCAATTTTTCTTTTCTTTTTTCTTTTTCTTATTTATTATTTATTTTACTTTATTTTTTAAATATTTATTTTTGAGAGAGAGAGAGCATGCACATGTATGAGGGAAGTCAGAGAGAGAGAGAGAGAGAGAGGGAGAAAGAGGATCCCAGGAGGCTCCGTGCCGTAAATGGCTGAGCCCAAGGCAGGACTCAAACTCTCGAACTGTGTGAGATCATGACCTGAGCAGAGATCCAGAGTCGAATGCTTAACTGACTGAGCCACTCAGGCACCCTTTTTTTTATTTTAGAGAGAGAGAGAGAGTGAGAGTATGGGCTAGAGAGAGGTGCAAAGGGAAGGAGAGAGAGAATCCCAAGCAGACTCAATACTAGGTGCAGAGACAACTCGGGGCTTTGTCCCACATCTCTGGGATCATGACCTGAGCCAAAATCAAGAGTTAGACATTCAACTGACAAAGCCACCCAGGTGCCCCCTTTTTAATTTCTAAGATAGATAGTCTTTACTCCAAATTCAAAACATTTGTCCATCTCTCCCCATGCTTCCTCTGCACCCCCCCCAAAAAAAAAGAAAGGAAAAAAAAGAAGAAAATCACCTTTTCTCATTTTGGAAACATTCACCAAGCATCCAGCACCTAAAACTGTGATGTGTTTTGGAGACTCAAAGGTACTCTTTTCAAAAAGCTTGCAGTGGGGTGAGGGAGAATGAGAACAACAATTACAGTACACTAATTTTAGATTTCTATATTTGTGCTCTGACCTTAGCAATCAAGCTAAAAGACCTCCAATACAGTGTCCGTGCAAGAGATGTAAGCATGCTCTTCTCCACCCTTGCTGAGAACACCCATGGCATTACCTGTCATGTTATATTATATTATTGTATGTACTAAATGCCAATTTTTTTTTGTACTGGAGTTTATAAGGTTGGAGTTTATGCACCTGGACCCTGGCACTACGTGAAGGGAAGGCGTTGTTCTTGGCAAAATGCTCAGTAACAAACCTATCAGATTACAGAGTGGATTTCCTTTATCTTGGGGCATTGGACTCTATTCAGGGGGCAAGAAGAATAGGATTTCACAGCTTGTTAGGACATGCTTGTTATTTCTTATTCTCGTTCTTTGCAAGAGAAGAGTGTAGTCTCCTGGCATACCTCTTAGTAGGGTCAATGCCCAAACAAGAACCGTATTAGGCACCCCAGAGGCCTTCTGCTGAACAAAATGGCGTCACTGGCCAAAGGGGTTGGCTCTTCCTGGAACTTGTAGCCCAACTAGAGTGGCCTTGCTCTTTTACAGAGGATTGGTGACGTTCCTGTCAGAGTTGGTTGTATAAGAAAATCTCCTCTTCATAATCTCAGTGTCCAGAGTGATTTCCCCTCATTGGATTCCAAGGAATTCTTTTCCTATCACTTCCTTACAGATATATATATATATATATATATATATATATATATATATATATCTCCTCTCTCTCTCACTGCTTTCATCACATCATTTGGCAAGCCAAATCACAAAATTTTTATGTCACTGAAGTCTTTTTGGAAAATCTGCTAAAAAGAATCGTTTATTTTCCTTTGATGAATTCTTTCAAAAGGAAAGCTGTATTCCTGACAAGGACTTATGTGGGAGCTTATTTTGCCCATCATCCACACCCAAGCACGTGCACACCCACATATCCACACACCCACACACCCACACACCACCTGCACATGCACGTGTAGAGCGTAATGCACTCCATTTACTCCCAGAGTCCTCACGTTTAAAGAGTCTCTCTTGTGATATTGAGATCAAAGGGAAAATCCAGCCCAGAAACCATGAGACTATGCCATGATTTGGATCAGTTAACCTGAGTTATTTATTGTTTGTTATATGTGTTATAATTACAAGAAAGGAAAGAATAATAGTAGTAAGATTATGGGAGATTCTCACTTTTTGCTTTCTAATTTTTATAATTTCCACAATTTCCCGATGAAAATATATATCATCATTTTAAGTCTTGCTCAAGATTGTTGAGTTGAACACATGGTTCATTTTTCACCATTCTTTTTATCTTTGTTTTATAATGCATGCATCAGTGTATAAAATTTCATCTGGATGCCACTTTTGCCAAAGCTCATAGATTTTTGGATATGTAGCATTCTTGTATTTTTAAAAATTTCTAAGTAGTTTGTATTAACTCAAAGGTTATAAAAAATCTTTTTAAATGTCCAGTTGGATATTTGTATATCTTTTTACATTGTTTTGTTCTTATGGGAGGAGACTATCTCTTTCTTTTCGTATTTAATTTCTAATTTTATTGAACCATGTTCAGAAAACATCTGGTATTTTATTTTCTCTTAAGTATAAAGGGGGGGCGCCTGGGTGGTTCAGTCGGTTGGGTGTCCGACTTCGGTTCAGGTCATGATCTCACAGTTCTTGAGTGTGAGCCCCGTGTAGGGCTCTGTGCTGACAACTCAGAGCCTGGAGCCTGTCTTCAGATTCTGTGTCTCCCTCTCTCTCTGCCCCTCCCCTGCTCACACTCTGTCTCTGTCTCTCTTTCTCTCTGTCTCAAAACTAAACATTAAACATATTTTTTAAGTATAAAGGCCAATTTTTGTAAATATGCCATGACTATTTGAAATGAAAGTATATCTGTGCTTTGTTAGTTAGAAATTCTATGCATTTATATGCCTGTGAACTACATCATTCTATAATTCAAAGTATTATGTAATTCAAATATTCCATACCTTTAAGTACTTTTCATCTGTGTCATCACTTGATTACTGACAGAAGTGTGTTTAGGTCTCTGTAATGTTGGTGAAATAGTCCATTTCTACTTGTATTTCTAATGACACTTGCTTCCTGTATGTCTCAGTGATATATTGTTAGGTGTATTCATGTTAATGATTGTTCAATCTTATTGGTGGATTGTCACTTTATCAAATAAAATAATCCTTTTTTTGCTGTGAATTATTTTTTGCCAAACACTAATATGACAATGCTGTTTTAGTTTTTTGCTTGTTTGTTTGTCTTAATGTTTTGTTACTATTTACCCGGTATATGTTTTTTTCTCCCTGCTCTTTTTTTTTTTTAGTTTATTTATTTATTTGGGTGGAGGGAGTGAAAGAGAGAGAAAGGGAGAGAGAGAGAGAGAGAGTGGGAAAGAGAGAGAATCCAAAACAGTCTCCACACTGTCAGTGCAAAGCCTGTTGTAGGGCTTAAGCTCACCAACTGTGAGACCATGACCTGAGTGGAAGTTGGACGCTTAACTGACAGAGCCACCCAGGCACCCCCACTCTCCATTTTTCTATGTAATTTTTTATATGTCTGAATTTTATACCAAATTTGAGGAGATATCATTATTATGTATCCTCACATTTTCTGTTTTCCTTGCTCCTTCTCTCTTTCCTGTCCTTTACTGTATTGATATATTTGTCTTTTTTGTCCTATTGACTTATAAATACATATTCTAGTTATTTAGTTTTAGTGGTTTTCCTTATATATTCAATAGTTGTATTTAAAAAAGCCATTCTGGGGGTGCCTTGGTGGTTCAGTTGGTTGAGCATCCAACTCTTGAGTTCAGCTCAGGTCATCATCTCATGGTTTGTGGGTTCGAGCCCCATGTCTGGCTCTGCACTGATAGTGAGAAGGGTTCTCTCTCTCTCTCTCTCTGTCTCTCCCCACCATGCCTCTCGCACTCTTTCTCAAAAGAAACAAATAAACTTTAAAACAATAAGCCATTCCAAAAATGCCTAGGATTTGCCTGAATTTATATCAATTTTCTCAGTAAGACAAAAACTTACCATGCTTACACGTCCCTTTCCTCATATCCCTATGCTTGGAATTTCTGCACCTTATTGTACATGATAAAAATCAGAGCTGAATGCATTCTAATGGATTTTTATCTTAAATTTGATGCAAATTCATCATGCTCTCTTCGTAAAGATGAAACAGACATTACAGTGATTCAAGTAGAATGAAATTTGTACTATGTCAACAGAGGAATCTAGATTAAGTTGTAAATTCCAGGAAATAGGTCAAGTTGTTAATTTGATATTGAACACAGCTGCCTTTCACAGTTTGGTCTTGAGAGCCCACAACAGCTTACCTTTCATTCAACATTGCATGTGGTAAAGGACCACTTGTATTTAAACAGATCTTCTGAGTCATTCTTATGCATGGGAGTTTGAGAACTCATGCACTAGACCTAACATAGATGGGCTCCACCCCAGAGCTTCTAAGTCTGTAGGCTTGGGGTGGGGCCCAGAATTTGCATTCCTAACAAGTTTTTTTTTTTTTAAGTTTATTTATTTATTTTGAGAGGGAGAGAGAGCAGGGGAAGGACAGAAAAAGAGGGAGAGGGAGAATCCCAAGCAGGCTCTGTGCAGACAGCAGGGCTCCATCTCAGGTACTGTGAGATCATGACCTGAGCTGAAGTCAAGAGTCTGAAGCTTGACTGACTGAGCCACCTAAGCGCCCTTCTAACAAGTTCTTAAGTGGCTCACAAGATGCTGCCCCAAAGGCCTCACATGTGGCACAACTAGTCTAGTGCCATAAATTCTGAGCAGGAGCTCTGGGTACTTATCTTGTCTGTAATCGACCAGTTCTCCCACCTTGGGACATTTACCCCCACAAGATTCCAGTTTCCTCAAGCAAAGGGGCAGAGGAAGGACCAGATAGTTTCTAAGGTGCGGGTGACTCTAGTTTTTTGTTTTGTTTTGTTTTTTCCTTTTCTCTCTGTAAAGACGCTATGATTTATTTTCTGTTTCATTTGTTAAGAGATCGTCACATTAATGCATTTATCAGTGATGTTGAGATAATTGCATAAAGATTGCAATTGCATCTTTGCATAAAGATTGTTACTTGTAGTATTTATATACTGGTAAATTTTTCATACAAAAAGATACACTAAGTGTGTGTGTGTGTGTGTGTGTGTATGTGCGCGCTTAGAGAGAGAGAGAGAGAGAGAATGCATGTGTGTGTGTTGTAAGCCAGGGAGGGAGGCAGAGAGAGAGAAAGAGAATCCTAAGCAGCCTTCATGCTCAGCTTGGAGCCCAGCAGGGGGTCAATACCATGACCCTGGGATCATGGCCGGAGCTGAAATCAAGAGTTGGACACCCAACCAACTGAGCCACCGAAGCCCCGCTACAAATAGATTTGTTAGAAGCAAAAACAAAAACAAAAACAAAACAAAACAAAATCCAAAAAAAAAAAAAAAAAAAAACAAAGAAAACAAATAACCCAACAACACCTAGGGAAGTAAAGTTCCAACAGAATGGAGAGTAGCTTATGTAAGTCATGCCATTAATATTTATACGTTTAGCTAGTGGGCCAAAAATATGTTTCTGCGTATGTTGTTAGCAGTTACATTCAAGGAAAATAGTCAAAATAAGATACATGGCTTAAGAAATACATAAAGTGGTATTGTCATCCAAAGATGAAGGAAAGTACCTCAATTCGGGGAGCCTGGTTAAAACAGAGACAAGACCTTGATAACAGGGAGTTTTCTAGATAAACCTTAAATGAGGGTACAAGTTGAATAAAGATGGTAGGGAGGACATCCCAACATACATCCCAACCACTGCAAATACACATATAGGCACCGTTTTGTCTGGGGCAGGGATTTTGTTCCCCAGGAACTTTGCACAATATCTAGAGACATTTTTGGTTGTCACAACTTGGCGGGGAGTGCTACTGACATCTTAGTAGGCAAAAGACAGAGATGCTTATAAACATCCTACAATGAACAGAACAGTCCCCACAGCAAAGAATTAATCCAGTTCAATATGTCAATAAAGGCAAAGTTGAGAAGGCGTGGTCTAGGGCATAGCTTCTTTGAGACATTAATGGGGAATAGGATTGGAAAGAAGCTTAAGGATTTTAAATGATTTTATTTGAAATAGAAGGCTGTGAGTGACCACCGAAGTTTTCTGAGTAAGGGAATGGTGTAGCTATAGAGACTTTTAGGAAGATGCAATGTCAAATACATAGAGTTGACTGGAGGAGTAAGAGGTGAAGATAGGAGCTGGTTATGAGCTGAGGGCAATATTTGGGTGACAGTTAATGAGTGCTTGAACTTGAGAATGGAAAGGAAATGGTCAATTCCAGAGATGTGGCAGAAGAAGAATGTACATGATTTGGCAACGTTTTAAATTATGGCAGGGGAGAAGGTGGCAGGAAGCGTCAAAGATTGGTCACAGCATGGTCGAATTAGGAAACGGGAGTCAGGAGAGAGGGCTGGTTGGATGGGTCGGGGATACTCACTGAGCTTGAGGTGCAAGCAAGACATCGATAGGTGGACACATCAAATAGGCTGCTAGAAGGCAGATAAACTCAGAGTAACACTTCTAGGTTCCTAAAACTCTTCCAGTTGAGTTGACTCCAGTTACCACCCTTATTTGCAGCAGTGAAATCTTTTCACTTAGGTGCGCAGGGGGCATGGACTTGACCCTCCCGCAATTCCAGTAGTGAGGCCAGCTCATCCAGTCTTATCTTAGCAATGCATGATTGGAGTTCACTAAATGTTTAACAGTAGTCAAGAGAAGTCATGGTTTTTGTTTACTAGAAATGGTGTCTGCTTCTGGGCACATCTTCCATGATTTCAGGGCTGCAAATTTGCAAGTTCCATTTGTTTTATGGGCATGAGTTCACATTTATGTAAATCATCTTCACATGCTGCTACAAATCCACTCAAGTCAACTGTTCAGCACATCCCGACATGTACATTTGAGAGGTTTCCATGAATTACATTCTTTGTTCTAATCCTGCATTGACTCATTCCCATGTACTTGCCATAATTCCTGCTGCAACTTGACCCACAGTGCTTTGTTAGCCTTGTTATGTATGTCTTACTTTGCAGCGGGTGAAGATGCTATCCCTCCTCCTCTATGGCATGAGTGGAAGTAGCGGAGGCCAGGAATTAATCACTGCCCACAGCTGATGTACACAGCAGCCAGAAACAGGCGTTTTGATGTATTCATTAGATGGAAGCATGGCCAGTTGAATTCGTTCTGACTTATGCAAGGCACATTCGCTTTCACTTCAGGATTTCCTCATGCTTTCAGCTCCATAGAATCGTGCAATGCGAGAATCCACATATTCTATGTATTCCAGCTGTATTTTAACCATGCAATTTGCGTGTATGATACAAAGAGTAAACATGATGTAAGGCAACTAACTCTAGTCACTTACCAAATTTCTTTCTGTCTATGTCCTATGAGCTTTCTATGATTTGCCAATGTGCTGGCTCAGTTGAGGAACTGTATATGTTTTATGAGTTTTATTGACTGGGCTGAATTCAGTACCTAAGACCCTTTAGTTACTCATCTCCATGCCCAATAGTCAAACTCACCAAGAAGATGGACATAAACCAAGATGGTCCACTGTGAAGTCTGCTGAGAGGCTGTCTCTATGGCAAACTCTTCCTATGAGTTGGAAGGGGCAGAGAGAAGGTATTTCCTTCCAGTCTACCACCTTTCATATGCCACTGAAGAAATAACTTCTAGGCAGACAAATGGGTCAGTGCCATTGATCTGCCATGCTTGGCATGAACACTTTTTTCCTTTGCTGACCTAGAATCCTGAGAAACTTCCATCTCCTCCCCCATCAGTGTAGAATCTATCTCCTGGAGATTTTTTTTTTTTTTTTTTTTTTTTTTGCCTGGCTGCCCACCGTGATTCCCTTCCTTGCCACTTCTATGTTTTTCTGTGCAAACTATAATATTTACATTCCCAAAGATCCAAAATAATCATCGGCAAATGCTTTTGAAGTTGAAGGTATCATAGCAGGTGACTTAAAAGAGAGACAAAGAAAAGCTTAACCAACCTCACAATTCTGTATAACTAGTCCTGCTCCTCTGGCTATTTTAAGTTGAAGTCTGTCTGAAAATTCGGAGTATGAAGAAGATAAAGAACCTAAAGAATAAAGAGTGGAATAATTTTTTAAAGGAAAAAAAAACTTAGGAAACATGGATTCTTGAAAAGCTATGGAATGGATTGAGATTTCTTGTCTAAAGGATTAAAATGGATAAATGCATGTTTTATTTAATAATCTGAAATTCCATGCTGACAAACATCTCCCTGGATCTCTGGAAGGGACTTCTAGAATAGTATTTGTGACAATTACTTCCTTAGGGGCCTAGGAAGGAGAAAATACCTTTAGAATTTCTTTTTTTTATTTTTAATTTTACTTATTAATTTAGAAAGAGAGTGCACATACAAGTGGGGAAGGGGCAGAAAGAAGGAGAGACAGAATTCCAAGCAGGCTCTGTGCCAATAGCTCAGAGCCCGACATGGGGTTTGAACTCATGAACTATAAGATCATGACCTGAGCTGAGATCAAAAGTTGGATGCTTAACTGACCGCGCCAGCCAGGCACCCCTAGAAATTCTTTTTTATTCCACATAAGGCCTAGCCAGTCATAATCTTTCTTCCCTCTTGTTTTACCAGTCTGGAACAGTTTTTAGGAACTATCGTCTTCAGACTGTAAACTTTGGCGGCAAGGATATAATTTTATAGAGATGAAATGGAAAGTATGGCATTAATAATATCTCAGATTAATGGCAAGCGTTTCCAGTTCCAATGAGCCTTCCTACTCGGATCCTGTCAAAAGTGATCACTAGGATTGAGGTGGGTACTAATGCCCACCACTGCCTAAAAATCATTTTCATCTGACTCTTTCTGGGGAGCATCACTTGGGCTTTCCAATGTTTAGCTCTTTACACATCCTCACACAGACATACACCTGCGTTATTTTCCATTTTACTTTCAACACTTCCCTCTGTCACACTCTGCCCCATGGCAACCTTGCATGAAAAAGCTTCACTCGTGCAATCACATATTCCTTCCTCTACAAGTGGAAAAGGGATTCATTAAATCTATAGAGTTAGTGAAGTTACCTAAGGTTTCTGCTAATCCTTAGTTCTGTATAATTTAGGATCCATAACTTGTAAACAATTTACCCTAAGACCTTTGAAGCAATTCCTAAACTACCTGCATTAATCCAGAAACAATTGGGAGAAAAAAGTCTTTTTGGTCCAATAGTCCAGGCCCTATGAGTAAGAGCCATGTCTCTGCTAATTAAAACTAAAGGAATCTAAACTGTGTGGTGTGTCCCCACTCACTGTGTCTCAGGGTAAAGATCTGTGTTAGCTAACTAGCCTCCATCTCCTCTAGGCATCAGACAATGATTTAGTGTAAGTAACTAAAGATAAATATTTTTAATGGCAAGGAAAATTAGTCCTCAAGGCCACTAACCTGGCATTTGGCAGTCTTGTTGTTAACTTTACGTCTTCCTTTTAAAGAATTACAGGAAAGCTTAAATTGTTCTGGATAATTCTGGACAACCTTTGAAACTTGTGAATACTTTCATAAAAACACTGCTTTTGAAAAGGACCACAGTGATTTTGGAGAAGTGTGGTTGGTCAATAATATGTTTCTGAATTTTGGGGAGTTCTGACTATTTTCTCTTTGCTAAGTAGTGAGATCCCTGAGAAGTGAATCATTTTGGTGTTTTTATAAAAACAACTTAAACAGTAAATGAATACTGATGTTGGAGTGAAGAGAAAGCTGTGTTTGGGAAATTGCGATTTGAAGTTCCAGGTGGTGCTGTGTCAAACTATAATAGTTTCTTGAGTTTAGGTGATTTTGAAATTCGAAGGAAGATCATGAAAAAGGAATCATAAACTATTGCTTTCATGGACTTAAATAAACTGCTTCACCTTTGTTTCTCAGCCCGTTTCCACAACAATAAATTTGTGTGCATTGCCAAAAATGTTAGCTTGCCATTCAGGTAGATGAAGATTTAAATAAGACAAAACAAAATATTTTTACTGAGTTGGTTTATAATTGGAATTAGGTTTGTTTTCACTTGTGTTGTATTTAGTCGAATAACTTTTTAAAACACAATACCAACAACAACAATAAAAGCAACTTTGCGATATGCCACACACTATTATGAGCGTTTGACATGTAGTGTATGATCTCTATTAATCCTTAACAAAATCTTTGCAGTAGGCATTGCCACTATCATTTCTGCATAATCAGAGAGATTTTGAATTGGAGAGACTTTAAGAAACTTCCTCAAAATTAAATTGTTCCAGAGTGAGCCAAGATTTCAAACCAGCTCTTTTTACAGCTGATCAGTACTAATTGCTATGTCATGCTGAACAGGATTACTATTTGTGTGACTATATCAAATGGGAGAAGTGATATACCCATATATGAGATTTATCGGGATTGATATTGATCTATATTTACTCTTTCTCAATGTGTTGTGAATCACTGATCTTACTGTTTTGTTTTGTCAGCAACATGCAGGCTTCTGTGAAAAAATTTCTTTATTACCTAACTTGTGTGTTAACTCTTACTTCCCACATGTGCATTTTTCTGACCCTCAAGTTCCTTGGTGGCAACTTATGAGTTATACAACTGTCATTCATTTGTTTAAATCAAAAAAGCACAGTGAGTATGGGGAAAATGGTTAGAAGTCAATCTAAAAGTCCCCAGGGATGAATAAATGGCCCAATATCAGGAGACACATTCAAAAGAAACTCTCAAACACTGGCTAAGTGGAGGTCAAGTGTGTGGCAATTCCAGCAGGGTATCTGTTCTTATGAAGTTAATGTTTATAAAGTTGAAAATAATTGCCATATTGGTCACCCAAAAGGAAAACAATGTTTAGGAAATGTGTATTAGATCTTTTGTACACATTTTTTATTTTTAGTTTAAATGACTTTTTCTTTTTTTGGTGTTTTTTAATCTAGGCCTATTGAACTTGTGGGGGAAAAATATACTAACCCTTGCATCCTTTGCTTGAGACTCATAATTCTCACAGCTGTATATAGCCTGGCATAGCATCATTAATGAACTGACACTCCAGCCATCAGACTTATTTCACTGTGTGAGCAGGGCCGAGCAATGGTTGGTTACCTTGGGTGACATTTAAGTGCATGAAGTAACTAATTCCAGACCCATTTAATCTGCTTAAATCAGTACTTCTAAAAGAGATGACCCAGTAAAAAGCACTTTCATTTGGCAGTCCTCCACAAAAGACACTCCACCCCAAACAACACAATTAACAAGAAAAAGAAAAGAAAGAAGAAATATCTTGCTTAATGGAATGAGGAAATGGCCACAGCTGTGACAGTAACCCTGATGACTATTTGCCAAGCTGAGTGACGATGGATGAAGACCATTAGGAGAACAAAATCTTTAGCTTTTCAGCAATGCAGCTGCAATAAAAGGTTTGATCTATGGCCATTTTCTTGGAAAGGCAAAATATAGGAGCATGAGCTGATCTGGGGGAGAAACCATCCAATGACTCACTTCTGTGGAACCTGTTTCAGCCACAGAGCATCAGGAAGATGGGGAGAGGGGAGATCCAAACAGACAGATAGATGAATGGACAGCAAGTGGCAGGTACCTACCATTCCTTGTTTCCATGTTACACCCTTGCCACATGTAGATGTGGTCTTTGTTTCTTTTTTGGTTTTCTACCAAACATTTAGAGCCCATGTGACATTCTGGGCCTGTCTACATCTGAGCCAGAATAGTACATTATGTTCTGTCTTTAACTCACAGGACCTACAGCAAGAGTCTGGGTCTCCAGAGAAGTCCTGGAATAACTGACAGATACAATTTCTCTTTCACACTTCTAAGAGCAATCATTTAAAAAGGTGAAATAAATTTAATTTCAACAAAGGGGCTATCTTTGGATCCCATGAGGATGAGATAGAAGAATATGTATTTACATTTTTTGGTGTCAAAAATAAATATTTGTATTGCCATCCAAGTTAGAAACACATTAAATTTTAAACTCAAGCATCCTTAAAGGGATATATGTCTTCTTAATACTTTTTAGACTTCCTTAAACTTTCTTTGGCTCACTTTTCCCATGTATCAAAATGGTGACAATAATATCTACCATGCAGGGCTTGCACGAGGATATAAAAGAAAATGAATTATACAAAGCATCCAGCGTGGTGCGTGGTACATAGTACAGGTCTAATTTCCCTCATTTTAGACAGGATCCTAATTTAATATTTTCTGCGTCTCTCTTTCCCTGAAGACTTTGGAACCATTTTTTAAATCTCATTAACATACTTGAAAGTTATAAAGTAGAGAAAGTAAAATCTAAGGTTTCTAAAATGTTTGAAATCATTAATTAAAATAGTGCCTGAAAATGAAGGGTTATCTATCAGGTTGAAGGTATAGTACATGTTTGTTCTTTACAGTTTGAACAATATCCAAAGTTGATTTGTTTTTCCTCTGACTTCCTGTACTTCCGTTTGTCAACGTCAGGGATTCAAAGACCGTGGATCAGCTTCAGGCACTGGTTAAGCCAAACATTCTGAGTTGGAAAAATTGGAAGGTGGTTTCTTGCCAAGCCCATCCCTGATGGTGGGAAGAGCTCTCTGCAAAAAGCCCTGGGCATAGACACAATGCTGTAACCAGCAAAGCCGGCATCAGGTGACCCTGAGCTCAAAAGGGAAAACTCTGAGACTTGTCTATAGCCTGTGTTCATAGAACAGTTCTCAGCGAGGGCAGCACCACTGTTCCACGTTTGGCAATATATATGGGTGTTTTTTTATTTCAGAATAACTGGAACATATTTTTAATATTTAATGCCAGCGAGCCATGGATGTTATCCTCCTGCATTTTGCTAAGGAGCCTGCAAATGAAAAAGAATCCCATCTAATTTGCATTCTTGTGGATTTAAAGATAATACTATATACACATATGCTTATATGCACAGGTCTATACAATATATAAATTATATGTGTATCTACATGCAGAACCAAAATACTATCCATCTCAAGATTTTAATATAAGTGAATGCATAGAATGACTGATGTACTTCTTAACAGCTGAGGTACTTAGCGATTAAACTTGTCTACCTCCGAATGTTGATTCTCACCTCATTCCCCAAAGGTGCAACTCTAGAGAATAGAATTACATGTCTCTACCACATTCGACTTCTGTTCAACAGGTATCTGAGAATCATAACTCGCTTATTTTTTTCTAACCTCAGGGTTTAAAGATCATCCCTCCAAGAGCCATTGTCAGAAGGCTACTTTGGGTAGGTAGTAAATCTGTGTGTGAGCCTACGTGCAGTGCATCTTCCTTAGGAATGCATGCTTTTTAAAGAAAGATTTTTGTAGGTGGTTCTTTTTTGTTCTGACATTGCATTTATATTGGGTTCCACCTCCACATTCTTTCATTTAGTTGCATTTTCAGAAAGCCAACTCATAAAAAGATATGTATTTTTTTCTTTGTCCTATACTGGGGCGGAACCTCTTCTTATTTATATACACTGTCATAAACAGATGCTATAGAAACACAAACTTTTATTTTTGGTAGCAACTTGTCTTTCCTAACTTCATGCAGACCTGAAGGAAATTATATCCCAAGAAAAGGAGAGATGGCAACACGTTGGTGAGAATAGGATATTACTTTAAGAGCTGTATTGGTCAGGACTTTCTTTAATGGCCTTCCTGGGTCCCTGGGCAAAGAGGCTTTGGTTATCCTGAGAGTCAGTGCTTAATTCTTCCCAGCCAAAATAACACATCAAAGAAGAAGAAAAAAAAAAAAAAAAGAGTGGAGTTTTTAAAGAAATATTTCCCTGGGAGTATAAAGTTATGAATTAAGAGGGGGAAAGAAAAATTTGAATGTGGACCAAACTCTTGCTGGTTGTCAAAATAACTATTACAGCAATTGAGTCGCTTGTGTGTTGGTCTATGTCAGGATCCAACAGTCAATAAAAATGTCCTTAGATCATATGTACTTTAGCTTACATGCATCATGATATTTTTAGTTTATTTGCAAAAGATGAAAGTAAAAATGAGTGTATGCATTTCTAGCAGTACCTATGTCATTAAGTGCTTTATTTCTTTGAGGAGGAAATTTTTCTTTATCAAATACAAGCATATCTTCACCAAAGTCAAATTTTCCATCATGGATGGGAAGACACCTCATAGTATTTTAAACCTCTTTTTTTTTTTAAGAACAGTTTTAAGCTCAGAGCAAAATTGAGAAGTAGGTACAAAAATTTCTCATAGATGATTATCAATTTTCTGCCCCTACCCTCACTGCCCCCCCCCCAGAATGATACATTTGTTAGAACTGATGAACTTATCAATTAAGTTAATCAATCCCTCAAAGTCCATGGTTTACATTATGGTCACTCTTGGTGTTATACATTCTATGCATGTCATCGTATTTTAATACTTGTATTCTAAGGCAGATATTGAGTTCCTGGGACCATATAAAGTCAGAACTCTGTCATACATCCACCTAGTTGCCTGGAAGAAGTTGTGTCAGTGACAGAAGTTTTATTCCTTTTGTCAGATTCCTTCTATTTTGTCGGGCTTTCAGATTCAATTAGACTTCCTGGTTTTATGTCATACTGGAAGTGCCTACATGTAGCAAGAAAACACAGCTCCAGCCTTACTGGAAACAAGAAGTACTTAAAGGTTCATGAAAATGTGAAAGTCTTATTGTGAAATTTCTAATGCTGTTGCACAAATTTAACAGTTTCTAATCCAAACTTCCCCCTGTTGTTTCGTGTGGTCTATCTGGGAAAACCAAACCCAGGCATGCTTTTTATTTAACTTAATGAAGAGAAGTTAAGAGGGAATGGGCATTAGAAGAACTTTGGAATACCCCCAAGGGGTAACTGAGAACATCTCGGTGTCTAGCCACATCCTTCACTGTCTTACTCACACCTCTCAGGATGTGGCTGGTATTCTGAGAACAACCATATGGCTCATATAACCTATTTCTGAAATGTTCAATAAATGACAATATCTATTTATGTGAATACATATATATTAAAGGGTCAACTTTTTCCTTGGGCCATACATATTATTTATCTGATAATCTACAGAAGTAATCATGATTACCACAGTCTCTAATTTGGTAGCAAATAGACCTTCTTTGAACTCTGAGCATAGGTATCTACGTACCAAAATAAAAATTAACTTGTTAACATCCTATATTACCTGCGGAGAAGCCAGCATAAAGGAAAGAGAAAGTGCCATTTTCTAGGAGTCAACCATTTTCAATTTAAAACAGAATACACTTGATCCTTGAACAACCCGGGTCTGAATTCCGCAGGCCCACTTACACATGGATTTAAAATTTTTTTTTTCAATAAACATAGCATAGTGCTGTAAATGTATTTTCTCCTTCTTAAGATTTTCTTAACGACATTTTCTTTTCTCTAGTTTACTTTACTGCAAGAATACAGTATATAATACGTATAACATACAAAATATGTGTTAATCAAGTACTCTCTTGGTAAACCAGTAGGTCAATGGGAGGCTATTAGTAGTTAAGTTTGGGGGGAATCAAAAGCTATACACAAATTGTTTTATTGTGTTGGATGAGTTCAACTAACCCCCATGCTTTTCAACTGTTAACTGTGATCACTTTTTACCTTTTTACTCAGCCCAAATCATATATTTCATATCCTCTGGAAATCTCAAGCTTTAATTCCTAAAATCCTTAGTAGTTAATAGCAAAAGATATTAGCTGCATCTACACATTTACAACCAGTCTGATTGCATTAGACTTTTGTAATAAGTCACATACAGTTAAAAAAAATGTATCTTAAAGTAGATAGGACAATATACATGGGATTTTCCCTTCGGGGAAAAGAGTTGTGTAGACACACTGTTATTATATAACTCCACATCTTCCAAGTCACTCTTTTTCCTTAGAAAGCATCAGTATCTCCAGTTTATCTGCTGCTCGTGGCCTCTTTTACCATTAAAAGCCTAGAGACTAGCTTCCAAGAAGTGTAATAGGACAAAGCTGCAATGCAGGTATCTTATTCTGGCTGTCTTGCATTGCCTCTTACAAAACAACTATATTTAGGGAATGATTTCAGCAGTTTTAGACTCTAAGTTTGGTGGATAAATACAATTTAAATGTCCTCACAATTCTTCATATCAGCAAAAAGAGAACACAGATCTGAGTTATGCTATAATTAAAATAACAAAAACAATATAGCTGTGTGTATGCATGCGTGTGTGTGTGTGTGTGTGTGTGTGTGTATGAAATTCTTCCAAAATCATACCTAAATGTTTATGGTGCTCATCTCTAGGTGATGAGCTTATGAGTAATTTTAGGCTCACCATGAAAATTGGAGGTATTTGTCAGGTTGGATAATGATTAACAATTTAACATCATCAGAACAAAACAAAGGCATAGGGTGTCATTGGTGACATGAAATTAACATTTACTCTCTGTGTCTGCAGCCCTTAATTTCATAATCAGAACATCAAATTATTTGTCAGAGCTGTGGACTGTTATTCAACCAGCAGAAGCACAAAGTAATACTTGATGTGTAATAAGGAGGAAGACAAAACAGTGTAATAGGAGGAAGTTATAAACACAGGACACAGTTTGAAGAGTTGCAGCCACTGGGCAAAATGTGTTTTTGTTTGGTGAAAAGGGTGTTAATCTACAATCAGGTTTTTAAAAAGTGTTCCCTGAAAGTATGAATATGACCTTGAAGGCAGATTGCTGTTTTGATAGAAAATCTGAGTCTGTGGTGGAGGACTGAGGCGGTTTGTGGAAATGAATTTCACCAGCCTCTGTCAATACTAATTACATACTTCTGATTTCATTTTCCGAGATAGTATTCATTTGTTTTACTTTTGATCTTTAATGTTTGCTCTCCTTTTGCAATCTTTGAATTCTTTCTTCAAAACAAGATTCCTTAGACTTTCCAAAGCCTGATATTGACAAGATCAGCCATAAATGTCTGTAGAGGATTTGGATGACCACCATGCTAGAGTTCATGGAGGGGGCAATTTGTCATTTGTTATATGTAATTTTATTTGTGCCATTCAATATTTCAGGATTTTATTTATTCCATTTGAAAGGGCAAGTTGTTTATTCCTTTCTCTTGCAAAGAATCTCCGTGATGTTGAAGAATAACCCTGGTTTTGAGGGGCACATAATTACATGCCTAGTGGAAAGAATCTCTTTACCTTCACCTTAGTGCTAAGCGTTCCCTCATTTGCAGTGTGGATAGCTGCCTCTTCTTGAAGACCCATGTAACAAACTCATCAGGCAGAGGTTGTATTCTCCAGGGACCACATGGGGTGCGGGTCTGAATTTTGATGTCCTCTGAGCAGATATGCCAGTCTTGCTGCCCTGAGCAAGGCAGCTGCTCTTGGCTACAAATAACGAGAGACACAGGA
The DNA here is from genome assembly GCA_028646485.1 of Cryptoprocta ferox. NCBI lineage: Eukaryota > Metazoa > Chordata > Mammalia > Carnivora > Eupleridae > Cryptoprocta > Cryptoprocta ferox. Next base: position 47,224,152 of record CM053565.1, read on the forward strand.
TTCTAGCCCCTGGGTTTGGAATGGAGAATTCTGACTTCAAGGGCTTTCCTTCAGAATTTACTCTGTGAAATGGAGGCACGGCCTGCATGAAAATTAGAGCCTATCTTTTATAATGACCCCATGTGATGTGTTTTCCTCTTCTTAGCACAGAATGTATTGTCATAAATTAAAATATAGACCTGAACTTACATATAACCCAGAAATTGGAGAAAGATGTGAGAAATGGAGACAGCTTATATCTGTTTTCCATTTCTTTTATAGTCAGAGGGAGGAGCGTAGAGCCTCATGCACGCTGAGTTCCTTGTCTGGAACATGCTACCTCCCCCAGCGACCCAAAGTGGAGGACCCACCCGACTCACATCTCAATTCAATTATCAGGAAGACTTCTCTTGATCCCCCCAACTGTGTTTTCATAGCACTGATATTTTCCCTTCTTAGAAAAAATGGAAATTTTCTAAATGTATTCATGTGACTTTTTTGTGTGATAATCGTACTCAGTCTTAAAAATCGACTTAAAACTAACTCTATGCTAACAAGAAGTCAGTCTGTTTCTCTTACACAGTGTCTCCCCTCCCTGCATTCCCATGTCTTAGAATACAAAGGGTGGTCAATAAATATTTATTGAATGAATGAATAAATGGATTGAATAAATGAAAAAATAAATAAATAGGAATACCCTTTATTTTGAATCTCCTGCTAACCTGTAGCTTTTCTTTTAGTTTCCTTTAGCAACTTTGGCCAATTCCTTAGATGGTTTTACTTTAAGTTCATCCATGTCTCTTCACATTCTACCCAAATGGGTAGAATCTGGGTGGATTCATTTCATTCTTGAGTGATTGATTGATTCATTTCCCTGATTCATTTCATTTCTTCTTATGGTTTCCATCAACCTTGTGTACAGTGACTCCTGAATCTATGTTTCCTCACTTGACCTTTCTCTTCAGTTTAAAATGACCTTCCCCCTGCCCCCTTTCTGTTTGACTTCTCCAATAGATAAGCTTGTCTAGGCAACCCCAGGTCAACATTGAAAGTAAAGGTAATTCTTGCCTCTCTTTCTGTTCCATTTCTGCCCTGCTCCCTAATGAAATCATTCATCTCCCAATTGTCTATGCTAGAAAATGGAACATTATGTTTGATGCTTCCCTTTCCCTTACACTCAGTCATTCTTGATGTTTCATCAGCTCTACCTCCAAATTGTCTCAAGAATCTTTTCATGACATTCCTTCTCTCTGTCTCTGTGTTAGAACAGGCTCTCCCATCTCACCAGAACCATGTTCTTCCTGACTCTTGTCCGCACTGACTAGCACATTTTTTTTAATGTGTGTGTGGCTGTCAAAATTATTTTTCTTTAACACAAATCTGCGTCTGCCATTCTCCTACTTAAGAAAATCTTCAGTGGCCGCACATAACCGTGGAATAAATTGCAACCACTGAAGTTATCATGAAGTTACAGCTTTAATCACCTCCATTTTGTCTATGTTCCAGGGATCTCTGTTGAAGTATAGTAGGAGATTTCACATGTTCCTGCATGTATATGTTGTTTACATGTGTTAGAATATGTTTATTGTTCTGACTGAAATGCCCCTACTTTACTTTTCTGGGCCAAATGATCTCCCATTCACGCTGTGAAACCCAGTTTATCTCTACTGAAGGGATTTTTCTTTCTTCTTGATAGTGCTAATTGTTTCCTCATTTGCATGTCTACAGAACCTCATCTGAATTTTTTAGACAGCACTGTTTGAAAATTGAGGGATGGATCTAATTCTCAGGATCCAGAGCAATGCCGAAAACAGTTAGCATGGATATTTTTGCTGTTGTTAATTGAACAAACACTTATCCCATTCTTATATTGTTCTAGGCTCTGTGGTGTTTACAAATATTAGCTCATTTAATCTTCAAAGCAACTCATGAAATAGCTACTGTTACTATTCCCATTAATATATGAGAAAACATAGATACAGAGAAACTGAGTAACTTGTTCAATGTCACACGCAGGCCAGGAACTCGACCTGGAAGGTCCAGCTCCTGAGTTTATGATCTTGGCCAACTTCAGCATTATGCCATATCCTTCCAATGGATGACAGTCTTCAGGACATGTACACCAGCAGAATTTCAGACTAATGAAATTGTTTCAGAGGAGTTGGTTGGTTATCAGTCTCATTATTCATTCAACCATATAGCCATAGAGTGTAGTAACCAGAAGTTTCCTTTGAACTGCAATGTTTGATTTGGGCAGCTTCTCAGAGTCACACAGCTTTATGACCTCTTCATTCACATAGTGCAAAAACCAGAATGCCCTGTTCTCCATAAAACTAGTGTCTCCCAACGTGGAGGAAATAGCTAGTTCTCATTAAGCTTTATGAAGCTACGTGCTAAATGGAACTCAAGTTGCTTGGAGACGAGGCGTTCTTATATCTTTCGGTTGCCCGGGATATTTCCTGAGGCAGTGCTCAACAGTTGAAAGTCCAAGCCTTGGGGGTGACTTTTGATTTCCTGGACATGTTGGCTTTGAGATGGTTAAACAGGTTCCGAAATGTGTAACATGTGCATAGGCCACGATCTTTTGGGGTATGTTTCTCTTCTGATGGAATGGTACCATTTCACAGGTAACAATTTTGGATGAGTATAAATAGCTTAACGGTTAATAGATTTGGCCTGTAGGTAATAATATATTTCAGCATTTAGGTTACTACTGCTTTGATAAATCCTAAGTTAAATGGAAAAAAGAATCATTTTTTACAAGTCTAGGCTAATCATGCATTTCATGTTTTAGCTCTTTTGCCCCCTTCTGATTACAAGGTAATCATTTCAAAAGCAATACATTCATTATATACTTACTATTCAAACATTACAGAAAAATATAGCACAGAATGTAAAAAGCTTCTATAAACAGATTCTCAGAAGCAACAGTAGCTAACAGTTTGGTATACTGCTCTAATTCTTAACAGACAAGCACATATTTATATACATATATATTTATAATATAATTATTAACAGGAATTTTAAATAAAATTATATTATATTATAATATTATAAATAGTATTTTTAAACCTTGCTTTTTAACTGGGCAATGATTATTGAGTGTAAAACTACCCAGGAAGTATTGCATTATATAATTTCTCTTGTAAATGGGAATCTGATTGTTCAATTTTGCCCAATTTTATATCTCTAAAATGTTTTGTATTCTAATAACTTAAAACAACTTTTGACATAAAAAGCATTTGCCACCTTAAGTAACAGAAGTTAAAATTTCTTTAATTTTCCTTTATATCATTCTTGGAATCTTCTTGACCACTGAATTGAACCAATAAGTTATACGGGAACTTTGCTGTTTCTCTTTATTTTCAACACATGCATATATCTATCAGCCTAACTCAGTGTTCACCAGATTCAACTACATTATCCATGTACTTATCTGCATATGCATTTCAACACCTGTCCACCTTGAGAACTTGAACCTCTAACATTAAAAATAATTCCCCCATGAACAAACAAACCCTTGCATAAGTTCCCATTAAATTTTCATAGCAAATAAGTTTAATAATTTAAGTTAAACACACATACACAGAGAATAGGTGAAAAAGAAACACTTCCTTGGGTAAGATAACAATGACCAAGGTTTAGAATGGATTTCTTTTTCATTAGACCCTTTTCCACCTTCTGTAATAATTTTTTAGACACTTCAGAATATCTGTAATCACTGTTTCCATACAGGGCAACTCTCTCTTAATAAGATGCAGAAAAATGATAGCACCATCAGGAAAGAGGGAACAGAGTAGTGAGAGGGTCATACAGGTTAAAGAATATTTGAAGAATACAGGCATGTTTAGGCAGTATAAGAGAATAATAAAAGAGAAGGTCTCCCTCCCCTCATTCTCTTCCCTCTCCTCCGTCCCTTTCTCCCTCTGTCACTCTCTGCATTTATTTATCTACTTATTAAAGTTTATTTATTTGAGAAAGAGAGGGGGGAGAGAGAGAGAGAGAGAGAGAGAGAGAGAGAGAGAATCCCAAGCAGACTCCATGCTGTCAGCACAGAGTCCAACCTGGGGTTCTGTGAGAACTGTGAGATCATGACCTGAGCTGAAATCAAGAGTTGGACGCTTGACCTGAGCTGAAATCAACAGTTGGACGCTTAACCGAATGAGCCACCCAGGTGCCTCTGCATTTGAGTTTGGGGGTTGGCTCAGAGCAGAGCAAAAACAGAGAAGCCATTTTGGGGACATGTTAATAACTGAACTTAGCCATGTAGAGAATTGACTGTATATATGTATGTATGTATGCATACCATGGGGACTATATTAGAATTGGGGAAGAAATCTCAAGGAGCCAGATTTCAACATAAGAAAAGGTATTTGGAGTCAGAGATGTACGTGAATGACATTGTCCACACTGAATGGTGATGAGGATGATGATGATGGTACCACAAGCAGCAAAAACTGGTTAACATGTATCGACCATCATCAAGTACATTACATGCATTATCACAGAAATCCTCAAAATGGCCTCATGAACTAGCTATTTTTTAAAATATTTTTATTTATTTTTGAGAGAGAGACAGCATGAGCAAGGGAGGGTCAGAGAGAGAGGGAGACACAGAATCTGAAGGCAGGCTCCAGGCTCTGAGCTGTCAGCACAGAGCCTGACGCGGGGCTCGAACCCACGAACTGCGAGATCATGACTTGAGCTGAAGTCCAATGCTTAACCGACTGAGTCACCCAGGCGGCCCTGAACAAGCTACTTTTGTTAGGCCAATTTTACACACAGGACATTGTGATATTAAAATATTTTCAACATCAAAAACAAACAAACAAAAACCCACCCTTTTCAATGTCTTACATGAGATAAGTTCAAATGAAGGTTAAGCCACATTGTAGGGGTGACTCTCACTCTGGAGACCAGACTGCTAAGTACTTTGCTGCACCCAATGGTAGTGACTCGTTTATTACTGAATTAGCCATGGAATCATCTAGATAAATATTTAGTAATCGCCTCAGCGGCCATTGTGAGGGTAAGAATGCAGTGAAATTTCAACAACTGGTGAATTGTTAGGTTAGCATTTACTGGTTTTATATTCTATGACCAAGCAAACAAAAAGGTCGCCGTTTCTGGGCTGACAATTTTGAACGCCTTCTTCAAATCATGTCATGATTGTTAACCCCCCTCCCCACCCCCGCCAGCACACACATTCCTTTCAGACACTACTTCCCACTCATAGTGTATGGAACACACTTTAAAAGCCAACAGACTTTGGAAGACTCCATCATCATTGCAGACACAATTAATGCTCTTTAAAAGTCTTTCTAATCATAGTGACAATGAAGAGCAACTGTTCCTCTTTTATGTCACTCTATTTTGTTTATATGAAAGGAAGAAGTCCAAGGACCAGTGCAGTGCCATGCTGGACCAAATCTCTGCTTTCAGTTGTCTTCGGGACCCAGTGTATAGGGCTCTCTAAACAGTATGTTCGCAGGGTGAGGTAATATATTGCAACATTACATTATTGAAATACAAATATAATTAGTGTTATGTCACGTCAAGTTTTCTAAGGATGTAGCATTATATATTTCTCTTCACATATACAAACTAGAATGCTCTATTTTCCTTAGTCTATGTGCTAAGATGTCCTCTGTGAGTGTGTGTGTGTGTGTATATATATATTTTTTTAAACTGGAGCATGAAATTTTGTAGTGGGACTCATTGCTTGAATGTGTCAGTGGCTAGGACAGAGTTCTTTCCAGTCAGCCTCTCAGAACTTGCAGATAGATGGTAAAAATAATTACAATTTACCAGTAAAAAATTAGAAAAATATTTAAACTTCTGGATCTCAGGTAACTGTTAATTCAAAAATCTGAGATTTCCAGCACTGTCCTGGGAATGTTTTACAATTGCACCTAGTCTACAAAATAAATTTGCATATGTTAATTTTGTGTGGATTTCATGTCAATACCCACCCACCCCAAAGGAACTGACTGCTTAAAAGAAATAAGAAACAAAAAACTCTTTTGTATTATGCCTATTGTGCTCTTGGTTACTTTTATGAGTGATATGTTTTTATTTCAAAAGATGATTTATACTCATTCTCGAGTGTGTTTTCAAATGTGGTTTATGAGAATTGAAGTCAGATCTGAATCCTGAATTTTAGATAAATTGATAGCCATGTAGTTCTGATAGCATGTGATCACCCTTTCTGTTCTCTAGCAGCCCCAGGCCATTTTCCATGCCATTCAATTAAGGAGTTTCCATTATGACTAACTTTATGTGCTCTGAAGATCTTTCATCATATGGTGCAGCGAGGCATTATTTTAAAATAGAAATGCCTATAAGAAAGCTCTTTATTTTCTTCCTATTGTGACATGTTCCTTTTAAGTGTGTATACACCACTCAGACAGCGTCCAATTTATTCCTTGATTCCTGGTGCTGTCTGTAATTCTCCACCTTTGTAAGGTCAACCTTTAAAGTTCATTTGGAGAAAAACATAGGACAGACAATTTGTGAATATTTCAGAGTCCAGCTGAGAAAAAGAAAAAGAAAAAGAAAGAGAAAAAGAAAAAGAAAAAAGAGCTTTAGCCTGGCCACTTCATATTCTCTCTCTCTCTCTCTCTCTCTCTCTCTCTCAGCACATCTTACTTTTCCACTCCGATGAAGGCACTTGAAATGCAACATTATTTCGAGAACTGTTAAGGGGTAAACTAGCATACTCAGGCCCCTAACCTTTCCAATTGACTTGGCAAGACATAAATAAATTCCTGAATTAAGTATGATAAGTTACTAATAACATATCAGTAAATGTCTTATCTCTATGAGGTTCAAATTACTTTGAAATGATTTATTAAACTCAGTAAATTAATGAAGAATGATAGCTGAGCTCCCAGTATTCATAAAGAACTGATGTAAAAAAATTGTAACCAAAATGAGGTCCGGTTCTCAGTTTTAGAAGATATACCCAGGCGTGACATGGGGAGTTACATCAGACTATTATTTTGGTTAAAGATGGATCTCTCTCTCACAGTGGGAGGATATTTACTACAGTTATACCTAGAAAGCTTGAAAGACAAATAATAATAATATGAAAAAATTTCTATTGGGATAAGAACACGGTTTCCATACTACACAGATTTCAGTTTTGTTCTAGAAGAGAAGATGGAAAATTAACTGGGATTCATGATTCTGCTTTGAAGCTAATGCCACTGCCAATTGGTTACCTCTTAAGCCTTCGTTGTCAAACTTTGGTTCAACTGAAGAGCTTCATTTTTTTAAACATACATTTATTTATGTATTTATTTATGTATGTATTTATTTATTTATTTAGAGAGACACAGAAAGACAAATCATGAGCAGGGGAGGGATAGAGAGAGAGAGGGAGACACAGAAGCTGAAGCAGGCTCCAGGCTCTGAGAGGTCAGCAAAGAGCCTGATGTGGGGCTTGAACCCATTAACTGTGAGATCATGACCTAAGCCAATGTCAGATCCTCAACCAACTCAGCCACCCAGGTGCCCCTGGAATGCTCCATTTCTTAAGCAGACAGCATTGAAATGTTCTTTGGCCTCCAATTATTCTCAAACTGGAATTTCTTTAGCAAAGCTACTCCTGTTTGAAGGTAAAGAAGCCATTTGTGAGTAGGTATCTAAGAAAATGGAATTTTCTATTGATGTTCTTCCCTTTCAAGTTCATAAAGGGATAAAACAAATTTCCATATGAAAAGCTCTTTTTGTTCATCAGCAAATAGATGTAATCTGGATGACATCCATGCACACAAATCTCTTAAATCCTGGAGATCACAACCATTTCAAATGGCAATTGTTCTAAGTAAACATGTGATTCACAGGGAAACTTGCATACTTGCTTTACCTATTCAGTTTACTTTACCTTTCAGCAGTCCCTACTGTTCTGATGCATTAAACCATTGGATAACATGCTTTAGGTTACTTTCTCAATATTGTTGAACAGTTTGTTCTTACTTCGCAACAACAGTCTTCCTTCCTGTCTCTCTTTTTCCTCTTCTTTCTCTCCTCCTTCTTCTCCTCCTCCTCCCCTTCCTCCTCCTCCTCCTCCTCCTCCTCCTCCTCCTTCTTCTTCTTCTTCTTCAAACAAAATATTCTCTTCACATCAGTATCACTCCTGTGTTCCTTCATGTAATGTTCTATCACCAAGAATCACATTATATTGATGATATTAATATCATACACGAAAAAGTTACTCCACAGTGGCATTTGGATGAAAACAGCTAGTTGACTACACCAATACATTTTCTTTTGTAATATAACTTTAAAAAATGGTTTAAGAGTGAACAGCTACTTATCTATACTGTCTTTATCTTCCAAATCACCTGTGCAAATATATCCCCAGGAAACGGAAGTAATTTACAACAAAATTGATTTTGTTGATTGGATTTTTTTCCTTCTTCCTTTCTTCCTTCCTTCCCTCCTTCCCTTCTTTTTTGTCTTCTTGATAAATAATTGAGTAACAAGATTCTTTATATGACAATAAATATCCAGACTGGAAATTTCACTTTGAATGGATACAGTGATACAATAAAGCATGGCTTCTTATTTTTGCATCTGACTTGGCCAACTTTCAGATGAAATTCCTTTAGAAAGAGATAGTAAAATCTCAGCTCAATCACAGGTGTTTAATAGGGCATTCCTTGGTGCCAGGGTATAGCATTAACCAGTAAACTCATTTGAGGTTATTCTGATTTGGTTTCAACACAACAAAACCTGAAAAGTTCTTAGCACAGAACCTAGAATTGGGTAAACGTTAATTATAATTAACATTTTATGGGGAAAAAATGTGTTGTTTTCTGGACAATAGTTATCCTTATAGACTATATATTTTAGATATAACCCATTGGAAGACAGTCTATGTCCTTAAAAGGAATTTTCCTAAGTGATCAATATTGAGGACAATATATGTTTTTCAGGATACTATTCTAAAAACCTCTTGATCAAATTTATGAGAGTGAGGTTGTCAAGGACCCAGAAGGATTCATCTTTCCAACTTTATGTATGTATAGATCAGGGGTCCATAAACTACAGTCTGTAGGCCAAATAGCTATTTATGTAAATAACATTTTATTGAAACATAGCCATATTTGTTTACATATGACTGATGGCTGCTTTTGAGCTAGTATTGCAGAATTGAATAGTTGTGACAGAGACCATAAAACCTAACATACTTACTATCTGCCCCTTTAAGAAAAATGTTTGCCAACACCTGGTATTAATGATCTACTTCTATTTTATTTTTATTTATTTTTAACTTTTTCATTTTTTTAGAGAGAGAGAGAGTGCATGTGAGCAGGGGAGAGGGGCAGAAAAAGAAAGAGAGAGAGAGAGAGAGAGAGAGAGAGAGAATCTCAAGCAGGTTCCACACTCAGCACACAGTCCAATGTGAGGCTTGATCCCATGGCCCTGAGATCATGACCTGAGCTGAAATCAAGAGTCAGATGCTCAATTGACTGAGCCACCCAGGCACCCTAATCAGCCTCTATTGATGTGGCCAAAAATTAAATGATTTTTCAATAAACATTAGCAAACGTTTTACGAAATTTCAGACATAGAAGACAAATTCTTTCCTTACAGAGCTGAAAGTTAGTCTAGTTGAGACAGGATAAAAGAGTGAAACACATTAATCTATACTCTGTTTATTTTTTTTTAAAAATGTTTAGTGTGTTTACTTTTTGAGAGTGAGCAGGGTAGGGCAGGGAGAAAGGGAGAGAGAGAATCCCAAGAAGGCTCCACACTATCAGTGCAGAGCCCGACGTGAGGCTTGAACTCATGAACCGTGAGATCATGACCTGACCCGAAACCAAGAGTCAGACACTTAACCAACTGAGCCACCTAGGTGCCCTACTCAGCTTAGTTTTTTGTAAATCCCTTTAATATTTCAGTGATTTCCATTAATAGGATTTCTGAGAGAAGGATTTTCCAATTCATCTCACACATGAGACTAAATTTTGGCAGAGCCTCTATCTATCAAAAGTCAGCAATATTAAAGAAGATGTGCTATATATACACACATATACATACATATATATGTATGTATATATTAGAATATAATTCAGTTATAAAAATAATGAAATCTTGCCATTTGCAATAACATGGATAAAATGTAGAATGTATAATGCTAACTAAAATAAGTCAGAGAAAGACAAATATCATATGATTTCACTCTTATGTGGAACTTATGAAACAAAACAAGGAAAAAAAGAGACAAACAAAAAACTAGACTCTTCGATACAGAGAACAAACAGGTGGTTACCAAAGGGGAGGTGGTGGGGAGTTAGGTGAAATAGGCAAATGATATTAAGAGTACACTTAATATGATGAACACTGAGTAACATACGGAATTGTTGAATCACTGTATTGTACACCTGAAACTCATATGACCCTGCACATTAATTATACTAGAATTTAAAAAAGGCTATCATTGGGGCATCTGGGTGGCTCAGTCAGTTACACATCTGACTTCAGCTCAGGTCGTGAGTTCCAGCCCCGCACTGGGATCTGTGCTGACAGCCAGAGCCTGGAGCCTACTTCAGACTTTGTGTCTCCCTCTCTCTCTGCCCCTTCCTTGCTCATACTCTGACTTTCTCTCTCAATTTCAAATATAAACATTAAAAATTTTTTTTTAAAAAAAGGCTATCATTTGGGGGCAAAGAGAAGTATCAAGATAAGAACTCCTCTCCACTTTGGCAAAGGAGAAGACAATAATCTCACTTTCGACAAATCAATTACACAAAATTCAGAGCTTGTTCCTTGAGGCAAAAATGAATCTGAGTTAGTACTATTATCTCGAATGTCAGAGAGCCATTTGCTCTCTTGTGGCACTTTGCCATTGAATCTAAGAGTCATCAGAGGCAGGCCATGCATGGATTGTGATTTCAGAAGCAACAAAATTATCCATTATCATCCAATACAAGCAAAGTGATGGGAAGATATCCAATGCTACTATTGATTCTGTTCTTCATGCTACAAAATTAATGCTTACTCTTCTATGGGGGCCGCACAAGAGCAGAACAAGTCACCGGCCTCATAAACAATATCTGCTGGAGTGTACTGTGCACTGACAATGTGATAAAAAGCAAGAACGGAGGTCCTGTGTTTTAAGTTCACTGCTGCTCCTTTCTCTTACAAACTGAAAACACACCCAGAGAAGTGAGCTAGCTAGTTAAATCTTTCTTGGCCAGAGCAAACATGAAGACGATATGTAGTGCTCAAAGGAAAAACCATTAACCAGTATTGTTATAAGGCATTCCTTGACTCTATTTGCTTCATTTCAGAAAGCGAATTCAAGGATGATGATCATCACACATGCAGATTTCTTGTGTCACACACAAGACTTTTTAAAAATTTTTCTTAATGTTTATTTATTCTTGAGAGATAGAGAGACAGAGCATGAGCAGGGAAGGGGCAGAGAGAGAGAGGGAGACACAGAATCCGAAGCAGGCTCCAGGCTCCGAGCTGTCAGCAGCACAGAGCCCGTCGGGGGGCTCGAACTCACACACCGCGAGATCATGACCTGAGCCGAAGTTGGATGCCCAACTGACTGAGCCACCCAGGTGCCCCAAGACTTTTATAGGAGAAAGGTATGTTAATGTCTAACTTGAAATATAAAGTGCACTTTGAAATGTTTAGGTGTAGTGTGAAATGTCAGAGAAAGCATCCTCTAAACTCTTTAAGGTATCTTCAGCCACCTGCAACATTAACTAGGTCCCATGAACATTGGCACTAAATTGGTGAAGATTATACCAGCCAAAATACCATTCTCTTGTTCTCAGGGATGAGATGAAAAAAATGTCATTGGGAATATGTACATTTGTTTGATTCCTCTCATCAATAGATATTCTTACATTCTATAGACATACTGAGTTAGAGACACAACACTGGGAAATATTGCTGCCCCAGTAACTAGAAGCATCCTTGATGGACAAATTGTCTTTTCTCTCGTATTTTATTTGAGAGATATAGATAGGGTCCCTTAGTCTTCACTGTACTTTGGTATTAGCCTTGTCCTTGCCCCTCTAAGCCTTCAGGTTGGTCTAGCATTCCTCTGAATCCACCAACAACCAATTAACTTGGACCAAAGACAAATAAAAACAAGCAGAAGGCAGTTACTTAACATTTGCAGGATATAGGGCAAGAGTTAAAATAGAGAGCCACATACCATATGTCTCACTACTTAAATTATAAACCAACCTAAAAATGATTAAATGAAAATTTTCTATTCAGCTATCTTGACAAACACAGCTTCTTCAAGCCTTGGAGATCCAAGTTTGAACTTAGAATTTTCAGAGGCTTTGAGGTTTCTGGTTGGCATATGAGAGTGAAGAAAAGCCAGCCCTCAGGGCCTTGGCCCACACCTCGTGTCTCTCACTGCTTTTGGTTCTGACCCAAACCATGAAGAGACTTGCAGGAAGGTATGTAGATATTCACCCATGAGGTGTAAGATTCTTCCATACTCCCCAACATCTTTTGCCTTCCCAAATAGCTACCTTTGTCAATTCTTTGGAACTATTGGTGTACATATGGGTGATGGTCTCCGGAGGACTGGCCTCAGGAGGCTATTTGCACAGAAAATTCCATGCTTCTGGAGCCCTGGAATAGAGTCTAGAAGAGAAGCATTGTTTCCATGGGGGCTTCTCCCTTTACTCAACCCTTGCTCCATGGTGTCCAGACCAAGGACAAAATGGCATGCTCTGAAGTATGATGTTGGCACAGCGGCTGGCTAGTCTTGTCCAAATCCAAAGGTAGTGCCACTCATGTGCTTCTGTGACAGAAATGTCTCTTCAGACTCTCCCCTCATATATTTTCTACTTGCCTTTACATATAATTCATAAAATATTTAACTCTCAGCGAGAGTAAAAAAGATCACGGTTGTAGTATGTCATTGAACCACATTGCATAATAACATAGATCCACGTTCTAAATTGATAAGATCAAACCAAATCATCTCTGCCTTCTATAATTATTTTGTGAAGGATTTATTGGATTTAGCATGGATTTACTGCACACAGGCCACAGTCAAACCAGCTCAGACCCCTCTTCACTCCAGACAAGAGTTTCATCATATTTTGGGAGATGCTCTGTATGCACAATGTACCACATCTTTCCATGAATATACTCTGGTTTAGTCTCCTTCCATTCATTCTGATATCCCATAAATCAGACTACTTCAAAATGAGCCTCTCCTATAGATGTTCTCCTTCTGAGAGGAGCTCCCTGGGGTTTTCTGTTGGTTGTCTTCGTTTTTCATGATCCCTTTGACATTTTCTGAGAAAATCTTCTCCAGTTCTTCTTTACTCTAAGACCGTGATACTGATAGTACAGAAATGCTTTGTATCTGAAGATGAAATGTCAATTCACACAGAATCTTCAAGTTTCCCAGAAAATTGCATATGGATCTTGGTTCTATACTTCCCGTAAAGACAGTAGGCTGAGGCAGTTTTCTTTGCAACCAAATCTCAATGTGACCTGATCATTTGTACAATGCATGCTTCATTTTACAGCATGGAGAGTCAGGTGTGGATGGAGGATAAAGGGAAGAGAAATTACTTCAGCAGTCCCTTTCCACAAATATACCTACAGTTGAATATAAAACTTGGGGCTTGCTATACACAGATAGGCTCAAACACTTCTCCTTTTAAATCAGATGACCATCTCAGCCCTCACTTTGAAAATGATTTTGATGCTATATCCATGACCATAAACCCACAGACTTTTTTGAGCTGTATTCACTTACATTTTTAATCAAGCAGAATTAAAAAGTAAATAAATAAATAAATGAAGAATGGATCACAAAAGCAAGTAAACTTAAGCTAAGTCAGTGAGATTTTCTTTGGTTCACTAGCAAACTATGGGAGTGATAACCCCTCACATGTTACATACATGTCATTAAACATGGTGATAACAGCTCACACATTAAATGCTTTTATTTTGGGCTGCATATTTATTTTTATAGCTGGCATTTAGGTGGTAAAATAGACTGTTAAATGAATCTGCTTTCTCAGACTTATCCTAAAGCGAGTGAACACTTTCTACCCCGAAGTTACAGTGTTTACTTTTACATCAGCTTATCCCAAATGCAATTTGTTGGGACATGATTTTCATTGCCAACATACAGATAAGTTGTAAGTGGTTCTCTGGTGGTCAATGAGTCATCATGAACTAAAATCTCATTTTTTTCCATTCTACAAAATGAGACCTTTCCTCTTACTTTTTTTTTCTTAAACCAGCCACATTCTATTCCAGGAATCTTAAGAGCAAGAATTATAACAGCTACAGATGACTATACACATGATTCTTTGCTCAGTGCTTTACACATTTCATTCAACCCTCATGGTAACGCTGTGAGTCAGGAACTGTGACTCTCCTCGTTTAGCAAATACAGAAATGGAAGATTAATAAGATTTGGTGACTTGACCAAAATCCATTCTACTTAATATGTGTAGAGCTGACATTGGAACCTAAGCCTGGGGACTCTAAAAATCATGCTTTAATTACTACATGAGGTATTTTCATGGTGGACCTGTATCTTTGGTTTCAGAATATAGTTATGTTTCCCTCTGGCAATGTTAGCACTGTTCCTGCTGAATTTTTGAGTGCCAGTCAGTGAAACCAAAAATCTAAGAACCTTTTCTTTTCTTTTTTTATAATGTTTATAATGTTTATTTATTTGAGAGAGAGAGAGAGAGAGAGCAAGCGGGGAAGGGGCTGAGAGAGACACACACATAGAATCCAAAGCAGGCTCTAAGCTCCGATCCGTCAGCACAGAGCCTGATGTGGGGCTCGAACCCACAAACTGAGATCATGGCCTGAGCTGAAGTTGGATGTTTCAGTGACTGAGCCACCCAGGCGTCCCTTTGAGGACATTTTATATGAATTGTGTAGACTTGCTTGTTGAAGCCACTGTAGATTACTTAACACAGTATTACTATTCTCTTCTGTGGTTCACCAAAGAAGGCCACAAATCTATGAACACTTCCCTAACCAGTACTCCTTATCATATGCCCTCCGTGCCTATTCTCAGTGTGTGGTGCTATTGTGTTCATCTCTCTCTCTCTCTCTTTCTCCCTCTCTCTCTCTCTGCTTCTTTCCTGGCAATTTTCAAACTCATATGCCTGAACAATATAGCAACAAATCATTTAATTAATGCAACTTATAAAACCAAGTCAAGGTATATTTGTAAATCTGTTATGCAATATCACTTGCTAATTGGGTCTCAATTAATCGATCACAGAAGAGTCTTATGGAGAAAATTAGTGACTTGTGAATTTTTGTTTGTATTGATTATGATGACAATACAATCATATATCATTTACGCTTAGCCTTGGTAAAATGTTAAGACTCCTACAGTTCTAAAATCCATTGGTTTCCGGCTTCTCCTTAAATTGAAATTAGATTCCATTGGTTTCCTGCTTCTCCTTAAATTGAAATTAGATTAAATGGAATGGTCTCTTGTTAGTGGCTTTGAAGGTTGGCCTCTTTAAACCTGTGGTAGCCAATGCTAACTAATTCAAAGGCAATTGTTCTGTTTAAGTGCATCTACCTTCCTTAAACTGGATTTGATACTTTTTTCTAATTTCTTAGAATCACTAAGAATAAAGGCATATAACTCTCCAAGAAGAAAAGGGAACAATCGTTCTTTTGACTATCTGATGAAACAACTCTAATTCTTTAATATGCTCAACATAATGAATGTTTTCTATGCATATATTTTTAAGCTATGGAATAAATATGGAAAACCAGGAATAATATCATTATATTATATTATTCACACCCTCCCCAACATGAAACTCTACCACTTAAGATGAATTTATAGATAGTGCCGTGTTCTTGTTTGTGTTTTTAAATACAAAGAAAATTTATTTTGAGCCATTACTATGCTTTCATTCTGTCCCAATTAATTTCTTATAAAATTCCAGACTGCATAAAGTTTAATCAACCACAATACATCCTTCCAAAAAAAGCTGTCATTGGGTAAAGTTGGGCCCAGTTTGGGTGGTAAGAATTTGTCTCCTAAAGTTAATCATTAATCAAAGATTAGTTCATTGTGTGGCCATTCTGCCATTGAAGTTGGTGACACCATATTTATCTGCAAAGATTAGCATTTGATTATGATACTACTTGAGGACATCGGCTATATAATGACGAGTACAGGGATCAGTGTGGAAAAATAGGGTCCTTTCCCTTGAACAATTAAGCAGTCCATCTTCCATACTGTTGTATGCATTATATACACCATGTATGCATTTACCATCTTTCCTCACCCCGAAGCTTTAGATGCTAACTATTAATAGGAAGAGGTAGAATTCTCCATTTTCCTGATCCAAAAGGAGTTTCCAAAATACCCTCACTTATTAGGAACATTAAGTATGTGACTAACGTAATAACAGAAAAACATCTGTTATTTAGTTAGGAAAACAGGGCTGTGGGCAATTCAGTTTGGTGCAATTTTGGAGAAACCTTGTTCTTGTTTCCATGTACATAGACAATCTATATCCAGCTCTTTCTTGGACATAATACCAGCATGGGCAATGCTCAACCGCTCTTCTAGATTTCTAACCACTTATTTTAAGCACTTGAATAGTGACGACACAGCATCAGTCCCCTTAAATCAGTATTTTTTTAAGGTAGGAAAAAGGCAATTTAACTTCAGACTCAAAAAATGATCCAACCCACATCAAGGCTGAGACCTTATTCAACAAGTTCTTGGCCAACAGAGAACTGATTCCATTTTCCAGCAACCTTTATCCTCAGCAGCAAGTTATTTATCAAAACCGAAGGAGATTAAAACATCATGACATTTAATGTTTCATACAACAATTGCTTATTTCCTTACCAGAATTGGAAGAGAATAAAAATAAAACAAACCCACCTTCCCCAGTAATCTCTCCAATAAACCTAGTTTTCTTTTCTGCATGGCCTTCCTCAGACTCATCCAAGAACATGAGTTCAATGGATTTGAAATAAAGAAAATCTGATGAGAATTTTCTATTTTTCTATGACAATGATGATTGTGGCATACAGATGTATTTTTTTACCCAGTAAATGGGCATCTTAATCTTTCGCAAAGAGTGTGGTTATTTCCTTCCTGGGAGTAGAAATTCTGAGTGAGCCAAGAGGCAGAGAGATACTGGAAGTTCTGTTAGCCTACAAGGAGAAAGCCTGCCTGGCCAGTTTAGGGGACCTGAGCCTGAATAGCATATTCTGCAACTAATGGGAAAGACAGCTTCTGTCTTGATAACTTCCTATTTGGCAAGTACAATGTGTGTTGATGTAGAGAGTTAATATGGCAGAAGAGCAGGCAGAGAAAGAAAGAAAGAAAGAAAGAAAGAAAGGCATAGAACTACAGGCTGTTGCACTCAAAATCTTGTCTCAATATCCCTGAAGCTCAAATTCAATGCACAGGTTGTTTAATCAGATTTCCAATGATACTTAACTAACTGTATTGAGATAAGTGAATCACACTTAGTATAAGTCTGAGTTCTTCAATTTTCCACTTCATTCAGAGTTTTGCATGTGTCCAAAGAAAGCTTCACACGGCCTCAGTTCATCCCTTTCTCTTCCTTCTGTTAGCAGAAGGGAACTGAATGGGTTGCTTTACTTTGCCTGCTGTCCATATCCCAAACAGCAAGAACAAATGGAATTACCCGCAAATTGTTATCTCCTAGGTCTTTCCAGGATACTAGCATTCATAGCAAAAGGAGTCCAGGCTAGATAGGCAGACTTTGGAAGGTGAACACCCAAACAATGTACCGTCAACTGCTACAGAATTCATTAATTCAACCATTCATTTGAATAATTATTCACTCATTCAATTATCTGAATATCTTTGAGACACCTTTTGGGTGCAACAGTTGAGAAAAAGGTAAATTCCCTTGGAGGACTGATTTTCCAGGTCCATTTTTCATGGCTAGCTTTAAATGTTTACACTAGCATTAAATGTGTGCTTTCCCAGTGCTGGACTCTTAAACAATGCGATCCATTCTCGTGCATCCCAAAAAAGTACACGCACACACTTATATACACCAAATATCATTTACCTATCTATATGAATAGAGAGGAATATGGATGGGGAAAAGTGCCAAACAGAAGACAATTCAAAAGTTGTTCATGCTTACAAAATACATATTTTGTAGATTTACCTTCCAAGTTATGTTAATGTTAAAATAGAATTGTATTCATTAAGCATGTACCAGCTGTATGTTGTGATAGGAGAGACTGGGTGGGGCAGGGAGAGGAGGAATAAGAGCTCGCCAATGATCAGGGGAGCAGATGGAAGCAAAGCAGCATTAAAAATTTTTTTTAATGTTTATTTTTGAGAGAGAGACAGAGCATGAGCAGGGGAGAAGCAGAGAGAGAGGGAGACCCAGAATCCGAAGCAGGCTCCAGGCTCCGAGCTGTCAGCGCAGAGCCTGATGCAGGGCTTGAACTCATGAACCATGAGATCATGACCTGAGCCGAAGTCAGATGCTTAACCGACTGACCCACAAAATGTACTCTGAATTGTCCACAGAATAAAGCACATGCAGGACCGGGGCTCCATTATTGAACTTTCTTATATAATTGCATTTTTTATCTTTATGTTTCTCATCAACTGTATTTTTCTTAACAAAATATTTTTCAGGGCGCCTGGGTGACTCAGTCAGTTAAGCGTCCGACTTCGGCTCAGGTCATGATCTCACGGTTTGTGGGTTTGAGCCCCGGATCGGGCTCTGTGCTGACAGCTCAGAGCCTGGAGCCTGCTTCGGGTTCTGGATCTCCCTCTCTCTCTGCCCCTCCCCCATTCATGCTCTGTTTCTCTCTGTCTCAATAATAAATAAACATCAAAAAAAATTTAAAAAAAACAAAATATTTTTCCAAATATATATATATATTTAAACGTATGTATATGTTTAAATCTGCTTTGCCAACACTCAGAAGAATTTGTATGCTCCATGCCCACACAAGCACATGGAAAACGATCTTCTGGTTGAGGTTTGTTCATTGCGTGGATGATAGCCTCCTATATAAACACCCCTGGATATTTAGGCACCAAATCACTTTTAGCTCACTTACCAACTTGACGCAGGAACGAACCAGGGAATAAAATAGATTACGTAGGTGTTCCCTTCTTCCAACCAGGCACTTGACCCTGGGGAGAAGAGGTGTGGTTGTTAAAACAACAGATTTTAAATCGGCCAAGTCAACTAGGAAGCATCGTTTAAGGGACTCCTTGGAGGGGAACCGGACTGGAACGTCAGCAGGCAGGCCCAGGAGAAGCGCCGCCTGTCTCCCAGCCCCCCAGCCACTTCAGAATTGCCTTTTGAGTAACATGGTTCCATTCCATGGTCAAAGGCCAGGCCAAAAAAACCTGCTGTAACTGGCTTTGGACAGTGCAGACAATTTCCTGGGGAAAACATCACTTTATTCCTGCTTTCCCTGAATCTGTTAAAAACATGTTTGTTTTGGCATTTTTCAGCCTTCGTGTGATTTTTAGTATTCCACAGTTTGGGAGGGTTAGATTACACCTTGTGACCAAAATGAGGGCTGGGAGTAAGTTAACTCCACAGCTTAGAATCCTATAATTATGGGTTCAAATAGAAGGAGTAAGGTGAGTCTAGATAAACTTTGTTATAAGGATTTGATGCAACATACTGAGTATGACTTAAGACATATTATGTTCCTGTGTTATATACTTTGGGCATATCACATGATACCTGTGCCTTAACCATATCATCTGCCAATGTTTTACAAGGATCGTGTATGAGGGTTGTGTCTAAAAGAACTTGGGGGCTGGAAGGGAAGTAGGAGTCCAACCCCCTTACTTTACAGAACAGACACTGCACGAGATGGACTGTAAAAGATTATTTCAGCATCACACCAAAAAGAAACAGAGCTGTCATGAGCACTCAGGCCCCCTGACTTTCAGCCCCAGACACGTACACCCATGGGGACCCTTCTGATCCTGAGCAAAAACCCCTTTGTTTAACAGATACACACACACACACACACACACACAACACACACACACATAACTATTTAAAATATAATATTGTGTGTATGAATCATGGAAGATGGGTTTTGTTTGGTTTTAAAATTACTGACCAAAAGTAACTCTGAATTGCTCACAGTTGCTCTGAAAATAAAGTATAAATGCACTGAAAAAAAATTACTAGATAAAGGCTAGTTCTTACTCCTTAGAGCAGAGGAGGGCCAATCCTGAGCAATGTTCTAAACATAAACCCTGTTTTCATTGCTCCAAGGGAGAGTTCCTTTAAGAAGACAAAGAGTGAAAAACCTTTGCTAGAACAACGCTCTCTCTATTAAAGCTAGTAAGTATATTCTCTGAGAAACTGATTACATGAAAAAAAATCACAGGAGGCATACCTACTCATCTTGGGAAATAACTACTTGTCCAGTGTCAAAAACAAGGGGAGATTTTTACATACTTGTATTTACTCATTAGGTGCTCTATAAACCCAAAATGCCACAAAATATTTTCACTGTAAGGGTGGAGATATCAGCATTAAATAAAAACTATGTCTATGGAATCCTAACATAAAGGGATAGTAAAATGTCACTCTTCATTCTACTTTATTGGACAAGGTTTATTATTATTATTTTTTGAAGTTTCACACCCATAATCATCGCACCGTCACACACATTCTTAGAAAAGGAGGAGAGAGTACAAAAGTCAGGCACACTGCCAAGCAATGTATTTACTACACTAGTTCACCATGTCCACAAGTGTGGGGAAGAGCAAAAGCCAATGCTTGGAAGAGAGCAATGGACAACTTCTTTGTGTCAGTTAGTGGAGACAGACTAGGGATGACCAAGATTTTCAGGGGAAACAACCTTTGCCAATAAATTACACTGAGTATAGAATTTTAGAAACAAAATCTATTTATCTCCCTATGCAGTTGGTGTCACAGCCTGAAGATCACAAGATTAGTATTAATAACAAATTATTATAAATGGTAGGAAATTGTTGGGAATAGATACCACTGTGGAAAAAAAGGAGGATTAATCAGTTGCCTAGCAGATATCTTTCTTCTTCCATGTTTCTTCACAAAAAAACAAAGGAAGTGTGGGAAAGGAATGTGGGTATGCAGGAGAGGTAAGCAGAGGCAAAGTTATTTTTGTTACCTGCTGGCTGAATTTCCCTTATAAAAACAATATGTCTAAATAGAATTTACTGCCCTGACTCTTCTTTCATCTTCTAAGACAGAAAAGAAGGGTTTAATTTAAAACTTCATGAGTTAGCCAGATGAATTTCAGAACTGTCCTAAATACACAGATAAGGACAGAGAATATGGAAATGCTACTGTTGCAGGGCTGAAGTAGTGGGATGGCAGGGAGGAGTGTGGGCAGGGTGTCACACAGAAGAGAGAAGCCGTATAACTAAATCATAGTGATTTAACTTTTATCTAAGACTGAATATTTAGACCATGACTTAGAATTCTACACCAGGGTTTTAAAATCTTTTTGACATAGGTGAAGATAGATAATGTACATGTCACTAGAAATACTTCAGTGGTTGCTTCCCCAAACTCTCTGTAAACAGAGAAATCACCATGTAGCCTCTGGCTTTGGAACCTCTCTGTCGTCTCCTCTTCCTCCATGTTTAAAGATGATTTGCTACTAAAAACCTTAATTGTTACTGCTAAGATTTCTGTCATTACAGATGCGTTTCTATAAAGGATTAATGAGACAATGCCATTCAACTACACTGAAGGTCATGAAGGTGGCATTTTCCAATCTAAAAGCAATTCAGCTATGGATGATTCATTATTTTCATTGAAAGCAGTCTCCTTTTATGGTTTCTAGCTTTCTCTAAGTGTCAACATTAAAGACTTCATAGAAGTTTGAGTTAGGACGAATGTAGCTGGTTTTTTTGCATTTTTCTGTTCACTCAGACATCCATTCAAGTATTTAATGGACACTCAGACTGTGCCAGATGCTTGGCTGGCATTGGGAACAGAACACAGGGGGGAAAGACCCTGCCCTTCGAGAACTGAGTCTAGCAGGTGACTTAAATATGGAGATAAATTGTAAGACACCAAGAAAACCACAGTGTTAAGGGAACATGAAGTGTGAGCTTGAAACCCAGACATGAGTAAGGGAAAAGATGTGAGGAAACATGTTCTCAAAAAGAAGACACCTAAGCCCTCACTTTATAATGAAAAGAGGTTAACTAACTGTAGGGAAGAGCAATGCATGGGAAAAGAAGACATTCTTATTACAAGATACAGATAGAATACATAGAAAATGTAGTGTTTGGATTGTACCTTGGAGATATACTGAAAGATTTTAATTAGAAGAAAGGAATGATCAAATTCTCATTTCAGAAAAGTGTGGGTCTCTTATATATTTTGGATACAGAGGTAAGAAATCAGTGTGAGAAGCAGTGTAGACCAGTGGTTAAACCCAAGACTCTGGGGGTAGACTGCCTATATTTAAATCCCAGATCTGCCACTCGATAGCTGGGCAACCCTTGGGGAAGTTCTCTCTGTGCCAGTTTTTTTTTTCCGTATTAATAATAGCACTTACTCTATGCTCTTTTTATAAGGATTCATAATTAATGTAGGTAAACATGCTTAAAACAGTGCCTAGCATGTAGCAAATGTTTTGTAAGAATTAACTTTTAGGAGAATTTTGCAGGGATGTATGGAAGAAATTAGGAGGATCTGGGTTAAGAGAACCCAGCAATGAGGCTAGAGAGAAGGAAATAGTTTTGAAGTAGAATCCGTGAGACTTGGCAACTGATTGGATAGAAAGGACTAGAGAGAAGCAAGCAGCTGGGATACACCCCAGATTTCTGGTTTGAGGGCCTAGTGGATGGTGTGTCTCTGTTCACTGCAATAGGCAATACAGGAAGAAAGACCATTATGGAGAGAGATGATGAATTTAGTTTTGGACACTGGCTTGGTGATATCTTAGTCCTTCTAATTGGTATGGTCCAATAGGCAATTGAATACAATATTTGGAATGTTAGGGAAGAGAAGCTTGGCAGAAGATACAGATTTAAGGGGTCCTTAGCATATTAATGATAATTGTAGCCATGGAGCAGATGAGATCATCCTAGAGAGTGAATCAAATGAGGAGAAGGCCAAAGATAACACCCTGACGAACATTTGAGAAGAGGGTGGAATTCTAAAGCTGACAACAGAAACCAAGGATGAAAACATAAAGGAGAGATTCCAGCTTCTAGCCATGATGGAATAACTGCACTGCATTAATCCTCCCATTATAAACAACCATAAAACCAGACAAAATATATGAAATTACTGTTTTTCGATGTTGGATCATGTTCTGCAGTTCTATGATCCCTGACAGAAAGGAAACGAATGATTCCTCCAGCTTTCTGCACAGAGACATTTTCTGCACCACAGCGTAGGATGGAAACTCCATCAGAGGATGATGGTCTTGCTGAGTTGAAGAGCGAGATGGAGTTCAGGGCTCGCAATGCATAGCTGGAATTTGTAGGGTACAGGATTAGGAAGACCCATAAAGGAAAAGAGTTCCTAATATCAATGGGGGGCACCTGGGTGGCTCAATCAGTTAAGCGTCTGACTTCAGCAGCTCAGGTCATGATCTCACAGTTCATGGGTTCGAGGCTTGGGTTTGGCTCTGTGCTGACAGCTCAGAGCCTGGAGCATGCTTCAGATTCTGGGTGTCTCTCTCTCTGTCCCTCCCTTGCTCCTCTCTCTCTCTCCCTCTAACATAAATAAACATTAAAAAATTAAAACCAATGGGATCCCACTGAGGATTTGGTGAACACTAAGCTGTACATGTGTGAGATGCTAGTCCATGAGCCCTTGCAAAGAACGACTCCTGAATAAAGACAAGTCTCTGTGGAGATGTGAGCTAGACAATGATCAGAGCTTGGGCGGGTCTGGGAAACCTTTAATTTCCTACCATCGAGAATGAAGAAATCTTATTCAATGGCATTAATTTTCAGTAGATTTGAGTCCACGCATAAGAGAAGGGCATAGCTAGATACACCCTAACAAAATCTGAAAACACATTTTAAAATTCTCAACCTGAGGCGCACCTGGGTACCTCAGTCAGTTAACTGTCTGACTTTGACTCAGGTCATGTGAGTTTGAGCCTCATGCCAGGCTCTGTGCTGACAGCTTGGAATTCTGTGTCTCCCTCTCTTTCTGTCCCTCTACTGCTTGCTCTCTCTCTCTCTCTCTCCCTCTCTCAAATAAATAAAAATTAAAAATTTTTAAAACATTTTTAAAAATGCTCAAACTGATATGAAAGTAAATTAACTCCTCACCAGAACAAAACTCAACAAAGAGAGAACAAAATCCAAATGCTGAAGAACTTGACATCCACATGGTTTTTATACATTAATGGTAAAAATGTTCCCAAATTTGCTGAAAATTATAAACTAACAGATCCAAGAATCTCAGTAAGCTACAGGCCTAATAATCTAAAAGAAACCCACAGCAAGGGACATCATAATCAAAAGGACTAGACCTGCAGAAGAGCAGATAAATGTGACCCTAAGCAAGATAAAAATTAATAACTATAGACAGAGAAATAAGATGATGGAATTAGAAAACAAGACGTTTAAAAGAACAAGCATACACATGTTAAAGAGGTTAAAGAAAATATGGAAACAACAAAGGAAAAAATTAGAGTCTCAATAGCAAAATGAAAATTATATAAAAAAGAAACATGGAAATTGTAGAAGTATAAAAGAGAATATTGGAACGAAAAGGGGGCACTGGGTAGATCGCATAGCTGGTTAGACACTGCAGAATAAAAGATCAGTGTCCTTGATTCTTCCACACATTAAATATAGAATTATCATGTGATCTGGCATGCCACTTTTGGATATATACCCAAAAGAAATAAAAGTAGGGACTCAAACAAATATTCATACACTCATGTTCATAGCAGCATTATTCACAGTATTCGAGGAGAAAAGCAACCCAAGTGTCTACTGATGGATAAATGGAGAAACAAAAGATGGTATGTATCTACAATCAGTATTTTTCAACCTTAACAAGGAAAGAAATCCTGATACATGCTACAACTTGGATTAACCTTGAGGATATCATGCTCAATGAAATCTGCAACTCACAAAAGGACAAATATTGTATGGTTCCACTTATATGAGGTACCTGGACTAGTCAGAGTCATAGAGACAGAAAGCAAAATGGTGGTTGCCAAGGGATGGGGGAGGAAGCAATGGGGAGTTCATATTTAATGGATACAGAATTTCAGTTGAGGATGATGACAAAGTTCTAGAGATGGATGACGGTGATGGTTGCAAAATAAGATGAATGTACTTCATGCCACTGAACTTTACACTTAAACATGGTTAAAATGGTAAATACTACCTTATGTGTATTTTTACAAAAGTTTTTTAATGTTTATTTATTTTAGAGACAGAGAGACAGAGCACAAGTAGGGGAGGGGCAGAAAGAGAGGGAGACAGAATCCAAAGCAGGCTCTAGGCTCTGAGCTGTCAGCACAGAGCCTGACGCAGGGCTCGAACTCACGAACCATGAGATCATGAACTGAGCTGAAGTTGGACACTTAACCGACTGAGCCATCCAGGCACCCCGACCTTATATATATTTTTATAAATATATAAATATTTTATAAATATATAATAAAAATATATATATATTTTTAAAAAAATGTTCCAAATGAGTAGTGTCTGGTAGTCAGTCTGTGATTTTTCTTTTTCTGTTCTGTATTTTGTAAATGTTGGATAATGAAATAATATAAGGGGCAAAGTAAAAAAGGGACACACTAAAACTTAAGAACTATGATCTTTATAACATTCCCTAATGTGTAGAGTAGGATTTATACCCAGTACATATGGGTGTAAATGTAACAAAAAGATTAATACTAAAGAATAGTACATAGAGTTGGAGTAAAAAGTGATAGAATGAATTGAATGAGTGACTTGATTTTAAGATTCCAGAGGTACAGCAAAATATTGCTTTGTTTTTGTTGCATTTTGTTTAGCTTTTGCATAATAAACATTGCCCAGACTTAAAAAAAAAATCCAGTGAACTCGAGAGCTGTAGGAGGCCTAGTGTGTTAATGCACAATTTCCAGTTTCTCTTCCCCTCCTCAGTGATTGTGATGTTCTAGATGATTGAAGCTTTGTCAACATTGTTCTCTGAGAGAAGAACCCTTACTCTCCCACCCTCTTACCCTCTCCCTCTGCCAAATAATTTCTATCTGGCTAACTCTAATTCATCCTGTGACCAATTCAATAGTGACTTTATCTAAGAAGTCTTCCCTTCCATCCCAAACTGTATTTAGGTCCACCGCTGTAAGGTCTACACTTTACTCTCTTCTTACTTATCTAGGTTTATAATGACACCATTCTACAAAGACATTCATTATTATTATTTCAAGTATCTCTGTCTTCTTCCACTAGAAAATATGCTCCATGAAGGCAAGGACCATTTGGCTTTGGTACACAGTTTTATATCCATGGGCTTTGTAGTTGATGTTTAGTAAATGTTTGTTGAATTATTTCATAAATGAAGATTGAGGTTTGAGAGGAAGAATAGTATTAAAGTTTAAAGCATTAAAGTTAACAGAGCTGTTTTAGGAGAAACATCTCAAAATCCTGTGGTGAAGGCGGGGGAGGATCTCTGAAGAATGTGGAAATTATTAGAATTTTAAGGAGATCAGAGCACTTTGAGGCTACCTGTGTGAATGAATATCCAAGTTTCATAGGATCATGAAGGCTTATGGGATGGAAAAGCAAGACTACATAGTTAAAGCAAGAAGTGACAAGTAAGTATATACAAAAATGTCCTGAAGGGGGGCTGAGTGTCCTATATAGCTGTGTCCTGAAGAAATAGTGATTTATATAGAGGGTAAAGGAGTATTGCTCAGAAGTGGTCTTGAGGTCTTAGGAGATTATTAATGAGTCTGCTTCCAGACCGTATAAGGTTGCAAAGTGTAAAATTAAGAGCTTCTACTCAAAAGAGTTGGAAGCCACATGATAACCTGTCCCCTAGAGCAAACAAGGCCCAGTGTACAGGCCTCAGGATCACTAGGCTGGAAAAGATCACACTGGCTTGTGAGCTGCAGAGATTCCGTTTGACACTGGGAAAAAGGGTGAGATCTTGACTCCACTCCTGCCCGTTCAAAATACTTTCAGCTTTAGAGTCAGGCAACTTCTCCAAAGCAAATTCCATATAAGAGAAGCCTTAGCTCCAATCCTGATGGAAAGCCCTTCTGGAATTTTATGGACCTAAAGGGATTTATCAGTCTTATGAGTGATAAGATCCTTCCGTTTAATATTTAAATCACCTCGGCTGCAGATAAAATGGGGGGAATGAGCCTCCTCAGCTGTTAAAGGGCATGTTCAAGTTTGTGTTATGGAAACTGCTTGGCCAGAAGGAATCTGTGTAGAACACTGAATCCAGAAGCATTATGATACACGAGCTTCTCTGCTGCAAGAGATAGTTAAATATCACAGCCTGCACTGGAGAAAAACAGGCGGGACAATGGTCATTGTTTACAAAGGTATCCTCTGGATAAGACGCCTGCCCAGCCTATATTAAAATTTGGGATTTTACCATACAAAAATGGTTTAAGTCTTCGGTTCTTATGATAGCAATACAAGTGTTCCGAAGGAGAACTGTAGAATGTTCCCCTTCTGAAGGTTGTTTCCTTGTTCTTCCATGCAAGAACTGCATTCGTGATTATAGACATACTTTGGATTACGGGACTTTAAATCTCCTAGGAATCACTCTTAAAATATCAATTCCCGCAGGAAGGACTACACTTTCACTGTCATCAGTTAATAACAACTAAACATGGATGGCTTTCTTGGCCTTTGGGGAAGAGGGTGAGGCCATGAGATTTACTGGAAAGAATGACAGGTAGAGATTTCTGCTGAGATATATAAGGTGTTGAAGTGCCCAACCTTGGAAGGTGCCTTAAGATAGGAAAATGTGTGAGCAGATAGAGTAATAAAGGGACTAGATTGCCATCGAAATTGGGAGGGAAACACTGACAAACAAAATCTCAATTTCACTTTTACTCATCCCTTTAGCAAATACAGTTAAGCACCTTCTTCATACTGGGAGATATCACCCTGAGCAAAGCAGATAGCAATCGGTATCCTAATGAAGCATGGATTCTAGTGGAAGGAGGTAAATAATACACAAAACAAATAAGTTCATTTAAACCACATTTAAATTTCAGATCAGTGCTATGGAAGAAGATCAATATGGCGAGTGGGGTAAAGATTGCCAGTGTGGAGATTTGGGGTAAAATTCTAAATAGGCATTTCAGGAAGGGCCTCACTGAGAAGGGGCACTTGAACAGGGATTTCAAGGAGAGGAGAGAAGAAGTAATGCAGCTATCTGGAGGAGCGTTCCAAGCTGAAGAAACAACAAATGCAAAGGCCCTGAGGCATGAGTGTGCCTGGAATATTCAAGGAAGGACCAGAAGGCCAGTGTCACTGGGGTGAATGAGCAAGAATAAGAAGAGATGAGGGAGAGGAGTGGCTCTCAGTAGGACTCTGGCTTTTATTCAGTGATATGGAAAGACACCAGAAGTTTTTGTCTAGAGGAGTACCACAATATAATATATTTTTCAAAGATGTTTTGGCTGTTGACAAAGCAGAGAGATTAGGAAGAGAGAGGCCTCTAGCTGCAAACAGGAAGGTAAAGGTGGATGGTCACAGTGTTTGCCATAGAGGTGTTGAGAAACAGTCACCGCCGGTGCCCAGTTTATAGTCAAAGCCAACAAGATTTGCCACCAGATGCAATACAGAGGAGGGAGAGAGGAGTCAAGGATGATGACAAGGTATTTGGCTGAGCAATGAGAGGGGGAAGAATTGTCATTCATTGAGTTAGGAAAGATTTTAGATAGCACATCAGAAGTTTAACAGTGGACCTTCTTAGTTTGAGATTTCTATTATGTGTCCTAGGGGCTATTTCAGATAGGCACTTGGAAGTATCAGTCTAGTTTCCCAGGTAGAAGTTTTGGCTGGGATATAAATGTATGCATCATCGGCATTTCTGAGGGAGTGAGTAGTAGATTGAAAAGCGGTCCCAAAACTGGACCCTTAAGCATCTTTATATTTAGAAGCTGGGGAGATGAAGAGAAACAAGCAAAGATATTGGGAAATCCTAGAAAGATAGGAGGAGAGTTAGGTAAATAATAGTGTTCTGAAAACAAAGGAGAAGGGTGTGGTCAACTATCAAACGAATGATCAGTTGATATTGAAGAGAAGTCACTGGCAATTATGATAAAAGCAGGTTTGGTGGAATTGGAAAGGAAGAATCCTGATTGGAGTCACTTAAAATTTTTTTTAATCTTTTCATTTATTTTTGAGAATGAGAGAGAGACAGCGTGAGCAGGGGAGGGTCAGAGAGAGATTGAGAGACACAGAACCCGAAGACAGGCTCCAGGCTCTGAGCTAGCTGTCTGCACAGAGCCCGACGCGGGGCTGGAACCCACTAACCGCGAGATCATGACCTGAGCGGAAGTCGGACGCTTAACCGACTGAGCCACCCA